>JAAONU010000007.1:27895597-29095597 GCA_012932295.1 Cyclina sinensis | reverse complement strand
GTCTAAAAGGTAGTTATGTCAAAGCATGAAGACACTACATCCGTTAAAAACAAAGATAAAGTCAAGTTAAGTAATGTCAAGGTCATTTTAAGGTCAAGGTAATTCTTGAATTGTTCAACATGTTTGTTTTATTCTCAGTGTTGTTTTGTCCCTGTATAGATCAAATCCGTCCATAAATAACAAAAGTTTGGCTAATTTTTAGCAAAATGCAATAATTCGAACTTGACTGTAGAGGTCATTTAACGGTTAAGGTCATACTTGAATACTTTAACATGCAGATTTTGTCATGAGCGTTGTTTTGTCCAAGTATTAATAATAAAGAACTAAAAATGATGTTATGGCCAATATAAGCAAAATTCAATAATTTGACCTTGATGGTCAGGGTCATTTGAAGGTCAAGGTCACAGTTGAATGATTCAATGTGTCAGTTTTGTCATAAGTATTGTTTTGTCCCAGTATAAATCAAATCAAACCATAGATAACAAAAATTTGGCTATTTTAAGCAAAATTCAATAACTTGACCTAAAATGTCAAGTTCATCTAAAGGTCAAGTTCATACTTATAATAAATTAAAATGTCGGTTTTGCTGTTTTATCAAAGTATAAATTAAATCCATAAATAATCAACAATTATGACAATTTAAGCAAAATACAATAATGGGACCTTGACTGTCAAGGTCATTTTAGGGTAAAGGTCATACCTGAATTCTTCAACATGTAAGTTTTGTCAAAAGTGTTGTTTTGTCCAAGTATGAATCAAGTCTAACCATAAATTACACAGTTATGACCAATCTTAGCAAAATTCAATAATCTTATCTTGCAAGTCAAGGTCATTTTTTAGGTGAAGGTAAAACTTGAATAAAAATGTCGGATTTGTCAAAAGTATTGTTTTGTCCAAGTATAATTCAAATCCATCAATAAATGACAAAGTTATGACAATTTAAGCAAAATTCAAACATCTGACCTTGATGGTCAAGGTCATTTTTAGGTCATGGTAACATTTGAGTTATTCAACATGTCAGTTTTGTCACAAGTGTTGTTTTGTCCAAGTATGAATCAATTCCAACAATAAATGACAAAGTTATGGCAAATTGTAGCAAAATTAAATCATTTGACCTTGAAGGTCAAGGTCATTTTATCGTGAAGTTGTTACATGAAAGAATCATAATGTCGAATTTGTCATAATTGTTTTGTTTTGTCCAAGTATGAGCAAATCCACAAATACATAAAAAAGTTTTGACAATTTGAGCAAAATTCAATAAATTGACCTTGACGGTCAAGGTCATTTAAAGGTAAAGGTCACACTTGAATAATTTATCATGTTGGCTTTGTCATAAGTGTTGTCTTTTTTCCAAGTAAAATTAACATCCAACCACAAATAACAAAATTATGGCCAGGTTTAGCAAATTCAATAATCTGACCTTGAGTGTAACATCATATCTGCATATCTGAAAGAATCAAAATGTTTGATTTGTCATAAGTGTTGTTTTGTCCAAATATGAATCAAATCCATAAATTAATGAGTAAGGTATGACAATTTAAGAAAAATTCAATCATCTGACCTTGATGGTCAAGGTCATTTTTAGGTTATGCTCATCCCTGAGTTATTCAATATGTCAGTTTTGTAATAATTGTTGTTTTGTCCAAGTATGAATCAAAACCAACCGTAAACAACAAAGTTAAGACAATTTAAGCAAAATTTAATTATTTGACCTTGACGGTCATGGTAATGTTAAGATTAAGGTCAAACTTGAATAATTTATCTTGTCGGCTTTGTAATAAGTGTTATTTTGTCCAAGTCTGATTCAAATCCAACCATAAATAACAAAATTATGGCCAGTTTTAACAAAATTCAATTATTTGACCTTGACCGTCAAGGTCATTTAAAGATCAAGGTCATACTTGAAATAATCATAATGTCGTATTTGTCATAAGTGTTGTTTAGTCCAAATATGAATCAAATCTATAAATAAATGAGAAAGTTATGACAATTTAAGCAAAATTCAATCATTTGACCTTGACAGTCAAGGTCATTTTAAGGTCATGGTCATATCTGAGTTATTCAACATATCGGTTTTGTCATAAGTGTTGTTTTGTCTTAGCATAAATCAAATCCAACCATAAATACTAAAGTTATGGACAAATAGATATTTGGTTTGGAGTATTGTGTTGAGAACCTTTACCAGTATTGTTTAAATGTTGGCCCGGGGGTCAAAATTGGCCCCACCCCAGGGGCCCTTCATATGTAAAAAAGGCAATCTTTAAAAATCTTCTTACTGGAAACCTCAATGCCTACAGCTTAGATATTTGGTATGTAGCATTGTCTAGTGGATGTCTACCATGTTTATTCAAATTATGTTCCCTGGATCAAAATTGGCCACGCCCCAGGGTTCTCTTGGTTTACATAGATTTATTTAGGAAAAACATGAAAAATATTTTTTCTCCAAAACAAATTGGTCTAGACCTTAGATATTTGGTGTTGAGTATTGTGTAAAGAACCTTTACCAATATTGTTTAAATGTTGGTCCTGGGGTCAAAATTTGCCCGGCCCTGGGGGCCCTTAATATGTAAAAAAGCAAATCTTTAAAAATCTTCTTGTCTGAAACCACAAGGCCTAGAATTTTAAAATTTGGCATGAAGCAAGCTTTATCAAGCTTTTTCAAATTATTAAATTAGGTTAAAGGTCATGGAGGCTAAAAATAGATTTATTTAATGTACCTCATAGAGCCTTCAATTATAGACCAATATCTTTGATATTCAATATATATGTTCCTTGCATGGACCTCTACCCATGGGTAGGGTTTGAGGTCACTGGGTCAAGGTCAAGGTCACCATACCTTATAACAGATATTTCTACTTTCTGTCATAGAGCCTTTATTTATTGACTGATATTTTACATATTTGGTTTGTAGGCACTTACATATTTTCAATTAAAAAATGAAATACTGCTTAGCAGCAAACCTACAGCCAAAGTACTCAGGTGAGCGATCCAGGGCCATCATGGCCCTCTTGTTTATTATTTTGCCTTTCAGGGTCATGCAACCAAAGGACCGCCATGGAAATAAGTGTTCACACTTTTTTGCTTTATCCTTGGTATTTGAAGCATTCCATGGTTATTTCTACTTCTTAATTTATTATTGTTATTTTTTGTAGTATTTATTTTATATTCTTCAAATTAATACGTAAACCATTGTATGTTTCCTTTGCCGAAATAAATCTAACTACATGTATCTATCTAAGAACAAGATATATCAGTATAAGATGCATGGGTTTTCAATAAGGCCTAAAAAAAAATAATTTAGTTTCGGGTAACCCGACGTTACCTAGCTATAGCCGCCGACCCTAACGATTTTTTTACATTTCCCGAAAAAAAAAAAAAAATCAGTCACATTTCATGTTTTAGCCACATAGAACGAAAGCGTTTAAAAAACGATTTTTGGATGGCTGTTTGACTTTAAATTTGTGTAATGGTAATAGCGCTAAAAAAATCGGCTTTTCAACATGGTGTCGGCATGGACAGTAATTGTAAATATATGGAGACGAAAGTGCCCCCATGTCGAAAAAAGCCTATTTTATCGGGTACTTCCAAATAACTTTATGTTCGGTAAATTGCAATCGCAGATGCGGTGCAGCCAAGAAGGGCTGATAGAGGTGTTACTGGCAAAGAATGAAGATATTTTAAAACCCAAAGTACAATTTTTATCCGAATATCCTTTATATCAGACCAAAAGCAACGTCTCGAATGATCAGTTGCTGGCTTCTCTGCATGTTTAAACATTCTGACAGCTGGTTTGTATGAAAGTCAAACAGATGTTTTAATTTTAAAAAACAAAGTTTGTGATATGCCAGAAACCAAACCAAGCACTTTAGTAACATCACATACGTTGCTTAAATTATTAACTGGCAAATGTTCCAGACACTTTAACCACTTTGTTAAAGAGCTAGTCCTACTGCAAGGCATATAATGCCTTTATATATCAACTACACTTCCCCCACTCTTTGTCCTTTTTGGAACAATTCCCAGCATGCAAAGGTAACCCTGCATCTGGTCAGCTTTCAAGCTGTTTGTCATTCAGACAGTTTGACTATTTCTTCTATGTGAAAGTTTGACAAAATAAAAAAAAATTAGCAGACAACATTTTGAGAAGTTCCCAGTATGCAAAGGGTTACAACAATTATAAACAAGAAGAAACCTATATGATAAAAGGATTTGCCAAAGATATTAAAGTGTTTTGTTCTGTTTTATGCCACAGGAAGATGTCTATTGTAAAAGCAAAAATGTAAAAAAAATCTCAAGCTTTTGACCCTTGGCCCTCTGCTTCTAACACTTTTTATGGTCTATTGTCCGAGTTTCATGCTCTGACAGACATCTAACCTCTAAAATTTAAACACTTTCACAATGAAAGGTTGTCTTAACAGGTTTTCTATATGTCACTTTAATAAAGCATGAACCAGTCTTCAGTTTACCTTAAAATATATATGCAATGCTCTAAAATAACAGAATTTAATGTCAGATTCAAACTCCAAGTTGTCAGAGCATGAAAACCGTTTTAAAGTGTTGGGCCTGGATTGAAAGCCTGAATTTTAAACAACTTTCTACCAGTCTCGGTCAACAACAGCGTCAAGTGAAGTTTCCAAAAACTTGGGAACTTCATTTTGATGCTCTTTTGTCTGTAAATACTGTACAGTATTATACTGTTCTACCATTTTATAAAAGCCAGTTTTAAACTTTTTATTCAAGTAAATCTTTGATACATGCATATTTCAATCAGACAAAGCCTCTTCGCAGCAGTACTTTGTCAAATTATAACAAACAAAGCTTCAATAACAATAAAATATGCCAGTGAGAGTTGAGGGAAAAAAAGTATGTTATCACGTATCTACAAACGTTTAAAAAAACAAGAAATGTTTGTAAAACATAAATGCCCCCCGGCAGCACCTAATTGCTTGTGGTTGGGCCAAAGCATTCTCTAGTTATTGATCAGAAACCCTTTTTAGGATCAAGGTTCCTGTGGCCTTGACCTTTGACCTAATGACCTCAAAATCAATAGGGGTCATTTACTGGTTATGACCAACCAGCATACCAAGTTTGGTGAACCTAGATCAAAGCATTCTCTAGTTATTGATCGGAAACCGTTTTTAGAGTCAAAGTCTCTGTGAGCTTGGCCTTTGACCTAATGACCTCAAAATCAATAGGGGGTCATCTACTGGTAATGACCAACCAGCATACCAAGTTTGGTGAACCTAGGTCAAAGCGTTCTCTAGTTATTGATCGGAAACCGTTTTTAAGATGAAAGTCTCTGTGATCTTGACCTTTGACCTAAAGACCTCAAAGTCAATAGGGGTCAACTACTGGTGATGACCAACCAGTATACCAAGTTTGGTGAACCTAGTTCAAAGCGTTCTCTAGTTATTGATCAGAAACCATTTTCAGGATGAAGGTCCCTGTGAGCTTGACCTTTGACCTAATGACCTCAAAATCAATAGGGGTCATCTACTAGTGATGACCAACCAGCAAACCAAGTTTGGTGAACCTAGGTCAAAGCGTTCTCTAGTAATTGATCGGAAACCGTTTTAAGGATGAAAGTCTCTGTGATCTTGACCTTTGACCTCAAAGTCAATAGGGGTCATCTACTGGTGATGAACAACCAGCATACCAAGTTTGGTGAACCTAGGTCAAAGCGTTCTCTAGTTATTGATCGGAAACCATTTTTAGGATGAAGGTCCCTGTGAGCTTGACCTTTGACCTAATGACCTCAAAATCAATAGGGGTCATCTACTGGCGATGACCAACCAGCATACCAAGTTTGGTGAACCTAGGTCAAAGCTTTCTCTAGTTATTGATCGGAAACCGTTTTTAGGATGAAGGTCCCTGTGATCTTGACCTTTGACCTAATGACCTCAAAATCAATAGGGGTATCTACTGGTGATGACCAACCAACATACCAAGTTTGGTGAACCTAGGTCGAAGCGTTCTCTAGTTATTTGTCGGAAACCTGTTTCTACCTACAAGGTCAGTTTGACCTTGACCTTTGACCCTTGACCCCAAAATCAATAGGGGGTTATCTACTGGTGATGGACAATCATCCTACCAAGTTTGAAGTTCCTAGGCCTAAGCGTTCTTTAGTTATTGGTCGGAAACCGTTTCTACCTACAAGGTCAATGTGACTTTGACCTTTGACCCCTTGACCCCAAAACCAATAGGGGTCATCTACTAGTGATGGACAATCATCCTACCAAGTTTGAAGTTCCTAGGCCTAAGCATTCTTTAGTTATTGGTCGGAAACCATTTGGTCTACGGACTGACCGACAGACAAATGCAAAGCAATATACCCCCACTTCTTTGAAGAGGGGCCAAAATAAAAATAAAAATAAAAAATAATTTCCCTACCTACCCTACCTACTGATTTTGGACATGTTACCCTAAACAAACAATTTTTTTTTTGTTGGCCTAATGATATTCTGATCCATCTGGTGGTATTCTGATCCATCTGGTGGGCTTTTCTGATTTTTTTATGTTCAAATTTGACTTTTATTTCAAAATTCATTGTTACAATTGACAATGACCATTCTGCAAAAAAAAAAAACTTGTTGCAATAGTCCTTCAGGATGTCAGATGAAGAATACCACTGTACAAGTGTACCAGGACTTTGTGTAAACTAGTTTAGGAGACGAAATGTACCACATACAGTGGATAACTATGCAGGTCTATAACACACACTGATAATAATGATTATTTAATACCAAAAAAAAAATATATATATAGAAATACAGTATAATTTTAAATATTTGTCAATGCTTGCCAGAAATCATTTAAAAATATAGAGGAATTGTCATTTAAAATGTTTGTAACATTTTGATAAGAACTGCAAGAAGTGTGATTACTATATATTATTATTCATTGTACAATATCCATTATAACTGTATTATTATCCATGCTTTTGCACTGGTAGTACACTTGTGTAATGGTGCCCTTCATCTGTCACCAGTCCTCCATCACTTTTGTTCATCGATGTTTGACATGAGATGAGGTAAATGCAAAATATAAAATTAGCTCAGTAACTTAAACAAGAGGGCCATGATGGACCTAGATCGCTCACCTGAATACTTTTGCCTTTGGGTCTGCTATTGAGCAAACATCAGAAGCTTTTTAAGATTATCTAAAAAAATCTATATAAATTCAAGTGACCCCTAGGGTAGAGCCAATTTTCATTCAAGGGGCATAATTTGAACAAACTTGGTAGATGACTAAAAATATATAAGTTCCAGGCTTTGTGGTTTCAACAAAAAAGTTTCACAAAGTTTTCCCTAAATAAGCCTATGAAAAAATTAATTGACCCCCAGGGTGGGGCCATATTTGACCCCAGGGTCATCATTTGAATAAACTTTGTAGAGGTCCACTAGACAATGTTACAAACCAAATCTTAAGGCTCAGGGCCTTGTGGTTTCAGACAAGATGATTTTCAAAGTTTTCCCTATATAAGTCTATGTAAAATCAATTGGCCACCGGGGCAGGGCCAAATTTGACCTCAGGTGCATAATTTGAACAAACTTGGTAGAGGTCCACTACACAATGCTACATACCAAATCTTAAGGCTCAGGGCGTTGTAGTTTCAGACAAGAAGATTTTCAAATTTTTCCTAATGTAAGCCAATGTAAAATCAATTGACCCCCAGTGTGGGGCGAAAATTTGACCCCAGAGGTATAATTTGAACAAACTTGGTAGAGGTCCACTAGACAATAATACATACCAAATCTTAAGCTCAGAACCTTGTCGTTTCAGACAAGGAGATTTTCAATTTTTCTGTTGCCATAACAACCAGAGTTCTTGATGGAATTAAATTCTTTGAAGAACTTTGGTAAAGCTTCACGCAGGGAATATTCAAGGCATATTTCGTCAAAGTTGGCTTAGCGGTTTAGGAGAAGTCGTTCAAGTCAAACTGTTGACAAAGCACGCCAATGCATGCCGGACAATCAATGATCCCAATAGTTCACCCTTGAGCACTTTGTGCTCAGATGAGCTAAAAGTCAAATAAATTCATCTAGGTTATAGGTCAACTTAGGAACGAGGTAACAAATTTTGATATTCTGACATTACCAGTTCCTTTCAATGTAAGGAATGAGAGCAAATACCATGTTGTATTACTTCTGGATACATATGCTTTTATATCTCTGTTAAGGAAAAACACCTTGACTCTTATAAATAACCATCAAAATTAACAAGAGGGTCCATGGGACCCTGGGTTGCTCACCTGCCAACAACTGCTCAATGGTTGCAAGAGTCAGTGGATGCAAATACAATTGCCAATTGACTCAAAGGGTGCAGGCAATTATGACCATGGGGTCATCTTTGGTAGAGTTTCACTAGATGTCATGCGTCATCAGGATTGTTAAAGCACAAGGTGGACTATAATGGACTGAGCCTCATAAAAAATATATCAGGCACGTATACACATGATACCTAACATGTTTAAAGTTTCAAAGCAGTATCTTGAAATGTAGAAGTTTGTGCCGCAATATTTTTAAAAAATCCTGCCATTATACAAAAAACTAGGTTGCTGTGAACTGAACAGGGCTTTTCATCCTTATATAACAGAGGCTGATATTCGGCCACTTCCCAATCCGAAAAATGTAGATTTTTTCCCAGTTGTGGCAGAGTTTCTTCCCAAAATGCAAGACATGATTTCCCAAAATCTAAGAAATTCCCCCTAGATTAGTTTAAAAAACGATCAGTTTACATTTGTTATATCCGGAAGAAGCGTATGTCTGGTATCGATTTTTTTGTCGTACTATAGCCGAACAACGCACGGTACCTGTGTTACGCAAAACCAGTCTAATCCGCTAAGTTCCGATAGACTCTTACTCAGTAGTTATCTGTAAATAAAAGTAGAAACATGCGCAGTGACCATAGATGCAAAAAATATATGGGCAAGACACAAACTATCAGCAGTAAGGCCTATATAGCAGAACTTACTAAGTTCAGAGGGTTGCTGTGACATGGATCTTGGAGGAAGGAACATGGGTTTCGAGTGTAACACATACTTATTTTAATTTTTGGTTGTAAGGGTTGCAGAGACTTTCAGTCTTTAAGTAATGTTATTTATAATACTAGAACTTTTGTTAAAATACAATGTACACAATTATAAAGAAAAAGATTCATAACGAAAAAAATGTGTAAATGCAATCTTTAATAAAATAGAACAATATTAGCCCTTCAAAATTATTTTTCCCTGACTTTTCATTTTTCTGGATTTTTATTTTTCACTGACCAATTTTCAAAATTCCCTGACAATTCCCTGACCTTGAAAAAAAAATCAAATTTCCCTGACTTTTCAAGTCCCCTGGCAATCCTGCAAGATCTTATATTAACTCAAGTATTGTACAAGTCTGATTAAATTCAAATCAAAAATGAAGCTGCTATTGTGCAGACAAGGTCTAAATAGTTAATTTTGGCACTTTCAGGGGCCATAACTCTGGAACCAATAATGCAATATGGCAATTTGAAGAAAGGAACCAAGATCTTATGGTAATGAAAGTGAAGATCAGACCAAAATTAAGACCACTTGAGTGCGGAAAAGCTTTTATCATAACTTGACCTAGTGACCTAAATTTCAAAGTCACATGACCCAGTTTCAAACTTGACCTAGATATCATCGAGATAAACATTCTGACAAAGCTTGAAGAAGATCGGAGCAAAATTAAGACTACTACAGTGCGGACAAGCTTTTTCTATAATTTGACCTAGTGACCTAGTTTTCAAGGTCACACAACCTAGTTTCGAACCTGACCTAGATATCATTGAGATACACATTCTGACCAAGCTTGAAGAAGATGGGACCAAAATTAAGACCGCTAGAGTGCAGACAAGCTTTTTCTAAAATTCGAACTAGTTACCTTGTTTTCAAGGTCACATGACCCAGTTACGAACCTGACCTAGATATCATTGAGATAAACAATCTGACCAAGTTTAAAGAAGATCGGACCAAAATTAAGACCGCTAGAGGGCGGGCAAGCTTTTACTATAATTTGACCTTGTGACCTACATTGTAGTTTTGAAGGTCACATGACCCAGTTTCGAACTTGATCTAGATATCATTGAGATTAACATTTTGACCAAGTTTGAAGAAGATCGGACCAAAATTAAGACCGCTAGAGTGCGGACAAGCTTTTTCTATAATTTGACCTAGTGACCTAGTTTTAAGGGTGAGATGACCCAGTTATGAACTTGACCTAGATATCATTGAGATAAACATTCTGACCAAGTTTAAAGAAGATCACACCAAAATTAAGACCGCTAGAGCGCGGACAACAATTGTGAATGGACGACGGACGGACGGACGATCACGGAAAGGCGATCACAAAAGCTCACCCTGTCACTATGTGACAGGTGAGCTAATAAAACTGCATCTCTTACTTTGTAAATGCTTGCTTACCTTTCTGCTAAACAGTATGAATCACCTGTTCCAAGAAAATGCTTTTGTCTCACTTAGATGTGAATACATGAAATGACAGTCTTGGAGAACAGTAGCAATATTTAGCTGGTGTGCATTATTTCATGTAAACACTTGGTGAAGATAAGCCACACTGTCCACAAAATCAGCTGATTCCACAACAGCAATTTACTTTAATAACAAATTCAGACCTTAAGAAAAAGTGGATGATTTACATAACATGACACTCTACTAAGATAGTAGACTGGCTCCAGTCCTTATGTTCTGATTTCAATTTATGATCTCCCTTGTTTGCAGACTTTTCTATTTTCTTACTCCTGAACATAAGATAGATTGTTGCGCTATCAGTATGAAATGAGAAGTCAGTGTAGTAGCAGAAGTATATGAATATATAATTTAAACAATCCAGCCTAGTGCCAGGCTACTAAGATAGTTTAAACTGTGGTCTGTCATTGCACTGCAAGTTTATTTTTCCAGAAGTCAACTGGCAGGAGCTTTGAAGAATCCTCAAATGATGTTTCTTAAGTTTTTACTTCTGCATTGTAAATATGTATTAAAGCCATTTTATTTTTTCTTCTGTATAAAAAGTTAAAATATTGAAGACATTATTACAAAATACAGGTTTGACTGTCATGATAACACCTCAAACTATGTAAAATATTTTCACCAAACCAGACTCACTCAGTTACAATATAATTATACACATGTAGCAGCTGCTGATCCTGCCTCTATGCATCTAATGTTTGTAATATGCATTAATATTCTATTATTAACACTGATTAATAAATATATTTTCTACATGTCTGTTTGTTGATATATATATACAGAGCTATCCATGGGCCATATTGATCCAGGATATGTTAAACATTTAAGCAAGAACTCTGAATGTGACTAGTCTGGACACAGATTACATGAACAGCAATTTAAGTCTACACCTTTCACTGACCTGCTTATAATAGTGCTGATAAAATTAATACACACAAGATTGATAACTTTAACAAGTTGTTGCATAAGTGATATCAGGGTCTTTCAAATAGCAATAGACCCTGGTGACATCTAGAATACATTCATTAGTGCAGGGTGTTTCAAATAGCAATAGACTCTGGTGACATCTAGAATACATTCATCGGTGCTACACTTTTTTGCTTTACATGATCAGGGTCTTTCAAATACAAATGTAGCTATTTGAAAGACCCTGATCAGTGTAGAGCAAAAAAATTCCAAATCGGTACAACTGAACATTATTCAAATTAACATCAAAGCTAATATGATCTCATTTGCTTACAGCAAGCAGCTGGTTTACTGAACTGGTAACAAGTTTTTTCTGTTTTATCTGTTGTTGCACACACTAAACTTCTGGATCTATTAAATTGCACAAGGCTGCATGTACACAAGACCGCATATTGCATGTTAAATATTCGAATTATTGTGTTTCAAGGAAAATAGGAACAGGTGACACTCAGAAACTGGACTCTTGAGACTATATGTACTTAGGTACGAGATGAATTGCGTACGAAATAACGTTTTTATTGGACCCTAAAAATTTTTGGTATAAGCTAAAAGCTCCATTTATATTTTCAATGAGTCTTGGGCTCGCCAGTAAATCATTTGAAAACAATGTGAACCTGCACTTAAAATAGCCGTTGATATGTCCTTTTCAATGTTTTCCAACTGTTGCAATCTTTCCATTGGACCTGGGGCAGACGCCATTATCCCGACTGGTTCTTGGGTTTCTAAAAAAAAATCAAAGCGCAGCCGACACTGAGAAATTAACTGAGAAAAACGTTACTTTGTATTCATTGTTTTAGCAAAAAGTATAATTAAGACTAATCTTATCAAGACTTATTAAACTGGATTAGATTGATGTGATCAAAAACCTTATTTAGGAGTTACAATAAGTAGCGACCTAAACTGGTCATCCCACATAAACAATATAGTCCATCCTATCACAAACAAAGCAAAAAACAGCCTTAAAGGTCATGTGACACGAATTTTTGACCTCGAAATTTTCATATGAGCGAAAAATATATATCTAAATATGACTGTTTAACAAAAAACGCAGGTAATTTTCATCTTATAGATGTTTTTATCCTGTCAATTATTTCATATCAGACCCGATAAAGGGGGGTCGTATAAATTTTGCTTTATACGGCACATGCTACGTCATGGACTACTTTTGTGTTTATAATCAGAAGGAAGTGATTAATTGGTTGTTATTACAAACAGAGACTACTTGAATAAAAATTAAATATTTCAATATCTAGATCTTATGATATAGCATGATCATTTAAGGAAAAAAATATCGAAATTTTGGAACTATTTTTTGTGTATATGTTCACCTGGCGGATAACCTTGACATTTGAAACACTTTAAAGATAGGTTTTCAATATCCTAGTAATTTACTGACAAATGCCAGATGTGACAGGATAAATAGAATAATAGGTTAGTGTCTTAAATGAGAAAGTTTATCCGGCTCGGCTGCGGAATTTATCGTGTTCGCCTTCGGCTCACCCGATAAATTCCTACGCCTTGCCAGATAAACTTTCTCATATTAAGACACTTACCTATTATTCTCTATTTATAGCAAATTAAAATCCATATTTTACGCACTTGGTCGCGCGCACCTGTCACGAGCGAAACCGGAAGTGACGCACATTTATCCCTTGCCACTTTACACAGCTGCCTGGATTGTTAAAGGTCATGTGACATGACTATAGCAACTTTGTCTATTCAAAATAACCATAATGTACTGATTAAAATGGTTTAACTGCAATAATTTGAAAATATTGCTTTTGATGAGAAAAAACATGTTTTTGATGATCGGCTGTTTCCGTTTCGACATCGGTAGTTTCCGCCGCATTTTTTGGCTGTGACGTAGATTTATCCCTACTTTACCAGGCAGTAGAGCAGAATTACAGTGCTCATAATACATCCGTTTTTAAATGAAAAAATAACACTAAACCACAAGACCAAGAAACACGATAAAGGCACACTTATAAAAATAACATGGTATAAATTGTAAATTATATAATATAATGTGATGGGTGCTGGAGGTTTCGTCACTCTACCGGTTCGTCACACTTATTTTTATGTACAAAACAGGTTGAGGTTTCGTCACAATTAATTTATATAGTAGATACGGTAATAGAAAACTGCCGACGGCAACAAGGTGTTAATAACAAGCAATTATTTTATATGATCTGGATGTCTTAATTCATCTAGTTTTTAGAAACTGTAATAATATAATTTTAATTTGCAATAATTGCACAAATTTTAGTCATGTTTTGCTCTTTAATGATCTTTTATGCATCAAAATAAAAGATGTTTTCGAAGATGCTTAGAATTTAAATACTAAAGTTGTTATTTCTGGATGATATTTCTTAAAAAGGCAATCTTTTAGGCGTTTTCTATTAAATTAAAAAATATTCAATATTTTTTTGGTACTGTTTCCAGCATCATTTTAACCCCAGTTTCTAGTAAATTAAAAAATATTCAGTATATATTTTTGTTTCTGTTTCCAGCATAATTTTAACTTTAATCAACACTAATTATGTTAAATTTGCCGCAGTTTGATTCATCATAATTCAATAACACCCGTGCATTAATAGCTTACTACTTTAATAATTAATATTTTATGATTGCATTCAATATACAATAGGTGTGAATTACTCTATAATATTATTGTGACGAAACCTCTTTTCTGTCACTATATAAAATAAGTGTGACGAACCGGTAGTGTGACGAAACCTCCGTGATTCTAATGTGATTACTTCTCGATTTTTATAAGTAAAATCCAACTTTGTGCCGGGAGAACGGGTTGTGATTTTACCTTAATAAATATTAATAAATATTCCAATTTCTTCCATGTTGTGGTTCTATATATTTCATCTCCTCCGCGTTTTTACATGATGGTAACACATCCTCGATTGATGTTTATGTCATAAACAAATGCTTTTTCATTTAAGTGTAGTAAAATTGAAGTGAATTTAGGTGATCTATTGTGTTAACATTAAATTTTGTTTCACTGGAATGGAAATTCACACTACAATGTTTTTTCACGTTGGGATATAGTTTGAAAAATAATAATATGGCATGTCTATCAAGTAGTAATTTGTGTCTGCTTATAAATTAATATCCAATGAAATGTCAAAGGTCCATAAATCACGCCTTATACTGTGGGATTTATGCAAATTAACCTGCCCAAAGTGGACCCTTGTATATTCTGCATAGCTGTCAAACAAAGCAATTAACTTTTTTATGACCCAATCAATGATAAAGTTGAGACAAATAGCAAAAAATTATGGCAAGTGATCTAACAAATTGATTGTATTACTTTTGATCAGTCACACTTGTGAAAACATTATGTAATAGCTTGTTCCAATTAACATGTCTGAATGATTTTTAGTTAAGAAGCTTCCATGTAAATACATATTTTAATTAAATAATTAAATGAAATGAATCTATTTATGATGAAAATTAAAAAAATCATTCGACTTCTTAATGTGGACAAATTATTGAAAAAACAAAAAACAATGTGTTTGTGTTATGATTTTGACGTAGTTTTTATGGCTTCTTCATATTATTTGTTCTTTGATCATTATTGTTTTGTTTTCCAATAATATGTAGAATGAATAAGCAATAAAAAAAGATATGCATTTATAATGTAAAAAATCATAGATGTAGGCAGAGACGTAAAACTACGTCTCTGATCTAGGCAAAGATTACTTACACGCACCTCAGGCAAAATATACCACAGACAAATAAGCAACACATCACTGTAAGGAGAATGTTTTTTATGGAAAAAATCTCTCGATTGGAGTTAGTTAATAAAGTCCTCAAACAAACTGCATCAGATAAAAATAAGCATGTTCAAAATCTTTTTGGATCAGTAATTTGAAAAATATCTCTTCGTCTAGATATTTTCACTGATGTATCTTTTAATTCTATAACCCTGATTAAACTAGCCTCTATATAATATTTCTCATTGGCTTCGTAATTCCATCAAAATTTCAAATTATTTATTTAAAAAATCTTCAATGTATATTCATGACGTTAGCTTAACTTGTTCAATTTTGTTTGTTTTACTATATTCAGTCTACATTTTCACTTTCCATCATAATTTTAAAGTTTTTGTTAAGGTTCATCAGACGAAACGTCAAAACACAAAACAAACAACTCGAAGAAGCAGCATACAAAACATATGTAAGACCACAGGTTGAATACTGCCCAACCATATGGCATCCATGGCAAAAATATCTCACACACAGAATAGAAATGGTCCAGAGGTCAGCTGCAAGGTACGTTCATAATGGTCATGATACACAAAATAAAAAAACAATCAGGTCAATGTTGATCACAATCACCTTACAAACACAAGAAACAGCAAATTCCTCATCCCACAATCAAAAACACAACATCACATGAACTCATTCTTCCCAAGGACTATACGACTCTGGAACGAATTACCGACCGAGATTAAGGCTACCCCAACTGTACCAGCTTTTATCAGTGGACTAAACAAGTTTTATAGATTTTAAGTACTTAAAATAGATGTTTAAGTAAGATCTTCAGTTAAATCTTGTATTCTTTGTTATTATCTTTTATAATTTTAATGTTTCTGACACATGCCTCCCAAGTATAGTCAGTATTGACTTTTGGTAGTAATAAGTTGAAGATGAAGAAGTTGATGTGCCAGATGTAGGATCTAGATTTTTCAAATTATTAACTTTGGGAAACTCCAGTATAACACTGATATTAAACTGAAATCGATGGCAAATGGGATTCTGTTATTTGGACGACAGACGTAAAACAGGTTATAAGCTCCATTACGAGCCAATTGAATACACCTTTTAAACACAGGTCAAGTCATTTTTTACCAAAATGCTAAATTACCAGTGATATAATCCTAACTAGAACACATTATCACTTGATAACACTTGGTCCATGCTGGCCTTTGGTGAGCGAAGCTTGTGTTGGCCCAATTTATATCATGTTACTCTCACATGAAGTATATACATGTGCTATGCACGCAATGGATGTACTAGTCGCTGATCGTGCTAAGTATATGTGAAGATCTCAGATGCCCTCAACGAAACGTTTTGGCCCACACCCTTCAGTCTGTATTCAAGCTACTATTAAAGGCGTTCACTTAGGTGGCTTCTACGGCAGAGCTGGACAAGTTGTTCAAGTCATTCACCCTGTTTCTATATATGTGTTGGCCAAATCTAGTTCTAACATGGCTTTTGTTCAATTTGTTTTTATGTCCACGAAGTGTTGTATTAAAGACACTAATATTATTTAAAGATACACGTACAGTCATGTTGGTTTATAATCCTGAATAGTTGGATTACCAGCACGGTTTTGACGATTGTAAACTGTCGGCAGCCAAAGAAATTTCAGTGTGTCTTCATATGCATATCTTTCAGCCCGTGACATTTTTTTTGCTAGGCGTTGAACTTTCTCAATTGCAAATATGTCTTTCTTGAATTTTGGTGACAAAATCAATCTGGTACATCCTAGATATCAGCATTGGACATTCTGTATTGATGGCTCCTTTGCCAAGATGCATGCATTTGCACTTTGCAGTATTAAAGTGTATCTGCCAGGTGTTGGACCAATCTTCGAGGCTGCCAAGACCGTGTTGGAGGCTAGAAGGACCGCTGTCAGAGCTAATTACTCTATATATCTTTGTGTCATCTGCAAAGAGTTTTACAACATTTTTAGCAGTATTGGAGAGGTCGTTACTGTAGATAAAATATAATGTTGGGCCGAGAATGCTGCCTTGAGGAACGCCGCTTTTCACAGCCACCAAGTCTGAGTAAGATGAACCTACCAAAATTGTTGTTGATGATTGCTGATGAATACCTCAATTCATTGATATATATTACCCCTAATACCGTATGCGTAAAGCTTCTGTAGTTACCGCTGGTATGGAACCGAATGCTTTTGCAAAGTCCAGGTAAATAAAATCAAAGTTATCATCATGTTCAAGTATGTTTGTCCCGTATTCCACTACCTCTAGAAGTTGAGCTAAAGCCATGCTGGTGGGGATGGGGAGGGGTTTTGGGTGGGGGGTAAATAAATTATTCTCTTTCATGTGATTTATTATTGCATCTCTTACAAATGGTTCTAAAAGCTTACATAATATAACAATAAGTCTACAATTAGAACATAATGTTTATTACCTTTCTTGAACAATGGCGTAACTTGAGCATTCTTCCACATATCTGGGACAATACCAGTGAGTATAGACTGATGAAACAATTTGGATATAATTTCACAAAATTCAACTTTATATTCCTTCAAAAGCAAAGGATGAATACTATCAATACCAGGTGATTTTAATGTTTTCAGACTATTTAACTTCTTAAGTACTAACTCTGGTGCTATGCCAATCCTAATCAATGGTTCTTCGAAGTCCTTGACAAATAATGTTGGAATGTGAAAGATATCATCATCTATAAATACACTAGCAAAAAATATGTTTAGTATATCGGCTGTTTGTCAGTAGATGAAATGGTACCATCACTAATCTCCAACACCAGAACGGGTTTTTGACTGCAAATGAACATAGTTCCAGAATGATTTAGAATCAGTGTTGATATTATGAGCAATTTCCCTTGTCCCTTTCAAAGTTAATTTTAGCATTTGTACACGCACGAGTTGCTTTCTCCCTACACCCTGCACAATACTGAAAGTTTTGTTTTGTCAGATACAGTATCTCTTCCATGCCCTTTTTTAAATCATAAATAGCCAACACAGCTTCCCGAGCCAGGCTATCTTTATTGCCCTACTGGAATGTTTCACTCTGGGTATATGTTTATCAATGGGCAAGTTTATCTCTTTCAAAAGTGACACAAGAAAATTTCCATGTCACTATGTTCAACTTTACGCCACTCTGCATTTTCAAGGTGTCTCTCATTGCAAAGTAAGCCCCTTATAAAAAGATAGGACAATGTACATCGCTTAGTCGTTGTTCTGTATATCAACTGAAGTTAAAAGCCACACAGTCATGGTCGCTAGCACCTAATGGCGGTAGATAGTCTGGATCGGTAACCATACAAAGTTCGTTAAATTAGTGAATATCAAATCCAACCGCGATGATTGTAAATTATGTTTTTTATTTGAAATGGTATATTTGTCTTGGCTTATTGAAATAAGGACCTAACCAGTGTAAACTGATATGCAGCAGGATTTTGGCAGGCTATTTGAGAGTTTTACTAAAAAATACATTTTATTTCTGTCTGGATTTAGACAGAATATTGTGTCCATAGTTGGGACCAGATTTGTGGTTTATCGAAAGCATCTGAACATTTTGATCTTATTATTTGAATTTTATAAATAAATTGTTTCACTTTTCCAGACAAGTGTGTATTTCTTAGAAAATAATATTATACGTCTCTGATAACACATATTTTTTTGATCTCAAGATACGAAATTATGATTATGTCTTAGAGTTAATCTATCTTTAAAACATCCATTCCTGGTAATTCTGAAGTTTTGGCTCTGTAATGGCACAAAACAGATATTTATGGCACTTTAGAAAAATACGTGCACTTCGTGGCGCTAACCTTACAGAAGTAAAAATATATGTTACAAAAAAGAGGTCCGTCGACCAGGTAATCAGTTATGATGGACAGAATGTTGTGATATTAAAATGACTGAATATAAATAGCTTAGGAAATGATAAAATGATATGGGTGATATAAGACGTAAGACACAAAAACGAGAAAACACATACATGTACTTTAACATGAATGCGTCGGTATATTGGCCCTCATGACAATTATTTTGTGGAATTGTTTTGCGGCCATAAAGGGTTTGTAAATGAGCAAATGTCATTACTGTTCTAACATAAATTAAAGTTTTCAGAAAAAAATATCCCTGGTTTAATAAAAGGGGTTTACACAAAGTCACAGTTCCGTGCTGTGTTGATGCTAGTGCTCTTGTTACGTATGTATTATTGGAGTCGTTCACATTTCAAGATCAATATGCCCTCCCATACATGTATCTATGTGAACTCATGCGATATTGACAACAATATTAACGTGAAATATGATATGAATTATTTTATAACTGAATGTCAATTGTCGGACTCATAAGTAACTAGACGCCTGGTTGATAAAACACGGGCTTTCTTAATAGAGCTAACATCAATAAAACTTCCTCTATATATTTGAGTTTATTTATCGACGGACCTCTAAACAATATATAAACCTGGAATGAGATGCTTTCTGTATCTTCCACGCTCCTCTAGTGGAAGATACAGAAAGGATCCCATTCCAAAAGACGCCACTGGTTATTTTCAGTGCTCAGTATACAGCACTAATACATGGGTCTCATCCGAATTACCATCAGCAATGTTAGTGGAGGAGCGGCGGATCGAACTCGCGACCCCTGGAATACCAGTCCAGCGCGTTACCACAGGACCACTGACCCATTCCAAATTAGTTGATAATATTTAGTGGATTTAGCGGTGTTAAACCAAAGTGATGAAGACATCCTTAAGGCGGAAGTGACGTACAATATTGTTCATAGCGGTAACGGCTACGGGACGTTTTCAATAATTTGTCTTATGATGTTTCGGTCAACAATCCGAGTTACGTCTGCTTTGAAACAAAGCAAATTTCAGGCACAACTTCTCAAGAAATGGTACGTAAATTTTGTAAGATGATATTGATAGTACTGTCATTTCATATTAAAACGTTATCAATTCTAACCTTGTAAACGTTATTGAATGTGAACTTTTACATAACTATTCGGTTCATCTTCGGCGCATTTTCTTTCAAAACTAAATGAATTGTACCGTTAGCATTTTTTATCTTTGGTTCGCTGAACATTGTAAATCTAAATTTGGATCTTTTAACTCCCCTGGTATTCTTCATGTTATCCACAATTACGCACCTCTAAATGTTATACCCCAAGGATGAAGTGAGCTGACCAAGGAGAATTTGAGATTTTTCCTTTTACAGTCTAAATTCCCTCCCTAGTGCAATGGCAAAATCCGCATAGTGGGAGATGCTTTACAACTGACCTGGGGTCTATATTTCGGCCAATTGAATTCTGTTTCCTGGGACTCGGACCTGTTGTGACTGTCAATATGCTCCTCTTAGGCAAAATGTTGATAGGTACGTTATTTTACCTTGGACAAAAAATAACAACTGTTGCTCTTCCCTAGCCCATTGAACTGATCAGTATACTGATGAATTCATGAGCTTGCCCAAGAGACATCTCACTGTAAACAAAAGTTTGAATAGAAACAATAAAAGTATATAACAAACACCTTTAAAAAATAGACTCATATATGTCTCTGCATACTAAAAGCCCCATGAGAATGATGAACACTCACTCAATGAACTGTGGTCATCTCTAGTAAAAATTCCACAAAACAACAACATCTGAAATATTGGTGATTTCAATCTCCCAGACATGAACTGGTCAGATGAATTACCAACAGATACATGTAAATTCAAAGACATGTGTAATAGTCCGGTTTTCCAAAGCTCAGTTTTCAATTTCAAAGAAATCCTTGGTAGCGGGCTAGCCAGGTTCAGTTCGAACCCGATAGACCGAAGTCTATCGTGGACCAGACGAAAAATATAAAGTTTATTGGCCAAATGACTGTTCAGCATAAGTCTGAATACAGTGACAAGGTGATCGTTGATTTAGGAAATAGGACGTTTCCATGAAAGACAAAAACAATTTACTGACAAGTGGTATTTATTTATATTCTTTAATTTTACTACTTAGTTCAGTTAATTTATATGTTTAGAGGTTGAAGTTATTAGATGTTTGGTGTTTGAATTTTCAAAGACTAGTGTCTTTATTAAAGTAAGGCAGAAAGCCTTGGATGTACTGACCTGGGAAGGCCAGTACCAACTCAGCTAATAACGTTGAACACTGGCTTATATAGAGAAAAAAGGCACGAGAAAATCGGGATGAAGTGAGCTGTAAAAAAATCAACCAATAACAATTGCTGTAACAAAACTATTTAAAAGATAATCAAAAATGGAAGCGCCCATGGAATTTTGTTAGTAAAAAACTGAATAGATAAAAACTAGGGATGTCAACGAGTATCCGAGTACTCGGATATCCGGATACTATGTTGGTATTCGGATACGAATTTTCTATACGAATATTCGTATACAAAATAAAAATAACAGTGAAATTTAACTTTGATAGAAAAAAATCAAACACTGGCAAAATTAATTTGACAATTTCATGACGCTAAACAAAATCGTGTCTATTGACTGCCCGCGGCATATCACTTAATTGGTTTATGGATAAAGTTTGTCTGTCGCACGCCGTGTATTCGTCTTGCAATCTGCTAAGATACAACGCGACACCCCATTGTGTTTCAATTACCGTAATCCATTGTGTTTATAGAGTCTATATAAGAATATCTTGCCCCATTGTAAATCAATTAGCAGTGTCAAACATGGCAATAATGGGGTACACGGTAAATTCCGCAAATAATCCTATAATAGTTTTAACGCAATCTTAAAAGAATATCCAATCAAAATGTGAGTACTCAAACGATGTATCCAATCAATGATTTTCTAAAACAAGCGTTATAATTTTGATGTGTCAAACAATCATTCTTTTCTAGAGTTCCAAAGCATTCATATTAAAAAAATAAGAACCATTCTCAGTAACATGCCTCCTAAAATAGCATCCGACGTGTGGAAATACTTTACGTGATCGGAAAGCAAAACAGCGAAAAACAAACAGACAGAAACGTTTTGAAGTCTATTAAAACTTCAAACACGTTTGAAATCATTGTTTTGTCTTATTTTGTTTGCGCTCACATAGTGCCGTAAGCTGCATAAATACATGTACCAGTATGAAAGAATAGATTAATAAAATAACATTTTGATCTACGGTGATTTTAAAATGATATCTTTAAAAAAGTTTAAATGACATATCACATTTAGAAAGTAAAAAGGACAGACCATGGAAAAAATAAAGAAACAATAAACGTTTTCGTTAGAAACTTAGACTTGCCGCACATGCGTATTGGTGGGAAAATATACTTCAGTGGCCACGAGGAAACTAAAAACGGTCAACAACATGTCTTTGTATTATCATCTTTATTTACACGTAGATACAAAAACAGTTATTGTTTTGTGAAACTGTCTTATCACCTGTAATATGACTACCGGAACAATATGTAAAACATACATCAAATGTTAAGCCTAGGAATTGGAACATTGAGATCGTCTAGTCGTCGATTTTATACGAGTATCCGGATAGTATCCGGATAGTCTATACGAGTATCCGGATACCGTTTTAGGTATTCGTTGACATCCCTAATAAAAACGTGTCCTATTACACATGTTTGAAAATTTTGCAGAGAACATTATTAATCATAATCTTGAACAAATGGTCTAAGTTCCCACACGGGATAAAAATATCCTAGATCTCTTTCTCACGAACACTTCTGGTCCACGACACAAAAGTCTTACCAAGCTTAGATATGTTCAAAGCCGAGATCGAAAGGTTATCATCCATACACATACTATCAAGAATATGCAAAAAAGTAAAGCTGATTTACCATGGGTTAATCATGATATTGTCAAACAGATTAGGAAAAGGAACAAACTCATCACACAAAAAAATTCTCGGTCACAGAATAGTCAGAACATGAAGAAATTCAAACATCTGTGCAAAAACAAATAAGGAATGCTTATTGGTCATATCTAGATTCAATCATCTTCTCAGATAATACGGATCCAGGTCATAAGAAAAACTTCTACAACTTCATTAAACACAAAAAAAACCTGAAAACAGGAATTGCACCACTCAACACTGATGGTTATACTTACAGTGACCCAGTGTCGAAGGCGAACATACCAAACAAACAGTTTGAATCAGTCTTCTCAAAGCCTTTGCCACTCAGTCTTAAACAAATAGCTAAAAGCTCAATGTCATCACTTGATCACCCACCCATGGCTCCCATATCTATCTCAGTTCAAGGAGTTGATAAGTTATTGACAGGACTAAACCCCCATAAAGCCCCAGGTCCAGATGAGATCCCACCTAGGTTACTCAAAGCGCTGCACACAGAGATAGCACCAATCCTCAAAATCATATTCCAAAGGTCACTTGACACAGGTATTCTTCCTACATGTAAGGATTGGTAACATGCCATCATCACACCAGCATACAAAAAAAGGGTCAAAGTCAAAACTTAGCAACTACAGACCAGTATCACTCACATGAATAGCATCAAAACCAATGGAACACATCATTGTTTCAAACAGGATTGATTACTGTGACAAACACAACATACTTTGCCCCCAGTAACATGGATTCAGGTAAAAACATAGCCTTGAGACACGGCTCATCGGCTTCACACAAGAAATAGCTGACAACCTAGATAAAGGTCAACAAACTGATGTCATAGTCATGAACTTCAGTAAAGCTTTCGGCAAAGTAGACCACCACAAACTCATACACAAGCCGAAACACATGGGAGTTCATCCACACATCTGTTCATGGATACAAAACTTTCTCAAAAACATCACAAGTATTAGTGGAAAACAAGGTCTCTGACAGGCTCCCTGTGCTTTCTGGTGGCCCGCAGGGATCAGTCTTAGGTTCATACCTCTTTATAGCATACATCAATGACCTACCAGGAAGTGTCAGGAGCCGGGTGCGTCTATTTGCGAACAACACCATAGTTTATTTAACGATTAAATCACAAGCATCTGCACAAACCTTACAAAATGATTTTCGCAACCTTGAAATATTGGGAAAAGAATGGTCAATGAAATTCAACCCTGACAAGTGTGAAGTACTCAGAATACTCAGGAAAAAGAAACCGGTCATCTTTCCCTACACCCTACATAGCACTATACTGAAAACCACAGAAAATGCAAAATACTTACGAGTTTCTATAAGTAGTAACCAGAACTGGTCATCCAACATAAACAGCATCACAAACAAAGCAAAAAACAGCTTAAGGTTTACACGAAATGTCAAAACACAAAACAAACTTAACTCAAAGAAGCAGCATACAAAACATGTAAGACCACAGGTCGAATACTGCTCAACCATATGGCACCCATGGCAGAAATATCTCACTCACAGAATAAAAATGGTCTAGAGGTCAGCTGCAAGGTACATGTACATTCACAATGATTACCACTATACAAGCAGTGTAACAAACATGAATGGTCAAAATTAGAACAAAGGCGAAACCATGCCAGACTGGTCATGCTACACAAAATAAAAAACAAACAAGTCAGTATCAATCACATTCACCTTACAAACACAAGAAACAACAAATTCCTCATCCTGCAATCAAAAACACAACATCACATGAACTGATTCTTCCAAAGGACTATAAGACTCTGGTACAAATTACCAACCGAGATTTAGGCTACCCCAACTGTGCAAGCTTTTTATCAGTGGACTGAACAAGTTTTATAGATTTTAAACATTCAAAATAAATGATTATGTAAGATCTTTAGTAAAATCTTGTTTTCTTTGTTATTATCTTTTATAATTTTAATGTTCCTGACACGCCTGCCTAGTATAGTCAGTAATAAGTTGAAGTAATAGAACAGCCATAAACATTGCTTACTGCCTTACAGCCATTTTGGTAACACCAATTATTCAGAAGCTGGGTACTAGTAAAATAGTTTCTGTTTCTTGAAAACATGCTGGAACTTACAAGGAAGACAATATCTTAAATAAAGGTAAAATAAGCACTGTACATATATCAAGTACCAGCTTCCCTTCAGTAGAAAGGAATGTTGTCAAGTTACTTGTTTTTGCAGGAATGTTTTTGATTAGTAAGTTAATAGATGGGAAATATCATGTCTGTCTGTCTGTCAAAACATAAAATATTCTTTTTTACATGTTTATTCAGAAAAGCTGTATGTTTTTATTGGAATCTAGGCTTTACACACCTTATTAGATGTATGTGTATTGATTTCAGGTGGGAATGTTTGCCAGTAACACAATGTAGAAATGTCAGTGAAGAGTCAAAGGTAATCAGTCATTTTTCAAATTTATTTATTTTTGAAAACCAGGGATTGTAAGCCCTTTGCATTGGCATAGGTGCCTATGTGCCGAATACACACGTGTACAATTTGTTTCAGGAGAAAAAAAACAACAAGTAAATTATACAATTTATAATTTAAGCACCCCTATATGATGAAATCTGTGGAGCTTTCAAGGGCTACCCTGAATCTGCAAAAGGTCCTGACATGGTCCCCTGCAGGGTTGTGCATACACTCATTTTTGGCCTAGCTACACCCCTGCTTTGTGATGCAGGGATTTCCCCAGGCGCATATTAAGTGCAAAAATTAAAAACCCGATGCACTTAAAAATTCCTTTAGCGCTCAAAAGTTGGCCAGGATGTTTTTTCACTTGCCTGTAATTTCATCTTAATCAGCCGGATTAAGCTAGTCCAAATGCATT
The DNA here is from genome assembly GCA_012932295.1 of Cyclina sinensis. NCBI lineage: Eukaryota > Metazoa > Mollusca > Bivalvia > Venerida > Veneridae > Cyclina > Cyclina sinensis. Next base: position 29,069,718 of record JAAONU010000007.1, on the reverse strand, counting down.
GCCTGGGGAGATTATCGCCCCAGGCGAATACACTGCTGTTTTATGATGCTAATTTGTTTTGATAGCCGACAGAAAAATACACATATTACACATAATGATACGATAAGCTCCACCCTAATACAGAACTGACAGCAAGTGCAGAAAACGTCAACCAATCACGTCTCTAGTTACATTTTATCATGGACATTGATTATATTTTGTACATCTGTGTCGGTATCGAGTGAATTTAAGATAAGTCAAGCAAATAAATGTCTTTACAAATTCACTGAATGCTTAATTCCAAGGGCAAAAGGTTAAACACCAAAACTTTACCAATGTTATTCTAACCTTTCAAACAAGGTACCAAAAAAAAAATGGCCAGAATTCTTTAGGGTATTTTTGTTTTAATTATCGGATTTATTTATAAGAAAAAGTCAAGCAGATTTATGACAAGCTTAACAAAATGAATGCAACCAATTCCAGCAAATACTTAGTTCATTAAACATGAAGCAGCGAGTGAAAATCTCGGATACATTCCGTTTGTCATACATTTCCGCGACCCCGCCGTATTTTAATATTTATAGAAAACAGTGTCTCAGAGACTCTTTACAAGGCAAATATACAACGTTCAATTGATTTATTCAAATAACTGGTCATGGTTTGATTATAAGTACCAGTTTGCATCTAAATAAATATTATCATACAAAGTCTAAACTCTGCCTAATGTCTGACTTAAATGAGGGCAATTGCACATTTTTTGGTGAGGAATACGGGTGAGAGTCATACTGATAGTGACGTAACTGTGAGTAAAAGTAAAGTATGTTCTGTTGTTGTGAGTAATTCTATGTCTAGACCAGCTTCTGTGCACTATCAAAGCAGGGAAAGTTAAAGAAATATTCTTATGTGAAAGACTTGTTTATTTTGTTTTAAAATATCTTAAAAACAACCCAAAGAGCTGCATTTTTAACCCAAAATTGCAAAAATTTTCGACATGCAGGTGTGGGATACCCACTCGCGCATTCATACCTGACCGGATAATTAGCGCTTAAAAAAATTCCTGGGGAAATCCCTGTGATGCATCATTTAAATGATAACTTTATTAATTATAGGAATGGCCTCCGTCTGTCAGTAAGTCCGTCCATCTGTAACACTTTCGTGTCCGCTCCATAACTTTTAAACTGCTGAAATTTTTTTTAAATAACTTGGCACAAGTGATCACCATTATGAGACAATGTGCAGAGTGCAATAATTGGGTTGCTACCCCCAAGGTCAAGGTCACGGTCAAGTGTTAAAAAGTCTACATTTCGTGTCCGCTACATAACTTTTAAACCACTGAAAATTTTTTGAAATAACTTTTGAAACAAGTGATCACCATTATGAGACGATGTGCAGAGCACAATAATTGGGTTGCTTCCCCCAAGGTCAAGGTCACACTTGAAGGTCAAGTTTTAAAAGTCTACATTTCGTGTCCGCTACGTAACTTTTAAACCACTGAAAAATTTTGAAATAACTTGGCACATGTAATAACCATTATGAGACGATGTGCAGAGGGCAAAAATTGGGTTGCTACCCACAAGGTCAAGCTCACAGTTAAAGGTCAAATATCGACATTTCACGTCTGCTCTATAACTTACTAACTTGGCTTACGAAAAGTTTTTTAATTACTTTGCACAAATGATCACCACTATGACACAATGTGCAGAACCCAACATCCAGGTTGCTACCCCCAAGGTCAAGGTTAAATGTTCTCCATAACTTTTTGACTTCATGGAAGATTTTAAATAACTTGGCACAAATAATTACTTTCATGAGACTATGTGCTTATAATATGCATGGCACAACATCAAGGTCATGGTTGGTTAAAGGTCAAGAAGTACACATTCATGTCTGCTGTGGAAGGGGATTTAGCTGTCCTTCAGACTGCCTTGTTTTTCTAAGATTTGAAATCGACATAATCTAAACAAGTACTATATGGCCTATGTTATCATTACCAGTTTCCAAATCAGTGAATGACTACTAAACTTTTTTTTATACTTTGAAAATTACACTGTTGAATCTTAAATTATGTAAAGAAAACATTAAAACATATAGTTTTATAAAATGAAAAGTTGGCCACTAAGTTTTAATTGTTAGTGCCTACCTAGATATAGCTTGCCAGGCAGTTTGTTTGTTTTTTGTTTTTTTCCAGCCTGTTCAATGTTTGATTAAGACTTTGTCATACTTCTGTCACTTTACATGTTACTGACCTTGAAGGAGGCACCGTGGTCCAGGGGTAGAGCGCAGGGCTCCTGATCCGGAAGTCCACACTGCTCGATTACTGGTATGCAACCCAGGAAGCAGTCATCGAGCGTGATGATTCTAAGTTGTAAGAACTTGTATCGCAATCGATGTAAAATAAATGAGTCTAAACTAAACTGACCTTGAAAAAAATAGTAACATTTCATGTATTCGTATAGTAGAAGTAACTAGTATCAGTCTGAGCCCATTTTCACAAATTTACTTAACTTTTCTTTTACTATGTAGTTCAAACTAACCAAGAATTGATAAAACACATATATATATAATTATATATTTTTACTGTCTCTACAGTCCTTTGGTCTGAACCTATTTCGGGGTCAAGGTAATGCAGAACAAGTGTTGCCTTTTCCTGAAGGTAAGTAATAGTTTTGATTGTAGTACAGTTATGTAACTTGAGCTATATGATAGGATTGTTATTTAGAAAATGATATCTGTTTGTCTGTGAGCAATCAAACCTTTTTGACTCAGGCAACCAACCTTATGAATTGACCAGTGTTGGTGTAAGGTAACTTGAACCTTTCTGTTTTAAAGTTTTACTGTATTTGGTGTTGTTAACATGAAAGACAGAATCTTTAATATTTGAATAACATTCAAATATGAAAGATGTACATAGAATTTATTCAGAAAAATATATTTTTTTCTACAGGAACATATTTATATAGAAAAAATAAAAAAACATTCCAATGATAAACTTACAAAGGAGTAAATGATTCAGCTAATTGTTTTGTTTATTTTCAGCACTAAATGAAGAACAGAAGGAGAATTTGCAGATGTTTGTGGATCAGACATCCAAATTTTTTGAGGTAAATTTTTTAGAAATAATAAACACCATTCATACCCATACTCTGACATCCTGTGTATTTGTCTGTCTGCTCATCCATGACTGACTGATCAGCACAGTGATCCTAGCTTCCATTTGAGTATGGATAAGTATTTCCAGAGCAAAGACCTGACTTGCAAAATATTTTTGACTGGTTACCATCTTTTAATTGTAACCCATAGTTAAGACTCTAGTCTTGTTTCCAAAACTGAATAAAAAGCAGTTACAGATATGTAGTTTTGTGGTTTTATGTATTGTAGGAACAGAATGATGCTTCCAAGAATGATCTCTTGGAGACAGTGGAAGAAGACACAATGGAAGGTCTCAAAGGTCTCGGGGCATTCGGTCTTCAGGTCCCCACTGAACTTGGTAGATATTTGGTTACTACATTGACCATACATGTGAACTCTCCTGATTCTAGCGGTAGACTATCGATTTTGGGCAATCAAAATTCCCCTCCCGCTCAGGGCTTACATTCTACCGACTTTTTTCATAACATCCAAAAAAAATTTTTTTTCCAAACACCTGAGTGATATTGATGAATGTAAACAATATTTTGACTGGTTTACCGATAACACTACGTGTACCATGCAGCTGTATATTGGAAAATGAGACCCAGTCTAATTATACCTTGACCTTAGTATTGGAAAGTATTGTCAGTTTGGCACTTTAAGCGCTTGCAATTATGAAGTTGTTAATTGCCATGCAGATAAGGCACACATCAAAAACACAAGGGAGATTAGAAACTGGTAATTACTGTACTTCCACTGCCATAAAGCAATGCAGACCTCGAAAGATTGTACTCTGTGGTTTATATCAAAACTTTAATAAAAGTCAAACAAACCATAGTCTGTTGAATAGGACTCTGAATGTATTGATGTGCATGAAATTCTGTTGCCAACTGTTATGACTTCTTTGTGACCAAGGAACTGTGTAGTGGAACTTAAAGGGAGAGTGTGAAGAGTGAAGAGAAAAGGTACCAATGTTTAACTTGAGTGTAATTAAGACATATTTGACTGTTAACTGATTAAGGTAGAGTGAGTATTGAGTGTAAATAATGAACGTTTACTGTTTATTGTCGATACATATTAAACCGATAACAGTTCTCTTTCTGTTATTGATACATCCTTAGCATCTGTACTTGGACCATGCCTGAAGTAATGTTAAGTCAGTAAATCCCCCACTTGACAGACCCAATCTCCCTACTTTCTGAGTCAGATCTCCCTACTTGACACTGGGAAAAGTTCACATGTATGCATTGACTTGTGCAGGATTGGGCATAGACATAAAGTCTTGTGAAAACTGCTGTTATCATGCAGATATCTCAGTTGAAACATAAAAATGAAATTTTGAATTATGTTATCAGAGAAAATTCAGAAAGACTTAATGTGCTTGTTCCTATTTGATTTATGATTTGCAAATAAGGCTATCATGACTGATGTTATTTATATTATTAACTTCTGTTGACTTAGAATTTAAATTCAAAGTAATCAGTGGTGTCAGACAGTTGAGATAGACAACAAGGTAATAGTTAGTTATGTAAGAATGTTACTGTGAGGTTGTTGAGCTGAACATACCTTGAAATTCTTCATTGACAAATGTTATGAAATATTCATAATGGCCTTTAATTGATTTGGCTCAACCTTCAAGTCAATTTAAATTCTTTAGTGTTGTCTTGCAAAAAGTATATTTTTCATGAATCTAGTAATTGTATATCATTTTACAGATGGTGTGGGCTTGACAAACACCCAGTATGCAAGGCTTGTAGAAATTGTTGGTGCCCATGACCTGGGAGTGGGTATTGTGTTGGGAGCCCATCAGGTGGGTTTTGTGAAAACGTTTTGATTTCTTATGGTTTGCTGAACATGTAAATTCCAAGATGTTTAAATACCAGTGGTAAACAACCTGATTGTGAATATTTACAGATTAGAGACAAGATTAATACCCATCAGTAATGACATTTACCCAGAAGGAGTGCATGTATGTATTGCACTGTCTGCCCATCCTTGTAACTAAGTTACATCAAAGGATTTTGAAATAACTTGACAAAAATGTTCACAAGATAATGTCATTATGTTGCAAACCATGATGTTACTTTGTCCATTCTTGTGAACTGCCAATTACATATAATGACCATGTACAGGTTGTTTCCACTCTATAACTCTACTTTTTATGCACCCAAAGGGAGGCAAATATTAATTGAACTATCTGTCCGTCCATCCATCCGTCTGTCCTGTAAAATTTGTCCTTGCTTCATCTCCAAAACTGCTTGAGGGATTTCATTGAAACTTAAGAGGAATGTTTGTCACCAAGCCTAGTTGTTCATATTGTCAGAAGTTTCTGCTCAGATTATTTTTGGCAGAGTTATGGGCACTCAGTCATTTTTATGCTCCCAAAGGGAGGCATATAGTAATTGCACTGTCTGTACATCTGTCTGTCCACACTACCGAAAATAAAAAGGGGCCATCTAATTTTAAACATAACAAAAGAGAACATTAGAGTTCATTCTGTAACAAAAGAATAAGGGGCTAATGGCTGTCTATTGAAAAATAGAAAAATAAAAGAAAAGGCTCCATATCCAGTTTCGGCCGAACGTCCGTCCATCCGTCTGCCCTGTAAAAGGTTGTCCTCGCTTCATCTCCAAAACCGCTTGAGAGATTTCATTGAAACTTAATAGGAGTGTTTGTCACCAAGCCTAGTTGTGCATATCATCAGGAGATTCTGCTCGATTTATTTTTGGCAGAGTTATGGGCACTTTGTCAATTTTTCACTCTAAAATCTTGTTCTCGCTTTGTCTCCAAAGCCACTTGAGGGATTTCACTAAAACTACACAGGAGTGTTTGTTACCAAGCCTAGTTATGCATATCATCAGGAGTTTCTGCTCGGATTATTTTTGGCAGAGTTATCGGTACTTAGTAATTTTTTACTATAGCTTCTATATTAAAATCTTCTTCACACTTCTTTTCAAAAACCACTTGGAGGATTTCATTGAAACTTCACAGGAATGTTTGTCACTAAGCCTTGTTTTGCATATCATCAGGAGTTTCTGCTCAGATTATTTTTGGCAGAGTTATGGGCCCTTAGTTATTTTTTACTATAACTTCTATATTAAAATCTTGTCTAAGCTTCATCTCCAAAACTGCTTAGGGGGATTTTATTATATATAAAACATCAGTAGGGGTTTGGAATAAAACAATATTGTTCGTATTCAAGGCCTAACTCACAGCTTTGTATTTCATTGAATAATTATGTCTTCAACCTTCATATAAGAATCTGAAGCAGAAAAACATTACTTTACCATTTTTTACTCTAACTTTTAAAAATCTTGTCCAAGCTACATCTTCAAAACTGCTTTGGGGATTTTATTGAAACCAGAATGTTTGTCACCAAGCCTTGTTATCTATAAAACAGCAGTAGTGGTTGGGAATAAAACAATATTGTTCGTATTCAAGGCCTAACTCACAGCTTTGTATTTCATTGAATAATTATGTTTTCAACCTTCATATAAGAATCTGAAGCAGAAAAACATTACTTTACCATTTACCTTCAGTTCAGGCTCTATTTTTTGTCTGATCTCTTTTCCACAGGCATATTCAATTATATACATTTACACCAGTTTCATTTCAAAGTTACATTTCGGAGGCATATGTCAATTTCCAGTGATAGCTCTTGTTTTATAACATTATGAGATAACTTGACACAAATTTTCATCACATTGAGACAACATTTTGGAAACAAGTCCTGTGATTACAATATCAAGGTCTGAAATCTAAATTATATTCGCCTTTATTTTCTTATCCACTCTGTGGTACATAAGAGGATTTGAAAATAACTTTGCATAACAGTTCACCAGATGTGTCAATGAAGGTTCATAGGTTTGACCACATGTCCATTGGTCTTAACTGCCTAGTAACAAAAGAACACTGCCTGGTAGGTTGTATATGGTCCTGTCTGCCCTGTAACTCACTGGCAGTAACAGGATATTAAAATAACTTTGTACAAATGTTCACCAGATTGTGAATTGGATCACATGTTGTCCATCTGTCTGTCTGTTGCCTATACTGTCAAATGATATCAGATAGTGCCTACCTGCATTATGAGCTATGCCCCTTTTAACTTGAAATTTTTGTCAGGGTTGCTTCTTAAGTTGAATGGTTTCAAAACTATCAAAGATATCAATATGAAACTTGGACTGCTTGCATATCATGACAAGAGGTAGTTGTAACACAAGGGGCATCATTCTGAAAGCTATATTTTTGGAGTTGTGTCCCTTTTTAACTTACAATTTTTGTCAAAATGGCTTATTAAGTTGAATGATCAAAGTTATCAATATGAACAATATCAATATCTTGACATGAAACGTCAGACATATATAGACTTCCTTCAGGAGAATTGCACAAGAACCATAACTATGGCCCTCATTTTCGATATGTAAAACAGAAGAGCATTGGCACCACTCCCAGAGCTCTTGTTTTAAATCTAATTTGTAATCCAGGCTAGAACATGACTTATAACCAATGATTTTTAATGTTTATTCATTTAGTTTATTGCCATTGTTACATCCAGTTCAGCTCACTGTATACTAAATCCTTGCATGGACCTAATGATCTCTTGAAATGAGTTTTCAGATTCAAGATATAGTCTACAGAGATACACTCTAAGAAAGCTATTGAGTCAGTTATATCTACTGATGGAAGTGAAGTCAGTAATAAAATTAGTAGAACTATTGTTTAAAATGTAGAAAATAACATTGTAACATTGAGAAGACTTACAGACATTAACCCTATAAATATGATCTGTATAATTATGATAACTGATATTGCTGTTCTGTTAATAGTCTATAGGGTTTAAAGGTATATTGTTGGTTGGCAATGAGGCCCAGAAGAAGAAATACTTACCCAAGCTGGCTGCTGGGGAGAATATAGCTGCCTTCTGTCTTACGGAACCAGCCAGTGGTTCAGATGCTAGTGTAAGTAACACCTTACAAACTTTACTGATAGGTATGAAAGGAAAAATCCCAGTATAAGACACCAAACTACTACAAGTTATGGGAACATAACTAGGATGTTAAAAAGAGTCACAAATCACTGTCATATGTTACAACTCGACTTTATATATAAGACTTGTATACTGTAGTTGTAAGGTATGAAAACGGTTAAAAGTGAAGATTTCTCAGTCTAACTCATGTTTAGGGTCCCAGTTATGTTCCTTGTACCTGTTCTTGGTGCTACACTTGTTCTGATACAATGTTCTTGATTTTTAGCTCACCTGAGCACAAAGTGCTCATGGGTGAGCTATTGGGAGCATTGATTGTCCTTGGTGTCGTCAACAGTTTAACTTGAATGACTTCTTCTAAACCACTAAGCTAACTGACGAAACATGCCTTGGATATTCCTTGCATGAAGCTCTACCAAATTTTTTCAAAGAATTAAATTCAAGAAGTCTGGTTGCTATGGCAGCAGAAAGGAAAAAACTTCAATAATCTTCTTGTCTGAAACGACAAGGCCTTAAGATTTAGTATGTAGCATAGTGGACCTCTACCAAATTTGTTCAAATTATACCCCTGGAGGGGAATTGATTTTTCATAGGCTTATATAGGAAAACTTTAAAAATCTTCTTGTCTAAACCACAAGACCCTGAGCCTTAAGATTTGGTTTGTAGCATTGTCTAGTGGACCTCTATCAGGTTTGTTCAAATTATACCCCTGGGGTACAAATTTGGCCCCACCCGGGAGGTCAATTGATTTTACATAGGCTTATAAAGGGAAAACTTTGAAAATCTTCTTGTCTGAAACCACAAGACCCTGAGCCTTAAGATTTGGTTTGTAGCACTTGTCTAGTGGACTTCCACCAAATTTGTTCAAATTATACTCCTGGTGTCAGATTTGGCCCTGCCCGGTAGGTCAATTGATTTTACATAGGCTTAAATAGGTAAAACTTTGAAACTTCTTGTCTGAAACTACAAACCCTGAGCCTTAAGATTTGGTACGTAGCATTGTTTAGTGGACTTCTACCAAGTTTGTTCAAATTATACCTCTGGGGTCAAATTTGTCCCCACCCGGGGGGTCAATTGATTTACAAACCACAAGTCTTAAGATTTGTTATGTAGCATTGTATGTGGACCTCTACCAAGTTTGTTCAAATTATGCCCTTGGGGTCAAATTAGGCCCTGCCCCTTGGGCCAATTGATTTTACATAGGCTTATATAGGCAAAACTTTAAAAAAACTTCTTGTCTGAAACCACAAAGCCTGAAATTTAGATATTTTTAATCGAGCATCAGATAGAGAGGTCATCTATCAAGTTTGTTCAAATTATCCCCCTTGAGTGAAAATTGGCTCTACCCTGGGAGTCACTTGAATCCATATAGAATTATATAGGGAGAATGTTAAAAAAAGTTTCTGATGTTTGCACAACAGCACACCCAAAGGCAAATCATTCAGGTGAGCAATCTAGAGCCATCATGGCCCTCTTGTTTCTCATTTTATACAGCTTTGCTAAAATGTATTCCCTGTCACACAGTGCAACTCTCATTTCCTGTCTACAGTTCATTAAAGAACCTTTTCAAGGACAATATACTGATGAACAACACCAGTAGTAGATATAACACAAAGGGACTATATCATGTCTGTCATTCTTGCTCTAGGGTTGGGTACAGCTGCAACAAACTTGACCTTGTCTGAATGATGCAGTTAAGCATCCTTTTCTACCACTTTCTTAATCTGTAGCACCTTATTTTGACTGGGTAATATATTATGTTATGTGACATGACAAAATCAACAGTCAGGTCATTTTGACATCAAAGAGAATTAAAATTGACATCATAAACAAATTAATGATGTCTGCAAACATACAATGTTTTTTTCCCTTCTCTGAATTACCATAAATTGCTGTCTTTGAAAAAGTATGCGTAAAGTCTTCAAAGGTTACTGAAACATGGATATGGATCATGCAACAACCTAGCAACTACATTGTATGTTGCATTTTACATGGTATGATGCCAGTGTTGTGAAAATGATTAGTAAAAATGTGACATGCATTGTTTATTCCACTATAAGTGTATCTTCTGATACAGTGCGATAACAAGTATTTTTATATAGTTTTATTTTTAGTTCAACTATAAAAAGTAGGGATGGCAACGAGTAACCTGGTTAACCGAGTACTCGATCGAACGTCCGAATATCGGTTAACAAAATTGATATTCGATTACTCGGCAAACATATATAATTTCCATTTTTTTTGCTATTTAGAAAGGTTGGTGTATCCAATCAGTTCAGAAATGTGGAGATGTACATGTGTCTTCATAAATACCTCTTAAATGCAATCAAAACATCCTTGCAGAGGTGCGAAAATGATATTGTTAATTTAATGAGGCGATCAACAGTTTGACACGCGCATGGGATTGAACACCTGTGTCGCTTACATCATTTGGCCTCTTATAATATTTAATTACCTTTAATTGTGTAAGAGTTTGTAGCCGAAACTTGTTTTAAGGTATATGTTTTGAAAAAAGCAACTGGCCAGATTGCTATTATGAATGTTAGATTAAAGGTAGTAATTAGACCCGATTAAGCGTTTGTTTTTCTTTACTCAATAAAGGAGAGTAACTCCCTTTTCTTCTTTACGCATATAAATCCAGAAATATCATTAACTTTTTATATATTGATAAAGTTTTGTTTAGAATAAGATATTAAAATTTCAAGAGTCAAAGTGCCGCCTGCAAAATCTAATGCTTGGAAATATTTCAAACGCTGTGCTGATAGCAAGACTATTAAATGTACATTATGTAGCTGTGAAATAATGTATACTGGTGGAACTACAAACATGTTAAATCATTTACGCTTCAAGCATCCTTCTGTAAACAGACCAGTCTATATAATTTCAAGAAGAAAAAAAGGATATATGAACTGTTATACATGTTTTAAACTTGATATTGCATTAATTAACATGTTATAAAATATAATGTTAATTTAATTTGTTTGATGGTTATTCTAAGTTACCTCCCTTGCAGTCCTATTTATAGTTACACATCTATGAATTTAAATAGAAAACGAAAGTAGCATGCAGATGGTGTTAATATATTGTGATAAAACTTTGAAGATCATTGGAAATCATCCGAGTAACCAAGTACTCGATCAGGAAAAATGACCGAGTACTCGAGTATTGATTTTGGTATTCGTTGCCATCCCTAATAAAAAGTATATCCAGCTATTTTACTCACACATAGTGTCTGCAATGTCACACCTTGATGAAGGTTTTTTTAGTTCAACTATAAAAAGTATATCCAGCTATTTTACTCACCCATAGTGTCTGCAATGTCACACCTTAATGAAGGTTTTGCATGCAACTTACTATCATGCTTATAGCTTAGTAACCAGCTATGCTTATTTTATTTTCAGTCCATCAAGACGAGAGCTGTTCTGTCAAGTGATGGCAAACATTACATTTTAAATGGCAGTAAAATATGGATCAGTAATGGAGGGCTGGCAGAAATTTTCACAGTGTTTGCTCAGGTATGCTGTCGCATGTGGTATATACATTGGTAGCCTATTGATATACAGAGTTGCCTTAGTTTGCAGCTAGTCAGTGTCAATTTGATATTCAGTAATTCTGGTTCAGAACTTTGGGAACTGTTGGAAATGAAACTGGATCAAAACTTCTCAGACGTTTCTGTTGCAATAACAAAGTAAAAACAACCCAGTCATCTTTTCAAAGCAATATTGCAAGTTCCTTGCTTGGATAATAACTGAAGAGGTGAAACTTGATCCCTATAATGTTATAAATTTATTAGTTGATCTTATCAGTAAAATCAATGTGATACTGGGACTTTAAACATAAAAATATGTTACTTCTTTAAGGGCCAGACATGTTGCTTAAGATTTTATAGTCAGATTTCAGGGATCAAGTATGGCAAAATTTGGGGCCAAATATCAGCCCCATTCCCCCTTTTAAATAGTATGGTTTTTCCTCCCCATTCCAAAAAAAAGTCCCCATCAGAAAAAATGATAAGCAGACATAGATGAAAACTATTTAAAAATCAAAATCTCCCCCTTGCATGCACCCTGGCCACATTCTCAAAATGCTAACAAGAGCCCTGGATTTTTTATTTTATTTCTTTAATCCATGTAGCAGTCATCGAGCAAGATTAATGCAACTGGAAGTAAATTTAATAGGCTTACACTACAGTCACCTACCTTTATGACATGTGTTATATAATATCCTGTATGAGTAAATGACTATTGCTTGTAGACTGAAGTAAAAGATGAGAAAACAGGTGACACGAAGGACAAGGTGACAGCTTTCATTGTTGAGAGGAGTTTTGGAGGTGTCTCCAAGTGAGTATCCTGGTCTTGTACATCTGTTTCTCGGACGTCTGTGTGGAAAAGATTCATGAAAGTTAGCCTTTTTGGCATTTGCTTTTTAGCTCACCTGAGCATGCTCATGTGAGCTTTTAGGATCCTTGATTGTCCGGCGTCCATCCGTCCGTCCGTCGTCCACAATTCATTCAAACGACATCTCCTCTGAAACCACTGGGCAAAATTTAATGAAACTTGCCTAGAATGTTCCTTGCATGAAGCTCTACCAAGTTTGTTCAAATGGTTCCGGTTCATTGCATTTCTGGGTCACAGGAGCTAAAAACAGATTTTAAAAGTTGGATCTTTAAAAATCTTCTTGTCAGAAACCACAAGGCCTGGAGCTTTGATATTTGGTATAAAGCATCAACTAGTGGACCTCTACCAAGTTTGTTCAAATTAAGATCCTGGGGTCAAAAATGGCCCCGCCCCAGGGGTAACTTGTTTTACATAGAGTTATATAGGAAAAATTTTAAAAATCTTCTTGTCAGAAACCGTAAGGCATAGAGCTAAGATATTTGGTGTGCAGCATTGTCTAGTGGATCTCTACCAAGTTTGTTCAAATCATGGCCTCTGGGTCAAAAATGGCCCCGCCCCAGGGGTAACTTGTTTTACATAGAGTTATATAGGAAACATTTTAAAAATCTTCTTGTCAGAAACCGTAAGGCATAGAGCTAAGATATTTGTTGTGCAGCATTGTCTAGTGGACCTCTACCAAGTTTGTTCAAATCATAGCCTCTGGTTCAAAAATGGCCTCGCCCCAGGGGTAACTTGTTTTACATAGAGTTATATAGGAAAAACTTTAAAAATCTTCTTGTCAGAAACCGTAAGGCATAGAGCTTAGATATTTGGTATGTAGCATTGTCTAGTGGACCTCTACAAAGTTTGTTCAAATTATACCTCTGGGGCTAAATTTGGCCACACCCTGGGGTCATTGGTTTTACATAGGCTTATATAGGAAAAACTTCAAAAACCTTCTTGTCTGAAACCACAAGGCCCTGAGCCTTAAGATTTGGTATGTAGCATTGTCTAGTGGACCTCTACCAAGTTTGTTCAAATTATACCCCTGGGGTCAAATTTGGCCCCACCCCGGGGTCATTGGTTTTACATAGGCTTATATAGTGAAAACTTTGAAACTCTTCTTATAGAAGAAGAAGTAACATTTTCAGTCCAAATAATCTGGAAATTTGTCAGACAGGTTGTTTCTATGAATTCTATGAGCTCAAGTTCGAATATGGGTCATCTGGGTTCAAAAACTAGGTCATAGAGCCCAAAAATAGGAAAACCTTGTTAACACTCTAGAGGTTACATTTTCAGTCTAAATAACCAGGAATCTGTCAGAAAGGATGTTTTATTGTTTTCTAGCTCAGATTCGAATAAATGTCATCTGGGGTCAAAAACTAGGTCACAGACCCCAAATATGGAAAAACCTTGTTAACATGCATTGAGGTAACATTTTCAGTTCAAAAAACCTTGAAATTTGTCAGAAAGCCTGTTTTAATGAATTTAGCTCAGTTTTGAATATGGGTTATCTGGGGTCAAAAACTAGGACACAGGGCCAAAAAGTAGAAAATCCTCGTTAATGCTCTAGAGGTTACTTTTCAGTCCAAATGTCCTTGAAATTTGTCAGAAAGGTTGTTTCAATGATTTCTAGCCCAGATTAGGATATGGGTCATCTAGGATCAAAAACTAGGTCACAGAGCCCTAGAATGTTAAAACCATTTTAACACTCCAGAGGTTACATCCAAATATCCTGGAAATTTGTCAGAAAGGTTGCTTCTATGATTTCCAGCTCAACTTTGAATATGGGTCATCTGGATTAAAAAACTAGGTCACAGAGCCCAAATATGGAAAAACCTTGTTAACACTCTAGAGGGCTACACTTTCAGTCCAAATAACCTTGAAATTTGTCAGAAAGATTGTTTCAATAATTTCTAGGTCAAGTTCGAATATGGGTCATCTGGGGTCAATTAACCAGGTCCATAGCAACTTTGTTAAAAGCAGTCATATTCAGGTGAGCGATATAGGGCCATCATGGCCCTCTTGTTAACTAAATTATGTTAATGCAGACATTTGCCTGGCAGAAATGTAGTTTTTGTAGACATTGGCCCTTCCTTTGTTCATTTTGTTCTTGCTTTTTTTATGCCCCCACAGGGAGGGCATATTGTTTTTGGTCTGTCTGTTTGTTTGTAACAAAACTTTAACCTTGACAATTACACTGAAGTCCTTCAACCAATAGCCTCCAAACTTAAGAGGAGCATGCAACATGATGCGCTTCACCCGAAGACCCACTTAAGAGGTCCGGGGTTAAAGGCCAAGGTCACTGTGATTCCAGATAGCAAATATTTACTTTGGCCATAAAATAAACATGCTTCTGTCCAAGCATTATGACTTCACATGTGTATGCAGCTTGATGCGCTCTATCTGTCAGACCCACTTACAGGTACCAGGGCTAAGACAAGGTCACCATAAAGCAAATTTTCTCACTTCACATGTGTATTCACCTTGATGCGCTCTACCCTTAAGACCCACTTAGATGGTCACAGGGTCAAACGTCAAGGTCACTATGACCCAAAATAGTAAATATTAACCTTGGCCACAATATGAACTAGCTTCCATCCTCGGAGGGAGGGCATATTGTTTTCATGCCCCTGCAGGGAGGGCATATTGTTTTGTCTGTTTGTGTGTTTGTTTGTCACTAAACTTTAACCTTGACCATAACACTGAAGTTCTTCCCACTTCAGCCTTTAAACTTCACAAGTGCATGCACCTTGATGAACTCTTACCCCAGACCCATTTAGAGGTCACAGGGTCAAAGGTCAATGCCCCCAGGGGAATGGTGTTCATTTGAACATAGTATTTGTTCTTTTTATTCTTGCCCTTTGTTCATTTTCTTTATTCCTCAGATTGACTAAAGGGCAAAGAGCTTCATGAATAAATTGAATGAGTAGCAAATGTTTACCTGAACAATAGAACTAAGGGGAAAATGTTAGCATGAGCAAAGGCAATGTGAGGATCTTTTGTTAGTTTTCAACTGAAAAAAACAAGTATTTTTTGAAACCTTTTCATATAACAAAGCAAATAAATGCTTAACTTAGGTGTTACAAATAAGACTAATTCGAATGCAGTGTTTTCTTTTCTGTGTTATTTTAAGCATAAAACTCCCTTTTTATTATAGTTAAAAGTACAATGTAGTGTGTTGGATGGATGTTTTCAGGGCTCTCATGAGGGGGCGAAATGGGCGAAATCGTCGCCCAACACTCCCTGACTTTGCCTTTATGAAGCATCAAAACGATATCAACTTCGCCGAAAATGTTTCATCTGCCGACATCAATAACTTGCTCAGCTCCGGTTATGGGTGGAGCTTTTACTTGGAAATGACATCAATACATTCTACCTTCAAAGCATTGACCAATCAGAGTGAAGTTTACTCCTTTCATTGATTTAAATTCTGTGTGTTGACACTCGATACACAACACATTTAGCCATCAACAGGTGTTGAATTCGGTCAATAATTCGATTGGGGATGTACACTGAGTAGAAAACTGTTGTGTACAACAGACTCTACAAATCTTAAAAGTCAAGCAAACTATGTCTTAACAAATTAATTGAATGTTTAATTTAAAGGCAAAGGATTAAACATCAGTGCTTTACCAATGTTATTCTAACTGGTGAAACAGTGTATGAAAATGGCAGAAATACTTTTTGGTATTTTTGTTTTAATTCTCGGATTTATTTATAAGATAAACTCGAGTAGATTTAAGACAAGCTTAACAAATTAAAGGAAACCAATTCCAGCAAATATGTAGTTCATTAAACATGAAGTGGCAAAATCTCGGATAAATTCAGTTTGTCATATATTTCCATGACACCGACGTATTTTAATATTTGTAGAAAACAGTGTCTTGGAGACTCTTTATACGGCAAACTTACAATTGATTGATTAAGATAAGTAGTCATGATTTGATTACAAGTACTTGTTTTTCATTGAAAACATTTCTTTTTCTCTAAGACTTGGATATTTCTGTCGTAGTTATTTTTGAAAGCAACAGTTAAAATGAATCAACATAATTTACATCTTAAAATTGTTTGTAAAAAGAAAAAAAAAATTCTGGTGAAACTGGAAACACATCCCAGACTTTTCACAAAAAAGTTACTGAGTTTGGATGCCACAGATACATCAGTTTTTAACAGTAAGTTGAATAAAAATCACTCCATATATTTGCTGACTGTCATTGTCATTCACAAATGGAACTGGCACTGCCAGTACTAACTTCTCCCAGGAGTCTTCTGACTTCTCCCAAATCTTGCCTTAGGGAGAAGTGACTTCTCCCGAAAATTTGACCTTAGCGAGAGCCCTGTGTTTATAGTACACCCTTAGAATGTCTCTTAGATGTCTAGGAATTTTATATACATCAGTGCTATAGATTGTTTTGAAATCACCAATGACAACTAAAGTCATAATACTTGTTATGCTGTAGGAGAAGAAAGAAAGGAGACTAAAGTACTTGTAGTGAGGCCTGTCTCTTCATCTTATTACTTTGGGTAAATTAATATATAATGGGATGAATAAACACTATACAAAGGGCTTGGTTTGATTAATAAATACTTGGTCATACATGCCTTACAATATAGCAGTTATACATCTATCTTTAATTTGAAGGGAAGGACTTCAGTATCTTTGAATTTAGGAACAGTTTGGAATAAACTTACTTATAGTTCAAGTGATTTTTGTCTTCATTGTTTGATACAGATTAACAGCACATTTCCAAATGAAAATAGACTCAGAATGTTTCAGATGCTGACCCTGAGAGTTCCTGAAATGACAAAGTGAACAAAGTTCTTAAAGGCATATTATTGTGGCTGTTATTTCTTTTGAAATTTCTCAAGATACACAAAAATCAAACTGTCAAAATGCTCAGAAATATTTGGAGAAAGTTATAGTGAATTATTCTCCTATTTAGCATTTCTTCTATTTGAAACAGTTGGGGCTAATATTATTGATTTTACACACAATATTTGTAATACTAAACAATATGAACTGTGTCCAGGCACATCATAGATTTCCTTAACTTTAGAAGCAAAACATGTAAGTTCCCATACTTGACACCCAGTAACAATTAACAACATTCTTGTATTCTAATATGAAAGACATCTAAACTGTTAGATATTTTTGTTTTAATTCAGATAGCCAAAATTAGACAGTTTGAAAAAGAACAGCAAAGATTTTAGAGAATTTAACAAACTCAGCTCACTTTGTTTCCGGGTAGTGTTTTTTTTTTTTTTTTTTTTTTTTTTTTTTTTTTGAATATTTTCAAGCATACATTTGCAAAGTTGTCTTGGTAACAAAAATATAATTTATTCCTTTAGGACAAATCATGATCCAACTTTTTGTGCTATAGTTTGAAGAAAAGTTTGTAAGTTTAACATTTTTCATTGTCCTAAGATTAACATATCATTCACATTCCTAAAATTACCATATCATTCTTACTGGAATTAAAGTGAACAATCTTTACTGAATATTGAGACATTTATTATGGTCCATATATAAGAAAAAATAATGACATTTTTCAACATTCTCTGTCAGAGAATTCTTATTGACATTGAAATGTTTCAGAATGGATAAACAGCAGTTTTTCCAATCCTTAAGTTTAAAATTTAAAATACTGAATTAAATACCCAAAATTTCTACAAAGCAAGAACGAAACCAAATCTTCAGAAAATCATGAAGAAAGGCTCGTAAACTGTTGTTAATAGAAAATTCTTATAAAGATGAAATTCTCAATTTCATGTCAAATGATGCAAAATTCCAAATTCGACTGTTACCAGTACCTTTCCCAATAAGCTGGGAAAAGATTGCCAACTCAGATATTTTACAGTCTTATTATACCCCCACAAACAAAGTTTGAGGGGGTATATAAGAGTGAACTTGTCGGTCGGTCTGTCATGGTTTCCGGACGATTACTCATGAAAGGCTAGACAGATTTAAACAATTTTTGGAACACAGCGGTAACATCATAAGATACAGGGCAAGTTCGATATTGGGGCTGGTGGGGTCAAGGTCAAGGTTACTGTGGCAAAAATTAGAAAATTAGGTTTTTGGATGATTTCGCATGAAAGGCTTGACAGAATTAAAAAATGTTTGGTACACAGGTGTAACATCATAAGATACAGGTCGCGTTCGATATTGAGGCTGGTTGGGCCAAGGTCAAAGTCACTGTTAATAAAAATAGCATAACGGTTTCCAGACAATAACTCATGAATGGCTTGACAGATTTAAACAATTTTTGGTATACAGGTGTAACATCGATATTGGGGCTGGTGGGGCCATGGTCAAGATCACTGTTACTAAAAATAGAAAAACAGTTTCCGGACAATAACTCATGAATGGCTTGACAGATTTAAACAATTTTTTTTGGTACCCAGATGTAACATCATAACATACTGGTCAACAGTCGATATTGTTGCTGGTGGGGCAAAGGTCAAGGTCACTGTTACTAAAAATAATAAAATGGTTGAAAAATGGTTTCCAGATGATAACTCATGAAATCTTGACAGATTTAAACAATTTTTGGTACACAGGTGTAACATCTCAGGATACAGGTCAAGTTTGATATTGGGGCTGGTGGGGCCAACAAGGTAAAGGTCACTGTTACTAAAAATAAAAAATAAATAGTTCCTGCTCAATAACTTGAGTAAGGAATGAGATATTTTGATGAAATTTGCTGTAAAGGTAGCTTCTATGAAGACGACGCCTGGGATTGAAAATTTTGCCAGTTGGGTCATGGTCACTGACTGTTCGCTTAAACTTAAGCTGGTTCTACTAGAAAATATACAGTTCAGTGGTCTACTGGTAATTGTTTTCTCTATATACAATATTATTAAATATAAAATATATACATATTTCCATGTTTCTTATGTCACTTTATGCCATTGATTCTAAGCTTTCCAGTTCCAGTAGCAAGCACCCATGTGGGGGTATTAATCACCTTTAGTGATAGTTCTAGTTTTGTTTGTATACATATTTTCTTAAGACAAAAGGAAAAAGGATCACCATACATAATTACTATGATCAAACAGTTGCTGATTGTAGGGTTTTGTGAGTTTAACTTTAATTATTCAAGAAGAACCAGATCAGTTTAACATTACAACTAGAAAAGGTCAGCAGAAATTACAACCGACAACCCAGAAATTACTAAAATTCTATCCCTAATACTTTGTTAAAATTGTATCCTTTGTGATGTGTGTAATATTTTTGTGATATATATTTGTGTATTTCTTGTAACTGCAGTGGTCCACCAGAGAAAAAGATGGGAATCAAGTGTTCAAACACAGCAGAGGTGTACTTTGAGGATGTGAAAATACCTGTGGAGAACGTACTTGGAGGTAAGGTCTGATGGATAATCTTTGCAGTAAGTGGACAAACCTTATTTTCCTTGCTAGCCCTTCAGTTATTTATCTGTTTTTCATACTCCACTTTTGGGTGCAGGCTTTCCTGTCTAATAGTTTTCTGTAACTGAAGAAATTATCCAACTTAATTATATAAACAATGCTAATTAAGGTGAAAAATGTTAATCTGTTTATGCTCCGCAACGGGGATGCATTAGTTGCTGCCTTGTCAGTCCGTCTGTCCTTCCGTCCATCACTAAATTTTGTCCAGACAATTTCTCAACAACCACTGGCTTGAATTTACTAAAACTTAATAGGAACCGTCACTGCCAAGAGGAAATGTTCTGCAGCCTGTTCCAGTCCATTGATTTTTCACAAAGTTATGCCCCTTTAATGCCTTTTCAACTGACATTTTTGTTTGGACTGTTTCTCGGCAACCACTGACCGGAATTCATCAAAACTTCAAAGGAAGCTTCACTATCAAGAGGAGGTGTGCATTTTACAGGCATGATTCGGTTCAGTGATTTTTCACAAAGTTATGCCGCTTTGATGCTTTTTTAGCTGTAAATTTGTCCGGACTATTTCTCAGCAGCTATTAAAAAATGCAATTCACTGAAACTCAATAGGAAGCTTTATTACCAAGAGAAGGTTTTCATATTACAGGCATGTTCCGGTTCAGTTATTTTTCACAAAGTTTTACCCCTTTGATACTTTTTTCAGCTGTAATTTTTGTCCAAACTATTCCTCAGCAACCATTGACTGGAATTCATTGAAACTCATTAGGAAGCTGCACTACCAAGAGCACATGTGTATTGTTCCGGTTCAGTGATTTTTCGTAGATTTATACCCTGATGCCTTTTCATTTAGTGATTTTGTTGAAAGTTTACACAATGATAGAATACAATGAGAGGATTTGCATTGTGCAAGAACCATAACTCTGTCTAGCTCACTTTCTTTAATTATATTTAACTTATATTTCTTTTGTCGAAATTTTTTTTGACCAGATTTATTAGCACTATAAATTCAAAGCTACTGAAGGCATGCTTTGAAAGTTAATAAAGTGAAAGAATACATTGAAAAAAAATGCATTGAATACGAACAATAACTTTGGTTTACTTTTTAGCTCACCTGTCACAGAGTGACAAGGTGAGCTTTTGTGATCACAATTTGTCTGGCGTCCGTCCGTCCGTCCGTAAACTTTTCATTCAAACGACATCTCCTCTGAAACCACTGGGCCAAAGTTGATGAAACTTGCTATGGATGTTCCTTGCATGAAGCTCTTCCAAAGTTGTTCAAAGAAATCAATTCCATGCAGAACTCTGATTGCCATAGCAACCTAAAGGAAAAACTTTAAAAATCTTCTTGTCTGAAACCACAAGGCCTAGAGCTTAGATATTTGGCATTTAGCACCCTCTAATGGAACTCTACAAAAATTGTTCAAATTATTTCCCTGGGGTCAAAATTGGCCCCGCCCCAGGGGTCACTTCATTTTACATAGACTTATATAGGAAATCTTTAAAAATCTTCTTCTCAGAAACCACAATGCCTACAGCTTAGATATTTGATATGTAGCATTGTCTAAAGGATGTCTACCAAGTTTGTTCAAATTATGTCCCCTGGGTCAAAATTGGCCACGCCCCGGGGTTCTCTTGGTTTACATATAGTTATATAGGAAAAACATGAAAAATCATTTTTCTCCGAAACTAAAAGGACTAGACCTTAGATATTTGGTGTGGAGTATTTTGTAGAGAACCTTTACCAGTATTGTTTATATGTTGGCCCCGGGGTCAAAATTGGCGCCTCCTCAGGGGCCCTTAATATGTAAAAAAGGCAATCTTTAAAAATCTTCTTATTGAAAACCTCAATGCCTACAGCTTAGATATTTGGTATGTAGCATTGTCTAGTGGATGTCTACCAAGTTTGTTCAAATTATGTCCCCTGGGTCAAAATTGGCCACGCCCCAGGGTTCTCTTGGTTTGCATATAGTTATATAGGAAAAACATGAAAAATCATTTTTCTCCGAAACTAATATGACTAGACCTTAGATATTTGGTGTGGAGTATTGTGTAGAGAACCTTTACCAGCATTGTTTATATGTTGGCCCCGGCGTCAAAATTGGCCCCTGGCCCGGGGGCCCTTAATATGTAAAAAAGGAAATCTTTAAAAATCTTCTTACTGGAAACCTCAATGCCTACAGCTTAGATATTTGGTATGTAGCATTGTCTAGTGGATGTCTACCAAGTTTGTTCAAATTATGTTCCCTGGGTCAAAATTGGCCACGCCCCAGGGTTCTCTTGGTTTACATATAGGAAAAACATGAAAAATCATTTTTCTCCGAAACTCATAGGATTAGACCTTAGATATTTGGTGTGGAGTATTGTGTAGAAAACCTTTACCAGTATTGTTTATATGTTGGCTCCGGGGTCAAAATTGGCCCCTCTCCTGGGGCCCTTAATATGTAAAAAAGGCAATTTTTTAGAATCTTCTTACTGGAAACCTCAATGCCTACAGCTTAGATATTTGGTATGTAGCATTGTCTAGTGGATGTCTACCAAGTTTGTTCAAATTATGTTCCCTAGGTCAAAATTGGCCACGCCCCAGGGTTCCCTTGGTTTACATAGATTTATGTAGGAGAAACATGAAAATTAATTTTTCTCCAAAACAAATAGGTCTAGACCTTAGATATTTGGTGTTGAGTATTGTGTTATGAACCTTTACCAATATTATTTAAACGTTGGCCCTGGGGTCAAAATTTGCCCCGCCCCGGGGGCCCTTAATACTGTAAAAAAGGAAATCTTTAAAAATCTTCTTGTCTGAAACCACAAGGCCTAGAATTTTAAAATTTGGCATGAAGCAAATAATTAGATTACATGTAGGTTAAAGGACATGGAGGCTAAAAATAGATTTAATTACTGTACCGCATAGAGCCTTCATTTATAGACCAATATCTTTGATATTCAATATATAGGTTCCTTGCATGGACCTCTACCCATGGGTAGGGTTTGAGGTCACTGGGTCAAGGTCAAGGTCACCATAGCTTATAATAGATATTTTTACTTTCTGTCATAGAGCTTTTATTTATTGACTGATATTTTACATATTTGGTTTGTAGGCACTTATATATTTTCAATTAAAAAATGAAATACTGCTTAACAGCAAACCTACAGCCAAAGTAATCAGGTGAGCGATCCAGGGCCATCATGGCCCTCTTGTTAATTATTTCCCTTTATTTTGCTACCACAAATACTACTCTTGACCAGATATCTGTTTCTTAAAGCATCAACCCATTCATACAACTCTATAAGCCATACTTCTCAGATCATCAGATTTTTGGATTGGGATTAACCTCCAGTCTGTCATATAAAGGTGCATGTCTAATAACACTTCTCTAGTATAACTGCTAACATTTTATACTAACAATAGCCTTACAAACAAATGTTCAAGTATTCACTTGTGATCTGGTTCTGGAAACAACTCCAATATTTGCTTAACCACTTTTCACTGTTGACATAATAATATGTAATAAAATAAAATAATTATTTTCATCTGGATTTTATTTCTGTGAAATGAAGAACACCAGTCAATATCATTATAACTGCACAACATGCATCCAAACCTTCTCCCACCTACACCTTTCTCAGTTACACATTCATCCAACTTCCATGTACCTTTGGGGAGCATCCATCATTTCCAACGATATCCTTGTTCTCCTGTGTTATTCAGTTACAACTTTCTATTATATTTATGGAAAGTTAGTTATAGAATAATGACAAAGAGTCTTTAGTGGTTAAAAGAAATACAGGCTACTCAGCAAGGTATTTAGTAAAATCAAGAATTACAGGCTACTCATCTTAGCAAGGTATTTAGTAAAATCAAGAATTACAGGCTACTCGCCTTAGAAAGGTATTTAGTAACATAAAGTTATACAGGCTACTCATCTGAGCAAGGTATTTAGTAAAATAAAGTAATAAAGGCTGCTCACCTGAGCAAGGTATTTTGTAAAATAAACAAATACAGGCTACTCGCCTTAGAAAGGTATTTTGTAAAATAAAGAAAGACATGCTACTCACCTGAGCAAGGTATTTAGTAAAATAAACAAATACAGGCTATTCACCTGATCAAGGTATTTAATAAAATAAACAAATACAGGCTACTCACCTTAGCAAGGTATTTAGTAAAATAAAGAAATACAGGCTCCTCACCTGAGCAAGGTATTTTGTAAAATAAAGTAATACAGGCTACTCACCTGAGCAAGGTATTAAGTAAAATAAACAAATACAGGCTACTCGCCTTAGAAAGGTATTTTGTAAAATAAAGAAAGACATGCTACTCACCTGAGCAAGGTATTTAGTAAAATAAACAAATACAGGCTATTCACCTGATCAAGGTATTTAATAAAATAAACAAATACAGGCTACTCACCTTAGCAAGGTATTTAGTAAAATAAAGAAATACAGGCTACTCACCTGAGCAAGGTATTTTGTAAAATAAAGTAATACAGGCTACTCACCTGAGCAAGGTATTTAGTAAAATAAACAAATACAGGCTACTCACCTGATCAAGGTATTTAATAAAAAAAACAAATACAGGCTACTCACCTGAGCAAGGTATTTTTAATAAAATAAACAAATACAGGCTAATCACCTGATCAAGGTATTTAATAAAATAAACAAATACAGGCTACTCACCTGATCAAGGTATTTAATAAAATAAACAAATACAGGCTAATCACCTGATCAAGGTATTTAATAAAATAAACAAATACAGGCTAATCACCTGATCAAGGTATTTAATAAAATAAACAAATACAGGCTAATCACCTGATCAAGGTATTTAATAAAATAAACAAATACAGGCTAATCAGCTGATCAAGGTATTTAATAAAATAAACAAAAAAAATCTATGTTAAATAATGCAGTTACGTTTATGTATACAGTCTACTGATATTTCATATTCTTTTTTTTAGGAGTGGGTGGGGGTTTCAAAGTTGCCATGAACATTCTGAACAATGGAAGGTTTGGAATGGTAGCAGCCCTGTCAGGTACTATGAAGTATTGTATACAGAAAGCTGTTGACCATGCTGCTCATAGGGTACAGTTTGGCAACCATATACACAAGTTCGGAACTATCCAGGAGAAAATAGCGCACATGGCTATCAAACATTATGTAGCCGAGGTTATTATGCCTTAATTATAGTAATAACTTGGTAGTGTATTCATATGTGTTAGTTAGCAATACAGTAAAATTTTTATTATCCAAGCAGTTTGGAGACTGAATCATTTGCTTGAACAATTGAAAAGTTCAGATATGTGATGTTAGATTATTGATTTCAATACTTTTTCATTTGTTAATACACTTGTAAGGCCTTTAAAAAGGTCAGTGCATCATTGTTGCAGCAATGTTGTCCAGGTTATAGTATATCAATACTAACAAATACAAAAAATATAGGAAAAAAACTATAAAAATTCATAGCTTTTTTTAGCACTGCTCAGGGTGAGCTTTTAGGATAGTTGAATGTCGGGCGTGTGTCGTGCGTCGTCAACAATTTGACTTGAACGACTTCTCTTCCTAAACCACTAAGCCAACATTGACAAAACATGCCTGGGATATTCCTTGCATGAAGCTCTACCAAAGTTGTTCAAAGAATTCAATTCCATCAAGAACTCTGGTTGCTATGGCAACTTAAAGGAAAAACTTCTTGTCTGAAACCACAAGGCCCTGAGCCTTAAGATTTGGTATGAAGCATTGTCTAGTAGACCTCCATCAAGTTTGTTCAAATTATGCCCCTGGGGTCAAATATGGCTCCACCCCTGAGGTCGATTGATTTTACATAAGCTTATATAGTGAAACTTTAAAAATCTTCTTGTCTGAAACCACAAGGCCCTGAGCCTTAAGATTTGGTATGGGACATTGTCTAGTGAACCTCTACCAAGTTTGTTCAAATTATGCCCCTGGGGTCAAATTTGGCCCCGCCCCGGGGGTCAACTGATTTAACATAGTGAAACTTTAAAAATCTTCTTGTCTAAAACCACAAGGACCTGAGCCTTCAGATTTTGTATGTAGCATTGTCTTGTGGACCTCTACCAAGTTTGTTCAAATTATATCCCTAGGGTCAAATTTGGCCCTGCCCGGAGTGTCAATTGATTTTACATAGGTTTATATAGTAAAACTTTAAAAATCATCTAGTCTGAAACCACAAGGCCCTGAACCTTAAGATTTGGTATGTAGCATTGTCCTTTAGACCTCTACCAAGTTTATTCAAATTATGCCTCTGGGGTCAAATTTGGCCCCGCCCCAGGGGTCGATTGATTTTACACAAGGAAAACTTTGAAAATTTCTTGTTTGTATAAAATATGAGATCTTTGAATATCTTCAGTTAGAAAATGTAATGTTGTCTTAAATATATGGCTTCAAATGACATCTCCTCACAAGCTGTTATCACGAAATTGCCTCTGCCCCATGGATTTTTTTTGTATAAAATATGAGATCTTTGAATAGTTAGAAAATGTTATGTTGCATCTGATGTTTGCTTAACAGTAGACCCTCAGGCAAAGTACTCAGGTGAGCGATCCAGGGCCATCAAGGCCCTCTTGTTTAAGTTTTTACTTGCAAAAATATTGACAATAATTCGAATTTTAAGTGATTTATCTGTGTAATTTCTTGGACAAAGAAAATTGTTTGATATGTTCTAAACAATTTCATTCTTTATTTCTATGTCCATTATAATTCATTTTCTTTTTCAGTCTATGGCATACTTGATATCAGCAAACATGGACCTAGGCTTCAAAGATTTTCAAATAGAGGCAGCAATTGGAAAGATTTATGCATCAGTAAGACAATTAATTACATTGACATTCATTCTCCTTATAATAGACAATTTAATCTTTATGGTAATTTCTAGTGACAGATTAACACTTGGTAAGCATTCAAACTAATTGTGAATGGTTGAAAGTATGGTGTGCGATGAATATGTTCTTCAGTCTGGTCAGAAGATTTTACTAGGTAGGAAAGATGCAATGCAGCAAAATAGCTGGTACCATGGAAAAGTGTTTTTGACTGTTTATAAAATGAATTTTTGGTATCTGTGTTGTAAAGGTTGAAGTAAAGTGAAATATAGTTTAAGGTCATTTAAACTGAACAGCCAGGTATACAATACAGGTACACAGATAAATAACATAGTGAAATGAATACCTCAAAGTATTGATTTTGTGTAAGTCCTTTATAGCTGTAATAGGTGAGCAGTATGCATTGTAAAGTTATGTACACCCTTGATTTACTCTGCTTTCATTAGTATCTGACAAAAAAGTTATAGTCATTTATTGGATATTTCATTTAATAGGTTTTATATTAAGCTGCTAATTACTCCTAGCATTATACTGCAGCCATCAAATATTTTGTCTTTATTGTAATCATACCTTTATGAAGAAATAATTATGTTGAAATTGATGTCTGAAAAAAAAAATGTCTCAAAAGACAGTCATTTAGTAGAGTGAAAAAGAGCTATGGTATTCCTTTATGGTTGATGACATCACAGAGTTACAGTGTATGTAGAGCAAGCCCACAGATAAAATGCCTTTATTTACAGGAAGGAGCTTGGTTCTGTGCTGATGAGGCCATACAAATCATGGGAGGAATGGGATTTATGAGGGTATGTACAAGGAATTGTTACCTAGTAATCTGACAAGTATTCAAAAGGAGTTTTATGAAGGATATTTTTAGCTCACCTGAGCACAGCTTGCGCATACTGAGGTTTGGTGAAAATCTTGAGTCAGTTGTTCAATTATTTTTCTGCCTGAAACAACATCTCTCTAACAGAAATGTTGAAGTTGATGAAACTTGGCAGAGATGTTCCTAGCATGAAGCTCTACCAAAGATGCAGAACTGTGGTTGCTATGAAAAACTTCAAAAATCTTCTTGTCTTAAACGACCAGGTCAAGACTTTTGAAATCTTGTGTGTAGTTTTGTCTAGTGGACCTCTACTAAGATTATTCAAATTATGTCCCTGTGATCACAGTTGGCCACTCTTGAGGGGTCACATGTGAGATAAAAATCTTTAAACATCATGATGAAACCACTACATATAGAGTTCTGTAATTTGCATAAAGCATGGTTTAGTTTGTCCTAACCAAGACTGTGTATCAAGTTCGCCCATAGGGTAATTTTTGTCTCCACCATGGTGTTTAGATGATTTATATAGTCTCTTTAAAGATCTTCCTGTCAGAAGCCATAAGGCTTTGACTTCTGACATTTGTGATACAAAATTGTTTTGTGACCTCTACCAAGATTGTTCAAAATTAATAATGCCCTTTGGGTCTTTTATGTCCTACTTTGAGGTCACATGTTTAACCTAAAAATATTTATAAATTCACAGAGAAATATGTAAGAAACTTTGAAAATCATTTTAGCTCACCTGAGCACAAAGTGCTCATGTGAGCTATTGTGATCTCATTTCATCCGTCGTCCTTTGTCATGCATAAGTGCCTTAGTGTGACAACATTTTCCTTTAAACAACATCTCCTCCTAAACCACTGGGCAAAAGTTGATGAAACTTGCGTAGGATGTTCCTTGCTTTAAGCTCTACCAACGTTGTTCAAAGAATTCAATTCCATGCAGAACTCTGGTTGCTATGGCAACCAAAAGGAAAAACCTTAAAAATCTTCTTCTCTGAAACCACAAGGCCTATAGCTTAGATATTTGGTATGAAGCATCATCTAGTGGACCTCTACCAAGATTGTTCAAATTATGACCCTGGGGTTAAAACTGACCTCGCCCCAGTGGTCACTTGTTTTACATAGAGTATATAGGAAAAACTTGGTGTACAGCATTGTCTACTGGGCCTCTACCAAGTTTGTTTAAATCATAGTCCCTGGGTCAAAAAAAGGCCCCGTCCCAGGGGTCACATGTTTTACATAGAGTTATATAGGAAAATTTTTAAAAATCTCTGGTCAGAAACCACAAGGCCTAGAGTTTAGATATTTGTTGTGCAGCATTGTCTAGTGGACCTCTACCAAGTTTGTTCAAATCATGACCCCAACCAGGGGGTCATTTGATTTTACACAAGGATTGATATAGGGAAAACTTAAAAAAATCTGCTGCTCTGTAACACCAAGGGCTGTTTTTGGGGCTAGTATGTAAAAGGTCAGGGTCACAGGAACCTGAATAGTGAAAATTATTTCTGCACAGTAACTGTGGTACCATTACACCCAGAGCCTTCAAATTTTATAGGATAATTGTATTAGAAGAACCCTATTGTTTTTAGGTCCATAGGTCAAAGGTTAAGTTCACAGGGACCTGTAGAGTGAAAACTGTTTCTGCTCAGTAACTGGAGTACCATTTTACCAAGAGCTTTCAAACTTCATACAATGATTGTCTTTACTCAGTAAAAGAACCCAATCATTTTTGGGGTCAGTAGGTAAAAAGTCAAGCTCACAGGGACTTGTAGAGTGAAACCATTTCTTCTCAGTAACTGGAGTATCATTACACCCAGAACCTTCAAACTTTATAGGGTAATTATGTCTCCCCCCAAAAATGGGGGAGACATATTGTTTTTCCCCCGGTTGTCTGTCTGTCTATCCGTCTGTCTGTCACAAAATCGTGTTCGCTCTGTATCTTTCAAAGCCCTTGAAGGATTTTTATGAAACTTGGGTTGGATGTTCACCTCATCAAGGCGACGTGCAGAACCCATTTTGCGGGTGTGGTGTCTCAAGGTCAAGGTCACACTTGGAGGTTAAATGCCAAATGCCACAAAATCGTGTCCGCTCTGTATCTTCAAAAGCCCTTGAAGGATTTTTATGAAACTTGGGTCAGATGTTCACCTCATCAAGGCGACTTGCAGAACCCACTTTGCGGGTGTGGTTTCTCAAGGTCAAGGTCACACAATTGGAAGTTAAATGTCAAATGCAACAGAATTGTGTTCGCTCTGTATCTTCAAACGCTCTTGAAGGATTTTTATGAAACTTGGGTCAAATGTTCACCTCATCATAGCGACATGCAGAACCCACTTTGCGGGTGTGGTGTTTCAAGGTCAAGGTCACACTTGGAGGTTAATTGTCAAATGCCACAAAATCGTGTCCGCTCTGTATCTTCAAAAGCCCTTGAAGGATTTTTATGAAACTTGGGTCAGGTGTTCACCTTATCGGAGGAGACATATTGTTTTTCCCCGGGTTGTCTGTCTGTCCATCTGTCCGTCACAAAATCATGTCCGCTCTGTATCTTCCAAAGGCCTTGAAGGATTTTTATGAAACTTGGGTCAGATGTTCACCTCATCAAGGCGACGTGCAGAACCCACTTTGTGGGTGTGGTGTCTCAAGGTCAAGGTCACACTTGGAGGTTAAATGTCAAATGCCACAAAATCGTGTCCGCTCTGTATCTTCAAAAGCCCTTGAAAGATTTTTATGAAACTTGTTTGTTAAGACATAGTGTATGCAGTATATAGTACAAGCTTTAACAAATACTTATTAAAGACACTTTTTCTTGAAACTTTGTTGAAATCAAAAAAATCTGAAAAAGTTGTAGAAACTTACAACTTGATCACGTGGAAATGATCAAACACAATTGGAAGCTGTTCGTTCTATTTCACCCAGAGCCTTCAAACTTCATAGTATATATATAATGATATGTATATATATAATGTTCTTACTTATACCATAATGAATGACAGAGGCATCTGTTTTAGAAAGGTAATATTTTTTCCTTGGCCTTCCTTCAATCGCTTTGAGACATGCATTTTTCACAAAAAAAACTTCTAGTTATATTAGAAGAACCCTATTGTTTTTGGGGTCTGTAGATCAAAGGTCAAAGTCACTGGGACCTGTAGAGTAAAACTTTTTCTGCTGAAAAATTTGAGTACCATTACACCCAGAGTCTTCAAACTTATTGCAAACTTATTCAAACTTG
Organism: Cyclina sinensis; assembly: GCA_012932295.1. NCBI lineage: Eukaryota > Metazoa > Mollusca > Bivalvia > Venerida > Veneridae > Cyclina > Cyclina sinensis. The sequence goes on along the minus strand of JAAONU010000007.1, from coordinate 29,038,986 downwards.
CACCCATAAAAACCAATAACATTATTTGTAACATGTGCAATGAGAGTCAGGTGAGCGATTTAGGGCCATCATGGCCCTCTTGTTTTATGTTTAGTTTCCTACAGATTAAAACATTGTCAGAAATTTGAGGTGTAATTTTATAATAATGCAAATGGTTATGGATGAGTGCACACTTGCTTCATTTAGTATGAATTCAACCATGTCATTAAAATGATCTAGAGCATTGGTTTTTCAAGCTGTATTGCCTTCGTAGGGATGTGTTTGAATACAGTATGGACAGGAAATTTGTACACATTGTATTTGTGATTTTATGGATGGAAGTTTGTAAGATTGGAAAAAGCCATAATTGGCATTTGTTATTTCAGAGTTCTGGTATTGAGAGAGTGATGAGAGATTTGAGGATTTTCCGAATATTTGAAGGAACCAATGACATTCTACGTCTCTTTATTGCCCTCACTGGCATGCAGTATGCCGGAGCACATCTCAAAGAAGTACAGAAAGCCTTGAAGAACCCGATGGCAAACATTGGGACTGTAGCCAGTTTTGGTTCCAAGATGTTGGTGAGGTATGCAACTGAAACTGTTTTTGCATCTATTCTGTTCATTTGCTTGGATAGCACCTGCTTTATATTGTAGTTTGAACAAAAAAAAGTACAGCTGGTTACTTTTAAATTAAGGTTTATTAGCTCACCTGAGCAGATGCTTAGGGTGAGCTATTGGGATCACCCCATGTCCTGCGTCCGTCATCAGTCATCCTAGTGAACGTTTTACTTCAAATGACATCTCCTCCAAAACCACAAGGCCATTTTTAGCTCTCCTGAGCACAAAGTGCTCAAGATGAGCTTTTGTGATCACAATTTGTCCGCCGTCCATCGTCTTTCAGTGCGTCCGTCGTCAACCACTGGGCCAAATTTGATGAAACTCTCCTGGGATGTTCCTAGCATGAAGCTGTACTTAAATTTTTCAAATGGTTCTGCTCCATTGAACATCTGGGTCAGAAGGGCTAAAAATAGATTTTTAAAATGAAATCTTTAAAAATCTTCTTCTCTGAAAGTGCAAGGCCTAGAATTTAGATATTTTGTGTGTAGCATCGTCTAATGAAACTCTACAAAAATTTTCAAATTATAGCCCTGGGGTCAAAATTGGCCTGGCCCCAGCGGGTCATTGATTTTCCTTATATCTATATATTATAAACTTAAAAAAATCTTCTCCTCTGAATTGACAAAGGGTAGAGGTTAGATATTTGACATGAAACATTGTGTAGTGGACCTCTACTAAGATTGTTCAAATTATAGCTCTTGGGTCAAAACTTGCCCCGCCCCGGGGGTCATTGATTTTCATTAAGTATATATAGTTAATAATTAAAAAATCATCTCCTCTGAAACTGCCAGGCCTAGAGCTTAGATATTTTGTGTGTAGCCTCATCTAATGAAACTCTACAAAAATTGTTCAAATTGTAGCCCTGGGGTCAATTTTGGCCTCGCCCTAGGGGGTCATTGATTTTCCTTATATGTATATAGTAAAAACTTAAAAAATCATCTTCTCTGTTTTGACAAAGGCAAGAGGTTAGATTTTTGGCATGAAATATTGTGTAGTGGACCTCTACTAAGATTGTTCAAATTATAGCCCTTGGGTCAAAATTGCCCCCGACCCAGGGGTCATTGAATTTTTCTATATGTATAAAGTAAAAACAAAAAATTTTCTTTATTAGCTCACCTGTCACATTTTTGCCTCAATTGTCATGAAACATGGTCAGGATGTTTGTCTCATTAATTTCTGGAACGAGTTAGAACATGGGTTATCTGGGTTCAAAAACTAGGTCACAGAGCCCAAATATGGAAAAACCTTGTTGACACTCTAGAGGCTACTTTTCAGTCCAAATGTCCAGGAAATTTGTCAGAAAGGTTGTTTTGTTGATTTGTAGCTCTAGTTTTGATAAAGGTCATCTTGGTTCAAAAACAAGGTCACAGAGTCCAAATATAGAAAAACTTTGTTAACACTCTAGAGGTTACATTTTCTGCCCAAATATCCTGGAAATTTGTCAGAGAGATTGTTTTGATTATTTCTAGCTCATGTTCGAATATGGGACATCTAGGTTCAAAAACTAGGTCATAGAGCCAAAATATGGATTAACCTTGTTAACACTCTATAGAGGTAACATTTTCAGTCCAAATAACATGGAAATTTGTCAGAAAGATTGTTTCAATAATTTCTAGGTCAAGTTTGAATATGGGTCATCTAGGGTCAATTAACCAGGTCCATAGCAACTTTGTTAAAAGCAGTAATACTCAGGTGAGCCATACAGGGCCATCATGACCCTGTTGTTAACCAAACTTGACAGAAATGTTTGTCATATTGCCCTTTTCTAAAATTGCTCAAACTGTTCAGCTCCATTGCACAAAAGGGCTACAAAAGCTGAAAGTAGCAACTCCTCCTAATTTGTAAGGTCATTTTCCACCAAACTTTGCAGAAATGTTCCTTATGTAACCCCAATCAAAATTGTTCAAATAGTAATGCTCTGTTGCACAAAGTGGCCACTGAAGCTAAAAATAGATTTTCTTCAATATTTGACTTCAAATGAGTCGCTGACTTACTTTTTTTCATCAAACTTTATAGAAATGTTTCTTATATTGCTTTTCTCTAAAATTGCTCAAACAGTTCTGCTCTGTGCATTTAAAGGCCACAAGAGCTAAAATTAGAAAGAAATAGAATAAAAATATGTAAAAGACTTTTGGTTTTGAACAGAATAGTCTTATTTCACCTAATAACACGGGAATGTTCCTTATATATCCACCTATAAAAATTGCTCAAATGGTTCCACTCCATTGCAGAAAATGGCAGCCATAGTTAAAAATAGATTTTTGTCAACAGTTGCTTAAAATGACATCTCCTCACAAGCTGCTAGTTCAAAATTGCCTCTGCTCCATGCTTTTTATTTGTATAAATTATGAGATCTTTGAAAATCTTCAATTAGAAAATGTAATACTGCTTCTGACCCACAGCAAAAGTACTCAGGTTAGCAATCCATGGCCATGATGGCCCTCTTGTTTTAGCAAATTCCAACCATTGTTTATAATGATATCAGTATTAAAGAAGGATTATCCTTAGAATGAAAAATAGAAATATTTTTTGAGTTCAATGAACATTGTTTCTGAACAGGAGTTAGATAAATCTTCTTTCATTTTTATCTTTTAACAGGACTTACATCTGTTTATAACTGATAGCATTTAAAATATTATGCAACAAGATGAATTGAAACATTATTTTCACTGGAACATTTTTTACACTCTAGATGACAGCTATAGAAGATGACTGGCTAAATAGTAAACTGAATTCAGGTCATGTTAGTTGTTTTTTCCTATCTTTCTAAAAAACAACAAAACAAAAAAAAAACACTTATTCAACCAAACTGTTTTGACCATGAAATTGTATTGCATATTTACAGAAAAATGGGTGGAAGTACAGGAAGTGTCACTTTACATAATCATCCATCTGTACATTCCAGTCTCAGCACCCCAGCTAAACAGGTAAACATCAGTTATTAGCTCACCTGAGCACTTTGTGCTCATGGTGAGCTTTTAGGATCGCCCTGTGTCTGTCGTGTGTCGTCAACTTTTGCTTTAAACAACATCTCCTCCTCAACCACTGGGCCAAAGTTAATGAAACTTGCCATGGATGTTCCTTGCATGAAGCTCTTCCAAAGTTGTTCAAATAAATCAATTCCATGCAGAACTCAGATTGCCATTGCAACATAAAGGAAAAACTTTAAAAATCTTGTCTGAAACCACAAGGCCTAGAGCTTAAATATTTGGCATTTAGCACCCTCTAATGGAACTCTACAAAAAATTTTCAAATTATTTCCCTGGGGTCAAAATTGGCCCCGCCTCAGTGGTCACTTCATTTTACATAGACTTGTATAGGAAATCTTTAAAAATCTTCTTCTCAGAAACCACAATGCTTACAGCTTAGATATTTGGTACGTAGCATTGTCTAGTGGATGTCTACCAAGTTTGTTCAAATTATGTTCCCTGGGTCAAAATTGGCCACGCCCCAGGGTTCTCTTGGTTTACATATAGTTATATACGAAAAACATGAAAAATCATTTTTCTCCGAAAGTAATTGGACTAGACCTTAGATATTTGGTGTTGAGTATGTGTAGAGAACCTCTACCAGTATTGTTTATATGTTGGCCCCGGGGTCAAAATTTGCCCTGCCCCGGGGACCCTTAATATGTAAAAAGGGCAATCTTTAAAAATCTTCTTACTGGAAACCTCAATGCCTACAGCTTAGATATTTGGTATGCAGCATTGTCTAGTGGATGTCTACCACGTTTGTTCAAATTATGTTCCCTTGGTCAAAATTGGCCAGGCCCCAGTGTTCTCTTGGTTTACATAGATTTATATAGGAAAAACATGAAAAATAATTTTTCTCCAAAACAAATTGGTCTAGACCTTAGATATTTGGTGTTGAATATTGTGTAAAGAACCTTTACCAATGTTGTTTAAATGTTGGCCCTGGGGTCAAAATTTGCCCCACCTTGGGGGCCCTTAATATGTAAAAAAGGAAATCTTTAAAAATCTTCTTGTCTGAAACCACAAGGCCTAGAATTTTAAAATTTGGCATGAAGCAAACTTTATCAAGCTTTTTCAAATTATTAGATTAGGTTAAAGGTCACGGAGGTTAAAAATAGATTTATCTACAAGCCTTCATTTATTGACCAATATCTTTGATATTCAATATATAGGTTCCTTGCATGGACCTCTACCCATTGGTAGGGTTTGAGGTCACTGGGTGAAGGTCAAGGTCACCATAGCTTATAATAGATATTTCTACTTTCTGTCATAGAGCCTTTATTTATTGACTGATATTTTACATATTTGGTGTGTAGGCACTTACATATTTTCAATTAAAAAATGAAATACTGCTTAACAGCAAACCTACAGCCAAAGTACTCTGGTGAGCGATCCAGGGCCATCATGGCCCACTTGTATAACAACATGGCTTGGCATTTATACAGTTATGGTACAGTGTGATTCTTAGCAGGTATTTATAGTTATATCCCATTGGAACATGCTCTGTGTATAGAAAAGTCAGTTGACCAAAATGTTTGTCATTGTACAGATATCCAGTCATACCGTTGGAATTATTCAGTAAATGAAGATTAATCTATAAACTGGCTTAGCTTTTTTATATTGATAATTACACAGTTAGATTTTCCAAACTTCATTTGTACTTAGATTCAGATCTTTTTACCAAGAAATTGATAAAACATATCTCACTTTTATAAGGCAATTATTTTATGTATCAGTTTGTCTTTGTACAAAAATTGAATCACTAATAATTTTGAACTGTTCAATATAAGAATTGAGTCATTATATTGTAATGTATAATTGCAGGCATCAAAATGTATAGAGGACTTTGGAGGAACTGTGGAACAATTACTGATCAAATATGGCAAAACAATCATGAGTGAGTAATATTCTGAAAAATCATTCCCCTACCTGTGGTATCACTAGATGGTATCGTACATTTCATCTCTCTGTCAAAGCTGAATGGTTTATGGGAATAGTGGCTAACAGTAAATCTTGTTTGATGTCATTCATACTATAAGCTTATATGTGTATTAATGATCTTGCATAGCTAAAAGAAATGTGTTCAGAACAGTAGTGAGCTACTGAAGTATCCAGGTGAAAAAATAATACACCCGTCTATCAAAATTCACAAATGGATTCTTTGGCTATAAGAAAAATAGGACATGGTGAATAATCTTTTATTAGTTTGCTCAATAATACTGTGGATCCTGTGATAACTTGAAAAATATTGAAGCTTGGTTCAAACTTACTTTGTAGATTGAAAGTAATGTTATGTAGTTTGAAAGTTTTATATATATTATGCATGTCTATTCAGAATTTGTCTAGCTTTTCTCTGTTTAAAAATCCATCTTATGGAAATTCTTGATCCTGCAAGTATTGGACAGTACTGAAAGTAGGTGAATGAAACTTGGTGTTATGCTTAATATAGCTGTGGAAATTATGCTCATAAGTTTAAAATTTGCCATTTGTTTGTCCATTTTTCTGTGCAACAAGAAAATCTGTGTCCTGAAATATTTCAAAAAGTACAAAAAAAATAGACTAATCAACTTTGTATGATGGTAGATTGATAGCCAATATTTCTATAGTCAGAGTGGTTGTATTATAATCTGAGAATTTGATGGTACCGTTGTGAATTTAATTCCTGAGTACGAATTTGTCCTTTAACATTTAAGCCACAGGTGCCTTCACCAAGCTGTGAATAGGTACCTAGAATGTCACTGGCTAAAGTGTTGTTGTCTCAAGATCCAATTAGATAGTTTTCATTACAGTTTGGCTTAAATTAATTAGTATAAATCAAATTAAATTTAGTCTTGGCCATATCTTTCAGTTTAGAGACATATATTCTCATTGAGGCCTTTTATAAACAATACTTGTATAAAAGTTGCTTCCTTTCTAGTAATAATAGGGGGTTCAAAGAGCACTCATCCTTTACAACTGTTATTTCATTTGTCATTTCTAAACAAACATGTTTTAAATTATAAGTTTGTTAACCAGTTGATAAGCATGTTTCATACTATTCTAACTGGTACATGTTTCTTGACATGCTTATTAGCAGACTTTATTCTCTCAGAAAGGAGGTATGAAAATTGGTCTGTTTGAACATCTGAAAATGTCGGGTTATGTGAAGTTTTGCATGACATTTGGTTTTGCCAAAGTATATTTTTTACATTTTGTTATATTAGTAGTTATTTGATATTCTTGTATGTTGAAAAAGATGGAATCTGGCATTGTCAGTCTTCTGATAATTGGAAGTGTAAAGGCTGAAATATTTGCAGAATCATTCTGACACTTCAGAAAGACATCATTACATTTGTAACTGGAATTTGTTATAGACTGTAATGTGCTGAAGGTTTCATGCTGAAAATGATTATGAATTCTACATATGGTGTCAGTTACCATCATTGTTTATAAGGTTTCATGCTTAAAGTGATTATGAAATATATGTGCCAGGTATCAGTCAGTGAGTAGATTTTTTCCTCCTTGTTTTTGGATAAAAGATGTAAATTAAGTTTGGTTCCAGCCTAATTGCTCTTTTTAAAACCAGAATGTCTTTATGAAAACATGGAATAAACTGATGTTTTTTATCCACATGCCAACCTATCTTAAAGGCAATGTAGTCCATATTTCTGTATAGAAATAATAAGCATGGCTAGAAGTTGCATTGTTTTGACAAAAAGATACCATAAATACTCAGAAATTAGGGAATGTTTAAAAGTAACTCATCAAAACATCAAGTTGCAAAGCTACTAGTATATTATTTGCATGACTGAGCTAATATCAAAATAATGTTGCATTTAATGGCTCAAATTTTCCGGCACTCAAAGTATGTGTGATCCTGACAACTTCAAAGTGTCCAAGATGAGCTGTAAAATGTTGCTAAAAGGTCATGTATATATCATACTAAAGTCCACCAGTTAAATGGTCATTCTCTTTAAGACCAGTTAGATTTGGGTTGACAATAGCTCATACTAAACATCAGTCATGCTTTGGAAAGTACAGGCCCAGTTAGAATACAGAACTTCAGTATCAGCACATCATGCAAATATGCTTTATGAAAGGGTATTTGAAAAAGTCTATTGCTCATTGCAGATGAACAGATGGTGTTAAACAAGGTAGCCGATGCAGCTATAGATATATATGGTATGGTAGCAGTGCTGTCAAGAGCATCTCGCTCACTGAACAATCAGATTTCAAGTGCTGTATCAGAGGCAGCCATGTGTGAAGTCTTCTGCTCAGAGGTAATGATTACATGATTTTGGTCATCCTTAGATGTGCTTGACTTAGACTTCTACAGTAGAGGTTGATGTTTAGATACCATGAACTATCCATATACTGGTGGATATTGTTAACTATCCATATACCGGTAGATACCATGAACTATCCATATACTGGTAGATACCATGAACTATCCATATACTGGTAGATACCATGAACTATCCATATACTGGTAGATACCATGAACTATCCATATACTGGTAGATACCATCAACTATCCATATACTGGTAGATACCATTAACTATCTATATACCAGTAGATACCATTAACTACCCATATACCAGTACATACTATTAACTATCTATATACCGGTAAATAAAATTAACTATCCATATACTGGTAGATACCGTTAGCTATCAATATATTGGTAAATACCGTTAACTATCCATATACTGATAGATACTGTTAACTATCAATATAGCTGTAAATACTGTTAACTATCCATATACCTGTAGATACCATTAACTATCCATGTAGGTACAATGTTAGATGTCTGTACTGTTCACTGGTAGATAGGCTGGCTGTCAGAGGCTGTATTTCTCCTGAAGTATTTACACAACAACTTAAGTCTTATCATTAGAAGTAATTGGTCACATGTACAATTATTTGGTAGAAATAAACCATCTCGCATTAAACCATTTATTAAGAAGATTGAAAACATGGCTAGTCTCTTGGATAGGATAGTAAAAATTGAAGCATCGAAATATTTCAATTCATATATGCATGGATTTTCTTTGAAATTGTTGAAGTGCTTTTGTGTTGTTTTTATGCTCCCCGAAAGTCGAGCATATAGTTGCCGCTTTGTCCGTTCGTTCTTCCGTCTGTCCGTCATAATTTTGTCCGGAGCATAACACAAAAACTATGAGAGATATCAAGACCAAACTTCATAGGAAGTTAGATCTCATTAAGGAGCAGTGCAGTGCACAAGAACCATAACTCTTGCTTTATTAATTTTTGAGGAATTGCCCTTTGGAATTTCTCATACTTATTTTTTGTCCGGGGCATATCTCAAAAAGTATAAGAGTTATCAACTTGAAACTTTATAAGTAGATAGATCTCATTGATGAGCAGTGCAGTGCACAAGAACCATAACTCTTGCTTTATTAATTTTTGAGTTATTGCCTTTTGAAATTTCTCATACTTATTTTTTGTCCGGGGCATATCTCACAAAGTATAAGAGATATTAACATGAAACTTTATTGGTAGATAGATCTCTATGAGGAGCAGCGTGCAAGAACCGTGACTCTGTTTTGCATAATTTAGGAGTTATTGCCCTTTGTTATTTTCATACTTTTAAAAAAAAATACATTTTAAACAATAGCCCTTTTGGAATTGGCATTTATTCAGGGAGCATCCATTGGTTCTACCGATTTCTTGTTTAGGTCAGCTGAGCACAATGTGGTCAGGGTGAGCTTTTGTGATTGGCCTTTGTCCATCGTCTGTTGTCCGTCCGTCCGTTGATCGTAACTTTTCATTCAAACAACATCTTCTCTGAAACCAAGGGGCCAAATTTAATGAAACTTGCCTCTTCTCCTTCTTCCAATACTGTACATGGCCCACTCTGGAGCATCTTCGTACAAAGTGCAGACTATACAAAGGTAGGTGTGAGACGCATACAAGTGCAGCGTTAAAAACTGGTAAAGTTGGTGGCTGTGCTGTTTATTTGGATACGCCCATCTTGAAGGCCTCTATAGTTGGGGCTCCTGTCAAGTGGGCTGGTAGGGTGGTCCACAATCTTATACTGGAAGGAAAGAAGGCATGAAAGTAGCTTTGTGTCCTACAGTATGGCACCATGTAAAGTGCAGAAGTGTTGATTGCACAGGATGTTCTGTAGTATGGTGCCGGGTCAATGTCGATATGCCCGTTGATGATGCGATACACCATGATGGCTTTGGTGTTTTTCCTATGCTGCTGCAGGGTCTGCCAGCCAAGATCTTTCATCATGTTCGTGGTGCTACTGGCGGTGCGATAGTCTCCTTTTACGAAGAGGGCGGCACGGCGCTGTACTGCTTTCAGTGGATTGATACAATTTTGCCTATGAGGATCCCACGCAGGTGCTGCGTATTCTATGATGGGCGTGAGAAGAGACTTGTAGCACTGGTCCTTGATGTTACTTGGACAACTCATCAGATTTTGGCGCAGGAAAGCCAGGCTGTTGTTTGCTTTCTTGACTACTGCTTCGACATGTGGCTTCCAAGATAAGTCGTCAGAAAGGGTGACTCCAAGATACTTTCCAGTTTTGGCAACTGATAGAATCTGGCCTTGAATTGAGTATGAAGCACGCAATGGATTTCTTTTGCGACTGAAGCTCAGAACTTCGCACTTGGAGGGGTTGAAAGAAATTTGCCAGTCCTCTTCCCACTTTTGAAGGCGATTTAGGTCCTCTTGTAATATCAGTGCATCATTAATAGATCTGATTTTTCTGTATAGGAGATTATCATCGGCAAAAAGGTGTGTAGTTGATGAAGCTTTTGCCGGCATGTCGTTGATGTACAGAAGGAAGAGGAGTGGGCCTCTAAACCTTGAGATACGCTGGAGGTAACTGGTGCAGAGGCAGAGGACTGGATTTCAACAACAACCTGTTGGCTTCTGTTGGACAGGAAGCTTCCGATCCACTGTAATGTATGATCTTGGATTCCGTAATGCTGGAGTTTGTACAAGCGTTGGTTTGGCACCTTGTCGAATGCCTTGCTGAAATCAAGTAGTATGGCGTCCTTTTGTTCACCATCGTCCAAGGCAGATGATAGGTCCTGGATGGTTAAGATAAGCTGGCTCTCATAGGACCTCATTTTCTTGAATCCATGCTGTGCATCAGACAAGATATTAAATCTGTCCAGGTGCTTCATGATCTGTGAGTGCATGATGTGCTCCATTATCTTGCTGCACACTGACGTCAAAGAGATGGGGCGGTAATTTGCTGGAATGTTTCTGTCGCCCATCTTGAATAAGGGTGTCACATTTGCCTTTTTCCAGTCTGATGGGGTGCATCCTTGCTGCAGAGATGCCTGGAAAATCAATGTCAAGGAAGGGGATAATTCATCACAGTGATCCTTCATAAATCTTATAGGAATATTTTCTGGGCCTGCTGCTTTGTGAGGATTTAAGCCTCTCAAAAGCTTTGTGATGCCTTCCTGACTGATATCAAAATGTTGTATGAAGGGACTTGGCTCGCTGTCCATCTTGGGCATGCTTGACTGCGAATCCTTGGTGAACATGCTGCAGAATTGATTATTGAGCAGTGTTGCCTTGGTCTTTGGGTCGTTGTATAGCACATCATTATTCTTCAGGGATGATACTCCTGAACTGTCACATCGCCTGCCCTTGATGCAAGTATACAGTATACAAAGTATACACTTCTTGCTGTTCGTGTCATAGATGTCTGTCACATAACTGTTGTGTGCCTTGTTACATTTGGCCCTCGTGTGTCTTTCTCTTGTAGTTGTCCCAATCAACAGTACTCATACTTAATTTAGCCTTTCTGTAGGCCCTTTTCTTCTGACGTGAAAGTCTTTTCACCTTTCTGTTCACCCAGGGTTGACTGTATCTGGTTGAAGACCACTTTGAAGGGGCACTAGTCTCTATAGCTTTGGCACAGAAGTCACTAAATGTGTTCCACAAAATGTTTATATCTGATGAGGCATTGTATTTGCTGCAGAATGTTTCAGAAAACTCACTGATGGAATTTTTCAGTTTAGTGGTGTCAGCTTTGTTCCATAAAAGAATTTTCAGTCTTGGTGGTTTTTGTCTTGGTACAACATATGAAGTCTGAATAAAAACAATGTCATGATCACTGACTCCCGGTGCCGGATAAATCTTTTCAACCAAGGAGGGTCTGTTTGTAATGAAGAGATCTAGGGTATTTCTCCCTCTAGCGGGGAAATTTACCATCTGCTCTGCCCCCATGTCGTATATAGTGATAGGGATGTTCCTTGCATGAAGTTCTACAAATATTGTTCAAATGATTCTGGTCCAATGCATTTCTGGTTCACTGGAGCTAAAAAAAAAATTTAAAAGTTGGATCTTTAAAAATATTCTTCTCCAAAACCTCAAGACCAGGAGCTTAGATATTTGGTGTGAAGCATCATCTAGTGGACCTCAACCAAGTTTGTTTAAATTATGACCCTGGGATCAAAACTGACCCCACGCCAGGGGTCAGTTGATTTTACATAGATTTATGTAGGGAAAACTAAAAAATCTTCTGGGGGTCACTTGTTTACATAGAGTTCTAAAGGAAAAAGTTTAAAAAATCTTCACATCAGAAGCCAAAAGGCATAGAGCTTAGATATTTTGTATATAGCATTGTCTAGAGGACCTCTTCCAAGTTTCTTCAAATCATGGCCCCTGGGTCAAAAATGGCTCTCCCCCAGTGGTCACTTGTTTTACATAGAGTTTATTAGGAAAAACTTTAAAAATCTTCTTTTCAGATACCACAAGGCTTAGAGTTAAGATATTTGGTGTACAGCATTGTCTACTGGACCTCTACCAAGTTTGTTCAAATCATAGCCCCTGGGTCAAAAAAGGCCCCGCCCCAGGGGTCACATGTTTTACATAGAGTTATATAGGAAAATTTTTAAAAATCTTCTTGTCAGAAACCACAAGGCCTAGAGTTTAGATATTTAGTGTGCAGCATTGTCTAGTGGACCTTTACCAAGTTTGTTCAAATCATGACCCTGGGGTCAAAACTGGGGGGGTCATTTGATTTTACACAATGACTTATACATGTAGGGAAAACTTATAAGATCTGCAGCTCTGAAACAATTGTTCATTGTTATGTCTCCCCCCCCAACCCAACCCTTCTGAAGGAGACATATTGTTTTTGCCCTGTCCATGGGTGTCTGTTTGTCTGTCTCTCACACTTCGTTTCCTTTCAATAACTTGAGTACCTGTTGACCCAAGGCCTTCAAACTTCAAAGGGTTATTGCCCTTATTGAGTAGAAAAAAAAAACGTTTGTTTTTTGGGTCAGTAGGTCAAAGGTCAAGGTCAGAGGGACCTCTAGAGTAAAAACGGTTTCCACTCAGTAACAGGAACCATTTCATCCAGAGCCTTCAAACTTTATAGGATGATTGCTTTTACTAAATAGAAGAACCATATTGTTTTTGGGGCTAGTATGTCAAAGGTCAGAGTCACAGGGACCTGTAGAGTGAAAAGTATTTCTGCAGAGTAACTGTAGTACTGTTACACCCAGAGCCTTCAAACTTTATAGGGTAATTGTATTAGAAGAACCTTATTGTTTTTAGGGTCCATAGGTCAAAGGTTAAGTTCACAGGGACCTGTAGAGTGAAAACTGTCCCTGCTCAGTAACTGGAGTACCATTTTACCCAGAGCCTTCAAACTTCATTGGATGATTGTCTTTACTCAGTAAAAGAAACCAATCATTTTTGGGGTCAGTAGGTCAGAAGTCAAGGTCACAGGGACCTGTACAGTGAAAATTATTTCTGCTCAGTAACTGGAGTACCATTACACCCAGAACCTTCAAACTTTATAGGGTAATTATATCAGAAAAACCCTATTGTTTTTGGGGTCTGTAGGTCAAAGGTCAAGTTCACTGGGACCTGTAGAGTAAAACTATTTCTGCTCAAAAATTTGAGTACCATTACAGCCAGAGTCTTCAAACTTATTGCAAACATATTCAAATTTGCGAACAATGAACACCCATAACATCCAATAACGATACTTATAACATGAGTAATGAGACTCAGGTGAGCGATTTAGGGCCATCATGGCCCTTTAAATTTACATTACTTTAATTTTGTATAGTTTTGAACTCATGGTCATTAAAGACTACAGTTGCATTGTGAACAAGGGACCACTACACTACTTTGTTGACTTTTCCAGAGATCATTTTGCTGGCATTATATTTTGGTTTTCTTTAAAACTCCTCTTCCAAATAATTCTTAACAGAATGATTATTAAATAATCTTAAATCAGTTACTTGATGATCTTTGAACAGCATTCATTGTGACAGATGTTGTTTTAAAAAGTATCAATATCAACTTAGTGTATGATGCAATATTTTATATTACTGGTACATGAACAGTGTGATAAACATTTAAATGAGTCTACTGCAGCTGTGTATGGCAACAGATGGGTCTAGGGTTGGGTTCTTTGAATTTCAAATCTATGTTTTGTTTCTCATTTCAACATGTTCAAGTTTTCTTTTAAAATATCTTAGAAAAATAAAATGTTTTATATCTGTTTACATTTTTTCAGATTTATGTATGATCTTGTTTTCAAATGTCTCTTATTGTCAGATCTTCAAATCCATTTGTTTGCAATTGCTTGTAATCAGATGGCACTATGTCAAGTTACATGCTTTGTGTATCACTTGTAGCTGTAGAAACAATTAAAAACTTGATATTTCCAAGTTAAACATAATATATCTTTACAAATTCTTATTCATGTCTAAGAATCTTATCCAGTTAATTACTTACAGTGAAATTAAGAACCAAAACCTTAACTTAGACATTTTTCTAAACTAGGCATCAGTGCGAGTGGATACAAACTTGAAGATGGCATTGTCAGACAAGAACAAGAAAGTGTTCCAGCAGATGTCAGCAATCTCAGATGATGTGATCAAACATGGCGGCTCAGTGCAAGAACATCCGCTAGGATTCTAACTATTAATAGAATATTTAGGTCTTTGCATTCTTTATTGATAATGAAATTTTATTCAAAGAAACTGTGATTGTTATTTCATCATTTTCCATTTCACAAATAGTTGACTATTTTTGCCTTGATTGTATTGTGTTAAAACTCAGCATAGATCATTTGAATATTTGTACTGTCAGTATTGTACTGATGTTTTGTTCTTATACAGGATTTCTCCTAAAGTGGAGAAGTGTCATGTGGTGACATTACAGCATGTATTACACAAAGGGATTCAGTGACCTCAGCTGAACTCATTCTATATGTATAATTTCACACTGTTCAAAAACAGCTTTGGATGTATTTTGTATGTATTAAGTCAGCAGTTATAGAGGCACCAATTGTGTTAGTGTATTTAGGAAACACTGTCCAAGCTAGAAACTGTTGACATGGTCAGTCCATGTGAAACCTGGTTAATTACAGGGGGACTGTCTCAGCACTAACCCAAACTTTACATTAAATAACTGTCTTTTGGCATTTGAAGGACAAAAAAGAGAAACTTGCCTGAAACTAGATTACTCAAGGTAGAAGTTCAGTCAAGTCCTTCAATAGAAACAAGAACTCTGTGAGTCTGACATGTCGCCTGATGATAGCATACCAGTTACTTAACTTTTTTTCTATGGAATGGGGAATTTATAGACCCCAGACAAGAATTAAGTATGAAAAATTACAAAGAGCAATAACACAAAAATAATGTGAAAGAGAGTTATGGTTCTTGGGCACTGTACCTCTCCACAGTGAGATCTATTCACCTACGAAGTTTCAAGTTGATATCTTCAACACCTTTCAAATTATGCTCTGGACAAGAATTAAGTATGAAAAATTACAAAGGGCAATAACTTAAAAGTTGTGAGAAAAAGAGTTATGGTTCTTGGGCACTGCACCTCCAAACAATGAGATCTATTGACTTATGAAGTTTCAAGTTGATATCTTCAATACCTTTCAAATTATGCCGTGGACAAGAATTAAGTATGTAAAATTATGAAGGGCAATAAGTAAAAAAAATTATGCAAAACAGAGTTATGGTTCTTTGGCACCACCTCTCCACAATGAGATCTATATATCTATGAAGTTTCAAGTTGATACCTCCAGTATTTTTAGAGTTATGCCCCGGACAAGCAAAATGGGATGCTGCTGCCACTGACGTGGAAACAGCAAGTAACGCCTATGTGTCCCCTGACTGTGGTCAGGCGACACTAAAAGAGGTAATATATTATGAAAAATACATGCAGATGTCTTCACCCTCATTTGGAATGATAATTTTGAGGGAATATGGCACTTGTAATAATTCTGACCTGTTCTTAACAAATTAGCATCTTTTCATCACAATGACATTGGATGTTGAAAAAAATCAGTAAATCTGTTTGCTTCAGCTTTATAATTCAGTAGCTCATGCTTTTCTATGAAACTTTCTACAACCTGGTTGAACACAGGGTTTCTTTTTATTGTTGTCCAAGTTCATACAGGAGAAGGGTATTATTACATACAGAAATACTCTGTTAATGACTATTGTGATCCTGAAACTTTTGTGTATTGTTTGTTTACCATATTGCCGGTTTCATATACAGCTAACATGTTCATGAAAATATCATTTTACTGGAGACCATGGTATCAGATGTTTTCTATAAACATATTTCTCCCTATTTACATATTAACTACTACATGTATTTTGACAGTGTTTTTCATACCATTGACCAATATTTAACAAGCATTGCATTTTTCTTTACATTTTTTTTAATGTTTTGCATATACAGGTGTATTGAATGCTCAAACATGGTAATGTAAGTTTAGGAAAAAGATTTTCAGTTCGAGTGATATACCGTCGAATATAACACGGTGTTGAGTTTGTGATATATACAACAGTAGATCATTCAAACAGGTTAGTAAAATTATAAAGGGCACAAGTATGTGCCCTATTTAACAGTGATGTTTTCAGTGATGTCAGCAGTCGCGGCTTGTGTTCTGCGTGATATAACATGTAAGATATATCAATTTCTTCTTTGTTTGTTTATTGTCAGCGAAATGCAGATAATGTTAGAATGTTTGCTTTAACTGCAGTGCACAACACTTATCTATAAAATGTCACTGAAATTACCTCAGTATCTTAGTGTACAGGTTTAGTTTTATTGGAGAAGATAGTATTTGAAAAAGGCTCCTCCAAATCATCTGTGTCTTTGTTGTTAAACTATTGTTTGTATATTTAAATTAGTAGTTTAAAATACATTTGCAACAGTAACTTCAAAGTTTTATTATCTGATGTACTGTATTCTGACTCTAAGACGGTGAAGGGAATCAAGTATTGAATTATTTTGAAAAAAAAATTAAGAAAAAAATGTATTGAAGGCATGAACAAAAATATATTTTTACAAGCTTTCAACTGACTGGCATTCTCGTTAGTTTTTTGTTAGTTAGGTTTTCTTAAAGCTTTTTTTTTATTTCTTGTGTTATATTTGACTTTGTCTACATCAGTACACCATGACCTTGTCCATGTGTCATCTTAGATCGCCTTGTAGTTTAATATAGACCTGACTAAATGTCACTCTTGATAGAAAAAATGGGTGAAAAGTTGAGTGATCATTTCTGAATTGTCTGTACAATAGTGAATACAAATCAGATGGCATCATGTCCACAAACTGTTTAGACACTGAACACACAGTAACTTGCTGATTAAAAAAATATCAATGAACTTTAAAGTTCTTTAAATGTATACAGTTACACTGAGATAATAGCATTTTTACTTCTACATTAATGTTTCTGGTAGGACTTTTTAAATTAGCATCATTTGAAACTACAAATTTAACATGATGTACCAAACAGAAGTGTTGAAAACATTTTACAGTCCCTTCAATATTGTCACTTTCATGATTGCTGTATGAATAATTCATGTCAGGCTGTGTTCATACATAATATTCTACTATCTTATAGAAAATAAAAATAACGAGGTGATAGATAATTCAGGGTGTTTCTTATGTCCATGTTTTATGTGTGACATGGTTATGTTCTATGTACGTGTAGTCAATGTTTATACAGTAAATTTTATAAAGGAAGTAAATAAATTATTACATGAAGTTCAGACTTTGTTTCCTTATGATGCTGAATAATTTCATGAAGCTACACAGTTAATTTCCTTATGTTAGTAGCTTTGTCTCCATCAACATTACTAATAATTAAGACCTTTTTCATGACTAGTTGTAGAATTCTGTTCTAAGTGATTTGGTGTTTGCTGGTACCCACTATAATAAGGACAGGGATACTAAAAATGCTTATCAATTACCATAGCACTCGAGGGTTGTTTTTTTAGTTAAACATTGAATTTAATAGGGCAGACTGATCAGTTCAGCCTTTGCTAGTAACACATTAAATTGGAAATATCTTGCTAAAATTCAAGGCCTAGGTCATTGAATGGATTTGCCTAACTAGACCTAACTATTATGTCTGCCATGTGGATCCATTTGCTGGGAGTGTGCAAAAACTTGGTCACCTGGAAAGAGTTTATAATGCAAAATTATAAACTTGGCCTTAATTTATATCGTTAGTATCCCCCTGATCCAGATATTACTGGTAAGAATCTCACTAAGCTTGTAATCCAAGATGTCGCTCGTACTATTCAGATTTTTAGCAGATAGCTGAGCAGTCCAACTAATTGTATGCAAGTTGAGATATTGTTTAATTTTTTGTATGGTCAATATCATTCCTCTGCAAGATCATATCGAGATTCTGATCCAAAACAAAAATATTGAATTATTTTGACTTAAAGGTGAGTGATGCTTTTTTAGATTGGGCTTAGTAGTAACATGAGTATTTCAATTTATTACATATTTGCTTTCATGTTGCTAACTGGATATACACCCAACAGGTTTGTTCTACCAAATACCTAAACTGTCAGACTGAAGCAAGAAAAACACTGCAAGTCAACATTGTTCTAAAGTGCTATAGATCTATAATCAATTCTAATTTTTGAATTAATTAAATTTTCTCCTTTTATACTTTCTGAATGGAATAGCTAGACTGAGACTGTATTGACTGATGATGCAGAATATAACGAAGATGTATGTGGTCATGTATTCAACTTTAATAAAATTTTACGACACTGGCATCACGATGTGCAGATTAAAATAACGCCGCTTCTAAAAATAGACGGGAAAATCCTCTTACGGAAGTCCGTGACGTCAGTAAATGAAAATTATCGATCACGTGACCAGAGCAAAATGTCATGCAGAAGCGTTGAAAAACAAATTTGTTTGCATTAAATGGCTAAGATTGTGTGTTAAGCAGTTATTATTGGATCTATCTATTGAATATCGTTTTTCTTCATCATTATCATTTCATACATTGCATTCAGAGTGATTATCTAAGATGGTATTGGTAAGATATCGCGGAGAATAGTGGTTTGACAGAAAATTGATGAGAGTTGTGATGTCATGTAAATGTTACAGACCCACACACTTCTTCACTTTGACGTGTTATTCTGATACTCATCTTACGTAGGAAGTGGTTTAAATCTTACATGTAAAATACATAGCATCCTTTATCTATACGTACCAGGTGCAAATTTGGGCGTTGATTGTGTTTACAAAGAGGTCAACACAGATACAGTGCATCACTGTGCATACTATAATTTGTTGTGGTGTTTGTTGATATACCTTCAGAATTGATGTTAAACAAAAGCATCGGTAGTTTTAAAATCTGTTGTAGTTAATGAGATATAGACAGGAACAAAGGAAAAGGTTTATTGTATAATCTTTTGCATTTGATTTTTGATGGCAAGTGGGGAAGGCCAAAACGGACCAATGGATGACAGTGACTCCCAAAAGAAACAAGGGACAAGGTAATATAACTGTATACAATGCTGTACATTTAAAAGGCACATAAGTAAATTTATTGAGGAAAAATATTCTGATGACCAGACACTCAGTTCTCAACAAAATACTTCCTAAATTCTTAAATCTTGCCTTCATCAATGATCATGTATTGAGAAAGTGGGACTTCAGATCCAGCGATAAAAATAGAATGAAATACACTTACATGTGTCTCTTAAAGTGTTACTGCTTCAGTTTCAGTCCATCTTTATTTAATTAAATAGGAACATCAGGTATTAATACTGATGAATGCTTCTTTGTTGCAGTGAAAATAAAAGTCATGGTACTAGATGGTGAAATCCAAAGATTCCTCTTAAACAGCTATATATAAATATTTTTTTTCAGATATATTGTACATTAAATTCAGTTTATCAGGTCAACATTTAACTGCTTTTAACTGCTGGGTTCAATAGCATTTTAACTGCCTTCTGATCTATTTTCCGCACTCGATATTGTTTACATGAATCGATTATACTGCACATTGGGCCTTGAATTTTTTTAGCATTATAAAATGTATAAACAGAAAAAATATGCATGAGATAAAATGATTTTCTGAATGTGCTGGACTAGCAGTCTCGTCAGTCCTGTTTCACTCTGATCAGTTCAGTATTTTACAGTGGCTATAGCAGTATATAGTATATATACATAAGGCTTGGTTGTAAATGATCTGTAAAAAATAAGTCCCTTTAAAATGACTAGTTTTGATTTCAGACTTAGAAATCTTACATTTCCTTTTGTACCAACAAGCTATTTTCAAGCTAGAGAAAAGAAATACCAGGCCATGAAATATTTTCTGAAAAGAAAGCTTGTTTCTGTATGACTTATATTTTTTTTTAGCTCACCTGCACACATTATGCTCAGTATGAGCTTTTATGTTTGCTCTGTCTCCATCCTGCATAGTCCAATTTTAAACAACATCTCTTCTCAAACCCCAAGTTGATGAAATTGGCAGGGATGTTCCGTGCGTAGAGCTTTACCAAGTTTTTCAAAGAATTAAAGAGAATTAAAGTTGCTATGGGAACAGGAAAGAATAAATTTAAAAATCTTCTTGTCTAAAACCATGTTGTCCAGAGTTCTGAAAGCTTATACAAAGCATTGTTTAGTGGACCTCCTCCAAGATAGTTCAAACTTTGCCTTTGGTCATTTTTGGTTGTCCGGGGTGACATGTTTTACATTGTCTTATTAAGTCCAACTCTATAAAAAATCTTCTTGTAAGACACTGCAAGGCAGAGATTTTCTGAAATTTGATGTGTTGCCTTATCTTGTAGACCTGTATCAAATTTGTTCAGATTATGTCCCTAGGGTACTGTTGTCCTTGCCCGTTTTACATAGAAAGATATATGAGTATCGTAAAAAAATCTTCTTATATGAAACCGAAAGGCCCATATTCTAATATTTTTACAAAGCTTTGTCTAGTGGAGGACCTGTTTCTAGAATTTTGCCCCTGGGGTCATTTTTGGCTCAACCCTGGGGGTAATATGTTTTAATAGAATTAAATATGCAAACTCTTTTAAAAGCTTCTTGTCAGAAACTTTGAGACTTACACATGTATGAAATTGAAGGGTTTTTGTGACAGTGAAAATACATGTAGCAACTCTGTTAGAAGATTGATCCAAAAATAACTATCCATTTTACAGTACTTTAAAGGTGCAAAAAGTAAGTGTTCTGCAGTTTGTTTATTTAATTTTTGTATAGTGGACTGTTATATAGAATACTAACATAAACTCCGATTTTTCCACTTGATGACACTGAATATTACAGTTATGTGACAGATACACATGCCTATTGATTTATTGTATCATAAGAATAGTGGGACAACTTTGATATTGCTTTGATCTGTAAAAGAATGGGTTATCTTTGAACAGAATGGCTAAAGGAATGTCTGTTTCAGCTTTAAAAGCCCCTACATGTATATGGTAAAATAGGTTTAATTCATAGTACAGTTATAACCCTTTACTCCATATATACGCATTTTTACGCATGTGCGACCACTGCAGATCCAGATCAGCCGGCACATCCGTGCCGTCTGATCAGGATCTGCACTGGTCGCTTTGTGGTCAGAAATAGCCTAATGTATCAAAAGGCGAACATTGTAGATCCTGATCAGACGGCACGGATGTGCCGGCTGATCTGGATCTGCACTGTTCGCCCAAGCCATAAAGGTGTATATATGGAGGAAAGGGTTAAATATTACCTTACTGGTCATTTTTCAAGTGATCAGACACCAAGATAGCATAGTTTTGCTATATGGCTAAGAAATTTGGGGACCAAAGGATTTAGCATGTGTGGAGAATATACAGATTTATGCTTGTAAAAGGATTCTGAATGTTGAAATTATGTCATGTAATGATATTATTCTTGGGGACTTGAGACATGTATTTGCTGCTTAGAGATGTTTGAATTATTTACATTGGTTGCTTTTTATGCCTAAGATAGACATGGTTAGTTGCACTACAGAAATTTAAGTTAAACTATTTAGATGTATATTTACATGTCAACATTTTTGCTCTGATAATACTAATTTATTGAGTAGGTGTGCCAGTCCTTGAATGACAAATTGTAATCCATTGTCTGCACTCAATACACAAAGAAGGCTGTTTTGTAGAAAATATGGAAATCACATACCTTATGTGATCTGTAAGTTTTAGTGTGTCACACAGCACATTGTCTTATTACGTAATACAACATAACCAAAAAAGCTGCACAAGTTTCAGCTGACAACACTGGGCCATTGGAATGATTGAGGCTTGCATGGCAGCAAGAGAGATGGCTCATCATTTAAATGTAATCAAGTTTGCCATTAGTCTAGACTAGATTCCAGCTGATGGGTAGTTTCTCTGATAGGCCACGATCCCGCAGACAGTGTAAAATGATGCCTTAAGAAGATTGCAAAATAGTGCTATCATCACGATGTAAAAAGTTAATGTCCAACCAGAAGTTAGCTGCTCATCTAAGGAATACTACTGGATCTAGAGTTCATGACATAACTATCAGGGGCTGCAAGCTGCAAGGCTTCGTGGATATTGACCTTACGTTGGAATTCCGTTGATGGCTTTAAATTGACTGGCACGTGTTTAGAAGGCTCGGATTCATTGTCAATTGACTCTTACTTTCTTTGCACAGATACAATGAAGAAGTATTTTATCTTTCCATGTTTGTCTATATTGGATCCAAAGATGGACGAAGTTATTAGTTTCATGTCTGCTCCATATCTCATGAACCAGTCAGAGGAAATTAAACAATTTTGCAAAAGTGTTACAAGAATCTGTCTGGCTTTCATATACATGTACATACCACAGCTTTTGAATATAAATTGAAAAATATGTCATATTAATTTTATAAACCTGGTTAAAAATACAATTCTGATTGTCTAAAGTTAATATTGAATACATTTAAAAATGTGTTACGCTTTTAGCCATTTATAATTTTAAAAAGATATGCAGCATAATACAGATAGTTTTGTTCCTGATCAAAGATATTTAGAGCATGTTGGTCAATAGTAGGATACTAAGTCATTGTGCACCTGTTTTACGTCCCTCCTGGATCAACAATCTTTCGCTTGAAAGGTAAAATGGTCTTTTTCAATAAGAAATCTGTAGTGTTACATAAATGTACAAAAATCATGTTGTGCACAGAAGATTGGCTGGTGTGCTTTGTATTCATGTAAAGAATTTTTATAATGTAAAATTCTAGTTTAGGCCTGAAAACGGGTGAAAGTTTTTGTCTGAATGTATGTTGAAAAAAACTTTGACCTGTATTCAGGCCTAAACTAGAATTTTACATTATAAAAATTCTGTACGAAAATACAAAGTACACCATGTTACACTACATGTTACACTATGTTATATAGCAACTTGTGCCACTTGTTATGATAAAAGAAGTACTTTGTTTTAAGTTAGACCCCTCTAAATTTTATTGGAAGATTTTTATTTTAATCATTTTATCAGTGGAAATTTTGCATCAGGTTAAGTGACAAACAGCTATTGCAAAGACCACATGGTTATAGTAAAAGTAAGGTTTAGTTAAACTTCTGTATGAGGAAATTCCCATAAACTTGGAGGAGTACTGCTTGAAAGGTCAGAGCTCCGGTATCCTGATCTAAAGATTGCTCAGGTTTGAATCCTCTAATGGGTGGTATTCTTTTTTTATTTTTTGCATTCCAAACTTTTGGAACTGGTTAGAATCCAGGCAGAAGTCATCAAGTGGTATAAACGTAAGTTACAAGAACTTGCTTCCTAAACAATTAAGTAATAAATAAGTTTAATATAGATAAATAAGTTTAAACTATAATACTTTAAACTAGGAAGAAGTTTAGTAATTGACTGAAGATCCGACGGTATCGGAAGATCCACGTCTTATGGAATTCATGGGGCGGAAAGTCTATTGAGTTGCGTAACAGATTGATGGAAAAGAACTCGATGATTTTCAATTAGCATTTAAGTCTTGTTGCAGTCTTTTGTACTGAATACTGAAACAAGGGAATGAATATATGATGATTACCTTTCCCAGAAATGGTTTTGAACTGCAATGAAATGTGTTCATGTTGGCGATGTGAGAAACGAAATTGCCCTTTGAATAAATGCCTTTTTTGTTTGAGGAACTCAAGTAGGCATGGAAGGAACGTCCCATGAAAATTTAAGAAGCTTTGGGATTAGGCAATGCTTAGAAATGACTTGAAAGCATTCCCGTAAGAATAACTGACAACTGCAAGAAATATTTGACTCTGAAACTTCGTAGTAGGTATTTGTATTTTTTTTGTGATTAAGGTGAAAGTATTTACGGTCGAAGTATGCCTTGCCACATAGATTTGACTTGTATGTGGTCTAAAATGTGTTGTCATAATTGTGTTCCCTCATCTGCCCGATTCTTTAACATACAAATACAATGAATGAGGTAAGCTTCAGTTGTAACAGTCTATTACATAATTTGTATTTGGGATGTTGTATATTTTTTGCAGAACTTGTAACTTATTTCTTAATTGCATGAAGATGAAAGATGTGAATAATGTCGGGGGCATTTATTGCAATGCCTATTTCTCCTTAAAGATTTTTGCAACACACCAAGCTCTTTATAATTACAGTCATTATTGGTTGACCATTTTCTCCTGAAGCCATTTAAACATTAAGTTTTCAATGAAGCTGTATGCATTCAAGCCAGAAACGGATATTAACTGTGTAAGAAAAGAACAGAGCACTTGTTTGAGAATTAAGGAGGGCTCGCTTATGGAAACTTGGTGCCATAGGTTTTTTTTGCTGCCTAAAATGTTAATGGTTAGAAAGTGACAATTAACTGAAAGTTGTGACAGCACACATTAGTTTTAGTGAATTCATTCAATTATGGGTTAGATTTTTGTTGAAAGATCCCTGGGACAAAATTTTTACTCTTTTTTTATGGAATGGAATCCTGGAGAAAGGGTACTTCCAGCAGTATGTAAATACAATATAGAACAACAGCAGGGCAACAAATGACTCAAAAAATGTTTTGCAGTGCACTGAATGTTAGACTGAATGCCAGTCTGTAATAGACTCTTGGAGAGAAGATATCAACAGTGATTTAAGTGTGGCAGACGAGACTTGTCTTGTGAACTATATACCATGCTTTGGAAGTCAGGAGACAACATAAAGAGAAAAGTTTTACATAGAAAGAGCTGCACAGTTTTGTAGTCCAGTCAGTTGGTTATACTAAGTACATTATGAATTGTGCTCTAAAGGTGTGTAAGTGTTTGCCAGCACCTGTAGTATTGATCTTACACTTAGGTCTCACTGCTGCTAATCAACTCATCACTCCACCCCACTCCCACCAGTTGACAGGATTGAAGTTACCATGGTAACAGAACCTCCAACTATGTGATTGATTTTTTTGTTGAACACATTTTCATTAATGGGCAATTAATTTACCATTTGTCACACCTCAGAATTCTACACCAGAACAGGTTCTTCTTTTGGACTTTCCAGTTGAAGAAATAGACACGTTTCGAGACAGCTTTGTTTTACAGTTCCCTTCTTCTTGTCCTTGAAACCCATTTCTTGGAAAATGAAAAATGTCTATTCTTTTCTATGGTTTCTAAGTAAGATTCTTTTTCTTTACAAAGATACATTTAGAGGTTGGTCTTTCAGCTGTTAGTCTAGTTGACCTTTACTGACCAAAATATAGCCAGGTATACATGTAGCATATGTCAATATATTTTGTAATACAGATTAACAAATTTGACAGAATATCATCTCATTCAAATGTTGCTGTATATGATATCTTGTTGACCATGTTTTTCTTGAACTGTTTTATGATAGTCTTTGGATGTATATGCATGGTTAACTTTTGGGTTTAGATTATAAGACTATGTCTTGATTTTTTGTTGCAGATTCTGGTAAAATATTTAGAATTTCATCTACAATTTATACATAGTTAAAGGCCAAACTACTGCTATATAGCAGGTAGAATAATGGCTGCCAAGAAGCTCGGAAAGATGGCTGCAAAAATAGTTCAAAACCTGTAAATATGCTAAAGATTGTAATGTTTTAAAAATTACCATATTATTTTTTAGCTCACCTGGCACAAAGTGCCAGAGTGAGCTTTTGTCATACTCCAATGTTCAGTGTGCATTGTGTGCCGTGAGGCATCAACAATTTAATTTAAACAACATCTCCTCTGAAACCACTGGGGCAAATTCAATGAAACTTGCATGGGATGTTCCTTGCATAAAGCTGTTCCAAAATTGTTCAAAGAATTCAATTCCATGCAGAACTCTGGTTGCTATGGCAAGAGAAAGATAAAACTTTAAAAATCTTCTTCTCAAAATCCACAAGACCTGGAGCTTAGATATTTGGTATTAGGCATCATTTAGTGGACCTCTACCAAGATTGTTCAAATTATGACCCTGGGGTCAGAACTGGCCCCACCCTGGGGGTCACTTGATTTTACATAGAGTTACATAGGGAAAACTTCAAAAATATTCTTGTCAGAAACCACAACACATGGAGCTTAGATATTTGGTAGACCTCTACCAAGATTGTTCAAATCATGGCCTCTGGGTCAAAACTGGCCCCGCCCCAGGGGTCACATGTTTTACATAGATTAAAATCTTGTCAGAAACCACAAGGCCTGGAGCTTAGGTATTTGGTGTTCAGCATTATCTTGTAGACCTCTACCAAGATTGTTCAAATCATTGCCCCTGGGTCAAAATTGGCTTCGCCCAAGGGGTCACATGTTTTACATAGAGTTATATAGGAAAATCTTTAAAAATCTTCTTGTCAGAAACCACAAGGCCTGGAGCTGAGATATTTGGTATGAGGCATCATCTAGTGGACCTCTACAAAGATTGTTCAAATTATGACACTGGGGTTAGTACTGACCCCGCCCGGTGCTATTTATCTATCTATTTAAGCTTATTTACCATTGGTACCGGTTGCCATTATGACTGACGCCCCCTGAAGAGATTAGTTATTTTATGTGGTGGTTGTAGTGCAAGATACAGAAAGCATCCTATTCCAGAGACACTCCTGGTTCTTTTACATGCTCAGTGTATAGCACTGATACATGGGACCTCGTTTAAAGTCTCATCCGAAAGACTATTAGTAATGTTAGTGGAGGAGCGGGGGATCGAACCCGGGACCCCTGGTATACCAGTCCAGCGCGTTACCACTGGACCACATCCGCTCCCTCAAGCCCAATGCTTACCTGATTAACTTAGTTATATAGGGAAAACTTTAAAAATCATCTTGTCAGAAACTGCAAGGCATGGAGCTTAGATATTTGGTGTTGAGCATTGTCTAGTAGACCTCTACAAAGATTGTTCAAATCATGTCCCCTGGGTCAAAATTGGCTCCACCCAAGAGGTCACATGTTTTACATAGAGTTATATAGTAAATTCTTTAAAAATCTTCATGTCAGAAACTGCAAGGCAGCTTAGATATTTGGTATGAGGCAGGTTTTTCGTTTCGATTTCAAAAATGTCATCGCATGACCTATATTTTTGACGTACTTTTTGTTTTTTGAGCTATGGCAATGAAATTTGGACCACGTGTACAGTTTTTTGTTCCGATTTCAAAAATGTCATAGCGTGACCAATATTTTTGACCTGAATTGACTGAACTACTTTTTTGTTTTAAAGCTACGGCAATGAAATTCGGACTGTGTGTACAGTTTTTCGTTCCGATTTCATAAATGTCGTCCTATGACCTATATTTTGATCTACTGACCTACATTTAATTGTCGAGCCCGCTTGCGGTGAGCTCGACTTTTGACACTTTTGGCGTATAGTTCGGTGTATGGGCGTCCGTCCAGATTTGTCCGGTCTACGTCTTGCTCATTCTTTGAAGGATTACAAAATAATTTGGTACAAATGTTCACCATGATGGGGTTGTATGTGGCACACAAAACCCAGGTCCGCTGCTCAAAGGTCAAGGTCACACTTGGGGGTCAGCGCAAAATTCGTGTCCGGAAGGGTAACAAATGCATGCATGGAGGGATTTTAATATAACTTGGGATAGATATTCACTATAGTGAGGCGGAGTGTCGCGCGAAAAATTCAGGTGTCTGTGGCAAAGGTCAAGGTCACTCTTAGGGGTCAAAAGTCAAATAACTAAATAAAACATTCATTTGTGAGTTTAACTTCTATATACATGGATGGATTTTAACATAACTTAGTACAAATGTTCTCCATGTTGAGTTGAGTTGTCTCGCGCAAAATGAAGGTCAAGGTCACAAGAGGTCAAAGGTCAAATAAAAATTTTAAAATTTGTTGGCACTGTATCTTGCTTATGCTTTAAAGTATTATGCTTAGTGGTCAGAGGATTTTGAATTTTTTAGCCCCCTTGTGGTGAGGTCTACTTAGTCGCTGCTTTTTACTTTTTGTGTTTTGGTGTATGTGTGTCCGTCAGTCCATGTGTCTGTCTAGATTTGTCGGGTCTATATCTTGCTCATTCTTTGAAGGATTACAAAATAGTTTGATAAAAATGTTCACCATGATGGGATGGTGTGTCGCATGCAAAACCCAGGTCCACTGCTCAAAGGTCAAGGTCACACTTGGAGGGTCAGCTCAGCACCCGTGTCTGGAGCATAACTTCTACATGCGTGGCAGGATTTTAATATAACTTGGGACAAATGTTCTCCATAGTGAGGCGGAGTGTCTGGTGAAAAATTCAGTGTCTGTCTTACTTCAGGGTCAAAGGTCAAACAACAAATTAAAACATTCATTTGTGAGTATATTTCTTTATATATGGATGGATTTTTATATAAGTAATAACAAATGTTCTCCATAGTGAGTCAAGGTCACAAGAGGTCAGAGATCAAATAAAAATTAAAAAAAATGTTCAAATAACATGAATATAGTTTTTTAGGCACAAATGTTCATCATGAGACTTCTTGTCATGCACATGAACCAGGTCACCGGGTCAGAGGTCAAGGTCACCTAAGATGATGCAATGTCAAGATATTGCCTTGGGTATAAAGAGGATGTTCTATGCACATCTCACCTATATATACATCTTTTTCCTTGATCTGAAGCTTATAGGTTTAGGTTTGAATTAAGACATTGCCCGTGGGCATGTCTTGTTTTTGGAGCTATGGCAATGAAATTGCATTGGTCCATTTCTGTGATATGCATCATTACATTCATAAAAATTTCTTTCATCTTTGAACCCAGGTGAGCGCTTAAGGGCCATTGGCCCTCTTGTTTTCTGAATTTTAAAACTTTGTCCAAAGTTGATGTTGCAGTGGATTTGAAGTGTTTGTGAAACACAAGTGTTTGAGTATACTTAACATTTTATGGTACTTCCTATTTTCATAGTGTCATCATTATTTTTCATCTTGTATGTTAAGTGTTAATCAAACTAACTTCCTATTCATTTATACATAACAGAAGCTGTGCAGGTTTCAAGGGCAGTACATGACCTTCATTCCCTAACTGGTTCTAGAAAAAACAAAACAACAACAACTAAAAAACCATGGGGAAAACTATTACCAAAACTGAAACAATTTCATATTTCAAATGGGAAATCAGTTTGTAAGTTATATCAGTATCAAGATGACAACAATATCTGAGTTCATTTGTACAGTTTACTCATGAAGCATGCAAGAAAATTCATGTACATTTTGTAGCAAAACTGAAAAAGTAAAAGAAACAAATCAGGTTTTTACTTAACATGCGTATACATGTATGTATACCATCATTAGACATTGAAATCATTACTTTAGAATGCATTACTTTAGATTATAAGACTTAGTAATGTAAACTGACCTGCTATTAATTGATATGACATGGAAATTCAAATAATAATGCTCTAGTATAGTACAGTCATGTATAAATGTAATACATAGTCTCAGAATGGTTTTGTTTGACACAAACAAAATTTCAGTTTACAGTCACAGCTGAAGTCTTTCTTTTCTAGAGTAGTATTGTTGTATAATTGTCATGCAGCTACATGTTAAGGATATTTGGCCATCATATTAATTTGAATCTAGCAAAACCTGCTGGGCATTGTAATTCAGGACAGTTTATTTGGAAAATTGTATAAGGAACTTGATATTGTAATGTAGCTGACAGATCTCTTTTCTAGACTTAATTTGATGAAATTTTGAGCTAGCACATTTTTGTACACTCCTTGAACCCTTTGGGTATTCTTCTGTCAATTATCATTTGTTTAGTGTAGAAAGCTATGGCATACTGCAAAGCTGTGATTTCCATCTCAGTCAATGGCACCCGTGGTCAATAAACAGCTAACACTATGGAGAGATGCTTTAACAATTTTACCTAAACTTGATGTTTGATCAATACAGCTACATAAATGATAATAAATATTTTTCTAATGTCTGAGTTTTCACCTGTGTCATTCCTATCTAATGCTAAAGGTGGCTGTGAATCAAAGGTGTGAACTTGGTTCTTATATACACCTGTAAGAAATATGGTGTGCTGAGGTCACTTTAGTGAAGTACAGCATCAGAGTGTTGACAAGTTTCAGTACAACTTGTGCCATATTGAAGAGAAAACATATGAATAGAAAAAGGTTGTTGCAAGTTGCAGGCACAATTATTCAAAATCTGAAATTTCTATTTTGTTAGGTCTGCCTGTTATCACTATGCTATGGCCATTTTTTTTTTATATTTTGGTTTACTGATTTTTTTCAAAAAAAGGTAGGGTAGGAGGAGGGAAAAAAAAAAAAAATCTTGAAAAAAACCCAAAAAAACATCGGAAAGTCTTCTTATTTCTATTTATTCCAGAATACTGTATATATGAATATTTTAATAATGTATTCAGGCCTTACTGTGAAGAAACCAAGGAAAATGAGCCGTTCATACGGTACATTTTCCGTAAAATCGGCGTTCAGAATTTTTTTTTTTTCCTGAAAAAATTTTTTTTTTTTTTTTTCATTTTCCAAAATACAGGGTCGGCGGGTCAGTAAACCGAAAAATATAAAAATAATGGCCTATTGTACACTAAAATATTGTTGCTTCACTTTTTGAGAATTCACTGGTTCTGTTACTTTGCATGTTCCTTATTCAGAATTGTTCATATGAAAATGTGATCTGATTTAATGAACCTTTGTTGCCATGACATTTGAAAATCTTGACAGAAATGACAGGCCCAATTTCAAAATAATTTTACAGTTAGGTGATGCAGGCCCTATACTAATATTGTATTCCTGCAGGATTAGTTTGATAGAGACATGCCTGCAGATGGTGGTGTAATATCCCCAAATACGACTGTAATGAAAACTTTGAAAATATCCTTAACAACCATTGCTTAAATTTTTAAGTAAATTTTGTAGTTGCTTTGATGGCATTAAATCCATTTTACTTGCATTTTACTTGTAGGACAAGACAGACTTTCCAGGTTATTAAAGGTTTATGTTTTAAACTTTTGAAGATTTTGCTGAACACAGTTTAACTAAAAATAAACAATGCATCAACATTTAAGTAATCATGGAACCAATTGGCTGCATTTTTTTTTTTCCAATATTTTGATATTATTTTTCAAAAATTTCTTTTAGAAGGAAAAAAACTTGGGCAAAATTTTGAGAAACAAAGAGATATTTGCTAACTTCCTAAAGGTCATGTTGCTTCTACAGCTGCTGGAAGGGAGAACTCCTTGTTTCCTTTATTTCTCTATAGTGTAAACTTTGAACAGAATGCAGAAATTCCTGGCTGAATTTCATTAATTTTTCTGAAAATTTTTTCTTGTTCTTTCTCTTAGGCTGTAAACATCTGTTGAAAGGCAACATAAAATCATGAAGACTGATTCATGGCCTCTGGGAACCACTAGCGGAATAAATCATTTCATACAACTGCAGTCCTTTGTCATCGGATCTGAGCACCTTATAAACAGTTGTTAATGTTTTTGATCTGTCAAATAGATTTCTAAAAAACCATCTTAATGAAACCAGTGTTTTGTAAAATTGTAAGATTAATTTTAGGGGTGAAAGTCTTGTATCAGTTTCTTTTTGTATTTATGGTCAAGGGCGTCCGTCCATCTTTCTGTTAGCAATATGTTTCCAGAGGATAACTTGAGTAACTCTTTGGCCTACAGTCTTTTAACTTCATTTGCTTATTGCCCACATTGAGTGGATGCCCCATATTGATTTTGGAGTCAGTAGCTCAAAGGTTAAGGTCACAGTGACCTTAACATTGAAAACCATTTCTGCTTGTAACTTGACATGTCATAATTGCACACATTGAGTGGATGACCCCTATACGTTTAAGGGTCAGTATGTGAAAGGTCAAGGTCACAGTGACCTTAATGTGTAGAATCGTTTACACTCTGGAACTCAACAACCATTTGTCATAGAGACTTCAAAATTCATATAATGGTTGCACACACTAAGTAAATGAGCCCTATCGATATTGGGGTCAGTAGGTCAAAGGTCAAGGTCACTGATCTAAGCACTGAAAACTATTTCTGCTGTAAAACTTTATAACTATTTGTCATACTGACTTCTAACTTGATGTGATGATTGATTACATTGAGAAAATGAACGCGTACAGCATAGGATCAGTAGGTCAGATCAGAATGACCTAAACACTGAAAAGCATTTCTGCTGTATGACTTGGCAACTACTTCCCATACAGACTTCAAACTTTTAAGGATGATTGGGCCATTTTTTTTTTATATTTTGGTTTACTGATTTTTTTCAAAAAAAGGTAGGGTAGGAGGAGGGAAAAAAAAAAAAAAATCTTGAAAAAAAAAAAAAAACATCGGAAAGTCTTCTTATTTCTATTTATTCCTGAATACTGTATATATGAATATTTTAATAATGTATTCAGTCTTTACTGTGAAGAAACCAAGGAAAATGAGCCGTTCATACGGTACATTTTCCGTAAAATCGGCGTTCAGAATTTTTTTTTTCCTGAAAAAATTTTTTTTTTTTTTTTCATTTTCCAAAATACAGGGTCGGCGGGTCAGTAAACCGAAAAATATGAAAATAATGGCCTTGCTTTCATTGTTTACATGACCCCTATACTGTTTGGGATAAATGCATAAAAGGTCAAGGTGACAATCAACTAAACTATCAATATTTCTGCACTGTAACTTGATAACCATGCATCACATCATGAACATCATAACTTCTGAAAGACTGACATTTATACAAATTATAAAACCTAAATTTCAGATATGATTAAGATCTATAAAACTCTGAAATTAAAATTATAAAATGTTAGATTCAAAATATTATATTTCAAAAACAAAAATTCATAATTTATTCCCCCCGCCCTCCCCCCCACCTTTTATTATGCCTCTGAAGGAAGGCATATAGTAATGGCACTGTCCATCCATCCATTCGTCTGGCCTGTAAAATCTTGTCCTCGCTTCATTTTTGGCAGAGTTATGGGCACTTAGTAATTTTTTTAACTCTAAAATCTTGTCCTCGCTTCATAGCCAAAACCGCTTGAGGGATTTCATTGGAACTTAACAGGAGTGTTTGTCACCAAGCATAGTTGTGCATATTGTCAGGAGATTCCGCTAGGATTGTTTTTGGCAGAGTTATGGGCACTTAGTCATTTTTTACTATAACTTCTATATTAAAATCTTGTCGACGCTTCATCTCCAAAATCACTGGAGGATTTCATTGAAACTACATAGAAATATTTGTCACCAAACCTAGCTGTGCATATCGTCAGAAGTTTCTTGTCAGATTATTTTTGGCAGTGTTATGGGCCCTTAGTCATTTTTAGCTCCACTTTTCGAAGGAAAAAAGGTGGAGCTATTGTCATGACCCCCTCCTTAGCGTCAGTTTACTTTTTTGTTAAGGTCCATTTCTCAGAAACTATAAAAGCTATTTACTTCAAATTAGGAATACATGTTCACTATCAAAATACGACACCATTTCTCAAGGGCAGATAACCGTCAAATTTATTTTTGCAAAGTAATGCCCCTTTTTTCAACTTAAAATTTCTTGGTTAACCTTTTTATAAATGTCCAATTTTTTCAAAAAGTGTCAAAAAAATTCCATTCAAACTTGGAATACTTGATCACCAGCAAGAACCCTGCAAAGATTGTTGGTACCCTCTGTCCCTGGGGGTCAAATTTAGCCCCACCCCAGGGGTCACTTGATTTTGCTTATACCGGAACTTATAGATAAGGAAAAAACTTCTTAAGCCTAGAAATAAACTTTAACTTACATTGGATGGGTAAGTACTTCCCAACCCCCCTGTCCTCCAACCTCCCCTCTGCTTGGGACAACCCCCCCAGCCCTGGCATTACACTCCCCCCCACCCCCCATAATTTTTTTTCATTATAATTATCTTTTTTATAAAATATGTAGGTACTTGACTCCCTGACCCCCCCACCATGTATGGGACCCCCTCCTGCCCCCCGCCCACACCTTTTGTTTATTTTTTTTTTAAATATGTAGGTATAAAGTGACTTGACTCCCCCCTTCAGGGGCATAACCCCCTTCCCCCCTTCAAAAATATTTTTTTTTTTTTTAAATATGAAGGTATGAAGTTACTTTACCCCCACCCCGGCAAAGAAGAAAATATATAAAAAAAATCTTTTTTCTCCTATATTGGAAAAGATCTTAAGCTTTGAAATAAACTTTTTTTATAAACCAGTTTTTTCCATTATTTTTTTTAAATACATACATGTAGGCACTTGACTCTCATATGCATGGGACCCCCCCACCCCACACACACACACACACACACCATCACCACCAAATAAAACAATATATATAAAACACCAGTAGGGGTTGGGAATAAAACAATATTGTTCATATTCAAGACCAAACTCACAGCTTTCTATTCCTTTGAATAATTATGTCTTCAACCTTCGTATAAGAATCTGTAGCAGAAAAAACATTACTTTACCATTTACCTTCAGTCCATGCTCTATTTTTTGTCTGATCTCTTTTCAACAGGCATATTCAATTATATATTTACACCAGTTTCAATTCAAAGCTACATTTTGGGGGGCATATGTCAATTTCCAGTGACAGCTCCTGTTATGTATATATGTAAAACAAACATGGATTACTTGCGCTTCTGTATATGGTTTAGAATGATTTCACTCATCAGTTAATATGCATGTAAGATAAAAACATTGTATTCAGGTGAGCTTAAATAGAGAATCAAGCTAGTGTTGTTTCTCATTTTGTGTACATAGATCTCTGTTTGCTGTAATACTACAGTGTTCTCTGGAGGCAGACTGGAGTGCTGAAATCCTATTGATTGGAACTGTAATACAGAATTTCCCCACTGGCCTAGTCTAATTTGATAGAAGGAAATACTTCCACTGGAACAGTTTGTGAAAATGTTTCTCAGCTAGAATAGAAGCAAGATGAACTTGTTTATTAATGGTGGCAAGGGACTGCATTTTGTAAAATCTGCATTTATCTTTGGGATCTTATATTGAATGATAACAGCAAATCCAGTTATCTATTTCTAGTAGAGACACAAGTGCATATTTTGCATTAAATGTTGCACACAATCTAAAAGACTTCTAAAGGCTTAAACTACATTTGTATACACTCAAATAAAACTTAATGTAACAAGACAAACAATTACTGGAGACTTTTTAGCTCACCTGAGCACATAGTGCTCATGTGAGCTTTTAGGAGTGGTGGTTGTCCGTCGTCCGTCCATTTGTCGTCCACCATTCAAACGACATCTCCTCTGAAACCACTGGGCCAAATTTGATGAAATTTGCCTGGGATGTTCCTTACATGAAGCTCTGCCAAGTTTGTTCAAATGGTTCTGGTCCATTGCATTTCTGTGTCACAGGAGCTAAAAATAGATTTTAAAAGTTGGATCTTTAAAAATAATCTTCTCCGGAACAACAAGGCCTGGAGCTTTGATATTTGGTATGAAGCATCATGTAGTGGACCTCTACCAAGTTTGTTCAAATCATGACCCTGGGGTCAAAACTGGCCCCGCCTGTAGGGTCACTTGATTTACATGTACATAGACTTATATAGGAAAAGCTTTAAAAATCTTCTTCTCAGAAACCACAAGGCCTAGAGTTCAGATATTTGGTGTGCAGCATTGTCTAGTAGACCTCTACCAACTTTATTCAAATGATGGTCTCTGGGTCAAAAATGGCCCCGCCCTAGGGGTCACATGTTTAATATAGAAAAATGTGAGAAAAACTTTAAAAAATCTTTTTCTCAAAAATCACAAGGCCTAGAACTTTGATATTTGGTATGAAGCTTTATCTAGTGGACCTTACCTTATATATAGTTAAAATCATGACCCTGGGGTCAAAACCGGCCCTGCCCCAGGGGTACTTGATTTACATAGTCTTACATAAGAAAAGCTTTCAGAATCTTCTTGCCAGAAACCACAATTCTTAGAGTTAAGATATTTGGTGTGCAGTATTGTCTAGTAGATCTCTACCAAGTTTGTTCAAATCATTGCCCCTGGGGTCAAAAATGGCCCTGCCTAAAGTGGTCACATGTTTTACATAGAGTTACATGTATATAGGGAAAACTTTAAAAATCTTCTTTTCAGATACCACAAGGCCTAGAGTTAAGATATTTGGTGTACAACATTGTCTAGTGGACCTTTACCAAGTTTGTTCAAATCATAACCCCTGGGTCAAAAAAGGCCCCGCCCTAGGGGTCACATGTTTTTAGCTCACCTGAGCACTGCTCATTGATTGTCCAGCGTTTGTCAGTGTGCGTGTTACATCGTCAACAATTTGACTTGAACAACTTCTCCTCCTAAACCGCTAAGGTAATATTGACAAAACATGCCTGAGATATTCCTTGCATGAAGCTCTACCAAAGTTGTTCAAAGAATTCAATTTCATCAAGAACTCTGGTTGCTATGGCAACTTAAAGGAAAACTTTGAAAACCTTCTTGTCTGAAACCACAAGGCCCTGAGCCTTAAGATTGAGTATGTAGCATTTTCTAGTGGACCTCTACCAGTTTTGTTCAATTTATACCCCTGGAGTCAAATTTGGCCCTGCCCCAGGGGTCAATTAATTTTACATAGGCTTATATAGTGATACTTTAAAAATCTTCTTGTCTGAAACCACAAGGCCATGAGCCTTAAGATTTGGTATGTAGCATTGTCTAGTGCACCTCTACAAAGTTAATTAAAATTATGCACCTGGGGTCAAATTTGGCCCCACCTCTGGAGTCAATTGATTTTGCATAGGGAAAACTTTGAAAGTCTTCTTGTCTGACACCACATGGGCCTGAGCCTTAAGATTTGGTATGTAGCATTGTCTAGTAGATCTCTACCAAGTGTGTTCAAATTTTACCCCTGGGCTTATTTAGTGAAAAATTTGAAAATCTTCTTGTAGGAGAGGTAACATTTTAAGTCCAAATAATCTGGTAATTTGTCAGAAAGGTTGTTTCTATGATTTCTAGCTCAAGTTCGAATATGGGTCATCTGGGGACAAAGTCAAGGTCACATTACCCAAATATGGAAAACCTTGTTAACACTCTAGAGGTAACATTTTCAATCCAAATAACCTGGAAATCTGTCAGAAAAGTCGTTTCAATGATTTCTAGGTCAGATTTGAATATGGGTCATCTGGAGTAGAAAACTTGGTCACAGAGCCCAAAAATAGAAAAAAAACTTGTTAACAGTCTTGAGGCTACTTTTCAGTCCAAATATTCTGGAAATTTGTCAGAAAGGTTGTTTCTATGATGTCTAGCTCAGATTCAAATATGGGTTATCTGGGGTCAAAAACTAGGTCACAGACCCCAAATATGGAAAACCCATGTTAACACTCTAGAGGTAACATATTCAGTCCAAATAACCTTGAAATTTGTCAGAAAGATTGTTTCAATGATTTCTAGCTCAGTTATCTGGGGTCAAAAATAGGTCAAAGGACCAAAAAGTAGAAAAACCTTGTTAATGCTCTAGAGGTTACATTTTCAGTCCAAATATCCTTGAAATTTGTCAGAAAGGTTGTTTCAATGATTTCTAGCTCAGATTTGGATATTGGTCATCTGGGATCAAAAACTAGGTTACAGAGCCCCTAAATGTAAAAAACATTTTAACACTCAAGAGGTTACATTTTCAATCCCAATTTCCTGGAAATTTGTCAGACAGGTTGTTTTGATAATTTCTAGCTCAATTTCTAATATGGGTCATCTTTGGCCAAAAACTAGGTCACAGAACCCAAATATGTAAAAACCTTGTTAACACTCTAGTGTTAAGATTTTAATTCCATATAAACTCAAAATTTGTCAGAAAGGTTGCTTTTGTGATTTCTAGCTCTAGTTTGAATATGGGTCATCTTGAGTCGAAAACTAGGTCACAGAGCTCAAATATTGAAAAACATTGTAAACACTCTAGAGGCTACATTTCCAGTCCAAATGTCCTCGAAATTTGTCAGAAAGGTTGTTTTGATGATTTGTAGTTCAAGTTTGGATATGGGTCATCTGGGGTCAAAAACTAGGTCACAGAACCCAAATATTGAAAAAACTTGTTAACGCTCTAGAGGCTACATTTTCATTCCAAATAACCAGGAAATTTGTCAGAAAGATTGTTTCAATAATTTCTAGGTCATTCGAATATGGGTCATCTGGGGTCAATTAACCAGGTCCATAGCAATGTTGTTAAAAGCAGTCATATTCAGGTGAGCTATACAGGGCCATCATGGCCCTCTTGTACATTGTACATAGAGTTATATAGGAAAAGGTTTAAAAATCTTCTTGTCAGAAACCACAAGGCCTAGAGTTTAGATATTTGGTGTGCAGCATTGTCTAGTGGACCTTTACCAAGTTTGTTCAAATCATAACCCTGAGATCAAAACTGTCACCACCCGGGATGGGGGAGCCATTTGATTTTACACAAGGACTTATATAGGGAAAACTTTAAAAATCTGCTTCTCTGAAACACCAAAGGACTAGACCTTCAGTTGTTCATTGTTATGTCCAACCCTGCTCTTCTGATGGAGACATATCATTTTTGCCCAGTTCATGGGTGTCTGTCTGTGTCACTTTGTTTCCTGTCAATAACTTGAGTACCAGTTGACCGAAGGCCTTCAAACTTCACAGGTTTATTGCCCTTATATTGAGTAGAAAAAAAATGCTTTTGTTTTTTGGGTCAGTAGGTCAAAGGTCAAGGTCAGAGGGACCTCTAGAGTGAAAACCATTTCCACTCACAGTCTTCAAACTTCATAGAATGATTGCTTTTACTAAATAGAAAAACCGTACTTATTTTGAGGTTAGTATGTCAAAGGTCAAGGTCACAGGGACTTATAGTGAAAAGTTTTTCTGCAGAGTAACTGTAGTACCATTACACCCATAGCCTTCAAACTTTATAGGATAATTGTATTAGAAAAACTCTGTTGTTTTTAGGGTCCATAGGTCAAAGGTTAAGTTTACAGGAACTGGAAGAGTGAAACCTGTTTCTGCTCAGTTACTGGTATACCATTTTACCCAGAGCCTTTAAACTTCATAGGATGATTGTCTTTACTCAGTAAAAGAACCCTATCATTTTTGGGGTTAGTAGGTCAAAAGTCATGGTCACAGGGACCTGTAGAGTGAAAACTATTTCTGCTCAGTAACTTGAGTACCATTTTACCCAGAACCTTCAAACTTCATAGGGTAATTATATTAGAGGAACCCTGTTGTTTTGGGGGTATGTAGGTCAAAGGTCAAGTTCACTGGACCTGTAGAATGAAACTGTTTCTGCTAAAAAAATTGAGTACCATTACACCCAGAGTCTTCAAGCTTATTGCAAACTTATTCAAATTTGTAAACAACGAACACCCATAACAACCAGTAATGATACTTGTAACATGAGCACTGAGACTCAGGTGAGTGATTTAGGGCCATCATGGTAACAACTATCCTACCAGCAGAGCTGATAAACAGGTCTTGATCAATTCCCAAAACGTAAGTGGAGTAATAAATGAGTATTTTTGATAAATAATTTATTAGATGTGTCATTACTACAAACTTGAAAGTTATATCTGTGCCTGTTTGCTGAAAATGTCTATTATATTAACTCTTGAATTTCCTGCTGGAAAGTTAGCAAGAGGTCAATGATAGTGTTGATCTTTGTCCAGACCATTAACTTCTCCATGCATGGATGATTTAAAAATACCTTGACACATTGTATCACCTTTATAAGATGGTGTGTCACATATAAGACCAAGGTCCATAACTTACAGGTCAAGGTTACAGTCACTGGTTAAAGATAAAAAAACTGAATTTTGGCTCCTTACAAAAAATGGATAAAAACAGCTTCACTCTGTTAATTTATTGTTTTTAGTTAAAAAAACATTCAGATTTATCTTTGTTATTACAATGGCTTTGTTGGGTCTTAATTTTTCTTTTAACATAGTTATAAGCAACTTGACATATTTCCCAAGTTTTGCAGAGATATAAAGTTTATGCAGAATGTTAAAAGAAAGATATATATATACTGGAAAATATGTTTGACTTTGAATACAACTACACCTATATTGAAAGTTTGATTTACTGGAGTAGTTGAACTGTAGATTTTTTTTGCTTGGAATATGATCACATTCTTATGTATAATGATTGACTTTCATCAGTAAATTGTCCTTCTGCCAACGATTGGAGATGTTCTTTAAAGCAAACCAGAATGAAATAACATGATAAACACAGTGATTAACCTTCTATTATTCTGCTAAAAGTTCAGGTTCAAACTCAGTTTCCACACCCATTGATATTTCATTTTCTCCAGGTTGTTCAACCACTATCTTCCCACTGGCAGTGCCCAAGCCCATGGTAAGGTTTGGAGCTCCACCACCTATAACAGCAGATGGCTCAGAGCCTGATGTAGAGCCTCCACATCCCATTTCCTGTGTGTTGATACCAAGTATATATCTGAGCATGTAACATGTGAAGAATCATCCAATTTCTTCCAGTTTCTGTCTCTGGAACTTGGATATTTAGGCTAGAATTCACAGTTACTTCCCTTGTTTCTGATCTAACGTGTTTTAGCAAAACTTGTCAAAAGACATTGATTTGGCACTAGGTCAGATACGGGGACTCTATCAGCAAGGTCCTTTCCTGAAAATAGAATAGAAGTAATGAAAGTTTTCACCTTTCATTGTGAACTATATAGATAGAATACAACGTAACAAGTTTTTTCTTATAAAACACTTTAATTTCCAATGCGTTGCATGAGTGTAAAATATATCAGTCAATTATTTCAGTTTTACATAGAATAAATATGGGAAAGAGCCAAAGTTTCTAAGTTTTATTCGGTATATACATTCCGATTTGTATATTTACTATGCAGAAATATGAGTCAGATATAATGATGTGATTCTCATTGACATAATTTGCATCCGTGTGCAATAAAAAAAAAAAATTGTTTTACAATAAAAATTTTTGGGGTAGCTATGATTTTTGTGTGTAGGTAGTGGGAGGGGAAACAAACAATATTTTATTTTAGGTCTTATGTTGATTCATTTTAATTGTTGCTTTCAAAAGTAACTACGACAGAAATATTTAAGTCTTAGAGAAAAAGAACCTTTTTCAAAGAAAAACAGGTACTTATAATCAAATCATGACCACTTATCTTAATC
Source organism: Cyclina sinensis (assembly GCA_012932295.1). Taxonomy (NCBI): domain Eukaryota; kingdom Metazoa; phylum Mollusca; class Bivalvia; order Venerida; family Veneridae; genus Cyclina; species Cyclina sinensis. The sequence goes on along the minus strand of JAAONU010000007.1, from coordinate 28,997,660 downwards.
AATCAATTGAATGTTGTAAGTTTGCCTTATAAAGAGTCTCCAAGACACTGTTTTCTATAAATATTAAAAACGTCGCGGTCGCGGAAATATATGACAAACGGAATTTATCCGAGATTTTTATTTGCTGCTTCATGTTTAATGAACTAAATATTTGCTGGAATTGGTTTCCTCTATTTTGTTAAGCTTGTCTTAAATCTACTTGACTTTTTCTTATAAATAAATCCGAGAATTAATACAACAAGAGGACCATGATGGCCCTAAATCGCTCACCTGAGTCTCATTGCCCATGTTACAAATATCATTACTGGTTGTTATGGGTGTTTCTTGTTCGCAAGTTTGAATAAGTTTGCAGTAAGTTTGAAGACTCTGGGTGTAATGGTACTCAAATTTTTTAGCAGAAATAGTTTTATTCTGCAGGTCCCAGTGAACTTGACCTTTGACCTACAGACCCCAAAAACAATAGGGCTCTTCTAATATAATTACCCTTTGAAGTTTGAAGGCTCTGGGTAAAATGGTACTCCAGTAACTGAGCAAAAATAGTTTTCACTCTACAGGTCCCTGTGACCTTGACTTTTGACCTACTGACCCCAAAAATGATAGGGTTCTTTTACTGAGTAAAGACAATCATCCAATCAAGTTTGAAGGCTCTGGGTAAAATGGTACTCCAGTTACTGAGCAGAAACAGTTTTCACTCTTGCAGTTCCAATGAACTTAACCTTTGACCTATGGAGCCTAAAAACAATAGGGTTCTTCTAATACAATTATCCTATAAAGTTTGAAGGCTCTGGGTCGGGTGTAATGGTACTACTAAACTTTTCACTATACAGGTCCTTGTGACCTTGACCTTTGACATACTAGCCCCAAAAACAATATGGTTCTTCTGTTTAGTAAAAGCAATCATCCAATGAAGTTTGAAGGCTGTGGGTGAAATGGTACTCCTGTTATTGAGTGGAAACAGTTTTCACTCAGGAGGTCCCTCTGACCTTGACCTTTGACCTACTGACCCAAAAAAACAAAATGTTTTTTTCTCTCAGATAGGCGATGATAAAAAAAGAAAATGTTTATATATCTTGAATTCTTGCTGTAATTTGAAGAACATCTCTAAATTAAGTTACTGACTCATTTTTTGTTACAGAAAAACATCAAATTATAGAGTTTTACACACTTTTATCAGTAACAAATTTACCCCGAGATACTTTAGTTATAACATTAATTTGGACAATCTGTAGTTCAGTGGTGTAAGTTGTCGCCTTATATTTTACTGACTGAAAGGTCATGGGTTCGAATCCTGGTTAAGACAAAACTTTTTTTTTGCAGTTTTCTTGGTGTACAGAAGCAAAATATTATGTTTTTTTTCTGTAGTATATTAACTTCTCAAAAAAATTTCATCTAAATTCTGTGTCAGTTGCTTTAAAATTAAGCATTCAGTTAATTTGTAATGACATAGTTTGCTTGACAAATAAGATTTGTAGAGTCTGTTGTACACAACAGTTTTCTACTCGGTGATCATCCCAAATCGAATTATTGACACAAATCAACACCTGTTGATGGCTAAATGTGCTAATTGTGTATCAAGTGCCAACACACAGGATTAAATCAATGAAAGTAGTAAAATGCGCTCTGATTGGTCAATGCTTTGAAGGAAGTATGTCTTGATGCCATTTCCAAGTATAAGCTCCACCCATAAATGGAGCTGAACAAGTTATTGATGTCGGCAGATGAAACATTTTCATCCAAGTTGATATCGCTTTGATGCTTCATAAAGGCAAAGTAAGGGAGTTATGGGTGACCATTTCCCCCATTTCGCCCCCTCGTGAGAGCCCTGGTACACTTTTTGGAGAACCATGTAGCCATGGCAGTAAGAAGGTTATTAAAGGGTAATTGTTGATAAAATGCAAACGACCTGTCAGCATAAGAAAGAACTGTTCAAAGAAGGCTCTGTTTTAATTGTGATGGTTAGTATAGTTCTGACCAGCACTGAGAAAAGACAAGAGTTTTCCTATTACAAGCCTTCTTGCAAACAACCATGATAGATCATGAAGTAGAAATCAATTCACTGTCTCTCTTCTCCAACAGAAATATTGAAAAAACATAAAACTTTTACAATTTGACATGACATTTTTCTTTGGCTTCAATAAAATCACTGTCATGTACTAGTCCTTGCACAGTTTCAAGTCTTCAAGTATAATATTACAATAGTCAGAATATTGTGAAATGTGTATGTGAAGTTCTTTGTTTTTAATTTTCTATTCTCTAAAATGAGTACTGGTTGGTACCATTGTATCTCATTTTTCCTGAACTTACCATCTATATCCATTTTGCATAATAATTATGCTAAAATACATATTACAAATATTTGTTTTCTTACTTTGTTAAGGATGTAATGACTTAAAATTGTCAATCTAATAACATTTAATCATGTTGAGCTGCAGTTTTGCTGTTCATATTTTATCATTTTCTTATTCCATATCTCACTGTACTCTGCAGTTAAAATTTGATGAAAATGTCTCGATGTTTGTGATGACCAAAAACCATAGCAGAGGGTACACTGATTCCATGTCAGGTATGTGGCAAACCTATGGTACAAGTCTGTTGAGTTGTTCTCATTTGAAGATACACTAAATGCAGTTATTATCTGCCACAGCCTACAGGAGTAACTGTAAACACTTTCTCAGGAAATAAGCTCAAAGAAGGTGAAGAGAAAGCAAGATATTGTATTGCTGTTCTATAGTAACTGCATGTGATGGTGGACAACAAGTTATTCTTGCATATCAGACAGGATTTTCTACTGTTTACACCAGTGCTAGAAAAACTCATCTTACACCCCCTGTGTAAGACAAGTCATGTGCTTTGAAATGATGTCATTTCAGTGCATTTTATGAACGAATGACGTGCTTAGGATGACATCATTTCGCCATTATGAATGAAGTTGTAAATGCATATGCTTCTAAGAAAACAGTGCCAAATAAAAATATTAGATTTTCGTAATTTCCAACAGAAATATGATTTACATGTTATATGCAAGAAAAAGAATCAAACACTGGCTGTCGTTACAGATGGGAATATCTGGCTCTTGGGTAACTGTTAAGCGGTAACTCGGCAGAGCCTCATTACCACTGTAAACAGCTTCTCTCGAGCCAGATATTCCGGTTTGTACCGGCAGCCAGTGTAAGATTCTTATACTCTGACCAGACACTGAGTGTCTCAGGTACCTTTGTCATAACAAACTGCTGTCCCGGTTAGCTTCGTAACAACCTGTTGCTGTACACACCAAGAGATTGCTTTTTATTAGGGTTCTTGCAGAAATAGATAAATATGGATTTTCTACAGTGGTCTGTGTACACTAAATGTTCAGTTTAATGTCAGTTTAGTAATGTGGTCAGCAGCTGCACTTTCAGTAATGATCAGTCATTCGTTCTTTTAAATTTTGTAAATTGATTAACAAATATTATGCGGAGATGAAGATATTTAATCTTTTCACTATTGTTGTTTGTCCAAAGAGACATTTTTAGCTGGACTTTTTTCAAAGAAAAAAAAAACAAGTTATTGCTATAGTCATGGTGTCGTCACTGTTTCCATTGCCATCCAAGAACTTTAACATTGATCATAATTTTTATATTCCTTTATGGATTGTCTTCATACTCGGACACAACAACCCTTTGAACAAGACCTTCAAGTAATCCAGACTAAACTTGACCTTGACCCATAAATAACCTTCACTTTCAAGGTTAAAATATTGAATTTTGCTAAAATTAGCCATAACTTTGTTATTAATAGGTGAATTCTCTTCATGCTTAGATACAACAACCCTTTGGACAAGACCTTCAAGTAGACCAGATAAACTTGACCTTTACTCCTAATTTACTTTCACCTTCAAGGTCAAATTGTTCAATTTTGCTGAAATTGGCCATTACTTTATTATTAATTGGTGGATTGTCTTCATACTTGGACACAACAACCCTTTGGACAAGATCTTCAAGTAGACCAGACTTGAACCTGACCTAAACTCATAAATGACATTCACCTTCAAGGTCAAATTATTGAATTTTGTTAAAATTGACCATAACTTTGTTATTTGTAGTTGGATTTGATTCATACAAAACAACACTTATGACAAATCTGACATTTTCCTTTTTTCAGGTATGACTTGACCTTAATATGACCTTCACAGTCAAGGTCAAATTATTGAATTTTTCTATAACTGGCTATAGCTTTGTTGTTTATGGTTGGATTTGATTCATACTTGGACAAAACAACAATTATGACAAAACCGACATGTTGAATAAGTCAAGTATGACCATGACCTAAAAATGACCTTGACCGTCAAGGTCAGTGGATTGAATTTTGCTTAAGTTGTCATAACTTTGTCATTTTTTTATGGATTTGATTCATACTTGGACATAACAACACTTAAGACAAATCGGATATTATGATTATTTCAAGTTTGACTTTGGCCTTAAAATAATCTTGACAGTCAAGGTCACATTATTGAATTTTGCTAAAACTGGCCATAACTTTGTTATTTATGGTTGGATTTGAATCAAAATTGGACAAAACAACACTTATGACAAAGCCAACATGTTCAATCATTCAAGTTTGACCTTAACCTTAAAATGACCATGACCGTCAAGGTCAAATTTTTTAGTATTGTTCAAATTGTCATAACTTTGTCATTTATTTTGGGATTTGATTTATACTTGGACAAAACAACACTTATGACAAATCAGACATTATGATTTTTTCAAGTTTGACTTTGACCTAAAATGACCTTGACAGTCAAGGTCAAATTGTTGAATTTGCTACAATTTGCCATAAATTTGTTGTTTATGGTTGGATTTGATTCATACTTGGACAAAACAACAATTATGACAAAACTGACATGTTGAATAACTCAGAAACCATAACCTAAAAAATGATCTTGACCTTCTTGGTCAGATGATTGAATTTTGCCTAAATTGTCAAAACTTTCTCATTTATTTATTTATTTGATTTATACTTGGACAAAACAGCACTTATGGCAAATCCGACATGTTGATTCTTTCAAGTAAGACCTTGACCTTATAATGACCGTGACAGTCAGGGTCAAATTATTGAATTTTGCTCAAACTGCCCATAACTTTGTTATTTTGTTTTGATTTTAATCATACTTTGACAAAACAACACTTTTGACAAAGTTGACATGTTCAATAATTCAGATAAGACCTTGACCCTAAAATGACCTTGACAGTCAAGATCATATGATTGAATTTTGCTTAAATTATCATTACTGTCGTATATACCGAATTTATTCATACTTTAATAGAACAAAAAATCTGATTGATTTAAAAAAGTATGACCTTGACCTTTAGATGACCTTGACATTCAATGTCAAGTTATTGAATTTTGCTTATACTGGCCATTACTTGGTTGGTTATTTATTGTTTGATTTGATTCATACTGGGACATAACATCATGTTACATCATTCAAGTATGACCTTGACCTTTATAGGTCCATGACCGTCAAGGTCAAATTAGTGAATTTTGCTAAAATTGGCCATAACGTCATTTTTAGTTCTTTTTGATAAATACTTGGACAAATCCACACTCATGACAAAACCTACATGTTAATTTATTCAAGTATGACTTTAACTTTTAAATGATCTTGACAGTCAAGGTCAACTTGTTTAATTCTGCTTATATTGTAATAACTTTATCAATTTACAGATTTGATTCATATGTGGACATACAACACTTATGACAAAACTGACAGGTTGAATAATACAAGTATGACCTTGACTTTAAAATGACCAGGACCTTCAAGGTCAAGTTAATTATTTGGATTTGATTCATACTTCGACAAAACCACACTCATGACAAAATCTACATGTTAAATAATTCAGGTATGACCTTGAACTTAAAATGACCTTGACCATCAAGGTAAAATTATTGAATTTTGCTAAAATAGCCAAATTTTTGTTATTTATGGACAGATTTGATCTATACTGGGACAAAACAACACTAAGAATAAAACAAACGTTTTGAACAATGTAAGTATTACCTTGACCTCTAAATGGCCTTGACATTGCTTAACTTTGCTATATCTTTGTTATTAATGGAGTGTCTTCATGCTTGCACATAACTACCTTTTAGACAATACCTCCAAAGAAGGTTAAACTGAACTTGACCTTGACATTTAAGGTCAAATTTCTGAATGTTGCTAAATTTTGCCTTAACTTTGTTATGCATGGACGAATGTGATAATTAAATTTCCAAATGATGTTTCATTTGAAATCCCTTCACCACAATGTGCTTCGTCTGATGTGTTTGCCTTTAGAAATAGAAAAAAGGTGAGTGTGGCCCCCAGCTTGCAGTGGCTCTTGTCTTCCAGTTGAAATGAAACTTGCTCCACATGATGGGTAGATGAGCATGGCACTTTTTTTGAGTGTCAATAACCAAGTGCATTCTTAATTTTTCATACTGTTAAAATGATATAAAAATGTTGACACCTACAAAACTTTTTTCAACCATCTCCCATCTACAAGTAAGCTCACAGGGTGTATATTCAGCTCTGCTGTGCTGTTTATGTAGAAAATCAAACTCAACTATCCGTTGTCAAGCTAATGTGAAGTGAGCTTTTTGTTGCAGTTCTAATGCAGTTGACTGCAGATGTATGAATACAATATGATTCACTAATGTATGCTGTTCAACATGCAGAACTGTGATTAAATCTAAAATAATGAATGTGCTCAAAAGCTGTCATAAACATCTGCATATGCTGTTATTCTTCAATAAAAATGTTATTAAGAAATATGGTAAGATGCTTTAAAAGGTATTACACATTTTATTTAATGCATTATAATACTATGAGTTTCAGTTAACGTGTTACATGTAGGTGGAAGAACATACTGTGAGGAATGTAAAAAAACAGTTATTGTAATATAGAAATGCTTATAAAAAACAAAATCAGAATTAATATTTATACAGAAAAAAAAAATGGCAATAAGTTATTGTATCAGTTTGTGCAAGTGATAAAGAGAACGTTTGAATGATACTAAGGAATGTAGGCTGTGTTGATAGTGTGTTGGCACATTCATATTGGCAAAAGTGGCAAGGATAGAGTGTAAATGGTGGCCCTCATTTATAGTGTAACTGCAAAATTCTCTGAGGAAATTAATACAATTTATGAAGAAGCAAAGGTTAAACAATTCTTATTTATGTAATGACTGGAAGTTACTCTCTCATCGTGTTGAAGTTACTCCTTTCGTGGTGTTGAAGTTACTCTCTAAAAACTTTTTTTTAAAGCCGACTGATGTTATTATAATGCATTAAATAAATGCCCTTCCCATTGATATTTTTTATGATCGTAATATTTCTCAGAGAAATTACATAAAACTTTTGATATGATTACATGACCTTTCGAAAAGCTTGGTAACCTTATCTGTAATATTGAGTAATTGTAGATTTTATTTGTATTATTTTGTCATTCTATTAATACATGAAGAAATATGAGGAAACTTGTAGATAATTAAGCCTTGTGCAGTTGTGCAGAGCACAAAAAAAAACAACATAGGCAACAGAATGGTAGCTCCTGGTATGGTTTTTCACCTTACCTCAAGCATTTTTGCTTTGTTTCATAGGATTTTTTATGCCCCCAAAGGGCACTGACCATCTGTTATTACATGTATGTCCAGCCATCCATCCCATCTTCTGTGCTCAACTCCTGGAGTTCTCATTTGATTTTCACCAAACTTTCACAGAATGATTATTATCTAGTGCTGCAGTGCATATTGTCCAGCTTTTGCAATTTATTATTCAATTATTTCTGGCAGAGTAATTGCCCTTTGTTTCATTTCGCTTAACATTTTTTGAGTACACATTTCCCCATGTGATTTTCACCAAACTTTCATAGAATTATCATTATCAAGTGCTGCAGTGGATATACTCTGCCTTTTGTGATTCAGGTATTTTTGGCATAGTTATTGCCTTTTGTCAAATTTTACTCAATATTGCTTCTGTGTACAACTCCTTACTTTTCTTATATGATGTTCACCACACTTTCATAGAATAATCATTTTTATGTGCCACAGTGCATATTATCAGCCTTTTGCGATTTCATTATTTTTGGCATAGTTATTGCTGCTTTTATGCCCCCGCCATGATAATGGGGAGCGATAAGTGATCATCATATGAAGTTGACATGTCATGTGCAAGAAATATATTGCTTGCATAAAGGTCAAGGTCACTGTGGACACTTGAAGTTTTGGCTACATGTAATTCCTTATATGGATTTAGTGAACAAGTTGTTCGTGTCTGGCTCATAACTTCCTCCTGCATGGTGGGATTAAAAAAAATGAATTTATTATGTCTCCCCCCCATCTGTCACACTTTGTTTCCATTCGATAACTAGAGTACCTTTTCAACTAGAGTCTGCAAACTTCATAGGGTGATTGCCCTTATTAAGTTACAGAAGCCTAATGTTTTTGGGGTATTTAGATCAAAGGCTAAGGTGATAGTGACCTTAAATGTGAAAATGGTTTCCACTCAATAACTAGAGTTCTATTTGATCTAGTGTCTTCATACTTCATAGGATGACCGTCGTTATTGAGTTACAGGAGTCTATTGATTTTGGGGTCAGCCAGTCAGAGGTCAATGTCACAGTGACCTTGTATGTAAAAATTGGTTTCCGCTCAATAATGTTTTATATGACATAGAGTCTTCAACCTTCATATAATGATTGTCTTTATTGAGTAGAAATAACCTATTGATTTTGTGGTCAGCTGGTAAAAGGTCAAGGTCACAGTGATCTTTAACTTTAAAATGGTTTCTCCTCAATAACTTCAGTTCTATTTGACCCAGAGTCTTCAAGCTTCATAGTGTGATTGCCTTTAATTAGTAGAAGAAGCCTATATTTTGGGATCAGCCAGTCAAAGGTTAAGGTCAAAGTGACCTTAAATACGAAAATGGTTTCAGCTCAATTAGTAGAGTTCTATTCGACTCAGATTCTTTAAATTTCATAGGATGATTGTCCCTAATGAGTAGAAGCCAATTGATTTTGGGGTCAGCTGATTGAAGGTCAAGGTCACAGTGATCTTGAACTTGAAGATGCTTTCCACTCAATAATTTGAGTTCTATTTGACCCTGAGTCTTCAAACTTCATAGGATGATTTTCTTTAATGAGTAGAAGAAGCTGATTGTTTTTGGGGTCAGCTGATCATAGGTCAAGATCAAAGTTACCTTATCTTCAGCAACAATAGTACTGCTTGTCATACCACGGCCTTTTTCCAACACACTCATTCCTATTCTCCAGTTCACAATTCTGTCACTAGCTGACCTCTCTCATCTATTCTGTGCCCCTGTTTCAATGATACGCTGGGAGAGACATACATTTTTTTTACAAAAACATCTAGTTATCATATGATGATGACACATCCTCGCCATGATAATTTTTTGTTTCTTTTCTCTATTTTCAACACTTTCAGCATGCTCATCATGTCATTTTAGTAAGGTAGCAGATGTTGAATATGGAATTATTACACAAGGCAGGTGAGCAACAAAGAACATACATGAATGTAATAGACATTTGTAGTGCATGTATGTGTGTTTTGATATAATTATTATATGGGTGCAACAGAAATAACAGTAGATTGCTCTGTAGGTTTTATTCCTTACCATTTTGTTGCCTTGATCCAATCTCTTAAAGGATATTAGAGAGACTGAAGATTCTATGCTTGTAAGAGACTGCTGAACTTGTCTTTGAAAATGCACCACTTACCTGTTCATTGAGTTTGTGTCCAGTGTCATTTAGTGGGGGCATCTGTGTCCTTTGGACACATTTCTGGTTTCAATTTTACTTGTTATTGCTTCTGTGCACAACTCCTACAATTCTCATATGATGTTCACCAAACTTTCATAGAATGATGATTATCAAGTGCCACAGTGCATATATTATCGGGCTTTTGCAGTTCAGTTATTTTTGGCATAGTTATTGGCTTTGTTAAATTGTACATAATATTGATGCTTTGTACAACTCCTCCTACATTTCTTACGCAATTTTCACCAGTCTTTCACAGAATGATCATTATCAATTGCTGCAGCACATATACTAAGGCTTTTGCGATTCGAACATGTTTGGAAGGGTTATTGCCCTTTGTTTAATTTTACATAATATTGCCTCTGTGCCTAACTCCTACAATTTTATAAATTAACTATATTTTCACCTCTGGTGTTCAGCTGGAGCATAAAAATCCAAGTTGAAAGGTAAGAAACTGTTTTGAAACACTTTTTCTGTGAAAGACATGTGGTAGCCTATGGGTACAAAACTCTAAATCAGTATATTTTGAAACACATCAGTTTTGGAAATTGATTAATTTTACCAGCCATGCAAATAGGTAAAGGACATATAATAGTCTTACACATATAGGTACTTTGTTCACAGACTGCAAAAAAGTTTGGCACAGATCAAGGTATCATCAAGTTATAAGCTAACATGACATTTGACCATTGCGATGTTTCGAGGGCACTCTGTGACACTTTTTTTGTTTTTTCTGGACACATGGCTGTTTGGAGCATATCATTGACAGTATGTAATATAATGAATCAGATTAATTTAACATTTCTAGTTACCTGGTTATAGTGATTGACACTGTTGTTTGTTGAAGTGGTTACACTTTTAGATTTGAGAAATGTTTTATATATGATGCATTGGATGAAGTAAAATAAAACTGTTGATATGTGTAGGAGAACTAGCAGTGGGTAAACATCTCCTGTTCATTAAGATGTCATCCATGGTCAAGAGTAGTCATGCATATGATTCACATAGATTTCCAGATAAATCATGTCAAGTGTGAACTGTGAATATACATTAATATCTGTTCAAATATGAAATCATGGCTCTCTTGTTTAAAGAAAAGGATGTGAAGAATGCAGTGACCTCATGACAGGTGTATGTTTTATGGTGCATAAATACAGCAGTGGTCAGTACAACACATAAAGCTGTCATAGACCATGTGCAACACCTTCCTCTAGTTCAACTGTCAGAAGTGATAAAATATGCAAGTAACAAACGTTTCACATGTCATTTTAATATGTTTTGTGTCGCAAAACTACATGATTTGGCTCATTTTTGAAACTAGGTTGTGTTAATATGTGTTTTACACGTTTCTGACATTTCTTACTGTTCCTCGGATTTAGTGATACTATTATTCTGTTATTCATATTGTAATATACTATTTTGCTTATGAAGTTACATTGTGTATGCATTACAAGATGGTTTTGTGGAATAATTAAAGGTATACGAAAAGTGCAAGACAGGATACAGTTTTTCTTTGTATAAAGGCCAACTTATTGACAAATATTTTGCTGGTTGCCTTCTGTAGATGGAAATAATAAAGATCAGTGTAAAGTTCATGTTCTTTATTGTGGTAGGAGTAGGAGTTTAAAGCTTGATTGTTGCTTCCAAAGCTCTGTTATGGTTTTGAGCATAGTATATTGTTAAGCATAACTTTATGAATGATATTCAGCACAAAAATATTTTTCTTCTCAAACGTTCACATTATATAAATAACACTGATCAGCGAGGGTGATAGCGGATATTGACAACCCGAAAAAACAGTAACACCCGAGGCGACAGCCGAGGGTGTTATTGTTTTTTGAGGGTTGTCAGTATCCTCTATCACCCTCGCTGATGTGTGTTATTTATTTTATTATACCGAACCATACATGTGATCATGTTATATATGCCTTAGGACTGTTTTCATATGGTAAGGAGTCAAATCAAACTCAGCTAAACGCTTACAGTCAATATATTCAATAAGCACCTTCGATGTCATCAGATGCTTGAATTTTCTGCAGGGTGTGCAAAAAAAAACAATAACACCTGGAGGGTTTTTGAAAAAAAAATGTTACCCTCTGTGCTGATGCAAAATGTAACATTAGCTTTAAAAGCCTGATCGCCTATGGGAATTTAGTATTGGCAGTTTACGTGAGGTATAATAAAACATATTATCATTTTTGTTAAACTCTAGTGTACATTTATAATGTGATAAAAGAAAATGTGGAAAATTATCAAGAGTGGTGGTTATATCTGCAATGATTGATAGGTATGAAAAACTGTGGCAGAAAACACCCGCCTTATCTGTGTATAACAGAGTGAAAATAAGCTCTTATCTATGTTCGTGAACTGAACATCTAGATTATTATTTCTAACAGCAAGTCTGGCAGTTGCCTAGAATATTACTATCATAGGAAAAGTCTTTATTGCTGCTGTAAAGGGAAAACATCTCTCCAGCCTTGAACTGTCAAGGCAGGACAGTTAAACTAAGTGTGGATGAAACCAGTAGACATTTTTCTAATACATTAAATTTTTTAATACAATCCTGATGACACTTGGTCTTTCAACTCAGACAAAGTTGTGTCAACTCAGACAAAGTTGTGTTCATGACATACAGACCATTGTAAAACTAATTTGAAGCTGGCTAGTTCTGTTAAAAAAATGTATTCAATTCTAATGTTTGTTTGTTATGAAAAATCATGGCAATGTTCCTTTTTAGGGAAGTTGAAACTGCATAGCCTGGTGTTTTAAACAGATTTTTTTCTATCAGCTCATTATAAAATGTTTGTAGAATTGTTCATGATGTTTTTATGTTATGAGAATTTCTTCTAGACATTGTTATTCACATGAAAATGGTTTATTATGAAATATCAATAGTCACAGTTTTGTGGTATGTAAATCAGAACACTAGAATTTAAATAGGTCTGACATTTTTCTGAATAAAGACACTTGGGATTAACTGTTGTTCTGATTGTTATGGATTTATTCGTACAATCATTGTGAAGGAAACTAATGGACATATTGTTTTTATGGTGAACTGCTCAATGTTTGTGAAAAAGTGGACTTTACAACAAGGTGATCCACATGGCTCTTGGTTAACTGTCAACACTTGCAGGTAACCCTTAAACTTTTAACTTCTTAAAGTATACCAGTGAGCACACAGAACTTCAGCAGACTTTCTTGCTGTTTCTGTATAAATGTAAGGTACAGATATACATCACTCTGACCTCTTTATACAATTATTTCTTGATGAAATAGTTCTAACTTGAATCATATTAAAAAAAACAAAGAAGAAAAAATGGTATCAAATGTGTTATGTAAGAGGCATTAAAGATTATCAGCTGAATATAGGAGCTGAAGGTACTTGTGCTCAGACTCCAATCTTGCTTTGGTTATCTGCTCTCTGTGTCTTGAAGTAACATTAAAGGGTTTATGTCTGAAGTACAAAAATAGAATTTTAACATTAACCCAAAACTGGTTATGATATGAAATTCATTCATTCCTTCATTCATTAATATGTTCGCTCATCTGGTTGCTCACTTACTGACTGATAATTTGTATTTTACGTAAATCTTAATTTGAACTTTTCTCTATTGCTTTTTGTTAAGTACTTGCTGTTGCTTAAGACCTCTACACAAAGACATATGTTTAAAGTTGTAATGATCTTTGGTTTACCAAACTTTCACAGAAGATCATTATCAAGTGCCACAGTGCATATTATCTGGCCTTTGAGATTGGATTATTTTTGGCATAGTAATTGCCCTTTGTTAAATCTTACTTAATACTGCTTCTGCACAACTCCTCCGACACAATTTTCACCAATCTTTCACAGAATGATCATCATCAAGTGCTACAGCACATATACTCACACTTTTATGATTTCATCAGTTTTTGTTGAATCATTGCCCTTTGTTTACCATAAACGCTCAATATTATATGCTAGCATGTATAACACGCACCCCAGCTCTGGCCTCAAAATCTGGAAAAAAATGTTTGCATTCGAATATATTACACCCAAAAATTTTGTCTGGCAATAGAGTTACCATTTGGCTTTTTTTTTTCATTCAAGTGACGTCATAACACTGTTGTCATGTGAATATCCCTGTTGTTGTTTTTAGCTCACCTGTCACGTAGTGACAGAGTGAGCTTTTGTGATCACCTTTTGTCCGATGTCCGTCCGTCATGTGTCCGTCCACAATTAGTTTGTTAACACTCTAGAGGTCACATTTTTGCCTCAGTTATCATTAAACTTGGTCAGGATGTTTGTCTCATTAATATCTCGGACAAGTTTGAATATGGGTCATCTGGGATGAAAAATTAGGTCACATGGGCCAAAAATAGAAAAATCTTGTAAACATTCTAGAGGCTACTTGTTTTTAGTTGAAATATCATGGAAATTTGTCAGAATGGTTGTTTTGGTGATTTCTAGCTCAGGTTTGAATATGGGTCATCTGGGGTCAAAAACTAGGTCACAGAGCCAAATTTGGAAAAACCTTGTTAACACTCTAGAGGTAACATTTTTAGCCCAAATATCCTGGAAATTTGTCAGATAGGTCGTAAAAGGATTTCTAGGTCAGGTTAGAATATGGGTCACCTGGGGTCAACATCTAGGTCACAGAGCCCTAATATGGAAAAACCTTGTTAACACTCTAGAGGCTACTTTGTTAGTCCAAATATCCTGGAATTTCTTCAGAAAGGTTGTTTTCCTGATTTCTAGCTCAAGTTTGAATATCGGTCATCTGGCTCAAAAACTAGGTCTCAGAGCTTAAATATGAAAAAACTTTGTAAACACTCTAGAGGTAATATTTTCAGTCCAAATCTACTGGAAATTTGTCAGAAAGGTTGTTTCGATAATTTCCAGCCTAAATTTGAATATGGTTCATCTAGGATCAAAAACTAGGTCACAGAGCCCAAATATGGAAAAACCTTGATAACACTCTAGAGGTTACATTATCAGTCCAAATGACCTTGAAATTTGTCAGAAATGATTGCTTCGATGATTTCTTGCTCAAGTTTGAATATGGGTCATCTGGGGTCAAAATCTAGGTCACAGGCCCAAATATGGAAAAACCTTGTTAACACTCTAGAGGCTACATTTTCTATCCAAATATCCTGGAAATTTGTTAGAAAGGTTGCTTACATGATTTCTAGCTCAGATTCGAATATGGTCATCTAGGTTAAAAAACTAGGTCACAGAGCCCAAATATGGAAAAACCTTGTAAACCCTCTAGAGGCTACATTTTCTGTCCAAATACATGTATCCTGGAAATTTGTCAGAAAGGTTGCCTTGTTAAATTCTAGCTCATGTTTGAATATGGTCATCTGGGATCAAAAACTAGGTCACAGAGCCCAAATATAGAAAAACCTTGTAAACACTCTAGAAGTAACAATTTCAGTCCAAATATCCTGGACATTTGTCAGAATGGTTGTTTGGATAATTTCTAGCTCAAGTTTGAATATATGTCATGTAGGTTCAAAAACTTGGTCACAGAGCCCAATTATAGAAAAACCTTGTTAACACTCAAGAAGTAACATTTTCAGTCCAAATAACCTACAGTACGCGCCAGGAGGAACTCACATTTTCCGCTTTATTTCGCGGACGCGGAAAAAAAAATATCCGCCGCAACATCGAGGAAAAAAACGGATTTCCTCGATGTCTCGACATCGCGAAATATCTCGGCGATATTTGACGACCAGCGCGAAATTAATTAGAGTCATAACTCACCTGGATAAGCTGAACATTTAATGAAATGACCGTAATGAAACTGTGCAATTTAAGTCTGCCAATTCTGTGACATTTGGTAAAATTAAAACCAAAATTTCTCATACATTTGCTGTGTTTCCGTCGTTGAAAACGCTCGTTATTGTATAGCAAAATCGATCAATAATTTTGTCAAGCGCATAGAAGATACAGATGTCGCAGTAGGGTTTACATGTTGTATGTTTTCTTTAAATATAGCAAAGCAGTTTTAACACGTGTAAATCGAAAACCAGTCAATTTATTTTCTGAAAATAGGGTCAGCTGTTCCGAGAAACGATTACTTTCGGTTTTGAAATGTCATTCCTTCCGTTAACAAATACGAGCATTCGTAAACAAATGAATCAGAATGAGAGTTTTATGAGAGTTTTATACATTTAAATGATATTTTAAAGCGTAAAATTCGCCGAAATGCGTGTTATCAGGAACTTTGTGAGCCTCGATACGTCAATTCTTACCTGTGAAAAAGTTCGCGGAACCATTTAGCGGACGTCCGCCGCGATATTTGGTGACCATGTCCGCGGCGGTCGTCCTCGAAATGCGGCGGATTTGGTCGCGTTTTAAGGAATGGGTAGTCCGCGACGACCTCGAGGAAAACGAGAGTTCCTCCTGGCACGTACTGTATTAAATTGTCAGATATGTTGTTTCTTTAATTTCTAGGTCAAGTTTGAATTTGGGTCATCTGAGGTCAATTAACCAGGTCCATAACAACTTTGTTAACAGCAGTCATACTCAGATGAGCGATAAAAGGCCATCATGGCTGTCTTGTTTGGGGTTTAACGCCGATTTCAACATTTAGGTTATATACGGCGGTCAGTCCACCTAATCGGTTTTCCTGGATAACTAACCAGTAATTACCAATTTCTCCGCAAGTGACTGACTACTAGCACTGGTTACATGATTGAATCTTTAGCAGTTATACACTTAGAAGAAAAAAAATCGACATTATAATGGCCTTTTAAGATACCATTACTTTCAGTACTTAAAACACTAGTTTTCTCCCCTTAACAACACTCTCCAAAAAGAAGGTGCACCAAAACAGGAAATATGATCATTTGGGGAGAAATTCCTAACTTTTGGCCGGTATTTTACGGGTTTGCAAGTTGGAAAAAATTGTCTGACAGCAAATCATATTCTAGGGTTCACAGTAATTTTTTAGTATGCCCCCCATTGTAGATGACGGGGTATAATTGTTTTGCCAAGGATATTCGGTCGGTCGGTTGACACTTCTTTCCAATCAATATCTAGAGAACCTTTAGACCCACCTTCCTCAAACTTGTAATATAGGTTATTCATGACCAGTAGATAACCCCAATAGTTTTTTTGGATCATTAGGTCAAAGGCCAAGATCACAGTGACCTTCAAAAGCAAAATTTATTCTGATAGATATCTAGATATCTATCTAAACATTTTTTTTTTTTGGTGTTCAACATTGTTTTTGGCGAATTTATTTTCATGCTTTTGGATTGGGGTGTGGCGGGTAGGGGTGTGTGTGTGGTGGGGGGAATGGTTTCAGACCAATTGAGTTTTGAGAATTTCTGGAGCCCTTAGGTATAGGTAAAGGACATATAATAGACTTATGCGTGGATGTATGGGTAGTTTGTTCAATTCACAGACTGCAAAATATTCAGCACAAAAAAAATGATCAAGTTATAAGCTACCAAAACTGTGACCATTGCCATGTTTCAGGGGGCATTAGTGTCTCTGACACATTTCTTTTTAAAGCAGCCTTTGCAATTCGATAAAGACATGCATGAAATGTTTAAAAGTTGAAAATGTCTCTACTTATTAGGCATCAGTATTGTTGATTGTATATCTACTTTTATTTTTGAAAAAAAAAAAAAAAAATGTAAAACATGTTATCATTATAGACTTTTCAAATAAAGAAAAATAATGATAAACAGCAAAGTGATAAGTATAAACAGTATAAAACATGAGAGGAGGTACTGAAATAAGAAAAAATGTTTAGAATTCTCTGAAAGTTTGTAGCATTTCAAAGGCAACTAAATTATTGTATCAAACAAAAAAGAACACATGAATAACTCGCATGAAATAATTGTTACCATCAGGCGGGCAGCATCCTGATGTTTGTCCGGAGTAAACTCCTACACTATCATGGATAGAGAGCCATCACTCTGCACTTCATGATTTTTTAGTTATTCCCCTTTGCTTAATTTTCTTGTACGGAGCATAACTCCAACACTATCAAAGTTATTGACTTGAAACTTCATAGGTTGATAGATTGCATTGAGACAGAGTGCAGTGCACAAGAACCATCACTCTGCACTTCTTGATTTTGGAGTTATTCCCCATTGTTTAATTTTCTTGTCAGGAACATAACTCCAACACTATCAAAGCTATTGACTTGAAACTTCATAGGTGGATAGATCGCATTGAGACAGAGTGCTGTGCACAAGAACCATCTCTCTGCACTTCTTAATTTTGGAGTTATTCCCCTATGTTTCATTTTCTTGTCCGGAGTATAACTCCAACACCATCAAAACTGTTGTCTTGAAACTTCATAGAGGGATAGATCTCATTGAGATGGAATGCAGTGCACAAGAACCATCACTCTGCACTTCATTATTTTAGAGTTATTCCCATTTGTTTAACTTTCTTTTTCAGAGCATAACTCATACATTATCAAAGCTATTGACTTGAAACTTGATACATAGATAGGTCTTATTGAGACAAAGTGCAGTGCAGAGGAACCACAACTCTATACTAAATGATTTTGGAAATATGCCTCTTTTTTTTAAATTTCTTGTCAGGAGCATAACTCCTATGTTATCAAGGCTATTAACTTGAAACCTCACAGGTGGATAGATCTCGTTGAGACGGAGTGCAGTGCAGAAGAACCATCACTGTACACTTCATGATTTTGGAGTTATCCCCCTTTGTTCAATTTTCATACTTGATTTTTGTCTGGACCATTCCCCTACATTATCAAAGCTATTGGTTTGAAACTTCATAGGTGGATAGATGTTATTGAAACAAATTGCTCAATTGATGGGTTTTTGGCTCCACCTGGCGGCACTCTTGTTGTATATTATTTACCATAATCATTAAGGCAAGATGATACTAGTTCTCAAATTTGCTTGTTTTCCAATTATTTCATTAAAATTCTATATCTTGTGCATAGCACATTCATGATGGCAATATTTCATGTATTGGCAGAAGCAACTGTAACCAAGGAAACCAGTATTTAAACATTAAACCATTTATACTCTAGGTAAATGATTTACCTGTCAGGTCTTTGGTACATTAACGGAAATAATTATAAAAAAATATGGTCACAGTTATGTAGTGGTTAGCTGTCATGACTTGTATTAAGTTACAATTGACGGAAATAAAGTTTGGCTTTTAGCTTTTTCACTCGTTCTACAAAAGTGATATTTATATTTAAGGTCATGTTGAAATATTTTGTACAACTGCATAATAATATATGCAGTTAAAAAATAGTTTTAAAGTTTCATTTTAAAAATTATCTTAAATTCTTGTGTAACATTTTTTCTTGATAAGTATCATTCCTAGTAAAAAATTTACTGTTTTCATTGGTGTATAAAAGTTTTTACTTGTCAGTTTTTATAAGAACTTTAATTTTTTGATAGAAGATTTTGATTTTGATAAAAAGATTTGTTTTAAAAGGAACAAGTGAGGAACTTATTCTATGCTGATGACTAATGCATTAACTGTAGTTACATATCAGAATTGACAAAAGGAATAGATAAAGTAAAATGGGTGTTGGAGAAACTGCAAGGAGACAACCCAAAAAGTATGTACATAAACTTGCTACTTTCTAAATGCACTAGGAAATGATATTACTAAACATATACGAAACTCTAATACATTGGAAAAATTTGAAAAATCTTATCTAAAGTGGAAATACTCTGAAACCTGGGTTTTTCATCGCCAAGTTACCATTTTGTTTGCTATTTACTATGTATTATTTTTGTTTATATGTAAATGATATTGTTTAATATGTCATATTTTGTAAGTTTCAACATTTCATTGTCAAGATTTCATTTTCATTTTTTTTCTCCTTACATTCTTTCTTTTGTGTTTGCATTTTGTAATTTTGTACATATTCTTGTGTGGACCATTTTGAAAATTGGTAGTTACACGAAATATGTCATCCACATTAAATAAAGTCGTTATTATTATTATTATTATTAATACCCATGTTATCACAATGCTCTAAGGTAACACACAAGTTCTAAAAATATACCACAGTCACAGTGGACATGGTGCAGGCATGAAACAAAAAATGTGTTTGTAAGAAAGTGACTTACCATTTAAGATAGCATGATGACTCCAGAATAACAGCTAGTAAAAGAGAAAGAAACCTTGTTGATGATTGTCTCAGCAGCCAGTAACAATGATTTTGACCAGTAGTTACTGTCAAAAAATATTTCCTTACTACATGTGAATTCTTGTCTTAAAAAGATCTGCTTAACTTGTTTGTTACATCTTGTCCTTGAAAAAGTACATGCACATCCTTTGAAAAAGAACAGACAGTTAGTTTTTCTCCATATCAGGCAGGAACTAACTGGTTTAAAAAAAAAATTAACTTGTTTCAAAGAACTTTATACTAGTTAAAAAAACTGATACTATTGTTTCAAAGAATAAATCTGTCTTTGATCCAGATTATTCAATCCTGACAGTAGACATGGGCAAACATTGTTTCCTGAGAGTTTCTTTGTATTAATTTGCAGATGAAAGTGAAGTATATGGACAATTCTTATTACATTAATTGATTTACTGAGGTTTAATTAACTAGTAGAGGATTGTTATATAGTCTGTTGAACTTGTTATTCCTGAGAAACATGATGTGTCAAGTATATCATTCTTTATAAACTTCAATCTCTCAGCAGCTGTGTTTTTTAAGTGTTGTTAAGCAAGCAATTGGTGATCTGTATATTTAGAAGGAAAAGAAATCATCTGTTGTTTTCAAACTATCGTTTCTTCTGAAACTATCAAGTGATTTAAACTTACTTATTTTATAATGATGAGGTCTTGCTACTTAATTATGTAATTCTATTTGTTAACTATATCTTCGCTTCAAACCAGTAATTATGCCAGCTGTGGAATGTGAAAAATCAGGTGAGAATGCATCCCCAGGTGGGATACAAACCGATAACCTCAAGACCAGATCTGGAGTCTGACATTCTTATACTCAACTACTGCACTGCACTTATCCAGCTGTGGCTAAGTAGCCTGAAATACTGTTCCATAGTTTTAGAAGAAACCTCATTGTTACAAAAGTAAATGAAGATGGTTGTGCTTTTTCTCTGAATGGTTGGAGAATTTTTCCTGATACAATAATAAAAATGATTTTGGGTCAAGTCTTTTATTTTTTTCCTGTTCCATTCAAGACCAAATTTTTTCTCTGAGACCTTTTGGTTTTGTTAATAAAACAAAAGGTGTATGACCTTGACAGTATGATCTCTGCAGAGTTGCTTTCTGTTTTGTTTTGTGTTGAACCTGGCCTTTATTTTGACCAGAGAAGAGCTGTCTCCTTTAAATAATTATGTTTCCTTGTAACAACTAAAATCAGGGTCTTTTCTGATTATTGACAGCTTCAGTGAAAACTTGAACTGTGAAAAACAAAGTTAATTTTCAGCATTGGTTTACATTTACAGGAGATGTTTATATCTCACTGACTAATGAAAGTTTATGCTGACCTTCATGCAACATTGAAATGAACAATTGATTTGGGTAAATTATAGAATTATTTACCTAAGTATGCATGTTATATATTATTGGGCTGTTGGATTGAAATGTTTGGTCAAGGACATTACAAGGGCACTGCATCATTACAAAAAAAAAAAAAAATCAGTTAATCAGTATTGATCTTTTTCTCTCTTAACCAGCATGATCCAAATGTTTAAGAGTCATAGATTCATGATTGTCTGAAATCTTTTCAGAAGTTCTGACTGTCTCATCCTTTTCAAAGATGTTGTTGATCATTCTGTGGCTTGTGTCAATTATTGAATTGATGAACAAATCAAGCTGGGACTTGATCTCTGCCTCTGATTTCTGTTTCCTTGCTAATTTTGATTGAAAAAAAATTGATGATCAGCTAATATATACTAATTAATTACATGAGTTTTTTTCCCCTGCCCACCTTATAGTCCAGGAAATTTGGGGAAGAATCAAGGTAGCACAGAATTACGTCATTAAAAGCGAAGAAAGGAGGACTGACTGCCTTGTTGTGTTATGTGTATCAGGATTTTCAAGTCTGTCTGAATCTGAATTTGCCAAATTTGATGGGTTGTAGCTTCTGAGTGTAATGTCAGAAAAGTGATAGTTAAACAGAAGAGTTCTGTTATATATAAAAATTAAGACATGGTTACTAAAAAGGGAATCCCAGAGTAAGTAACATGTTTGTTTTGTATTCTTAATATTACCTGAAAAGAGGTGCCATTAAAATATGATTCTCCTAATTGGCAATGAAACTGCTTATTTTTTTATCTTTCTTTCAAGTAAAATGTACTTAATTGACCAGGAATGTATTTCTTTTTTAGTTTAATAAGTATTTATAAATATACTTAAATATGGTTAAATTAAAGTTCTGTACATATTGAAAGCAGGTAGGTATAATCTTAATTTTACAGACATCTGTGACATGCAATGTTTTGAAAGCATTATGGATATATGTCATTTACTGTGCTCTGTTTACGAAATGAACAGAAATATTATAAAATGTATTTAGTTAGATTCATTCATATTCAGTGAAATGATATTTTTCCAGCAGCAAATATGATTATAGCCAAAAAAGAATGCAGGACCTCTGCTTTAATAAAATGTTCTATACTTTACAACCTGCATTTTATCAGAGATCATGTATTTATATTGTTGATTATCAAGTACCTACTTTCTGCCATGCTTTACTATATTTAAATATCTAAACTAGCAATGGTACTAAGATACTTAAAGTCATCATGCCTTCTCTAGCCTTAGATGGCTTTTTCTTTGATACCAAGAAATCTCTATCTGACATGTATGGAAGAGTGGAGCAGGTGGGGGCATTTCTTTTGGATAACTTGATTTTGTTGATATGAATTATCCAGAGAGAACCAGATACTCAGAGAGAGAGAGAGAGAGAGAGAGAGAGATTGAATCAAATCTGGACATAGTAAGGTTAAGGTTAAAGACTTTGGGATACTGAAAAGGTTATATTTTGAGATGATATTCATTAAACAAACAGATACAACCTTTTTGCCTTCACAGCTTGACATTTACTACATAATAATGTTAATATTTTTTTTCTGCTCAGATAGGACTGATTAAAAGACAATGTTCTCATGTTCTACTTTCAGAGTTTTTAAGAAGAGTAGTCCTAATGGGAAAGTGACAGTGTATTTGGGGAAAAGAGACTTTATAGATCATCTCACACATATAGATCCTATAGGTAGGTTTTCTGACGGTTTAATATTAGGATGTGAAAATACCAGTTCAGTAATTGTTTATCTTGAGGTATTATAGTTGGCAGATACCAGTTTCAAGCAGCAATTCTGTGACCAATGACAACTAAAACCATGACTAGCTCACTGACAGTCCCAGTACACCAACCTGAAAGAGAAATGCAGTTATTCTTATAGGAGTGAAGACAACTTATAAACATAAATTTCTGAACAAACAATTTTCTTGAAATACCAGCTACTGCAAGGAAGAAACTTCCCTTGAGGACCACTTTTTTACCACTGGCCAAGGCCACTGAGATAGTCAAGTAGGTTGCAATTTAATGTCCAGTCATAAAGTCATAACACATGCTTCTTGTTTGTCTGCAATGGCACTCTTAAATCAGCTAGAGCTGCTAGATAGCTGTCATCCCTACAGTGTTTGAAGTATCACAGGGCATGCTACTGTGCAGTAAACAGTGACTTGACATTTTGAACTTCAAGCTGACCTACTTCACATTGAATGAATGTCAGTATTATTAAATATTGAAAACGAGTAAAGAAGACATCCAGCTGCAGATCACTCTTTACAATCACATTTTCATGTACTATTTGATTTTGATTTCAACAATACATGTATATTTCAGCATTGCCAGGTATTAATGAATTCTATATTGCCAGTTTCTGTCTGTGGCAAAAAAACTGGTAGGTGTAACCTATACTAGTCTCCCATGGTTATATGCTAAAATGCTTTTAACTGTTTCTTTTTCTGGCAGTCATTTAGAATATCTGAAGTTACACTTAACTTCATTCTTTTTTAGCCCACCTGAGCACAAAGTGCTCAAAGGTGAGCTATTTGGATCATTGATTGTCCGGCACATGTCGCATGCATTGTGCAACTTTTCCTCCTAAACCACTAAGCCAACTTTGATAAAACATGCCTGGGATATTCCTTGCTTGAAGCTCTACCAAAGTTGTTCAAGAATTGAATTCCATCAAGAACTCTGGTTGCTATGGCAACTGAAAGGAAAAATTTTGAAAATCTTTTTGCCTGCAACCACAAGGCCCTGAGCTTTAAGATTTGGTACATGGCATTGTCTAGTGGACCTCTACCAAGTTTGTTCAAATTATACCCCTGGCTTCAAATTTGGCCCCACCCTGAGGGTCAATTGATTTTACATAAGCTTATAAAGGGAAACTTTGAAAATCTTCTTGTCTGAAACCACAAGGCCCTGAGCCTTAAGATATTGGTATGTAGCAATGTCTAGTGGACCTCTACCAAGTTTGTTCAAATTATACCTCTGGGGTCAAATTTGGCCCCAACCCGGATGTCAGTTGATTTTACATAAGCTTATATAGGGAAAACTTTGAAATATCTTTTTGTCTGAAACCACAAGGCCCTGAGCCTTAAGATTTGGTATGTAGCATTTTCTGATGGACCTCTACGAATTTTTTTCAACTTATATCTCTGATGTCAAATTTGGCCCCAACCCAGGGGTCGATTGATTTTACATGGCTTGTATAGGGAAAACTTTGAAAATCTTCTTGTCTGAAACCACAAGGCCTTGAGCCTTAAGATTTGGTATGTAGCATTGTCTAGTGGACCTGTACCAAGATTGTTGAAATTATACCCCTGGGTTCAAATTTGGCCACACCGTGAGGGTCAATTGATTTTACATAAGCTGATATAGGGAAAACTTTGAAAATCTCCTTGTCTGAAACCACAAGGCCATGAGCCTTAAGATATTGGTATGTAGCAATGTCTAGTGGAACCTCTACCAAGTTTGTTCAAATTATACCTCTGGGGTCAAATTTGGCCTCAACCCGGGGGGTCAGTTGATTTTACATAAGCTTATATAGGGAAAACTTTGAATGTCTTTTTATCTGAAACCACAAGGCCGTGAGCCTTAAGATTTGGTATGTAGCATTGTCCAGTGGACCTCTATGAAGTTTGTTCAACTTATATCTCTGGAGTCAAATTTGGCCCCAACCTGGGGGTCAATTGATTTTACATAAGCCTATACAGGGAAAACTTTGAATGTCTTTTTATCTGAAACCACAAGGCCGTGAGCCTTAAGATTTGGTATGAAGCATTGTCTAGTGAACCTCTATGAAGTTTGTTAAACTTATACCTCTGGAGTCAAATTTGGCCCCAACCCGGGGGTCAATTGATTTTACATAGGCTTATATAAGGAAAACTTTGAAAATCTTTGTCTGAAACCACAAGGCCGTGAGCCTTAAGATTTGGTATGTAGCATTGTCTAGTGAACCTCTACCGAGTTTGTTCAAATTATACCTCCTAAAGTCAAATTTGACCCTGCCCGGTAGGTCATTTGATTTTACATTGGCTTGTATAGGGAAAACTTTGAAAATCTTCTTGTCTGAAACGACAAGACCCTGAGCCTTAAGATTTGCTACAGTACACGCAGCGCGGACTTTGACAACGAACACCCGTCCCCGCGATTTTACTGTCCGCATTGAAGACCAAAATGACCACCGCGTCGAGTGTTCATTCGTATAAAACGCGGGGGTCAGCGCGGCCGTCCGCGGTGTTCAATACCGCGCCGTGTCGCGGCGTCGGGTCGCGGGGGTTTGCGGTGTCCGAAAAAACGAAGTCGCAACACAATTATACTTTCCCCTATTTTTTTTTTAAACGTGTTACAAAAACACGTAATTATTACCAGTTGAAGTTGTTTCTTTTTCTTTTTAATACCCCATCCGGTTAAACTTTTGTTTGTTGACGTTCGATGTTTGGTTGTATGATTGAGGGTAACACATCCAATTATGAATAGATTTACACACCTACATCCATCTTGTTAACTTTAATTGCTGCAATTAATATATTTTTAAGTCTTCAATCGGTGCCGCGCTTGCGTTTATCCACTAGCAAATAAATTACACGCAAATAAATTACTAACGATCATCAAACTGCGAAAAGTTAATAGATCTAATTTAAACTGTCAAAATTTGAACAAATCCACTCTAATTATGATGCATTTATGTACGCTCATTTTTGTTTACGTAAAGAATGACCATTCAAAGCAGTTGCTTCCGGAAACAGCTGATCATATTTTCAGAAAATGAATAGTCTGTGTTTTTAGGTCAACACGTGTTTAACTTCTTTCGACATCTGTATCGTCTAGGCGCTTGGCAAAAATTATTGATCGATTTTGCTATATAGTGACAAGCGTTTTTCAAAAATTCCAAAAACGAAAGTACACAATAAACCTACACCGCATATGTACTTGGAATTTGGTTTTAATTTGACCAACTGAAGTTAGCCACAAAATACATGTAAGTAAAATAAGAATGAGTAAAAAGAAAACCATGTACCTGTACTGTACGCTGAGTATGTTTAAATGCAGTAATCTCCAAGTCAGAACATCGCGGGGACGCGCGGCGTTCGGTCACCGCGACACGCGGTGATCATACCCCTCGGCGGTTGTCGCGGTGGTCATTTTAGCGGACACCCGAAATTTCGGGTGTTCAGTCCACCGCGACTGGCCACCCGGAGACGATACCGGCCCCCGCGACAATGTTAACAATGTCAAAGTCCGCGCTGCAGTGTACTGTATGTAGCATTGTCTAGTGGACCTCTACCAAGTTTACTCTAATTATAACCCTGGGGTCAAATTTGGCCTTGCCCCACAGTCAATTGATCTTACATAGGTTTATATAGGCAAAACTTTTAAAAAACTTCTTGTCTGAAGCCACAAAGCCTAGAACTTAGATATTTTTAATGGAGTATCAGCTAGAGGTCTTCTACCAAGTTTGTTCAAATTATGCCCCTTGAGTCAAAATTGGCTTTTCCCTTGGGGTCACTTGAATTCATATAGATTTAGATAGAGAGTATTTTAAAAAAGCTTTTGATGTTTGCTCATCAGCAGACCCAAAGGTAAAGTATTCAGGTTAGCGATCTGGGGCCATCATGGCCCTCTTGTTTTAAATTGTTTCTTGAACAGAACACTCAAAGTTATGTATTATAAAATTATGAACTCTTAGTAATTATAACCCTGTTGTCTTTTGTTTTTCAGATGGTGTTGTTTTAGTAGACCCAGAGTATTTAAAGGAGCGTAAAGTGTTTGCACATGTTCTGGCAGCATTTAGGTATGGACGGGAAGATCTTGATGTGCTGGGTCTTACATTTCGTAAAGACTTGTTTCTCGCCTCAATGCAAGTGTATCCACCAGTCAAAGATCAACAGAAACCTCTCACCCGGCTTCAAGAGCGACTCATTAAGAAACTTGGACCGAATGCTTATCCTTTTTTCTTTGAAGTTAGTACAGCTTATTCCATTTGTCTTGGCTACCACTGTTATAATACAATTTCATCAGACTCCAGTGTAAACAATAGAGTTTGTTAACATTTGTAATAAATTTTGATGATTACAGTTTTCTATAGAAAAGGGGTTCTAGTAAACAGCAGATAAAGTATAGGCAGGCTTTTAGCAGACTGCACAGATGGTTTTGCTGGATTTTTTAAATTTAAAATAAATCACAACTACAGAACTAAAGTGCTGAGAATATTTTCACTTCAGATGGTTGAAATAGCTGTCAAATTTATATATAAATGATTTTCATTTGCCAGTGGTGAAAATTATAATCCTAAAGCTTAGTATAGTGGAAATATAGTACTAAAGATTGAGCTGGCCAGCTAGCTCAATCGGTAGAGCATTGGATTGTCAATCTTGAGACAATCTTGACGATCCCGGTTCAATTCTCATCAGGGCCGGCAAAATTTCTCAGTGATAATTGATCTCAGACAATGCGTCTATAGGTCATTTGTCCTTCACCTCTGAAGCAAGTGAGGAAGTAGTCAGTGCAAGTGTATCCACCAGTCAAAGATCAACAGAAACCTCTCACCCGGCTTCAAGAGCGACTCATTAAGAAACTTGGACCGAATGCTTATCCTTTTTTCTTTGAAGTTAGTACAGCTTATTCCATTTGTCTTGGCTACCACTGTTATAATACAATTTCATCAGACTCCAGTGTAAACAATAGAGTTTGTTAACATTTGTAATAAATTTTGATGATTACAGTTTTCTATAGAAAAGGGGTTCTAGTAAACAGCAGATAAAGTATAGGCAGGCTTTTAGCAGACTGCACAGATGGTTTTGCTGGATTTTTTAAATTTAAAATAAATCACAACTACAGAACTAAAGTGCTGAGAATATTTTCACTTCAGATGGTTGAAATAGCTGTCAAATTTATATATAAATGATTTTCATTTGCCAGTGGTGAAAATTATAATCCTAAAGCTTAGTATAGTGGAAATATAGTACTAAAGATTGAGCTGGCCAGCTAGCTCAATCGGTAGAGCATTGGATTGTCAATCTTGAGACAATCTTGACGATCCCGGTTCAATTCTCATCAGGGCCGGCAAAATTTCTCAGTGATAATTGATCTCAGACAATGCGTCTATAGGTCATTTGTCCTTCACCTCTGAAGCAAGTGAGGAAGTAGTCAGTCATTTGCGGAGAAATTGGTTAGTAAACTGAGTGGATACCTAGGAACACTGGTTAGGTGCATTGACCGCCGGGATATGATCTTAGCTGTTAAAACTGGTGTTAAACCCCAATAAAACCAATAAACCAAAGATTGAACATTTTTTAAGAATTGTCAATGTCAGACTTACAAAATCTGTTTCTGGAGTGCTGAAAATGGACAGAGCAGACAGATAAGGATCCTGTTTCATCTTTGATTTTTAATTCTCAGCTGTAAAAGCATTCTGTCCAATGATTTGATATTTTTTGAAGAACAGTGCTCAGCACTTTGTAGCAGTTGTTCTATGCCATCATAGATCAGTTTGTACATGTCAAGTGATATATGACAAAACATCCATTGTAAGAGACATTTAAATGTTTCCTCATTTGTAATTTCCTGGTGAAGAGATGCAGAAACAAGTGCAGGAAAAAAATCAAGTAATTTGTACGAGTCAAAATTTTATAGGCATACTACTGGTATGTCATGTATACATGAGTATTACAGATATATTGATTTTCAGATAAATAATTTGAGGGTGTTAATGACCATTGATCAGTGTGTTTTGATACATTATACGGTCAAGGTCAGTCATAATTAAGTGGTCTGAAATAAGACAAGCATGTGAAACATCCTGTGAAATTATACATATTGTATAGTAATTCTAGATTGTTTTCCTAATGTTACATAGATCTTTATTAAATCTCCTACATCCAGAACTTTCTTTGTATAAATAATCACCTATACCTTTGGTTGACCTTCAAGAGAGATGATTATGTATGATGACCATGTAAGGTCATTGAATCTAGAGGAGCCCTGTTGCTTTTAAAATAATTTTTGTCCTGTTCCTTTTTTATGGTGTTTTCCTTAAATTTTTAGCTCACCTGAGCACAAAGTTCTCAAAGGTTAGCTATTGGGATAATTGATTGTCCGGCATCCGTCTGTGAGGGTCGTGTGTCTTCAACAATTTGACTTGAACGACTTCTCCTCCTAAACCACTAAGCCAACTTTGACAAAACATGCCTGGAATATCCCTTGCATGAAGTTCTACCAAAGTTGTTCAAAGAATTGAATTCCATTAAGAACTTTTGTTGCTATAGCAACTAAAAGGAAAAACTTTGAAAATTTTCTTGTCTGAAACAACAAGGCCCTGAGCTTTAAGATTAGGTATGTAGTATTGCCAAGTGGACCTCTACCAAGTTTGTTCAAATTATACCCCTGGGGTCAAATTTGGCCCCACTTGGAGGTGTGGGGGGGAATTTATTTTACATAGACTTATATAAGGAAAACTTTGAAAATCTTCTTGTTTGAATGAAACAACAAAGCTCTAAGCCTTAAGATTTGGTATGTAGCATTGTTTAGTGGACCTCTACCAAGTTGTTCAAATTATGCCCCTTGGGTCAAATTTGGCCCTACTGTGGGGGTCAATTGATTTTACATAGGCTTATATAGGGAAAACTTGGAAAATCTTCTTGTCTGAAACGACATGGCCCTGAGCCTTAAGATATTGGTATGCAGTAATGTCTAGTGGACCTCTACCAAGTTTGTTCAAATTATTCCTCTGGGGTCAAATTTGGCCCCAACCTGGGGGTCAATTGATTTTGCATAAGCTTTTATAGGGAAATCTTTGAAAATGTTCTCGTCTGAAACCACAAGCCTTAAGATTTGGTATGTAGCATTTTCTAGTGAACCTCTACCAAGTTTGTTCAAATTATACATCTGGGGTTAAATTTGGCCCTAACCCAGGGGTCAATTGATTTTACATAGGCTTATATTGGGAAAACTTTGAAAATCTTCTTGTCTGAAACTACAAGGCCCTGAGCCATAAGATTTGGTATGTAGCATTGTCTAGTGGACCTCTACTAAGTTTGTTCAAATTATACCCCTTGGGTCAAATTTGCCCCCTACCGTGGAGGTCAATTGATTTTACATAGGCTTATATAGGGAAAACTTTGAAAATGTTCTTGTCTGAAACCACAAGGCCCTGAGCCTTAAGATTTGATATGTAGCATTGTCTGATGGACCTCTACTATGTTTGTTCAAATTAACATCTAGGGTCAAGTTTGGCCCCAACCCGGGGGTCATTTGATTTTACATAAGCTTATATAGGGAAAACTTTAAAAATCTTCTTGTCTGAAACCACAAGGTCCTGAGCCTTAAGATTTGGTATGAAGCAGGGCTCCCGAAAACCGAAAATTTGTCGGTTTTGACCAAATTTTATCTCTCTGGACCGATTTCGATGTCCAAAAGTCCTTAAAAAATCGGTCCAGATAATTTCGAAAAAAAAAAATCTGTATAACTTTTTTTCATAAAACAGTCAAAATCTCATACCAAAACCTCAATTGATCGCTAATCCAGTAATTCACACCTATCATAAAACCATAAAACTGTCACAGTTGCCGCGGCAATTACCGCCAATTAAATTGTAAACAAGTTAAAGTGTGCTTGATTTGCAGCTGGCCAATCGATTAAAGTTGACCGGCTCAAACTGTGAATTATAATTTCATCGAAATCAAACTCCCCGCAGCGGTTACTTCCCCTGATCAGTACAGAAAACAGTTAAAGTAGCAAAGCGTGACGTAACCAGTGCGAGGAGTTTGCATCGAAATAGGCGATAACTGTCGTCTGCTTAATTTCATTATGGG
Source organism: Cyclina sinensis (assembly GCA_012932295.1). Lineage (NCBI taxonomy): Eukaryota > Metazoa > Mollusca > Bivalvia > Venerida > Veneridae > Cyclina > Cyclina sinensis. The sequence goes on along the minus strand of JAAONU010000007.1, from coordinate 28,966,566 downwards.
CTTAATAGTAATTGTAGTGGCTAGCAGCAGCACAAAGCACACTTAAAAATATCAGTGACTAGTTTGACGTTGTAAAATTAGCTCTAATTCTACTTTCACTTTGAAAAACACACATTTTTGCGATGTCAACACTATCATAACTCTGTACTTTGCCCTTAAATCGTTTCTATTTTTTTTGTTCGTTCTTGGTCTTGGGGGGGGGGAGTCGTCGAGGTCTCAGACCGATTGAGATTTCAAAATTTTAGGAGCCCTGGTATGAAGCATTGTCTAGTCGACCTTTACCAAGTTTGTTCAAATAATACCTTTAGGATTAAATTTGCCCCCCCCCCCCCCCCCCCCATGGGGGTCAATTGATTTTACATAACCTTATATAGGGAAAACTTTGAAAATGTTCCTGTCTGAAACCACAAGGCCCTGAGCCATAAGATTTGGTATGTAGCATTGTCTAGTGAACCTCTACCAAGTATGTTCAAATTATGCCCCTGTAGTCTAATTTGGCCCCAACCAGGGGATCAATTGATTTTACATAGGCTTTTATAGACAGAACTTTAAAAAACTTCTTGTCTGAAATCACAAAGCCTAGAACTTAGATATTTAAATGGTGCATCAGCTAGAGGTCATTTACCAAGTTTGTTCAAATTATGCCCCTTGAGTGAAAATTGGTTCTACCCTGAGGGTCACCTGAATTATGTCTCCCCCCAAAAATGGGGGAGACATATTGTTTTTCCCCCGGTTGTCCGTCCGTCCATCTGTCCATCTGTCCGTCCATCTGTCTGTCCGTCACAAAATCGTGTCTGCTCTGTATCTTCCAAAGCCCTTGAAGGATTTTTATGAAACTTGGGTCAGATGTTCACTTCATCAAGGCGACGTGCAGAACCCACTTTGCGGGTGTGGTGTCTCAAGGTCAAGGTCACACTTGGAGGATAAATGTCAAATTTTACAATCGTCTGATTCAATACTGCCTGCAGCAACTGGCTGGGGGGAGACATATGTTTTTGTTCAATCAAAAACCATTTCTAGTTTATATTGGGAGAATCTTAAAAAAGCTTTTGATGTTTGCTCAACAGCTGACCTAAAGGCAAAGTATTCAGGTGAGTGATCTAGGACCATCATGTCCCTCTTGTTTTAAAAACTTGATTTTTTTGTTTTAAAAAACAAGTCATAAATGTTTAACTAAATGTTCTGAAAGAAGTTAGTAGATTCTGAAATTGAGGTGCTTGCTTAAATGTGACTGCATGCTTGGTTGCTGTATTGAAGCCCAAACCAATTTAATTCAATTCTTATGAATATTGACTGTGATCATATTGATAACCAGGAAGGTCAGTATTATGGGATCTTTGCTCTCTAAAAGTATTTATCCAATATCTTGGGAGATTTTTCAGCACAAAGGGTTTTATTTGTGTGTACATGGGATAGACTTACTCCTAAATTGCTCTTAAATAAATAAATCAGCAGCATACAGTCTTCACAGCATTGACCTGATGTTATCCCATTCTGTTTCAGTTGCCACCAAATGCCCCAGCCTCTGTCACATTACAGCCAGCACCTGGGGATACAGGCAAGGTATGTACATAGGAAATTACAAAGCAGGTGTTCCGCATTGCTTTTTAGTAATGAATTATAGTTTTCAATGTATGTTAGTAGGCAGAATTGAGATTTGTTAGAAAATTCTTCAGCGATGTAAAGAAACACTAGGTTTTAGATAGGGCTTGATGCCATTGACAGATATGCCTTGCTAACTAATTAACAAATAATGAAGATTAGTTGAATTTCTATGAAAATCATGGTCATGTTTATTAGCAAGTTTTCAGCTATAGCAGGCAAATGACTTTTTTTATCAAACCACTGATAATTGTTATTTGAGACTTCTGTAATATTTTGAGGCATGTCACTAAAATCAATTTATGTTGACTGTTTTTACTATGGAAATGGTCACCTGCTTTTATTGAAATGGAGGTATTATCATTTTTGTCCTGGTCAAGCCTATAAGATCCTGACAGACAGGGACATTCTTAGTACACTGCCAGTAGACTTTTCATTTGAAAGAAGAATAGCAATATAATCTAAGTCTCAATAGAAGGGTTAATGTCTGGAACACTCCGTTTTGTCAGCTTTTGTAAGCAAAGTCACTGGCAAGGAGATGAAAAGCTGTTGTTTTTTTTTTTTCAGCCATGTGGAGTTGATTACGAGCTGAAGACATATGTGGCTGAGAATTTAGAAGAAAAACCACACAAAAGGTTTGTCAAAGAAAGTCAAATTTTGAAACTTGTGTTTATTACTCTATAACTGGCCATCTGCTGTCCTGTAGTCTTCAAAATCATTATGGAGAATGGCTGTGACTGTTAGGCCATTTGGATGACTAATAATGATCTTTAGATGACTCTGGACAAATTGACTAAGAATTCAACACATTTTAGATTATTTGGATGGTAACTCTACAACCATAACAATTGAAAAACTCCAAAGCCAGCTGTTAGGGATGACAAGGGACTTCTGTTAAAGGGGTTTCTAGATAACATTGAAGCAACAGTCACTTCTTATGTGCTCTTGTAATATAGAAGGTTTGTTGTTTGATTACTATTGATCTTGAAGTCTGTCAGGTATATGTCATTGTAATTCTGACAGGTGATGATCTCATGTTATGGCTTGCATCATGTCAGGCACTCCTGTTTTAGAAATAATGTTTTAATTTTGTCTGGTAATTTCATCAGAATTTCCCTCTTCTATGCTGTAATATTTCACAGTAAATGTAGTGTTTATGGGTTTTAAATGTCCAGAAAGACAGGCAGAAAACACCAGCAGTGTGAAAATACATTATATATATTGATCACAGTTTGGCTTTGTGATGACAGCTTGTAACAAAGATTTCACAGACATATTTCCCTTGTGGCAACATTTTCACATTTCAGGGATAATCAAAGCTCTTATGGCTGACTTTCTATATCTTTTAGCCATTATTTTCCTAAAAATGACAAAAAGAGTGCAATTGTGTATTCTTCATTGAAAGCATTATTTCCATTACTAAGTAACTGACAGATGTAATTGCCAGAAAACTGATTTCACAAATTGATTTGAATGTTGCAGTGTTTAAACGTGAACAGAAATGATAAAAATCCAATGAAAAGTATGGCTTTTAGCATTTGTATTTATTGGGAATGTAGTTCAAACCAGAATATTTGCATACACTACAGCATGAGGTTTTAACACCAAAAACCAGGACATTTTTCAAGTTACAGCTGAATTTGTTACATTATCTTTTTAGCTCACTTGAGCACAACGTGCTCATGGTGAGCTTTTGTGATCCTCCTGTGTCCGGCGTCCGGCATCATGCGTCGTCCGTCGTCAACAATTACATAAAAATAACATCTCCTCTGAAACTACTGACTGCACATTAACCAAACTACACAGGAATGATCCTTGGGCGATTCCCTTTCAAAGTTGTTCAAATGGTTCCGGTCTGTTGCATAAGAAGGTCACAGGGCCAAAAAAGAAGTTTCAAAAATGCAAATTAAAAAAATCTTCTTGTCAGAAAGTACAAGGCCCAGAGCTTTGATATTTGGTATATGACATCATCTATAGGTCCTCTACCAAAGTTGTTCAAATTATGCCCCTAGTGCCAAAATTGGCTCCGCCCCAGGGGGTCATAGGTTTTCCTTATATGTATATAGTAAAAACTTAAAAAATCTTCTCCTTTTTTGTTGTTTGATGTACAGGTTTAAAATTTGGACCATATATATAGTAAAAAGTGTTTGAATTCTTGTAATAAACACTAGCCTTGTCCGTTTTCACACAAATGACAGTCTGTCCTCAGGTGAGCGCTTTAGGGCCAATGGCCCCCCTGTTTATATTGATATTTGGCATACAGGTTCACCTTGGGGTCTTCTACAAAGATTGTTCAAATTATGCATCTGGGGTCATTAATGGCCTTGCCCAGGAGGTCACTTGATTTAATATTGACATGTATAGGGAAAACTGTGAAAATCTTCTTCTATGAAACCACAAGGCCCAGGGCTTAAATATTGTGCAGGGGGCACCATCTAGAGGTCCTCTACTAAGATTTTTTCAAATAATGCTTCTTGGGTCAAAACTGACCCCACCCCAGTGGTCATTTGATTTTTTAAAGACTTGCATAGGAAAAAAACTTCGAAAATTTTCTTGTTAGAAATCACAGAGCCTATTAAGATATTTCATGTGTAATATGGCTTAGTGGACCTCTACCAAGTTTGTTGAAATCTTGACCCTTGGGTCAAAATTGACCCTGCCCATGGGGTCACAAAGGGTAAAAATTGACTTTGATTTTGAAATTGATTTTCCTCCAAATTTTACAGAAATGTTCCTTACATAGCCCTCTATTAAAATTGTTAAAATGATTATGTTCCATTGAATAAAATGACTGCCAGAGCTAAAAAATAGATTTTCATCAATATTTGGCTTGAAATGACATCTCCTCCAAAACCACTTGCCCATTTTAAACCAAATTTGACAAAAATTTTCCTTATATTGCCCTTTTCTAGAATTGCTCATACCATTCTGCTCCATTGCACATAAGGGCTGCAAAAGCTTGAAATAAAAAAAAAAAATCAATAGCATCTCTTCCTCAGCAGCAAGGTAATTTTCCATCAAATTTCACGGAAATGTTCCTTACATAGCCTTCTATTAAAATTGCTTAAACAGGTATGCTCCATTAAACAAAATTGCCACCAGAGCTACGAGAGGTGATTCACGAATTTTGAAACACCGTGTAGCTTTGTTTCTCACGAACACCTGCAGCACAATTGTCATGATTTTAACGGAATCTTATCTTTTCAATAGCAAACTACACATATATGTTACACATAGTTGTGATTTCAACATGGGTAGACGTAAAATTGAAGCAAGTTTAGAGGGTGTTATAGAATACCTGTTGAAGAAAGGAAATTCCTATAGAAACATAAAGAAGGAGCTAAAGGGGCAGGGGCATGATGTATCTTTGTCCACAATACATAGAGTTAAACATTCCATTGGCAAATCTGGAAATCCTAATACTAAAAAGCCGAAACCAGGTGAGTTTCGAAGGCGACCTACAAAATCAGCTCGTTCGTAAAGTCGCCATTTTTATTCAAAGGGTAAATTCTCCAACCAAGAGAGAGATGGCACAACGTTTAGGTGTATCTCAGGCTACTATTAACCGAATTATTAAAAGTGTACTGCAATGTAAACTTCACAAGAAATGCAAAGTTCATAAGCTCAATGCAAATCAAATTGAGAAAAGACATTAACGTTCATGGCGTCTGTATTTACGTTTAAATAACAACCAGTGGAAAAATTTTGTCACCACCGACGAGGCAATGTTTTATCTCGGTGGCAGTTATGGTCGTCGTCGGGTTTGTTATTACCGTAAAGGAGTACATAATGTTTCAAAACTTAAGTTTGTAAAACATGATTCATTTGCTCCAGGATTCATGGCCTGGGCAGGCATAAGCTTCCATGTTAAAACGAATATCCGTATTATTGATAAAGGTATAAAAGCTAATTCACATTTCTATATCAATAAAGTTCTGAAGCCTTTTGTCAAAAAAGATCTTCCCAGAATGTTTCCTGGCGACCAAATTAAAGGCATAGTCTTCCACTCTCGTAAAAATAGGTTCTTCAGTATTTGGCTTGAAATGATGTCTTCTCCAAACTGCTAATACATATTAAACTAAACTTGACAGAAATGATCCTTATATTGCCCTTTTCTAAAATTGCTCCAATGGTTCCGCTCTTTTGCACATAAAGGCTGCAAAAGCTAAAAATAGAAAAAAATTCGAACAACATATCAAACTAGGTCACAAAGCCCAAAAATAGAAAAATCTTGTTAACACTCTAGAGGTCACATTTTTCCCTCAATTGTCATGAAACTTGGTCAAAATGTTTATCTCATTAATTTCTGGCATGAGTTCGAACATGGGTTATCTGGGTTTAAAAACTAGGTCACAGAGCCCAAAAATGGAAAAACCTTGGTAACACTCTAGAGGCTACTTTTTCAGTCCAAATACCCTGGAAATTTGTCAAAAAAGTTGTTTTGATGATTTGTAGCTCAAGTTCGAATATGGATCATCTGGGGTCAAAAACCAGGTCACAGAGCCCAAATATATAAAAACCTTGTTAACACTCTAGAGGTAACATTTTCAGTCCAAATAACCTGGAAATCTGCCAGAAAGGTTGTTTCAGTGATTTCTAGCTCAGAATATTGAGCTCAAATTTGGATATGGGACATCTGGGATCAAAAACTAGGTCACAGAGCCCTAAAATGTAAAAACCATTTTAACACTCCAGAGGTTACATTTTCAGTCCAAATATCCTGGAAATTTGTTAGACAGGTTGTTTTAATGATTTCTAGCTCAAATACTAATATTGGTCATCTTTGGTCAAAAACTAGGTCAGAGAGCCCAAATATGGAAAAACCTTGTTAACATTCTAGAGTTAAGATTTTAATTCTAATAACCTGAAAATTTGTCAGAATGGTTGCTTTTATGATTTCTAGCTCAACTTTGAATATGGGCCATCTGGAGTCAAAAACTAGGTCACAGAGCCCAAATATTGAAAAACTTTGTAAACACTCTGGAGGCTACATTTTCAGTCCAAATGTCCTGGAAATTTGTCAGAAAGGTTGTTTTGATGATTTGTAGCTCAAATTTAATACGTGGATTGTCTTCATACTTGGACACAACAACCCTTTGGACAAGATCTTCAAGTAGACCAGACTAAACTTGACCTTGACTCATAAATGACCTTCACCTTCAAGGTCAAAATATTGAATTTTGCTAAAATTGTCCATAACTTTATTATTAGTAGGTGGATTGTCTTCATGCTTGGACACAACAACCCTTTGGACAAGACCTTCAAGTAGACCAGACTAAACTTGACCTTGACTCATAAATGACCTTCACCTTCAAGGTCAAAATATTGAATTTTGCTAAAATTGGCCATAACTTATTTATTAATAGGTGGATTGTCTTCATGCTTGGACACAACAACCCTTTGGACAAGACCTTCAAGTAGACCAGACTAAACTTGACCTTGACTCATAAATGACCTTCACCTTCAAGGTCAAAATATTGAATTTTACTAAAATTGTCCGTAACTTCAGAATTTATGGTTGGATTTGATTTATACTTGGACAAAACAACACTTATGATAAAAAAGACATGTTGAATAAATCAGATATGACCATGACCTTAAAATGACCTTGACCACCAAGGTCAGATGATTGAATTTTGCTTAAATTGTCATAACTTTCTCATTTATTTATAGATTTGATTCATTTTTGGACTAAACAACACTTATGACATATCCGACATTATCATTATTTCAAGTTTGACCTTGACCTTTAAATGATCTTGACAGTCAAGGTCAAATCATTGAATTTTGTTATAACTGGCTATAATTTTGTTATTTATGGTTGGATTTGAATCAGACTTGGACAAAACAACACTTATGACAAAACCAACATGTTGAATAACTCAGATATGACCATGACCTTAAAATGACCTTGACTATCAAGGTCAGATGATTGAATTTTGCTTAGATTGTTATAACTTTCTCATTTATTTATAGATTTGATTCATATTTGGACTAAACAACATTTATGACAAATCCAACATTATATTATTTCAAGTTTGACCTTGACCTTTAAATGACCTCAACAGTTAAGGTCAAATCATTGAATTTTGTTAAAACTGGCCATAATTTTGTTATTAATGGTTGGTTTTGAATCAGACTTGGACAAAACAGCACTTATGACAAAGCCGACAAGATAAATTATTGAAGTTTGACCTTAACCTTAAAATTACTATGACCGTCAAGGTAAAATAATTAAATTTTGCTTAAATTGTCATAACTTTGTTGTTTATGGTTGGTTTTGATTCATACTTGGACAAAACAACAATTATGACAAAACCGACATATTGAATAACTCAGGTATGAGCATAACCTAAAAATGACATTGACCGTCAAGGTCAGATGATTGAATTTTGCTTAAATTGTCAGAATTCTGTTATTTGTGGTTGGATGTTAATAATACTTGGAATAAAAAAACACTTATGACAAAGCCAACATGATAAATTATTCGAGTGTGACCTTTACCTTAAAATAACCATGACAGTCAAGGTCAAATTATTGAATTTTGCTCAGATTGTCATAACTTTTGTATTTATTTATGGATTTGCTCATACTTGGACAAAACAACACTTATGACAAATCCGACATTATGACTCTTTCATGTATCAACTTTACGTTAAAATGACCTTGACCTTCAAGGTCAAATTATTGAATTTTGCTACAGTTTGCCATAACTTTGTCATTTATTGTGGGAATTGATTCATACTTGGACAAAACAACACTTGTGACAAAACTGACATGTTGAATAACTCAAGTTTGACGATGACCTAAAAATGACCTTGACCGTCAATGTCAGATAATTGAATTTTGCTTAAATTGTCATAACTTTGTCATTTATTGATGGATTTGATTTATACTTGGACAAAACTATACTTTTGACAAATCCGACATTTTGATTCAAGTTTGACCTTCACTTAAAAAATTACCTTGACTAGCAAGATCAGATTATTGAATTTTGTGAAGATTGGTCATAACTGTGTAATTTATGGTTAGACTTGATTCATACTTGGACAAAACAACACTTTTGACAAAACTTACATGTTGAATAATTCAGGTATGACCTTAACCCTAAAATGGCCTTGACAGTCAAATGACCCTGACCATCAAGATCAAATTATTGAATTTTGCTAATATTGGCAATAACGTCATTTTTAGTTCTTTTTTATTAATACTTGGACAAAACAACGCTCATGATAAAACCTACATGTTAAATTATTCAAGTATGACCTTAACCTTTACAGTCAAGTTTGAATTGTTGCATTTTGCTAAAATAGCCAAACTTTTGTTATTTATGGACGGATTTGATCTGCATGTATACAGGGACAAAACAACACTGAGAATAAAACAAATGTGTGGAACAATTCAAGCATTACCTTGACCTTTAAATGACCTTGACATTACTTAACTTGGCTATATCTTTGTTGTTAATGGATGTAGTGACTTCATGCTTTGACATAAATACCTTTTAGACAATACCTCCAACGAAGGTTAAACTGAACTTGACCTTGACCTTTAAGTTCAAATTTCTCAATGTTGCTAAAATTGGTCATAACTTTGTTATGTATAATTATATTTCCAAATGATGTTTCATTTGAAATTCCTTCACCACAATGTGCTTCCTGTAATATGTTTGGCTTTGGAAATAGGAAAGAGTTGAGCGTGGCCCCCCGCTTGCGGTGGCTTTTGTTTGGGGTCATAAACTAGGTCTCAGTGTAAAAACATAGAAAAACCTTGTTGTTAGCACTCTAGAAGCTACATATTCTTTCCAAATGTCATAACATGCGAGGACCACTACCACTGGGTGGGTTTTGAGGTCACTTGGTCAAGGTCACTGAGGTTAAAAATAGATTTTTCTACTTTTCTGTGACAGAGCCTTAATCTATTGACTTATATTTTAGATATTCATGTCTTCACACCTCTGGGGGAGACATATTGGTTTTGCCCTATCCATCTGTCTGTCTGTCACACTTCATTTCCATTCAATAACTAGAGTACCTTTTGACCTAGAGTCTTCAAACTTCATAGGGTGATTGCCCTTATTTAGTTACAGAAGGCTATTGTTTTGGGGGTATGTAGGTCAAAGGCCAAGGTCTCAGTGACCTTAAATGTGAGAATGGTTTCTGCTCAATAACTAGAGTTCTATTTGACCTAGTGTCTTCAAACTTAATAGGATTACTGTCCTTATTGAGTTACAGAAGCCTATTGATTTTGACACAGTGACCTTATATGTAAAGATTGGTTTCCGCTCAGTAAGTGGACAGAGTCTTGAAACTTCATATAATGATTGTACTTAGTGAGTAGAAGAAGCATATTGATTTTGGGATCAGCTGGTCAAAGGTCAAGGTCACATTGATCTTTAACTTGAAAATTGTTTCCACTCTGTAACTTGTGTTCTATTTGACCCAGAGTCTTCAGACTTCATAGGATGAGTGTCCTTTATAAGTAGAAGAAGCCGATTTATTTTGGGGTCAGCCAGTCAAAGGTCAAGATCACAGAGATCTTTAACTTGAAAATGGTTTCTGCTCAATAACTTGAGTTCTATTTGACCCAGAGTCTTCAAACTTCATTTAATGATTGTAAGTAGAAGAAGCCTATTGTTTTTGGGGGTCAGCTGATCAAAGGTCAAGGTCACAGTGACCTTAAATACGAAAATGTATTACAAGTATTACAGTATTACAAGATTTGGCCTTGTTCGTGCCATGTTGTCTCTGTTTTTCCCTGCAAAGAGAAGTGTTTAGAGAAACAACTCTGTGCACAGTTTTCTATAACAGAAGCTTTTCTATATAGGTTTTGTTATATCTCTTCTTCTGCAACAATAGTACTCCTTGTTATACCATGACCTTTTCCCAACACACTTATTCCTATTCTCCAGTTCACAATTCCCTTCCTCCCACTAGGCGACCTCAGTCATCTCTTCTGTTCCCCTGTTATAGTGATGCGTTGGGGGAGACATGCATTTTTTTTACAAAAACATCTGGTTGTTATATAGACATCTTGTACCTCTAGCATTTACTAGGGTCAGGGTTGATATCATCAAGGCTAAAAATAGATTTTACAACTTTTCATTACAGAGTCTTCATTTGTTGACCAATATATTTGATAAGTAGGTACAATGCATCTACCACTTGGTGGGGTTTGAGATCATTGGGGTCAAGTTCACAGAGGTTAAAAATGATATATTTCTACCTTACACCATAGTGTTACGCACGCATTTGATACAGTTTAACCAAAATTTCACAAAACATTTATAAACAACAAATTTCCTTTCTTTACCTGAAGCAACCTGATCGCATCATGGATTACAGAGGTATTTTGGCCAAAATAGGCATATATACTTTGTCAGCATGATAGTGGTTTCAAAACTTTGATAATCTTACAAAACACTGGCCTGATTTCAAGAGAAATTAACACAATTTTAAGTATAAAACTTGAGCAATGGGACACAAGTGAGCAATTAAGGGCCATCATGGCCCTCTTGTTATCAGAGTAGCTGCATCACCAATTTTTGACCTCTTTAATGGAGAAGTCAGATGAGACCCTAAAAGAGATTATAATGAAAATATAAAATGAGTATTAACATTTATTATACTGCCACAAATCAAGTTTGAGTAGGTATACTGGAATATCCATTTTAATCAGTTGGTCTGTTGGTTGGTTGATAGGTTGGTCTATTTGAAAATACTTTTTCAATTCTCAAAGCACTGGAATAAAACTCCCAAAAAAAGTAAATGTGCAAGATGTACTTTTCACATGCATCCCTCAATGCATTTCATAGTTATCAGCCACTGAAGTTTGACTTTTTCAATGCTGTCATTTGATCTGTCCCATTTGACTGATGAAGTTTGTGTCATAGACTTGTCTTTCAGTTTTCAATGGGCAGGAGTCGGAATAGGCACATGTTTTTAGCTCACCTGAGCACAACAGTTTACTGGCTCAGGGTGAGCTTTTCTGATCAGTCTTTGTCCATCTTCCGTCCGTCCATCGTCAACTTTTCATTCAGGCGACATCTCCTGTGAAACCAATGGGTCAAATTTAATGAATCTTGCCTGGGATGTTCCTTGGATGAAGCTCTACCGAGATTGTTCAAATGGTTCTGGTCCATTGCATTTCTTGTTCACTGAAGCTAAAATTAGATTTCAATTGTTGGATCTTTAAAAATCTTCTTCTCCGAAACCTCAAGGCCTGGAGCTTAGATATTTGATATGAAGCATCATCTAGTGGACCTCTACCAGGTTTGCTCAAATTATGACCCTGGGATCAAAACTGACCCTACCCCAGGGGTCAGTTGATTTTACATAGATTTATATAGGGAAAACTTAAAAATCTTCTTGTCAGAAACCACAAGGCCTAGAGTTTAGATATTTGGTGTGCAGCATTTTCTATTGGACCTCTACCAAGTTTGATCAAATCATGGTCCCTGGGTAAAAATGGCCCCGCCCCAGGGGTCACATGTTTTACATAGAGTTATATAGGGAAAACTTTAAAAAATCTTCTTGTCAGAAACCACAAGGCCTACAGTTTAGATATTTGGTGTGTAGCATTTTCTAGTGGACCTGTACTAAGTTTGTTCAAATCATAGCCACTGGGTCAAAATAGGCCCTACCCGGGGGTCACTTGTTTACATAGAGTTATGTAGGAAAAAGTTTAAAAAATCTTCACATCAGAAACCAAAAGGCATAGAGCTTAGATATTTTGTATGTAGCATTGTCAAGAGAACCTCTACCAAGTTTGTTCAAATTATTGCCCCTGGGTCAAAAATGGCCCCGCCCCAGTGGTCACATGTTTTACATAGAGTTATATAGGAAAAAATTTAAAAATCTTCATTTCAGATACCACAAGGCCTAAAGTTAAGATATTTGGTGTACAACATTGTCTAGTGGACCTTTACCAAGTTTGTTCAAATTATAGCCCCTGGGTCAAAAAAGGCCCCACCCTGGGGGTCACATGTTTTACATAGAGTTATATAGGAAAAACTTTAAAAATCTTCTTGTCAGAAACCACAAAGCCTAGAGTTTTGATATTTAGTGTGCAGCATTGTCTAGAGAACCTTTACCAAGATTGTTCAAATCATGACCCTGGGGTAAAAACTGGCCCCACCTGTTGGGGGGTGATGGGGGGGGGGGAGGGTGGGGAGGGAGCTAGCAGGTCATTTGATTTTACACAAGGACTTATATAGGGAAAACTTAAAAAATCTACAGCTCTAAAATACCAAGTGCTAGACCTTCAATTGTTCATTGTTATGTCTCCCCCCCCCCCCCCCCCAACCCCGCCCTTCTGATGGAGACATATTGTTTTTGCCCTGTCCATGGGTGTCTGTTTGTCTTCCTGACTGTCTGTCACGCTTCATTTACTTTTAATAACTTGAATACCAGTTGACCCATTGCCTTCAAACTTCACAGGGTTATTGCCCTTATTGAGTAGAAAAGACCTTTTTTTGGGGGGTCAGTAGGTCAAAGACTAAGGTCAGAGGAACCTCTAGAGTGAAAACCATTTCCACTCAATAACAGGAGTATCAATTCACCCAGAGCCTTCAGACTTCATAGGATGATTGCTTTTACTAAATAGAAGAACTGTATTGTTTTTGGAGCTAGTATGTCAAAGGTCAAGGTCACAGGGACCTGTTTAGTGAAAAGTTTTTCTGCAGAGTAACTGTAGTACCATTACACCCAGAGCCTTCAAACTTTATAGGATAATTGTATTAGAAGAACCTTATTGTTTTAGGGTACATAGGTCAAAGGTTAAGTTCACAGGGACCTCTAGAGTGAAAACTGTTTCTGCTCAGTAACTGGAGTACTATTTTATACAAAGCCTTCAAACTTCATAGGATGATTGTCTTTACTCAATAAAAGAACCCTATCATTTTTGGGGGAGTAGGTAAAAAATCAACCTGTAGAGTTAAAACTATTTTTGCTCAGTAACTGGAGTACCATTACACCCAGAACCTTCAAACTTCATAGGGTAATTATATTAGAAGAACCCTATTGTTTTGGGGGTCTGTAGGTCAAAGGTCAAGTTTACTGGGACCTGTAGAATAAAACTATTTCTGCTAAAAAATTTGAGTACCATTATACCCAGAGTCTACAACTTATTGCAAACTTATTCAAATTTGCGAACAACGAACACCCATAACAACCAGTAATGATACTCGTATCATGAGGAATGAGACTCAGGTGAGCGATTTAGGGCCATCATGGGTAGCTTTTAGGATACTTGAACGTCTGGTGTTCGTCGTCCACAATTGTTTTGTTAACACTCTAGAGGTTACTGTTTTTCTAAATTATCATGAAACTTGATCAGATTGATTGTCTCAATAAGATCTTGGGCAAGTTTGAATATAGATCATGTCAAAGGAAAACCTTGTTAACACTCTAAAGGCTAATTTTTTTATTCAAATGACATGAAAACTTGACAGAATGGTTGTCTTGATAATATCTAGGTCATGTTCAAGTATAGGTTATTTTGGGTCATAAACTAGGTCACAGGGTAAAATCATACAAAAACCTTAACATTCTAGAGGCTACATTTTCTTTCCAAATGTCATAAAAGTACATTATAATGTTTCTCTTGATGATATCTAGGTCAAGGGCAAATATGTGTCATCTGGGGTCAAAAACTAGGTCATAGGGTGAAACATATATTTACCTTGTTAACACATTAGAGGCTTTTTTTTTCAAAATGGCATGGAAACTTGTCAGAATGTTTTCTTGATGATATCTAGGTGAAATTTGAATATAGATATTCTGGAGTCAAAAACTAGGTCACAGGGTCAAAACATAGATTTACCATGTAAACATTCTAGAGACTAATTTTTCGTCCAAATAGTATGAAAGCTTCAGAATGTTTGTCTTGATGTCAAATTTTGAATATGGGTCATCTGGTTTCCTGAACCAACCTCATCCCATCTTGGGCTCCAGAGTTATGGCCCCTTAGCAGTGGGATGCAGGTTAGCGAGTAAGGGCCATCATGGCCTACTTTTTTCACAAAGTGTAGATGTGAAAGACTTACTTTTTGCCTGTATCCGTCAAACCATCTCAGAGTTAAACTAGTGTTTAAACTGTAATTATAGGTTGACTTCTGAGTACAGTGTTACACAAATAAGTGCAAAAAAGCAGTATGTCAAGTTTTTAAACAGAAGATAGAATTACCAAGTATTAATTGAATGAAAATAAAAATTAAAAGTCAGTGTTTTTAGTTGACCTGTGCCATTTTCAGCAATGTGGATAATCTTATTGTAAAGATACTTCTTGAATCTGAAGACAAGGTTTACAGTGACTATTAAGCTTTTCCCTACCAGAAATAGATGTTCATGTTTCAGCTACAATAAGTAGAGCAATTACCTAAAAAATATTTAAGAACAAGTATGATACACATCTGATTCCAATAGAAAATATATACCGTAGGTACTTTGAACAAATACAGACTTCTAAAAAGCACTGCTGAAAAGCAGTCAGTGACTTTTTCAGTTTTTTTTCAGATTGTTTCCCTTCTCTCCCTTCTTACACCATCATTAAAAATGATAATATTGAAATGTGTGTATTTTCATCCTCTGTTCTGCATAGAATTTTGAAAGTGTTATTGCATGTTATTTTAGGAATTCCGTCCGGCTGGCAATCAGAAAGTTGACATATGCTCCAGAAGAACCAGCTCCACAACCAAGTGCGGAAACTTCCAAAGATTTCATGATGAGTCCTGGAAACATCAAGCTTGAAGCATCATTAGACAAAGAGGTGGGACTTGTATATGAGCAAGTTTTTTATGAGTTCCATATTGAGCAACTAGTATAATATAATATGTATATATATGATCTCCACTGTGAACAAATGGAATAAAAGTTCCATTTTGAGCTAGTAATATGTAAGCAGTATATTGAGCAAGTGGCATGTGAGCACTATATTGAGCAAATGGTATATATGTTCTGTATTGAGCAAGTGTTATATTAGCCCTTTATTAAGCAAATAGTATATGCGGTATATGTTCTGTATTGGGCAAGTGTTATATTTAGCCTATATTGAGCAAATGGTATACACGGTTTATGTTCAGTATTGAGCAAGTGTTATATTAGGCCCTTATTGAGCAAATGGTATACACGGTTTATGTTCTGTGTTGAGCAAGTGTTATATTAGGCTCTTATTGAGCAAATGGTATACACCGTTTATGTTCTGTATTGAGCAAGTGTTATATTAGGCCCTTATTGAGCAAATGGTATACACGGTTTATGTTCTGTGTTGAGCAAGTGTTATATTAGGCCCTTATTGAGCAAATGGTATACATGGTTTATGTTCTGTGTTGAGCAAGTGTTATATTAGGCCCTTATTGAGCAAATGGTATACACGGTTTATGTTCTGTGTTGAGCAAGTGTTATATTAGGCCATTATTGAGCAAATGGTATACACAGTTTATGTTCTGTGTTGAGCAAGTGTTATATTAGGCCCTTATTGAGCAAATGGTATACACAGTTTATGTTCTGTACTGAGCAAGTGTTATATTAGGCCCTTATTGAGCAAATGGTATACACGGTTTATGTTTTGCACTGAGCAATTGTTATATTAGCCCTTTATAAAGCGAATGGTATACACAGTATATGTTCTGTATTTGGCAAGTGTTATATAAGGCCCTTATTGAGCAGATTGTATATATTTTCAGTATTGAGCAAGTGTTGAATTCGGCCATTATAGAGCAAGTGGTATAATTATGAACTCCATTTTAGTAAATAGTATAGTTTGAATAAACCTTTGTAGGAGGCAGTCTATAAAAAAAATTATTTCTTGGTTTTATTCCTGTGTTTCTGATGAATGAAATTAATTTCCTGCCTTAAGTTCTTGCTCAAAATTCTGATTGATATGAGAGTATACCTGTTACAGAAAGGCATTGTTGAAACTGCAGTCAGGAATACAGATTGTTTAGGGAAGTAAAAAAATAGATACCTTTTCTCATTATCTTTTTTCTTTAAAATAAATTAATCAGTTCTAGTACTGTAAAGGTAACTCAGGTGATTTAGTTTAAACTTACCCTTGCCAAAAGTGTTGAATGTAGGCAGTCACTAGAGACCCTCACCCCAGACCAGGAGTCTAGCACTCTTACCCCTAAACCTCTGCTCTTCTCCACTCAGGTGGTTTAAAGGCGAACATAGATTTAAGTGTTGAATGAACAAGTCAAAACAGCTACAATCTAACAGTTTTTTACTTAAAAACCTCAAGAAAATCAATGCCTAGAGACAGGTTTTGTCATGTTTCTTTAGCATTGACAGAACTGATCCTGAAAGACTGCTTGGATACTACTAGCATGCAACAAAATGATTACTGCAGATAATTAGCTTATGGAAGAGAGCACTCTGTCTTAATTGGAATTATGTTTTGAAATAAGGAGGAACTAAGTAAAAAAATATTGGCTTTTAAATAGCAAAGGTTAATTGTGTCTCTGCAATGTACTTGTAACATGCATTGCAGGCAAAGTGATGGTACCAAAGGCCTTCATAGCATGCTTGGCTTACAATCAAAGGATCTTTTCAAAATCGTATATTGTTTCTTGGACAACATTTTCCTCTCAACCATGTTGGTCATGTTTTACTGAGACTTACATAGGCAAACAACAAGGTTAAGTCTCCTGGCATTTGGTATGTAGCATTATCTAGTTCGTTCAGATTAAATCCTTTGGGTCACTGTTTGGCCAGTCCAAGGTGTCACATGTTTTACAAAAATACAAAGGAAATTTAAAAAAACTTTTCTTGTCTGAATCGGTGAAGCCCAGAATTATAAAATTTGGCATAAAACTTAGCTGTCTACCAAGTTCAAACCTTGGCCCAGGGGTTATTTTTGGCTCAACCCCAAGGAACAAATGTTTTACCTAGATTTATATGGACAAACTCTTCTACTGAGATTTTTTAAATTTTGTTTGAAGCATTGTCT
Source organism: Cyclina sinensis (assembly GCA_012932295.1). Lineage (NCBI taxonomy): Eukaryota > Metazoa > Mollusca > Bivalvia > Venerida > Veneridae > Cyclina > Cyclina sinensis. Next base: position 28,949,020 of record JAAONU010000007.1, on the reverse strand, counting down.
AACCTCTACCAGTATTTTTGAAATTATGCCCTGGCATCTTTATATGCTCCTTCCTTTGAGGTCCTTTTTTACATAAAAGTTATATTTATAGGAAAATTTTACCATAAGAATTGCATGGAGCATTGCGAAGTGGAAATCTACCTATATTTTTTGGGTCATTTTTGGCCCTGCCTCAGATGTCGTATGTTTTTACATACTTATACATATGAAGGCTGAATTTTCTGAAATTTGGTGTGTATCTAGTCTACCAAGAGGGTTAAAATCATGTCCCTTGAGTTATTATTGGCTCCACCCTGTGAGTCACATGTTTTACATAGAAATATATAGATTTTTAGCTCACCTGAGCCTTAATATTTGGTGTGTAGCATTGTCTAGTGGACCTCTACCAAAATTGTTCAAATCATACCCCTGGGGTCAAATTTGGCCCTGCCCCGGGGGGTCAATTGATTTTACATAGGCTTACAGTACGCGCCAGGAGGAACTCACATTTTCCGCTTTATTTCGCTGACGCGGAAAAAAAAATATCCACCGCGACATCGAGGAAAAAAACGGACTTCCTCGATGCCTCAACATCGCGAAATATCTTGGCGATCTTTGACGACCAGCGCGAAAATAATTAGAGTCATAACTCACCTGGATAAGCTGAACATTTAATGAAATGACCATAATGAAACTGTGCATTTTACGTCTGCCAATTATGTGACATTTGGTAAAATTAAAACCAAAGTTCTAATACATTTGCTGTGTAGGTTTATGTGTACTTCCGTCGTTTAAAACGCTCGTTATTGTATAGCAAAATCGATCAATAATTCTGTCAAGCGCATAGACAATACAGATGTCGCAGTAGGGTTTACATGTTGTATGTTTTCTTTAAATATAGGAAAGCAGTTTTAACACTTGTAAATCGAAAACCAGTCAATTTATTTTCTAAAAATAGGGTCACCTGTTCCGAGAAGCAGTTACTTTCGGTTTTGAATTGTCATTCCTTCCGTTAACAAATACGAGCATCCGGAAACAAATGCATCAGAATGAGAGTTTTATACATTTAAATGATATTTTAAATCGTAAAATTCACCGAAATGCGTGTAATCAGGAACTTTGTGAGCCTCGATATGTCAATTCTTACCTGTGAAAAAGTTCGCGGAACCATTTAGCGGACGTCCGCCGCTATATTTGGTGACCATGTCCGCGGCGGTGATCTTCGAAATGCGGCGGATTTGGTCGCGTTTTAAGGAATGGGTAGTCCGCGACGACCTCGAGAGTTCCTTCTGGCGCGTACTGATATAGTGAAACTTTAAAAATCTTCTTGTCTGAAACCACAAGGCCCTGAGCCTTAAGATTTGGTGTGTAGCATTGTATACTGGACCTCTACCAAGTTTGTTCAAATTATGCCCCTGGGGTCAAATTTGGTTCTGCCCCGGGGGTCAATTGATTTTACATAAGCTTATATAGTGAAACTTTAAAAAATCTTCCTGTCTGAAGCCACAACAAATTATGCCCCTGGGGTCAAATTTGGACCCACCCTGGAGGTCAATTGATTTTACATAGGCTTATATAGGGAAAACTTTGAAAATCTTCTTCTCTGAAATGACAAGGGCCTGAACCTTAAGATTTGGTATGTAGCATTGTCTAGTGTACCTCTACCAAGTTTGTTCAAATTGTACCCCTGGGGTCAATTTTGGCCCCACCCGAGGTAATTGGTTTTACATAGGCTTATATAAGGAAAACTTTGAAAATCTTCTTGTTTGAAACCATGTGGCCCTGAGCTGTAAGATTTGGTGTGTAGCATTGTCTAGTGGATCTCTACCAAATTTGTTCAAATTATGCCCCCAGGGTCAAATTTGGCCCTGCCTAGGGGGATCAGTTGATGTTCCCTAGGCTTATATAGGCAAAACATTAAAAAACCTCTTGTCTAAAACCACAGAGCCTAGAACTTGAGTGAAATTTGGCCCTGCCCTGGGGGTCACTTGTATTCATATAGATTTATACAGGGAGATTCTTAAAAAAAACTTTTGATGTTAGCTCAATAGCAGACCCAAAGGCAAAGTATTCAGGTGAGCGACCTAGGGCCATCATGGCCCTCTGTCGTCTGTCTGTTCACATTTGCCTTGTGTATGCAATAGAGGCTGTATTTTTCATTGGATCTTTATGAGACTTGGTCAGAATGTTTGTCTTGATGAGATCTAGGTTGGGTTTGTATATGGGTCATCTGGGTTCAAAAACTAGGTCAAGGGGTCCAATCTAAGAAAAACCTTGTGTATGCGATAGAAGCTTTATTTTTCATCAGACTTCCCTAATATTTGGTCAGAATGTTTGCCTTGATGAAATCTAGGTTAGGGTTGTATATGGGTCATCTGGGTTTAAAAACTAGGTCACAGGGTCAAATCTTAGAAAAACCTTGTGTATGTGATAGAAGCTGTATTTTTCATCTGATTTTCCTAATATTTGGTCTGAATGTTTGCCTCTATGGTATCTAGGTTGGGAATGTATATGGGTCATCTGGAATATCAAAAACTAGGTCACAGGGTCAAATCTTAGAAAAACCTTGTGTATGCTGATAGAGGCTGTATTTTTCATTGGATCTTTATGAAACTTGGTCAGAATGTTTGTCTTGATGAAATCTAGGTTGAGGTTTTATATGGATCATCTGGGGTCAAAAACTAGGTCACAGGGTCAAATCTTAGAAAAAGCTTGTGTATGCGATATAAGCTGTATTTTTCTTCCGATTTTCCTAATATTTGGTCAGAATGTTTGTCTTGATAAAATCTAGGATGGGATTGTATATGGGTCATCCAGGGTCAAAAAAAAGGTCACAGGGCCTATTCTTAGAAGACCATCAGTCTGTTCAGCTACAACAATGAAACATTAGATAATTTTGCATGCAGATTAAATCTTTGACCGTGGATGATCTTGGCCTTGACCTATTTACTTACATCCTGATTTTTGATGTTTCTGTGCAATGATTCTCAGGTGAGCGATATATATACGTGCACGCGCGTCCATGACCTTGACCGTTTAAGTGGTGTACTATCTCGTTAAGTCAGGAAATGACGTCAAATTTTTTGTTTATAGCAACATAACATAGCAACACCAATCAAAATTTACCGGAAGTAAAAATTAACCAATCAAAATAAAAGAGTTAATATAATAGTATAGAACCGTTAAATTTAAATCATAACCACTTCAGCATTCATAGAGTAAACATCTATGTCAAAAATCGACGAAATTTGTGAAATAGTGATAAATTTAACAATAAATATTAATATTCAGATTGGAGGAGAGGATAATAAGTAAGTGCATTTTATTTAATTTATTTAAAAAAATAAATTAATAATGGCAGATATAACAACAGCTCCAAATGCAACAGAAGTACAATCAGAATTAGGTTTTGGACAAGGAGTTAGCGGAGGTCCAGGTATAAATCAAATTTATACTAGAGATGAAGATTCTGCTTGGTCAGAAGTAAAAACATTTACACAAACTTTTGTGCATGCAATAGGTCCAGGATCAGATTATGCAGGAACAAGAATTGAAACAAATGCTCAAAATAAATTATGTTTCAGTTATGATTGGGGAGCTAGTATGATACCTTATAATCATTATAAATGTGCAACAACACCAGAACATTTACAACCTTATTTACAAAAAGCAAATTCAGTAAGAATGCTAGGCCATTCAGTAACATGTTTTGACCTAATTGTACTAAGAGATGAAATACAAGCAGATGGTAGAATTGTAAGTACACCCCAAATAGATGATATAGAAATATTTGAAGATAATAATGGTAAATTCAGACCACAAAATATTGTACCAGCAACAGGAAGATCATTTTTTGAATTAAATAATGGTTATAGAACAGTAGAACCTAGAAATTTAGAAGAATGTACAATACCCAGAATTAAAATTCAATTTCCGCCGGAAATGTACATTGCAGCAGAAAGAAATGCTCTTGATGACCTACATCTTAGGGGTTTTAATCCGTACAATGGTCTCTTTACTGTTCGTCATTGGAGAACATCTTGACCCTCTTGTTTTAATTGTTTGTCTGAAATCACAAGGCTGAGGGTTCTGACATTTGGCATGCCTAGTAGACCTCCACCAAGATTGTTCAAACTTTGTCCATGTCCTTTTGGTCATTTTTTGCACCCATCCGGGGGTCAGAAGTTTAACATAATAGATTGTTTTTTTTCCCTATATATAACAAATTCATTACATGGCACTTGTCTTTCTTAGCACTTACACTTTGGTGAGTGCTTTAGGGCCATCAGGGCCTTCTTGTTTCTTCTCCATATTTTTTAACATGTTTTTTCAAAAATAGCAGATAAGCAATAGATGCAGTACCTTAATGACGAAGAATATGCCTAAAAAAGAAAACTGAGGTGTACAGAATATAACCGAGATTTTGAAGAGTCCTGCTGTCAAACTACTGCTCTAACTTGTCCATCTGTCTGCCAAATATCAAGTAGTGCCTTGAACATTCATAGGATTAAACTCAATACATTAAAGTTGGCAATATTTATCCAAAAACAAAGGACCATAAATCTTAAGTTCCAACTCGGTATCTCATCAGCCAAAGTGACCAACACACACATGCATCCTTCCCTACCATTGCTATATTCATGTAATCTATAAGTTTGGTAATATAAATGAGATGTACAGATGTACAGTCTTGCCTGAGGTGTGCAGATGAACCTTCCAAGGTCTTGTATATATCTAATCAAATTTGTCGGAAGAGAAAATCTGAGAAAGTGCTCATTGTGTGATGGTGGCTATATTACTAGCTGATACATTGTATTGATTACAGTAGAAACAGTCATCTTTCTATCAACTAGTTAATTAGCTTTGTCAGAGAGAGTGCGTGACAGTGGGAAAGCAAGAATAATTCTGTATTAATTAGACTCATCAAGCTAATTGAATCTCTTTTAAGAAGTATTTTCTGGCATGAGAAGATTTAATGAAATAATGGGTTCTGGTGTTCAGGGGAGAGTGTATATGGAAAGTTATTCTAATTCCATGAAAGCACTGATAAGAAGAAAAATTTGACAACAAATATGACAAAATAGACATTGTTTGCTCTGAGAATCTTACCTTATGTTGAGGTAAAAAGAAGGTACCATAAAAAATCATTTCTAGAAAGAGTTAATTATTGTATCATAGAATGCACACAAAATCAGAAGATATCACAGTTGTGCATAAAACTTTTATTCTCAAAACTATATACTTAAAGCGACTGACTCACAGAATACAGAGTTAAGCCAATTTTTTTTCCTTTAAAATTTAAGAGAAGTTAATATACTCTGGGAAAAACATAATATGCTTCTATACACCATGAAAACTGAAAAAAAAAAGTTTTCCTTGTCCGGAGCATAACTTGAAAACTAATGGTTGGAATTCAATGCAACTTCGTACAGTACACGCCAGGAGGAACTCTTGTTTTCCTTGAGGTCGTCGCGGACTACCCATTCCGTAAAACGTGACCAAATCCACCGCATTTCGAGGATCTCTGCTGCGGACATGGTCACCAAATATTGCGGCGGACATCTGCTAAATGGTTCCTTGAACTTTTTCACAGGTAATTATTGATAATGAGGCTCACATTGTTCCTGATTACATGCATTTCGGTGAATTATACGCTTTAGAAATATCAAATAAATGTAAAAAACTCTCATTCTGATGCATTTGTTTACAAATGCTCTTATTTCTTAACGCGAAAAATGACAAAGCAATTGCTTCTCAAAACACCTGACCAAATTTTCAGAAAATAAATTGACTGGTTTCCAATTGAGATGTGTTAAAACTGCTTTCCTATTTAAAGAAAACATAAACCCTGCTGTGACATCTGTATAGTCTAGGAGCTTGGCAAACATTATTGATCGATTTTGCTATATAATAACAAGTGTTTTCCAAATTTCAACAACAAAAGTACACAATAAACCTACACAGCAAATGTTTTTGAAATTTGGTTTTAATTTTACCAAAAGTCACATAATTGGTAGAAGTAAAATGCACAGTTTCATTACAGTCATTTCATTAAAAGTTAGACCCTAATCAATTTCATGCTGGTTGTCAAATATCGTCGAGATATTTCACGATGTCGAGACATCGAGGATGTCCATCTTTTTCCTCGTTGTCATGGCAGATACGATATTTCTTTTTCCCAGCCGTGGAAAAAAAGCGGAAAATGTTAGTTTCTTCTGGCGCCTACTGTACAATGGTCAAGAATAATGACAGGAAATCCAATGTACAAGAACCACAACTATCTTTAATTGCCCACAACAATAACTATTTCAATTCTTTTACAAAGTATTCTGTTCCTAATAACTTCCTCAGTAATTTGTTCGGAAGCAGTTTGGCGGGGGTATTAATAACAGTTAGTGACAGCTCTAGTTTAAAGAAAAATTTCTGTCCTGATTTATATCTTAGAACTGGCTGGTTATATTTTTAGCTCACCTGAGCCCTGCTCAGGGTGAGCTTTTGGGATCGTTGATTGTCCGGCATCCGTCGTGGGAGTGCATCGTGCGTCATCAACAATTTGACTTGAACGAAATCTCCTCCTAAACCGCTAAGCCAACATTGACGAAACATGCCTAGGATATTCCTTGCATGAAGCTCTACCAAAGTTGTTCAAAGAATTGAATTAAATCAAGAACTCTGGTTGCTATGGCAAGTGAAAGGAAAAACTTTGAAAATCTTTTTGTCTAAAACCACAAGACCCTGAGCCTTAAGATTTGGTGTATAGCATTTTCTAGTGCACCTCTACCAAATTTGTTCAACTCATACCCCTGGGGTCAAATTTGGCCCTGCCCCAGGGGTCAATTGATTTTAGATAGGCTTATATAGTGAAACTTTAAAAATCTCCTTGTCTGAAAACCACAAGGCCCTGAGCCTTAGGATTTGGTGTGTAGAGTAGACCTCTACCAAGTTTGTTCAAATTATGCCCCTGGGGTCAAATTTGGCCCTGCCGCGGGAGTCAATTGATTTAACATAGTCTTATATAGTGAAACTTTAAAAAATCTTCTTGTCTGAAACCACAAGGCCCTGAGCCTTAAGATTTGGGTGTAGCATTGTCTAGTAAACCTCTACCAAGTCTGTTCAAATTATGCCCCTGGCATCAAATTTGGCCCTGCTCCAGGGTCATTGGTTTTTCATAGGTTTATATAGGGAAAAACTTTGAAAATCTTCTTGTCTTAAACCACAAGGCTCTGAGCCTTAAGATTAGGTATATAACATTGTCTGGTGGACCTCAACCAAGTTTGTTCAAATTATACCCCTGGGGCTTATATAGTGAAACTTTAAAAAATCTTCTTGTCTGAAACCACAAGGCCCTGAGCCTTAAGATTTGGGTGTAGCATTGTCTAGTAAACCTCTACCAAGTCTGTTCAAATTATGCCCCTGGCATCAAATTTTGCCCCGCCCCAGGGGTCAATTGATTTTACATAGACTTATATAGTGAAACTTTAAAAAATCTTCTTGTCTGAAACCACAAGGCCCTGAGCCTTAAGATTTGGTGTGTAGCATTGTCTAGAGGACCTCAACCTAGTTTCAAATTATGGCCCTCGGTTCAAATTTGGCCCTGCCCCAGGGGTCAATTGATTTTACATAGACTTATTTAGGGAAAACTTTGAAAATCTTCTTGTCTTAAACGACAAGGCCCTGAGCCTTAAGATTTGGTATGTAGCATTGTCTAGAGAACTTCAACTAAGTTTGTTCAAATTATACCTCAGGGGTCAAATTTGGCCCCAACCCAGGGTCTTTGGTTTTACATGGGCTTATATAGGAAAAACTTTGAAGAATTTTTATCTTCTTGTCTGAAACCATAAGGCACTGATCGTTAAGATTTGGTACCTAACGTTGTTTTGTGGACCTACACCAAGTCGTGTTCAAATTCTGCTCCTTGGGTCAAATTTGGCCCACCCCAGGAGTAAATTGATTTTACATAAGCTGATATAGGGAAAACTTTGAAAATCTTCTTCTCTGAAACGACAAGGGCCTGAGCCTTAAGATATGGTATGAAGCATTGTCTAGTGGACCTCTACCAAGTTTGTTCAAATTGTACCCCTAGTGTGAAATTTTGCCCCACCCTGTCGTCATTGGTTTTACAAAGGCTTATATAGGGAAAACTTTGAAAATCTTCTTGTCTGAAACTACAAGGCCCTGAGCTGTAAGATTTGGTATGTAATATTGTCTAGTGGACCTCTACCAAATTTGTTCAAATTATACCTCTAGGGTCAAATTTTCAAATTATACCCCTAGGGTCAAATTTGGCCCTGCCCCGGGGTCACTTGATGTTACCTAGGCTTATATAGGCAAAACTTTAAAAAACCTCTTGTCTGAAACCAAAGAGCCTAAAACTTTAAATATTTTTAATGGAGCATCAGTTAGAGGTCATCTACCAAGTTTGTTCAAATTATGCCCCTTGAGTGAAATTTGGCCGTGCCCTGGGGCTCACTTGTATTCATATAGATTTTTATACCCGTAGGGAGATTCTTAAAAAAGCTTTTGATGTTAGCTCAATAGCAGATCCAAAGGCAAAGTATTCAGGTGAGCAATCTAGGGACCATAATGGCCCTCTTGTTTAAAAAATTAGTCTGAATATTTGTATGGATGAAAGTGGGATACACTGTAAATGCCATTAAAATCCACTTGTGCATTATTGAATTATGTCCCTTTGTCACATTAAAAAAGGCACTTTTTAGCTCACCAGAGCAGATGCTCAGGGTGAGCTTTTGTGATCACCCTGTGTCCATCGTCCATCTTCAGTCATCCATCGTCAACATTTTACTTTAAATGACATCTCCTCCTAAACCACAAAGCTATTTTTAGCTCTCCTGAGCAGATGCTCAGGGTGAGCTATTGTGATCACCCTGTGTCCATTGTCCATCTTCAGTCATCCATCGTCAACATTTTACTTTAAATGACATCTCCTCCTAAACCACAAAGCTATTTTAAACAAACTTTACAGAAATGTTCCTTATATTGCCCTTTTCTAAAATTGCTCAAACCTTTCTGCTCTATTGCACTTAAGGGCTGCAAAAGCTAAAAATAGAAAAAGTTTAAAAAACATCTCCTCCTAAACGGTTTCGGTGATTTTCCACCAAATTTCACAGAAATGTTCCTTACATAGCCCTCTATTAAAATTGCTAAAACGGTTCCACTCCATTGAACAAAATTGCCACCAGAGCTAAAAATAGATTTTCGTCGATGTTTGGCTTCAAATGACATCTCCTCCAAAACCACTTGGCCATTTTAAATCAAATTTGACAGAAATGTTCCTTATAATGCCCTTTTCTAAAATTGCTCAGACCTTTCCACTCCATTGCACATAAGGGCTGCAAAAGCTAAATTCAAACAACATTTCCTCCTGAACGGCTGGGTGATTTTCCACCAAATTTCTCAGAAATGTTCCTCACATAACCCTCTTTTAAAATTGCTTAAATGGTTCCGCTCCATTGAACAAAATGTCCACTAGAGCTAAAAATAGATTTTCGTCAACATTTGGGATCAAATGACATCTCCTCCAAAACCACTTGGCCATTTTAAAATAAATTTGACAGAAATGTTCCTTATAATGCCCTTTTCTAAAATTGCTCAAACCTTTCCGCTCCATTGCACATAAGGGCTGCAAAAGCTTGATAAAGGAAAAAAATTAAAACAACATCTCCTCCTGAATGGCTGAATTCCACAAAATTTCACAGAAATGTTCCTTACATACCCCTGCTTTAAAATTGCTAAAAAATTGTTTGAGGGGGTATATAGGAGTGAGCTTGTCGGTCAGTCGGTCCATCATGGTTTCTGGACAATAACTCATGGAAGGCTAGACAGATTTAAACAATTTTTGTTACACAGCTGTATCATCATAACATACAGGTCAACTTAGATATTGGGGCTGGTGGGGCCAAAGTCAAGGTCACTGTTACTAAAAATAATGAAATGGTTGAAAAATGGTTTCCAGATAATAACTCATGAAATCTTGACAGATTTAAATAATTATCGGTACACAGGTGTAACATCACAGGATACAGGTCAAGTTTGATATTGGGGCTGGTGGGGCCAAGTTCAAGGTCACTGTTACTAAAAATAAAAAATAAATGATTTCTGCTCAATAACTTGAGTTAGGAATGAGATATTGTGATGAGATTTGCTGTAAAGGTAGCTTCTTTGAAGACGGCGCTTGGGATTGAAAATTTTGCCAGTTGGGTCAAGGTCACTGTTCGCTTAAACTAAAAAAAAAAAACTGGTTTCCGGATAATAACTCATGAAAGGTTTGACAGATTTAAACCATTTTTGGTACGCAGGTGTAACATCTTAAAATACAGGTCAAGTTCAACTTTGGGGCTGCTGAGGTCAATGTCAAGGTCACTGTTACTAAAAATAAAAAAAGGTTTCTGCTCAATAACTTGAGTTACGAATGAGATTTTGTGATGAAACTTTCTTTAAAGATCGTTTCTATAAAAACGACGCTTGGGATTGAAAATTGGGCCAGTTGGATCAAGGTCACTGTCCACTTTAACTAAGAATAGAAAAACAGTTTCTGGATGATACCTCATGAGTTACAGGAACAGTCAGGGATTTATTCCCAGATGGATAAGGATGCATTCAAGCTCAAATATGTACTTGTAAAATTTGATGATGATCGTGTTTGAAGTAAAGCTTGTGAATGCTCTCGATAACTTATTCCAGAAGAGATCAGCTAGAGCATCAGCTAGTTCTACTAGAAAATATACAGTTCAATGGTCTACTGGTAATTGTTTTCTCTATATACAATATTATTAAATATAAAATATATACATATTTCCATGTTTCTTATGTCACTTTATGCCATTGATTCTAAGCTTTCCAGTTCCAGTATCAAGCACCCATGTGGGGGTATTAATCACCTTTATTGATAGTTCTAGTTAATTTCAAATACAGGTGCTAAATATCTGTTGGTTTTTTTTGTATTTACAGAAATATTACCATGGTGAAAGCATAGCTGTGAATGTGCTAGTCGACAATAATACATCAAAAACTGTGAAAAAAGTGAAATTGTCAGGTATTTATACTTCTCATTACCATATAAGGTGAAGAAAATGAAACAGTCAGTATAAAAGTAGAGTGCTTGGACCAACGCTCGGCGTATACCAACGCTCGGCGTAAATCTATTTTTTCAGGGAATTGATATTTTTTCTTAGAAGTGATATAAAAATCTTCTTTAATTCAAGTTAAGTGTCATTTCGTCTATCTTTTCACGGTTCTCTGAACTTCCAGTATCACGTGACTTAAGCATAGCAGACGGAAGGGGATCCCATTGGATAAAACAGACAAAACGCATTGTTTTCTACATGTACTTCCGCTGTTTGATACGCAATTAATAGAAACAATCTATTTAATACTTTATTCATTTTTTGTTCAAGAAAGGTTCTTTGCATAATTACAAAAGATTTCTTTTTGAAAGGTCGCCGATCAGGTCATCTACGGTACGCCGAGCATTGGTACAATTTTGTGCAAACCGCACATGTTTTACTCGGTCTTTTTATAGCCTGCCCTATTATTTACGTCACAGTTGTTTCAAATGGGGAAACTTCGTAAGGATTTAGCAAAGTTTACTCTTGAATATAATTAGTTCATAACATGAAATGGGTAATTTGTTTAGTCTCTTCAAAGAAATTCTTTTGATTTTACGCCGAGCATTGGTCTGACCACTCTAAGTTGAAATTGCCTCATATGCATTGGAAGTTGTAACAGAACTGTTGCAACAGCTGTGTTTCTCAGTCATTTACATTTCTTAGTCATTATTGACGTTTACAAATTCAGTTTATGTCAGATTATCAGCAACCTTACTACAAGATTTAGAACGGTAATCATTTATTTTCACACTTTTTCAAGGATCAGATCCTATGAATCTTAGTAGGAAACAAACTTACTTTCCCCACAGAAAATCTAAGCTTTTTGATTAGTTTGTTTTTATTGGGGTTTAATGCCAGTTCCAACCTCTGAACGTATTCCAGCATTCAGTAAATGTAACAAGTAATCCAGGGTATCCAACCAGTTTACCAACCAATGGCTCTGCAAGTGACTGACTGCTTCCTCACTTGAATCAGAGGTGAGGGGCAAATGACCTTTAGATGCATTATTCAAGATCAGTTACCCCTGTTGGGGTTGGAACTGAGCACCCTTGACAATCTGATGCTGTGCCTGCTGAGCTAGCCAGATCAGCTCAAGCTTTTTGAGAGTGTTCAGTATAAATTCTAAAATAGAAAGCCTCCAGTTCCATTTTTACAATATAATAAAGTTGTGTCTGAAAGCTAATGTTAAACAATTTTTTATGTCAACTTTTGCTGCAATCAGTACATCAGACACAGGTTTTAACGTTACATGAGCAAAATGTCGCAGAACTTGAGGTTCATCAGCTGGAAACAACGTAAGAAAACTGTTAGCCAGAGAGTTGTATGTCATAATAAAATGCACACTGTATCTCTCCGAGATACTTCATTTCTGACCATTATATCTGAAGATTCCCTACTCTTGTATGTAGTTGACTATTGATCACTTGTGGTTGTAAATGATTGAAAGGCCTTTTTTCTTCACAGATTTATCAAAAGGAATTAATACCAGAAGTTATGCAGGCATATGACAGGAACCCTCTGGCTTCAGTACCACATTTAAACCTAGATGTTTTTCTTTGGTTGTTTTACAAAATATTACCAGCAATGATTGAATTCTTCACCAAAGTACCTGGTGGTATCAATCCCTCATAACAAAAACATTTTAGATGCATTTATAGATAAGTTTTCTGATATGTGATGAAAGTAATGTTAATGTTGCGATAAATATGAATTTTATTCCTGTTTGGCAAAGAAATTTTTTTTTCCTCAAATATTTATGGGGTTTGCAGATAGTGCCAGTGTTTGAATTCTGTTTTACTACCAGGTAACTTTCAGTACACCAGAGTTTCTGTATAATTTTTGACTAAACAAAACATGAATAATGTTATGAAATCCTCTTTACCAAATCCATGGATTGATTCACTTTAGTGTCAGATATATATATATATATATATTCAGACAAGTTATTTTACAGTGTGCCTAAAATATTAAAGAAATTGACAAGCAGAATTGTGCTAGCTTTTTGGCTTCTTACGTAGCTTAATATACTATGTATACAAGTGTATTTTATATGACATAATAAAATGTCTAGATTTAAATGTATGAAGGACTACATTGATAATAATTTTATATTATTACCTTGTTGAATTGAGGCTGTCTTTATCCTTGATATATCAGTCCTTAGAGTAGTGATAAAAATATGCTTCAAAATTCAAAGCAAGGATAAAATGAAATCATATTGGATACAAGTATTGCATGACTTGATATAAACAACATCTCCTCTGAAACCACCAGGCCAAAATGAATAAGGGATGTTCCTTGCATGAAGCTGTACCAAAGTTAATCAAAGAATTGAATTCTATTAATAGCTGTGGTTGCTATGGCAAAGTAAAGGAAAAACTTTGAAAATATTCTTGTCTAAAAGCACAAGGCCTAGAGGTGAGATATTCCCCTTACAAGTTCACCTAGAGGTCCTCTATCAAGATTGTTCAAATTATGACCCTGAGTTCATTAAAGGCCCTGCCCCAGGGTCACTTGATTTTACAAAGGCTTTTAATAATATCCCCTATACAAAGGTTAGGGGGGTATATAGGAATCACCCAGTGGTTGGTCAGTCAGGCGGTCTCCTGCAATTTCCTTTTCCAGAGTATAACTTGAAAACTACTGGTTGGAATTCAATGGAACTTCATACAATGATCAAGCACAATGACAGAAAATGCATTGTACAAGAGCTATAACTCTGTCTTGACTATTTGCACAGTTATTGCCCTTTGTTGGTTTTCCTTGTCTGGAGCATAACTTGAAAACTAATGGTTGGAATTCAATGCAACTTCATTCATACAATGGTCAACCACAGTGAAAGGAAATTCAGTGTACAAGAACCACAACTATCTTCAATTGCCCACAGCCATAACTCTATTTAAATTCTTTTACAAAGTATTCTGTTACTATAATAACTTCCTCAGTTCCGAAGCAGTCTTGGGGGTATTAATCACATTTAGTGATAGCGCTAGTTTTTTATAGGGAAGACTTCAAAATATCTTCTTTTCTGAAACCACATGCCTTAGAGCTTACCAGTAGATATTTTATATGTTGCATTGTCTTGTGTTCAAATTATGTTCCTGGTGTCAAAATTTGCCCATGTAAAACCTTTAAAAATCTTTTAAGAAGCCATAAGCTCTAAGTCTTAAATATTTGGTATGTTGCATTGTATAGTTGATCTCTACAAAAATTGTTACCCTCTGCCCATAAAATTGAACGGGGGATATTGAAATGGCATTGTCTGTCTGGATCCAGACCTTAGAACTGGTAAGTTAGATTGTAAAGAAACTTGGCATGGATACATATATATGATGCAGGTCAAATGCCAGATGCCATCCAAATCCACCAAAGCATTATTGAGTTATGGCCAGTTGATTCATTCGAAGTTGGCATTTTTAGCTCATCTGAGCAAATGCTCAGGGTGAGCTATTGTGATCACCCTATGTCCGTCGTCCGTCGTCAACATTTTACTTTAAATGACATCTCCTCCTAAACCACAAAGCTGTTTTTTACCAAACTACAGAAATGTTCCTTATATTGCCCTTTCCTAAAATTGCTCAAACCGTTCCACTCCATTGCACATAATGGCAGCAAAAGCTAAAAAAAGAAAAAAATTCAAACAACATCTCCTCCTAAACGGCTAGGTAATTTTCCACCAAATTTTACAGAAATGTTCCATACATAGCACTTTATTAAAATTGCTCAAACCGTTCTGCTCCATTGCACATAAGGGCTGCAAAAGCTAAAAATAGAAAAAATTCAAACAGCATCTCCTCCTGAACGGTTGGGAGATTTTCCACCACATTTCACAGAAATGTTCCTTACCTAGCACTCTATTAAAACTGCTTAAATGGTTCCGCTGCATTGATCAAAGTGGCCGCAAGAGCTAAAAATAGATTTTTGTCAATATTTGGCTTCAAACAACACCTCCTTCTAAACCACTTGGCCATTTTAAACCAAACTTTACAGAAATGTTCCTTATATTGCCCTTTTCTAAAATTGCTCAAACCGTTCCGCTCCATTGCACATAAGGGTTGCAATAGCTAAAAATAGAAAAAATTCAAACAGCATCTCCTCCTGAACGGTTGGGAGATTTTCCACCACATTTCACAGAAATGTTCCTTACCTAGCACTCTATTAAAACTGCTTAAACGGTTCCGCTGCATTGATCAAAATGGCCGCAAGAGCTAAAAATAGATGTTTGTTAATATTTGGCTTCAAACAACATCTCCTTCTAAACCATTTGGCCATTTTAAACCAAACTTTACAGAAATGTTCCTTATATTGCCCTTTTCTAAAATTGCTCAAACCGTTCCGCTCCATTGCACATAAGGGTTGCAATAGCTAAAAATAGAAAAAAATTCAAACAGCATCTCCTCCTGAACGGTTGGGAGATTTTCCACCACATTTCACAGAAATGTTCCTTACCTAGCACTCTATTAAAACTGCTTAAACGGTTCTGCTGCATTGATCAAAATGGCCGCAAGAGCTAAAAATAGATGTTTGTTAATATTTGGCTTCAAACAACATCTCCTTCTAAACCACTGGGCCATTTTAAACCAAACTTTACAGAAATGTTCCTTATATTGCTCTTTTCTAAAATTGCTCAAACCATTCTGCTCCATTGCACATAAGGGTTGCAATAGCTAAAAATAGAAAAAAATTCAAACAGCATCTCCTCCTGAATGATTGGGAGATTTTCCACCAAATTTCACAGAAATGTTCCTTACCTAGCCCTCTATTAAAATTGCTAAAGTGATTCTGCTCCATTGAACAAAATGGCCTCCAGAGCTAAAAAAAAATTTTCGTCAATATTTGGCTTCAAATGACATCTCCTCCAAAACCACTTGGCCATTTTAAACCAAATTTGACAGAAATGTTCCTTATAATGCCCTTTTCTGAAATTGCTCAAACCATTCTGCTCCATTGCACATAAGGGCTGCAAAAGCTTAAAGTAGAAAAGAAATCAAACAGCATCTCCTCAATGGCGAGGTAATTTTCCATCAAATTTCACGGAAATGTTCCTTACATACCCCTGCTTTAAAATTGCTTAAACTGGTTCTGCTCCATTGAACAAAATGGCCACCGGAGCTAAAAATAGGTTTCTCCAATATATTGCTTCAAATGACATCTCCTCAGAAGCTGTTATCGCGAAATTGCCTCTGCCCATTGATTTTTTTTGTATAAAATATGAGATCTTTGAATATCTTCAGTTAGAAAATGTAATGTTGCATCTGATGTTTGCTTAACGGTAGACCGTCAGGCAAAGTACTCAGGTGAGCGATCCAGGGCCATCATGGCCCTCTTGTTATAAGAAAATTTCTGTCCAGATCCATATCTTAGAAATGGTTGGTTAGATTTTAATAAATCTTTGCATGAATGTATATATAGATGATGGCATAATGCACATGAAATACCGTTAAAATCAACCCATGCATTTGTATAGTTATGGCCCTTTGTTATTTTTAAATAGACATCTTGTATAGGAAAATTTCTGTCCATAGCCATATCTTGCCTGAAACTGTATGCCTTAGAGCTTAGATATTTTGTATGTTGCATTTTCTAGTGAACTTCTACAAAGTTTGTTGAAATTATATCTGTGGGGTCAGAATTGGCCCTGCCTCAGGGGTCCTATTTGAAATATTGTTTGCCAAAGTACTCATGAGAGTGATACAGGTCTATCATGGCCCTTTAGTTTTACCTCTTGAAACTACTTTTGATATAATAAAGTAAGGAAGAAAAAAATATGTTATTTTGTAATTTTAAACAATAATTGTGCTTTGAAAATATCCCTTACTATATTTATATCTGTGTCACCATCACTGTTTAAGCACAATGCATGTACAGTTGACTGGCTTAAAACTAAGATATCTGTCCCTTGGTAGGTCAGATAAAAACAGCATTCATACCATTTCATTGATGTATACAAATTCTTGTTCACACTTTTTGCAGTTTGGCTTTATGAATACTCTTTTCTAGGTTCACAATAACTAAAAAGAGCATAAGACATTTTAAGCCAGTTTTGCTGTAGATTTGTATGATAATCGGTGTCCCTGAACTTTAAATGTGTATTATTTATATTTATATTTATCTATATACTATGTATTACTACCATCTACCTTTATTTCCCCCACAGTGAGACAGTTTGCTGATATTTGTTTATTTTCCACTGCCCAGTATAAGTGCACAGTAGCCGAGTTGGAGAGCGAGTAAGTTTATAGTGTTTCTTTACTCACAGTATATCATTATATACAATATATTTGATATGTATAAATCAAATTACAGTTGACAGATGACAAAATTCTATTTGTAATGGTTTTCAAGGTAAACTAGTAACAAATGAATAGAAAAATTGATACTGTTAACTTTTGAAAGATTATTACTGGTAATAAAAAAAGTTAAATCCTGTTGCCTTTAAAACTGATCACCTATCTCAGTTATTATCGACATGTTAGAAAGGTAAGGGTAACTGTTAGTTCAGATTTTTAGCTCACCTGAGCACTGCTCAGGGTGAGCTTTTAGGATCGTTGATTGTCCGGTGTCCGGCGGCATGCGGCAGTCAACAATTTGACTTGAACAACTTCTCCTCAACCGCTAAGCCAATATTGACAAAACATGCCTGAGATATTCTTTGCATGAAGCTCTACAAAGTTGTTCAAAGAATTCTTTTCCATCAAGAACTCTGGTTGCTATGGCAACTTAAAGGGAAAACTTTGAAAATCTTCTTGTCTGAAACCACATTGGCCTGAGCCTTAAGATTTGGTATGTAGCATTTTTTAGTGGACCTCTACCAAGTTTGACCCCTAGGGTCATTGGTTTTACAAAGGCTTATATAGTGAAAACTTTGAAAATCTTCTTGTAGAAGGAGAGGTAACATTTTCAGTCCAAATAATCTGGTAATTTGTCAGAAAGGTTGTTTCTATGATTTCTAGCTCAAGTTCGAATATGGGTCATCTGGGTTCAAAAACTAGGTCACAGAGCCCAAAAATAGAAAAACCTTGTTAACACCCTAGAGGTTACATTTTCAGTCAAAATATCCCAGAAATTTTGTCAGAAAGATTGTTTTGATGATTTCTAGCTTAAGTTCGAATATGGGTCATCTGCTGGTCAAAAACTAGGTTGGAATTCATTGCTATTTCAAAAAGCCATATGGAAATAAATATGGAAAAACCATGTTAACACTCTAGAGGTAACATTTTCAATCCAAATAACCTTGATATTTGTCAGAAAGATTGTTTCAATGATTTCTAGCTCAATTTCGAATATGGGTTATCTGGGGTCAAAAACTAGGTCACAGGGCCAAAAAAGTAGAAAAACCTTGTTAACACCCTAGAGGTTACATTTTCAGTTCAGATATCCTTGAAATTGGTCAGAAAGGTTGTTTCAGTGATGGTCAGAAAGATTGTTTCAATGATTTCTAGCTCAATTTCGAATATGGGTCATCTGGGGTCAAAAACTAGGTTGGAATTCATTGCTATTTCAAAAAGCCATATGGAAAAAAATATGAAAAACCATGTTAACACTCTAGAGGTTACATTTTCAGTTCAGATATCCTTGAAATTGGTCAGAAAGGTTGTTTCAGTGATTTGTAGCTCAGATTTTGATATGGGTCATCTGGGATCAAAAACTAGGTCACAGAGCCGTAAAATGTAAAAAGCATTTTAACACTCCAGAGGTTATTATACCCCCACCACAAAATGTGAGGAGGCTATAATGGATTCGCTTTGTCCCGTCAGTCGGTCGGTAGGTCGGTACGTCCGTCTCTCCGTCCGTCCGTCTCCATTTTCGTGTCCGCTCTATAAATCCTATAACAATTGAAGGATTTTCTTCAAACTTGGCTGAAATGTTCACCTCAACAAGGGGATGTGCAGAACCCATGTTGCCCATGTGCTAGCTCAAGGTCAAGGTCACAATTGAAGGTCAAATATCAAACAAGTCAAATATTAGACATTATGTCGTGTCCGCTCTGTAAGTCCTACACTAATTGAAAGATTTTCTTTAATCTTGGCTCAAAGGTTCATCTCTACAAGGGGATGTGCAGAACCCATGTTACCCTTTTGCCGGCTTAAGGTCAAGGTCACACTTGAAGGTCAAAAATTGACTTAGAAAATATTCTTAAATTTTAACATGTATTTGAATATTTCTGAAACTAGAAAACGTATTTGCTTGAAACTTAAAATATATATGAAGTGTCACAATTAGGATATGCAGGTCAAGTTTCATAACTCTGTATTGCATTTTGACAAAGTTATGCCCCTTTTTAAGTCTTCAAATTTACATACAATCAAATATTAGACAATATGTCTGTCCGCTCTATAAATCCTATACTAATGGAAGAAATTTCTTCAAACTTTACTCAAATGTTTAACTCAACAAAGTCATGTGCAGAACCATGTTACCTTTGTGCCGGCTTAAGGTCAAGGTCACACTTGAAGGTCAAAATTGACTTAGAAAATGTTCTTAAATTTTAACATGTACTTGAATATTTTTGAAACTAGAACAGGTATTTGCTTAAAACTTAAAAGATACATGAGGTATCACAAGTAAGATATGCAGGTCAAGTTTCATAACTCTGTATTGCATTTTGACAAAGTTATGCCCCTTTTTAAGTCTTTTAATTTACTTACAATCAATACTAGACAATATGTTGTGTCCCCTCTATAAATTCTATACTAATGGAAGGATTTTCTTCAAACTTGACTCAAATGTTCACCCCAACTGGGCAATGTGCAGAACCCATCTTACCATTGTGCCAGCTTAAGGTCAAGGCCACACTTGAAGGTCAAATATTGACTTAGAAAATGTTCTGAAATTTTAACATGTACTTGAATATTTCTAAAACTAGAACAAGTAATCTCAGTATGCAAAGTTTTTCCACTCTTAATTACATTTTGACATAATTATGCTATTTTCTTAACTTCACTGCTTTTGTTTGTTTTAGTACATTGGGAAAATGAAAGGTTATTATACCCCCACCACAAAATGTGAGGGGGCTATAATGGATTCGCTTTGTCGCGTCCATCCGTCGGTCGGTCGGTCCATCCGTCCGTCTCCATTATCGTGTCCACTCTATAAATCCTATACCAACTGAAGGATTTTCTTCAAACTTGGCTGAAATGTTCACCTTAACAAGGAGATGTGCAGAACCCATGTTGCCCATGTGTCAGCTCAAGGTCAAGGTCACAATTGAAGGTCAAATATCAAACAATCAAATATTAGACATTATGTCATGTCCGCTCTGTAAGTCCTACACTAATTGAAAGATTTTCTTTAATCTTGGCTCAAAGGTTCACCTCAACAAGGGGATGTGCAGAACCCATGTTACCCTTTTGCCGGCTTAAGGTCAAGGTCACACTTGAAGGTCAAAAATTGACTTAGAAAATATTCTTAAATTTTAACATGTATTTGAATATTTCTGAAACTAGAAAACGTATTTGCTTGAAACTTAAAATATATATGAAGTGTCACAATTAGGATATGCAGGTCAAGTTTCATAACTCTGTATTGCATTTTGACAAAGTTATGCCCCTTTTTAAGTCTTCAAATTTACATACAATCAAATATTAGACAATATGTCGTGTCCGCTCTATAAATCCTATACTAATGGAAGAATTTTCTTCAAACTTTACTCAAATGTTCAACTCAACAAGGTTATGTGCAGAACCCATGTTACCTTTGTGCCGGCTTAAGGTCAAGGTCACACTTGAAGGTCAAAATTGACTTAGAAAATGTTCTTAAATTTTAACATGTACTTGAATATTTCTGAAACTGGCACAGGTATTTGCTTGAAACTTAAAAGATATATGAGGTATCACAAGTAAGATATGCAGGTCAAGTTTCATAACTCTGTATTGCATTTTGACAAAGTTATGCCCCTTTTTAAGTCTTTTAATTTACTTACAATCAATACTAGACAATATGTTGTGTCCGCTCTATAAGTTCTATACTAATGGAAGGATTTTCTTCAAACTTGACTCAAATGTTCACCCCAACTGGGCAATGTGCAGAACCCATGTTACCCTTGTGCCAGCTTAAGGTCAAGGCCACACTTGAAGGTCAAAAATTGACTTAGAAAATGTTCTGAAATTTTAACATGTACTTGAATATTTCTAAAACTAGAACAGATAATCATTTGAAACTTCAAATGTATACGAAGTGTCGCAAGTAAGATATGCAGGTCAAGTTAAGTCCATTTTTATGTCTTTAAATTTATTTACTATAATGTTTCGTAAACCAGAACAGATATTTACTTGAAACTTAAAATTTATATGATTGGTTACAAGCAAGCTCAGATGATGAAAATTCTACAATTCCATTGAATTGTGACACAAATTATGCCCCTTTTAGGCTTAGAAAATGTTCTACTACAACCATTAATACTTAAATGTTTCTGAAACTAGAACAGATATTCACGAAAATGAAAGGTTATTTGTAACTGTTTCGAACATGATTTGACAATATATATTTATACTATTACCTGTACAATTTGTTAGTTTTTTTCACCAGAGATAATTTCTTTTTATGTATATGTATTTGTGCCACTAAAGTTATTCCCTTAACCACCTTTCCATGTCATCTTCTGTCAAGGACATTGGTGGGGGTATGAATCGCATTCAGCGATAGTTCTAGTTATGTATTTGTATTTGTGCCACTAAAGTTATTCCCTTAACCACCTTTCCATGTCGTCTTCTGTCAAGGACATTGGTGGGGGTATGAATCGCATTCAGCGATAGTTCTAGTTTGTAACTGTTTCGAACATGATTTGACAATATATATTTATACTATTACCTGTACAATTTGTTTGTTTTTTTCACCAGAGATAATTTCTTTTTATGTATATGTATTTGTGCCACTAAAGGTATTCCCTTAACCACCTTTCCATGTCGTCTTCTGTCAAGGACATTGGTGGGGGTATGAATCGCATTCAGCAATAGTTCTAGTTTTCAGTCCAAGTATCCTGAAAATTTGTCAGACAGGTTGTTTTGATGATTTCTAGCTCAAGTACTAATATGGGTCATCTTTGGTCAAAAACTAGGTCACAGAACCCAAATATGGAAGAACCATGTTAAAGGGGCTGTACTCCAGATTTGATATAAAAATATTTTTTACATAAATTTAATATCTAGTGCCATGAGATTATAACAACATGATATTTTACTTCAAAACTGATTATAAAAGTCAAAATAGAACCAAAAAAAAAATATGTTCGCTTCAGCTTGATTTGAACTCTGGACCCTCATGTTTACAAAATTTTACCAATGCTTTTACTGTCACCACTATTGCTGCATGTGTAATGATAGTTATTTACTTTAAATCATATACGATATAGTTATACTGTCCCGTTACGGTATAGTACTATGAAAGGAAAAAAAATCAATTTATAATGTGATTATCTGACTTATTTTTTGTCAGTAAGTTAGTTTTTAAGCATTAGTCATAAATATTACAAGAAATTTATAATACAAGAAAACTTTCTTTTTTTTGTGATCTGGAGCACAGCCCCTTTAACACTCTAGAGTTAAGATTTTAATTCCAAATAAGCTGAAAATTTGTCAGATACGTTACTTCTATGATTTCTAGCTCAAGTTTGAATATGGGTCATCTGGAGTTGAAAACTAGGCCACAGAGCCCAAATATCGAAAAACTTTGTAAACACTCTAGAGGCTACATTTTCAGTCCAAATGTCCTTGAAATTTGTCAGAAAGGTTGTTTTGATGATTTGTAGCTCATATTTGAATATGGGTCATCTGGGGTCAAAAACTAGGTCACAGAGCCCAAATATCGAAAAACCTTGTTAACACTCTAGAGGCTACATTTTCAGTCCAAATAACCTGGAAAATTGTCAGAAAGATTGTTTCAATCATTTCTAGGTCAAGTTCGAATATGGGTCATCTAGGGTCAATTAACCAGGTCCATAGCAACTTTGTTAAAAGATGTCATATTCAGGTGATGGATAGAGGGCCATTATGGCCCTCTTGTTATGCCCCCCATCGAAGATCAGGGGGCATATAGTTTTGTAAATGTCGGTCGGTTGGTAGGTCGGTCAGTCCGTCGGTAGACACTTCGTTTCCGATCAATAACTAGAAAACGCTTTAACCTAGGTTCACCAAACTTGGTATGCTGGTTAGTTGTCACCAGTAGATGACCCCTATTGATTTTGAGGTCATTAGATCAAAGGTCAAGGCCACAGGGACCTTCATCCTAAAAAGGGTTTCTGATCAATAACTAGAGAACGCTTTGCTTTAACCACAAGCAGTTAGGTGCTGCTGGGGGGCATGTATGTTTTACAAACATTTCTTGTTTTTCCATTAATATCTGGGCAAAGTTCTGTAACCAGTCTAATTCCTCCAGGGGCTCTATAGTTTTTGCCCTTGAATTATACAGAATTAGCCAAATTAGCATTGTCTACTCTCTTAGGCAAAGAGTTTTCATCCTATCTTCTTCATACTGTCTGAGAATAATAAGGGAATCTTGACCAAGTTCAAAAACCAGCCAACCTCTTCAGGCACTCTGGGGTTATGGCTCATGAATTCTTTCTATATTCGTCAGCTTGTATGCAGTTGTAATTAGGATTGCATTTGGGATGTCTGCATTTAAATGCAAGGTCACTGTAACAAGAATTAGAAATACAATTTCTAGTTATACCCCCGAAACGAAGTTTGCGGGGTATATAGGAGTCACCCGGTGGTCAGTCTGGCGATCAGTCGGGCTGTTCCTTGTCCGGAGCATCACTTGAAAACTAATGGTTGGAATTCAATGCAACTTCATACAATGGTCAAGCACAATAACAGGAAGTGCAGTGTTCAAGAATCATAACTCCATCTTCAGTATTTGCACAGTTACTGCCCTTTGTTGGTTTTCCTTGTCCAGAGCATAACTTGAAAACTACTGGTTGGAATTCAGTGCACAATGACAGGAAATGCAATGTACAAGAACTACATCTTTAATTGCCCACAACCATAACTCTATTTCAATTATTTTACAAAGTATTCTGATACTAATAACATCCTTAGTTCAGAATCAGTCTTGCTGGGGTATTAATCACATTTAGTGATAGCTCTAGTCAGAATCTTTACTTTGGAATGTTTTCTTGCAGTAAAACTTACTGTTGCTAAAAATGGGGAAAAATGTGTTATGGTCTATAACTTTACTTGAAACTATCGTAATGCAAGAAAACTTGTTGTGTATGTAGTTTCTGTGCAGTTGTTTCTTCTGTCCACATCAAGCCATTGATAGTTAAGACAGAGAAACAGTCTCTAATCAGTAATTTCACTTTGGAATGTTGTAATGCAATGAAACTTGGTATGTGTGTAGCTTGTATGTAGTTTTTGCTTTGATTTGTGATAGGGGTATTCATTTTCAAGGTCAGGGTCACTGTAACTGAAAATAGGAAAATGGTTTCCATTCTACTTCACTTCCTTATGTTGTAATGCAATTAAACTTGGTGTATAAGTAGCATGTGTGCAGTTGTTGTTTTGAATGGTGTCTATGTTGGCCTGTTTCTTTTGTTCCTATGAGGAGGCAAAATGTGTGTATTTATCATGTTCAAGCTCTATTTATAATGGCTGATGCTGTGTCAGCAGACTTTGTGGCTTTAAGTGGTGTTGGCAAAGATGGTTTTACCTCTCAGAGTAGATAATATAGAAAAATCAGTTTCTTCTTGTTCTTTGCAATCCAATATTTCATCGGATATAGGGTGTGTATAACAAAGGATCTTTTTTTCCTCTTAATTCTTTGTTAACATGAATTTCCATAATGATTGTACAATTGATGTATTACAGGGAAGGTTTTCCAATTCAGCCCAGTCAGACAGGCTTCTGCAAAGTGTTCCATCTCACACCATTATTATCAAACAACAGAGACAAACGTGGCCTCGCTCTTGATGGAAAACTCAAACATGAAGATACAAATCTTGCCTCTTCAACAATGTAAGTTTGTACATGAATGTATCTGCACTGTTAGGTACTGAACTTGCACAGTGCTCCTAATAACAACAGTTTCTTTTTAGCTCACCTGAGCACTGCTCAGGCTGAGCTTTTGGGATCGTTGATTGTCCAGCGTGCGTCATGGTCGTCAACAATTTGACTTGAACGACATCTCCTCCTAAACCACTAAGCCAACATTGACGAAACATGCCTGGGATATTCCTTGCATGAAGCTCTACCAAAGTTGTTCAAAGAATTGAATTCCATCAAGAACTCTGGTTGCTATGGCAGCTGAAAGGAAAAACTTTGAAAATCTTCTTGTCTGAAACCACAAGGCCCTGAGCCTTAAGATTTGGTATGGGACATTGTCTAGTGGAACTCTACCAAGTTTGTTCAAATTATGCCTCTGGGGTCAGATTTGGCCCTGCCCCGGGGGTCAGTTGATTTTTTGCTCACCTTAGCCTTTGGCTCATGGTGAGCTATTGTGACCGGTCTTTGTCTGTCGTCCGTCAACAATTTCATTCAAACAACATCTCCTCTGAAACCTCTGGGCCAAATTTGATGAAACTTGCCTGGGATGTTCCTTGCATGAAGCACTACCAAAGTGGTCAAAGAATTCAATTCCATCAAAAACTCTGGTTGCTATGGCAACTTAAAGGAAAAACTTTGAAAATCTTCTTGTCTGAAACCACAAGGCCCTAAGCCTTAAGATTTGGTATGTAGCATTGTCTAGTGGACCTCTATCAAGTTTGTTCAAATTATGCCCCTGGGGTCAAATTTGGCCCGCCCCGGGGGTCAACTGATTTAACATAGTGAAACTTTGAAAATCTTCTTGTCTGAAACCACAAGGCCCTGAGCCTCAAGATTTGGTATGTAGCAATGTCGTATGGACCTCTACCAAGTTTGTTCAAATTAAGCATCAGTTGTCAAATTTGGCCCCTACCCGGGGGTCAATGGATTTTACATAGGCTTATATAGTAAAACTTTAAAAATATTCTTGTCTGAAACCACAAGGCCCCGAGATCTAAGATTTGGTATGTAGCATTGTCTTGTAGACCTCTACCAAGTTTGTTCAAATTATGCCCCTGGGGTCAAATTTGGCCCTGCCCCGGAGGTCAACTAATTATGCCCCCACTTCAAAGAAGTGGGGGTATATTGCTTTGCATTTGTCTGTCTGTCGGTCGGTCCGTAGACCAAATGGTTTCCGACCAATAACTAAAGAATGCTTAGGCCTAGGAACTTCACACTTGGTAGGATGATTGTCCATCACCAGTAGATGACCCCTATTGATTTTGGGGTCAAGTGGTCAAAGGTCAAGGTCACATTGACCTTGTAGGTAGAAACGGTTTCCGACCAATAACTTAAGAAGGCTTAGGCCTAGGAACTTCAAACTTAGTAGGATGATTGTCCATCACCAGTAGATGACCCCTATTGATTTTGGGGTCAAGGGGTCAAAGATCAAGGTCACATTGACCTTGTAGGTAGAAACGGTTTCCGACCAATATCTAGAGAACGCTTTGACCTAGGTTTACCAAACTTGGTATGCTGGTTGCTCATCACCAGTTGATGAGCCCTATTGATTTTGAGGTCATTAGATCAAAGGTCAAGATCACAGGGACCTTCATCCTAAAAACGGTTTCTGATCAATAACTAGAGAACACTTTGACCTAGGTTCACCAAACATGGTATGCTGGTTGGTCATCACCAGTAGATGACCCCTATTGATTTTGAGGTCTTTAGGTCAAAGGTCAAGCTCACAGGGACCTTCATCCTGAAAACGGTGTTGATCAATAACTAGAGAACACTTTGACCTAGGTTCACCAAACTTGGTATACTGGTTGGTCATCACCAGTAGATGACCCTTATTGATTTTGAGGTCATTAGGTCAAAGGCCAAGATCACAGAGACTTTCATCCTTAAAATGGTTTCCGATCAATAACTAGAGAACGCTTTGACCTAGGTTCACCAAGCTTGGTGTGCTGGTTGGTCATCACCAGTAGATGACCCCTATTGATTTTGAGGTCTTTAGGTCAAAGGTCAAGCTCACAGGGACCTTCATCCTGAAAACGGTGTTGATCAATAACTAGAGAACACTTTGACCTAGGTTCACCAAACTTGGTATTCTGGTTGGTCATCACCAGTAGATGACCCCTATTGACTTTGAGGTCATAAGGTCAAAGGTCAAGATCACTAAGACTTTCATCTTAAAAACGGTTTCCGATCAAAAACTAGAGAACGCTTTGACCTAGGTTCACTAAACTTGGTATTCTGGTTGATCATCACCAGTAGATGACCCCTATTGATTTTGAGGTCATTAGGTCAAAGGCCAAGCTCATAGAGACTTTGACTCTAAAAACCGTTTCCGATCAATAACTTGAGAATGCTTTGACCTAGGTTCACCAAACTTGGTATACTGGTTGGTCATCACCAGTAGATGACCCTTATTGATTTTGAGGTCATTAGGTCAAAGGTCAAGATCACAGAGACTTTAATCTTGAAAACGGTTTCCGATCAATAACTAGAGAACACTTTGACCTAGGTTCACCAAACTTGGTATGCTGGTTGGTCATCACAAGTAGATGACCCCTATTGATTTTGAGGTCATTAGATCAAAGGCCAAGCTCACAGAGACTTTGACTCTAGAAAGGGTTTCCGATCAATAACTAGAGAATGCTTTGACCTAGGTTCACCAAACTTGGTATGCTGGTTGGTCATGACCAGTAAATGACCCCTATTGATTTGTAGGTCAGTAGGTCAAAGGTCAAGGCCACAGGGACCTTGATCCTAAAAACGGTTTCTGATCAATAACTAGAGAATGCTTTGGCCCAACCACAAGCAATTAGGTGCTGCCGGGGGGCATTTATGTTTTACAAACATTTCTTGTTTTACATAGGAAAAACTTTGAAAATCTTCTTGTTTGTATAAAATATGAGATCTTTGAATATCTTCAGTTAGAAAATGTAATGTTGCATCTGATGTTTGCTTAACGGTAGACCCTCAGGCAAAGTACTCAGGTGAGCGATCCTGTTACATAGGCTTATATAGTGAAACTTTAAAAAAAAGATTTTGTATGTAGCATTGTCTAGTGAATCTCAACCAAGTTTGTTCAAATAATGCCTTTGGGGTCAAATTTGGCCCCGCTCCGGGGTCATTGGTTTGTCATAGTTTTATATAGGGAAAAACTTTGAAAATCTTCTTGTCTGAAACCACAAGGCCCTGAGCCTTAAGATTTGATATGTAGCATTGTCTAATGGACCTCAACCAAGTTTGTTCAAATAATACCCCTAGGGACAAATTTGACCCTGCCCAGGGGGTCAGTTGATTTTACAAAGGATTATAGAGTGAAACTTTAAAAAATCTTCTTGTCCGAAACCACAAAGCCCTAAGCCTGAAGATTTGGTGTGTAGCATTGTCTAGTAGACCTCTACAAAGTTTGTTCAAATTATGCCCCAGGAGTCAAATTTGACCCTGCCCCGGGGGTCAATTGATTTTTAGCTCAATGGAGCAAATGCTCAGGGTAAGCTATTGTGGTGACCCTGTGTCCAGCGTCAGTCGTGTCGTCAACATTTTACATTAAATGACATCTCCTTCTGAACCACAAAGCTATTTTTAACCAAACTTTACAGAAATGTTCCTTATATTGCCCATCTCTAAAATTGTTCAAACCTTTCTGCTCCATTGCACTTAAGGGCTGCAAAAGCTAATAATAGAAAAAATTTAAAAAAACATCTCCTAAATAGTTGGGTGATTTTCCACCAAATTTCACAGAAATGTTCCTTACAAAGCCCTCTTTTAAAATTTCTAAAATAGTTTCGCTCCACTGAACAAAATGGCCACCAGAGCTAAAAATTGTCAATATTTGGCTTCAAATGACATCTCCTCCAAAACCACTTGGCCATTTTAAACCAAATGTGACAGAAATGTTCCTTATAATGCCCTTTTCTTAAATTGCTCAAACATTTCCACTCCATTGCACATAAGGGCTGCAAAAGCTAAAAATAGAAAAAAATTCAAACAACATCTCTTACATGGCTAGGTGAATTTCCACCAAATTTCACAGAAATGTTCCATACATAGCTCTCTCTATTAAAATTGCTAAAATGGTTCTGCTGCATTGAACAGAATGGCCAGCAGAGCTAAAAATAGTTGTTATAGAATACTTCTTAGAAATTGTCTTAATAATCAAAAGAGAACCTCTAATAAAGTATAATGATTACTAATCTATTATGTCTTTGAAACTACCTTTTATTCACCAGATTAAACATTTTCCTAAGATTTTATTGTCATATTTTTACTGTAGTGTACTCACTAGCGAACTTTACAACACCATGTTGGTAGTCATTTAGAATCTTTGTCTGTGTAAAAAACACGAACCTCTGTTTTTCAGTGTACAAGATAATGTTCAGAAAGAGAATCTTGGAATTGTTGTCTCCTATAAGGTCAAGGTTCGACTGATACTAGGATTTGGATCTGGGTAAGTTTATAAAAGAAAAATGTTTATGTTAAGTAACTTGTGTGTCATATACATTTTATGACTTTGACCTATGCTCTGCTGAATTTCTAAAATGGACTCTTCCATCATGCAGTTTGGACATACTCATTTCTTACTTACATGGCTTACTAAACATTGGTGCAATCAGATTATGATCTGCACTGTTTACAAATGAATAAATGGTTGCATGTAAAAGGGTCAAGGCCAATGTTTGAGGTAATCTAAAAGAGACTGCAAACTTGATGGAAAATCTAAAATACCACAGACTACAACCTCCTGTATGAGCCAATGGAATACACCCGTTTAAGCACATGGCAAGTCAACATTTTTCCAAAATGCTGAATAACCAGTGAAAAGTCAGGATGCAGTTGTACTGACAAATTTCAAACATTACTTAAAAACACAGAGGCTTTTCTTCTTTACATAAAACCTTTTCATTTCTGATATCATTTTGTAGAAAAATACATTTTGTATTGCAATTAGTTTTCATCAATTAAAAAAAGTTAAAGATAATACAGATATAATGCAAATGAGACTTTGCTTGACCATATCTGCCTGCCACAAGTTTTTATGAGATTTTCACAAGTAGCTGATATTTGGTATTTTAAGTCTTTCATTTGACCTTGAAGAGTGCTGTAGATAGCAGTGTGTATAACTTTAAGTAGCTGAGGTTGCCTGTAATGTTTGTGTCTTTATAGACAAAGCACGGCTTAATACCTGAAAAGTGTGTCACTGATATCAGCACTCTCTGCATTTAGCTGATGATACTTAGTCCTGTATGTTATCAGCTATCTAGATATGTCAGCTGATATACATGTATAATTCTAACCTTTATTTAGAATACCCAGATATCAAATCCTGTTTTAAGTTACCTCATTTATTAATTTCAGATACCTATTTATATTACCTGGATAAAAACTTCAGACACCTGTTTATATTACCTGGATAAAAACTTCAGACACCTGTTTATATTACCTGGATAAAAACATGACACCTGTTTATATTACCTGGATAAAAATTTCAGACACCTGTTTATATAACCAGGATAAAAACTTCAGACACCTGTTTATATTACCTGGATAAAAACTTTAGACACCTGTTTATATAACCTGGATAAAAATTTCAGACACCCGTTTATATAAGCTGGATTAAAACTTCAGACATCTGTTTATATTACCTGGATAAAAAAAACTTCAGATGCCTGTTTACATTACCAAAATTCCAACACCTGTTTATATTTCTTTTCAGTATATGTTCCAGTTTATTTGCACATATTCTTACAGTAAGGTTCTGTACAGTAGTGTTATTATCATATTTACATAGATGTACTTCATATACTGGTGAGAGCTAAGATATCCTATGTTCTTGTCTGTCCAATTTTGTGTATCATCAGGTTACAAACTCATTGACTCTGTTGAAAAGGTGATGATTTTATACGACTTAATTTTGAATATATGTTGTAAATATACTTCTAAACACATGCCATCACCTGTTTACATAAGCTGGATATGTGCTTCAAACACCTGTTAACATTACCTGGATATGTACTGTAAACAGCTGTTTACAGTTACTGGATATTTTACTTCCAACATGTGTTTACACTACCTGTATGTATTTCCAGAACCTAATTACATGACTTGGATATATACTTCCAGCACCTGTTTAAATTCCATTTAGTATGTCTTGGAAAAATTTTTATGCTGTTATAAATTAATGAATAGAATAGGACATATTTACATGCTTGTAAGCTTCATTTCAGAGGACTGTATGTTTAATGTTATATTGATGTCCCAAAGGAGGAAGTCATTTACAAATATATCTTTGATTTATACTACAACAGGGATTTATCTGTCGAGTTGCCATTCACTCTGACACATCCTAAGCCCCCTGAAAGCCCACCACCATCCAGACATGGTAGTATTGCAAAGCCAGCAGATGGTGGAGAGGCACCGGTTGATACTAATCTCATACAACTGGATACAAAGTAAGTACAGATGTCACAGGCTGTAGTCAGTCTGTAGTAATGTCCTGTCTCTGTAGTTCAGAAACAGAAATAAAATATCCTGTTCAAGTGTAACTCGTTAAGTGAGTATGTACAAGGTACTTGATGATAACTGCCGCAGATATGATGTAATACTTTGGCAATGTAAGTCTGTATTGTCACCATTGTTGTAAACATTCTACAACATTCCTAAAAACAATCTAATAAGTTGCTTTAAATTTGATTTTCAAAGTAGTATGAAAAGACATAAACTTATGTCACTTTAGGTTGTGTCAGTAATAAAATATCAGTTATTTTGGGCCATCATACCCTTTGTTACTAGCTCAAATAGTTGGGATAAAAAAGTCTTGATCATACTCTTGAGGCCACATATTTGGGGCAGATGATCAGACTGCCTTTTATTCCTGAATGCTGAGTTTCAGATACATTTTCTTTTTAAATATTGAGGAGTAAATAGTTAAGAAAATTAGCAGTTAAATTTTACAAAAAACTGATTGATCAGTTGTCTTTGAATCATGTAAACTGGTCACATGCAGCACACAGTTCTTATGTTTTGTAATTTCGTCTTTGCAAAGTAAGTCCACTCTAGAAATTAAAAGTCCTAACAGACAGATAAAATATATCACATAATCAGCATTTAAAGATAAAAAATCAAAGCAAAACAGTCGCACTTTTACATCTAAAATATTACTAGTAAATTAAAATGCTTTTTGCTGAACAGTTTTTAGCTTGTAATCAAACTGCATCATTTTGTAACTAGGCCAGGTCATGACCTGAACACACAAGAGTTGGCTAGCAGTTGATGAATATATACTTAAAATAGCAGTGACCATGACCATTAGATGAGCCCTTTAGCTTTTTAGGACAAAAGTCAATGTCACAGTGACCTTGTGTTGCAAAATAGTGTCTGCTCAATTACTATAGATGGCTTGGGCCAAGCTCCTCAAAACTTCATAGGGAGGTTGGTCATGACAGTTAGATGACCCCTGTAGTTTTAAGTGTTATTAGGTCAAAGGTCAAGGTCACAGTAATCTTGGAAAGCAAAACAGTTTTTGCTGAATATATAGGGAATCCTTGGCCTCAGGTTTGTCAGACTAAGTATGTAGGTTTGTCATGATCACTAGATAACAACTATCATTTTTCTGGTCATTGGGGCAAAGGTCACAGTTACTTTGAAAAGCAAAATGATTTCCGATGAATAAGTTTAGAATGCTTGGGCCCGTGTTCCTCAAACTTTGTATATAAGTTGTTCATGACTTGTAGGTGAGCCCTGTAGTTTTTCAGGTCACCATGTCAAAGGCCATGGTTACAGTGTCCTTGAAAAGCAAAATGGTTTCCAATCAATAACTATAGAACACTTGGTTCCAGCTCCTCAAATCTTCATGGCTGCCTCTAGGGATAAGGTGCTAAGGGGGCATAAATGTTTTACAAACATCTCTTGTTAATAGATAATTTTTATATTTCTAACATGTGTCTAAATGATCACTGAACTTTTAAATATGTAAATGTTGAATAGATAGAACTGTTTGTTTTGGTGATAGGTAGACAATTCTGGTCATTGATAGGTGATTTGCAATAAGCTCAGTGTCCTTTGTAATACTGGATCAATTGTGTGATAGTTAATCCAAAAATGTTTAAAATAATACATGTACAATAGTCCTTTCTACTATGACTCATTGATGGAAATATATTTTGCTTTCAACATCATTGGAGTAAATAAAATCAAAGGTACACAAAAATATATAAAAATTGTATAATTGTAATCTGACACAGATGTGAAAATTGTGTAATGTGTAATCACAGAGATTAAAAACTGTAATACATTTAACCTTGACCCCATATAGAAGCTATGTACATGTGTTTTAGTTACTTACATTTCACAAAAACATTTTCTGTCAGCTTATATTATTCTTTTTCAGCTCACCTGAGCACAAAGTGCTCAGGTTGCGCTTTTCTGATCAGTCTTTGTCCGTCGTCAGTCCGTCCATCCATCCGTCGTCAACTTTTCATTCAAATGACATCTCCTCTGAAACCAAAGGGCCAAATTAAATGCAACTTGCCTGGGAAGTTCCTTGCATGAAGTTCTACCAATATTGTTCAAATAGTTCTGGTCCATTGCATTTCTGGGTCACTGGAGCTAAAATTAGATTTTAAAAGTTGGATATTTAAAAATCTTCTTCTCCAAAACCTCAAGGCCTGGAGCTTAGATATTTGGTATGAAGCATCATCTAGTGGACCTCTACCAAGTTTGTTTGAATTAAGACCGTGGGGTCAAAACTGACCCCACCCCAGGGGTCAGTTGATTTTACATAGATTTATATAGGGAAAACTTAGAAAATCTTCTTGTCAGAAACCACAAGGCCTAGAGTTTAGATATTTGGTGTGCAGCATTGTCCAGTGGACCTTTACCAAGTTTGTTCAGATCATGGCTCCTGGGTCAAAAATGGCCCAGCCCCGGGGGTCACATGTTTTACATAGAGTTATATAGGAAAAACTTTAAAAAATCTTCTTGTCAGAAACTGCAAGGCCTAGAGTTTAGATATTTGGTTTGCAGCATTGTCCAGTGGACCTCTACCAAGTTTGTTCAAATCATGGCTCCTGGGTCAAACCTCAAGGCTTAGAGTTTAGATATTTGATGTGTAGCATTGTCCAGTGGACCTCTGCTAAGTTTGTTCAAATCATAGCCACTGGGTCTAAATAGGCCCTGCCCAGGGGGTCACTTGTTTATATAGAGTTATATAGGAAAAAGTTTAAAAAGTCTTCACATCAGAAACCAAAAGTATAGAGCTTAGATATTTTGTATGAAGCATTGTCAAGAGGACCTCTACCAAGTTTAATTAAATCATGGCTCCTTGGTCAAAAATGGCCCGGCCCAGGGGTCACATGTTTTACATAAAGTTTTATAGGAAAAACTTTAAAAATATTCTTTTCAGATACCACAAGGCCTAGAGTTAAGATATTTGGTGTACAACATTGTCTACTGGACATCTACCAAGTTTGTTCAAATTATGACCCTGGGGTCAAAACTGGCCCCACTCGGTTTATATTGGGAAAACTTAAAAAATCTGCTGCTCTGAATCACCAAGGGCTAAACCTTCAATTGTTTGTTTTTATGTCTCCCCCAACCCTGCCCTGCTGATGGAGACATATTGTTTTTGCTTTGTCCATGGGTGTCTGTTTGTCTGTTTGTCTTTCACACTTTGTTTCCTTTCAATAACTTGAGTACCAGTTGACCCAGAACCTCAAACTTCACAGGGTTATTGCCCTTATTGAGTACAAAAAATCCTTTTTGTGTTTTGGGTCAGTAGGTCAAAAGTCAAGGTCAGAGGGACCTCTAGAGTGAAAACCATTTCCACTCAATAACAGGATTACCATTTTGCCCAGAGCCTCCAAACTTCATAGGATGATTGCTTGTACTAAATAGAAGAACATGTTGTTTTTGGGGCTAGTATGTCAAAGGTCAGGGTCACAGGGACCTGTTGAGTGAAAACTATTTCTGCAGAGTAACTGTAGTACCAGTACACCCAGAGCCTTCAAACTTTATAGGATAATTGTATTAGAAGAATCCTATTGTTTTTAGGGTCCATAGGTCAAAGGTTAAGTTCACAGGGACCTGTAGAGTGAAAACTGTTTCTGCTCAGTAACTGGAGTACCATTTTACCCAGACCTTTCAAACTTCATAGGATGATTGTCTTTACTCAGTAAAAGAACCCAATCATTTTTGGGGTCAGTAGGTCAAAAGTCAAGGTCACAGGGACCTGTAGAGTGAAAACTATTTTTTCTCAGTAACTTGAGTATCATTACACCTAGAACCTTCAAACTTTATAGGGTAATTATATTAGAAGAACCCTATTGTTTTTGGGGTCTGTATGTCAAAGGTCAAAGTCACTGGGACCTGTAGAGTAAAGATAAGATAAGATAAGATAAGATTTATTTTGGCATAATGTACATACATGGTATTTAAACACATGAAGTGATAAATAGTACAACACATACATGAGCACAAAAACCATGACATGTACACCAACACCAGGGATAACACAAAAAAGGGTAAACCCTTATTTCCATTGTGGTCCCTAAGCGTTGATGGCATGGCATAGAGAGGCAATGTTTATATTTGATGGAAAGTATCACAGAAAATATCACAAAAATACTATCACATACAATTTTTCACTAATACTAAGAATTATGTTGATACTAAAATATACAATCCATAAGACTATATTCAATCCTTTTATAATAACAAACAAAAGAAAACATTTATATCACAGATAGTTAAGTATTGTATTTTTAATAAATATATAAATATATAATTTAAACTCAGGATCTGCCTAACAGTTAAGACACATTTATCTAAAAAGATATATAAGCATTATATTATAAAAGAAAATCATTCATGCATGACTCATGCCAAAATTTATCCTTAAAAATATACAGTTTAATTCAATTTAAAAAGTACTGTTTCACAGCAAGCTTAAAAGCAGGCAGAGATTTTGAGTGAGTAATACTGGCTGGTAAATTGTTCCACAGTGAACACGCCTATGTAAGAAAATGACTTTAATCCAAACCCTTTAACCTTAGGAACTGAATAAGCCCCCTTTTTACAAAGCCATGTGTTATAACCATGGACAGTATCTTGAGGAATGAAGTTATCACTCAAGTAGGCTGGGGCTAAGCCAAGTTTGATTTTAAAAACATGACATAAAATAATTTGTTCCACACGATGTTTTACTGGTAACCAATTTAACAACTTGAAATGTTCTGTACTAGTATGGTTTTTAATGAGTACAAATCTCATTAACTTATTCTGTGTTATTTGGAGCTTATTTTTTAAAGTCTGTGTTAACCCATGATACCATATTGAACACGAATAGTCAAAATGACACTGTATTAAAGACATAACCAATAATCTTTTAGTATGTTGGGTAAGGAAATCCATTTTTCTGTAAAGAAACTTTAACCTGGCATTTGCTTTTTGAAGAATGCTTTGTGCCATGACCTCAAATGATAGGTGTTGGTCAAGAGTTGCACCTAAATACTTAACAGAAGATGTGGGCTTTATATCAGTACCATTACATGTAACCTGGAGGTTAGAATCATGTTTAAGTTTAAACTTGGACCCAAAAAGAATAGACTCTGTCTTGCCAAGATGCAAAGACAGTTTATTATCAATTAACCAATCACTAATAAGACTCATGTCATAAGATAGAATTTCTTCAACTTCAGATTTATTTTTACCAGATACAAGAATGCCTGAGTCATCAGCATATAACAAAAGCTTATTTCTTATGACTGCAGACATGTCATTGACATATATTAAAAATAAAAGAGGACCTAGAATGGATCCCTGTGGTACACCACAGGAAATAGGAGCAGTAGTAGAATGAGTACCAACCACATCCACCAGCTGCTGTCTATCAGAGAGATAAGACCTGAACCATGTAAGATGCCTGAAGTTTCATGTGCAGTATGGTGTGGTCAACAGTATCAAATGCCTTTTGTAAATCTAAAAGTATCATGCCTACAATATTGCCTTTGTCCATTTCTAATCTAATATAATCTGTTAAATGAATCAAACATGTGTCAGTTGAAAAACTACTTCTAAATCCTGATTGAAACTGATAAAACAAATCCCTGTCCTTAAAATAAGACTCCACTTGGTCTTATACAACTCTCTCAAAAATTTTGAAAACAATACTTAAAATTGAAACAGGTCTATAATTACCAACTTGTGTTTTGTCACCTTTCTTGTACAGAGCGACAACCCTAGCTATTTTTAGATCATCAGGCACCACACCTTGTATCAAAGGCAAGTTGACCACATGTGCTAAAGGACTTGCAATAATAGATGCACCATCTTTGACAAAACGAGCTGAAATGTCATCCAGACCTGTGGCTTTATTTGCACTAAAGGTGTTAAGATATTTGTAAACCTTGTTTTCAGTTACTAGTGAAAAAGAAAAATTGTTTAATATAACCCCTTTATCAGCATAAAATTTGTTAACAAAATCTTTACCATACCTATGTATACCAGCAAGCAATTTTTCAACAAGCTTAGCTGCAACAGTGGTGTAAAAAGAATTGAAAGTTTCAGCTATGACATTTTTATCAAAGCAAAGATTTTCATCTACTTTCAGGCCTATATTAGCTTGTGATGATGTTGACAAATTCTTGGAAGGCAATCCTAGTTTCTTAAGAGATTTCCAGAGAGATTTAGAATTATATTTATTTTGTTCAAGGGTATCCACAAAGAAATTCTTTTTTGCATTACATATGACTTCTTGAGTATTATTTCTCAGAGATTTCAAAATTTCAAAACTATTTCTGCAAAAAAAAATTGAGTACCATTACACCCAGAGTCTTCAAACTTATTGCAAAGCTTTTCAAACTTGCACCTATAAAAACCAATAACAATATTTGTAACATGAACAATGAGACTCAGGTGAGCATTTAGGGCCATCATGGCCCTCTTGTTTGTGATCTTGGATGATTGTGCAGAGAAAATACCAACAGAATATTGTAGGTTTTCTTGCACAAGTGTGGTATAGAAAATGCTTGATAAATTGTAGATATAATTGAAAAAAAAACAACTTCTGTTTTCCTTATTTGCTGTGAAAAATATAGTATTCCCCATGTATATCCTTTATAAATAAACATATAACATTTGCTCATAATTATTTATGACATAAAAGCATTTTAAACTGAATTTTGAAAAGGCTGATTCACAAACTGATGACAGTGGAATGTGTGTGTGTGTGCGTGTGTGTGTATGTGTGTTTATACTACAGTGTTAAAGCTATGAATTTTATGTTGTAAAGCTGATCAGTTGCTACTGCCCTAATACATATGAAACGGTTTTGGTTTATAATTTGTACCTGACAACTTGTTACTTGATGCTTATAATTTATGTCAACTTTTCTGCCG
This sequence comes from Cyclina sinensis, assembly GCA_012932295.1. Lineage (NCBI taxonomy): Eukaryota > Metazoa > Mollusca > Bivalvia > Venerida > Veneridae > Cyclina > Cyclina sinensis. Next base: position 28,910,551 of record JAAONU010000007.1, on the reverse strand, counting down.
TTTAAACATTTATTTTCTTCAAAATTAAATTACAGTTTCTGCTTTCGTTTTTGGAAACGCACATCTTTAGCCGAAGTATGCCGTATATGGTTACTTCCGGTAAAGGGATGTTATTCTTTTAGTTCAAGTAGTACCACACGAATTGTTCCCCTTGTAATGCGTTGTCTAATCGTTACAAATTTACATTTTCATAATTGTCAGTAAAGATCATGTTAAAAACTTAACAAATTAATATTCTGATAGTGCCGTCGTAATATTATCTATGTAGCTGAATATATTGGCACTAATTATTTGTAGTTATTATATCCTCAAAAGTCAAGGTTTTGCTGTAACTCCTTGAGTATAAATGCTTAAGAATTCATTTGGTCGGGGTCAGCAATCTGACCCTACGTCTGGTGCGTGATTCACAAAACGGCCTAGACAGCTTTTCCTGTTCTAAGCCTTGGGAGGTTCCCTCAGTGGATCCCATATTTATTACTTAGGATTGTTAAGATAGTAGATTACTGACAGCTCTTTTCTGTCGGACTTCTACTGCCTAGAGAACGGACAGCTGTTCCTGTCGCATCTCTCCCTCAGTTTTCTAAAGCACATATTGACGTAGTCCTGTCTCAGTAATTTAACAAGTCTAGAATTCTTAAGTAATTATATGGGTGTCACATAACGTAGGCTATAAAATGTTTATCAAATAGTTTTTTATGACAAGTATAAACTTTGTTAAGGGCAAGTAATAAATATATGGAAAACCGTGACTCGGAGTTGTGATGACTTGACCCCTTGAACTTGATATACCCAGCGTACGAACCTAGGGAAGTAACCACCCTACCCATTCGATAATTAATTTCTTTGGTTGACAATAACCCTACAATAGCATGACCTTGAGACCATCATGCTTTGTGGCACCTCGGTGTGCCCTGGCATAGCGTTTTAGCTAGTGCTCGGGTTGCATCTTGGTGACACTATATTGTCTCCTTGAAGTTACAACGGTTACATTTTTGGCGCTGCGAGCAGGGTATATCAATTAAAGTTGTATGTGGTTCAAGTCTCATTAGCCGATAGTTTTCTTAAACATCTAACAAGTTTAGTTGGCAGTTTACTAGTGCGTTATTCCTGACTGTATAGTATAGCTAAACCAGTTTTGCGTAAATTATAGTAAATTCTTTTTTTTTAGGGGCCCGTTTTGTGACATCTCGCGTCAGACGTAGTAAAAAATGTACATTAAAGTATATAAGGTATTACCTGACATAAAAGTATTATGTCTAAGAGGGATTTTTTTTATGTATACAAGTTATGATATTTAGGTATATCCTATTTTAGTATTGTGTGTTTGGTAATTAGATACCAGGGTGTTTGACAATACATTTTTTTTTGATATCAGGGGTGTTTGTGATATTATTTGATATCTGGGAAATTGCTCTGTTAATTTGATATCAGGGTGTTCGATATAAGGACTAAGTGTATCCTTATTATAAATAGTTTTCATTTGGGGTGTTAGAATTTTTTTTTTGATATCACGGGAGTAAGGATAAAAATGATATCGATATCAGGGTGAAAGATATACTAATTGGTATCTGGTGTAAGATTTAAGGTTTATTTTAATTGTAGATATATGATTTATCAAAGGTCATTATCAATTTAGTTAACATTCCCAATAAATTTAGATTGTAGGAATTGTATGATCACCATGACATACTATCATGAATTGATAATGAATTCTGATATCAATTTCAAAGCTATGTTTTAATTTTAGTAAATTGCTTCAAGTTAAAAAAAAAAGAGATAGTCATACATTTTGAAGTGTTCTTCATGTTTATGGTTCACTTTTGGTTATTATTGAAAAATAGCGCTATTGTTCAAGTACTTGATCTATCATTATCCTTCATCATGTTCATAAAAAAAAAATATTCCTTTGTCACATTTTTTTTTGCACATAGGAAAAAGGAATAAAACGGTTTTGGTTTATAATTTGTACCTGACAACTTGTTACTTGATGCTTATAATTTATGTCAACTTTTCTGCCGTTTAAACATTTATTTTCTTCAAAATTAAATTACAGTTTCTGCTTTCGTTTTTGGAAACGCACATCTTTAGCCGAAGTATGCCGTATATGGTTACTTCCGGTAAAGGGATGTTATTCTTTTAGTTCAAGTAGTACCACACGAATTGTTCCCCTTGTAATGCGTTGTCTAATCGTTACAAATTTACATTTTCATAATTGTCAGTAAAGATCATGTTAAAAACTTAACAAATTAATATTTTGATAGTGCCGTCGTAATATTATCTATGTAGCTGAATATATTGGCACTAATTATTTGTAGTTATTATATCCTCAAAAGTCAAGGTTTTGCTGTAACTCCTTGAGTATAAATGCTTAAGAATTCATTTGGTCGGGGTCAGCAATCTGACCCTACGTCTGGTGCGTGATTCACAAAACGGCCTAGACAGCTTTTCCTGTTCTAAGCCTTGGGAGGTTCCCTCAGTGGATCCCATATTTATTACTTAGGATTGTTAAGATAGTAGATTACGGACAGCTCTTTTCTGTCGGACTTCTACTGCCTAGAGAACGGACAGCTGTTCCTGTCGCATCTCTCCCTCAGTTTTCTAAAGCACATATTGACGTAGTCCTGTCTCAGTAATTTAACAAGTCTAGAATTCTTAAGTAATTATATGGGTGTCACATAACGTAGGCTATAAAATGTTTATCAAATAGTTTTTTATGACAAGTATAAACTTTGTTAAGGGCAAGTAATAAATATATGGAAAACCGTGACTCGGAGTTGTGATGACTTGACCCCTTGAACTTGATATACCCAGCGTACGAACCTAGGGAAGTAACCACCCTACCCATTCGATAATTAATTTCTTTGGTTGACAATAACCCTACAATAGCATGACCTTGAGACCATCATGCTTTGTGGCACCTCGGTGTGCCCTGGCATAGCGTTTTAGCTAGTGCTCGGGTTGCATCTTGGCGACACTATATTGTCTCCTTGAAGTTACAACGGTTACACATACAGTCTCTTCACTGATCAGTGTGTCTGTCAATCTGTCATTAGAATCTTCAATTATAACAAAGCATTTCAGTAGATGTTTAATCTAAATAATTGTCACAGCATAGTAATTTGTTCATATAAAGCAGTTCAGTTGAATATTTGTGTATCTAAATTGTTTCATCAATGTAAGTTTGTTGAATCAACTTGAATCATAATACTAGGTTTAGGTTACTATTGCAAATATACAGAAATTTCTTGATATGAATCTGAATGTCAGTTGAATATAAAGAGAGAACACTTTTATTTGGGATTAGTTTTTAGTCAGTGTTAGTTTTGTTATCTGTTAAAGTACAATAATCAGTGTCTGAATTTATCAAAGTAACTGTTATAAAAGTTTTATCAAGTATGTGTTTTCATTTCTTTATTTTAGTGTGGATGCCTGTGACTTTAGAGATGATGATTTCATTTTTGAAGACTTTGCTCGACTACGTCTGAAAGGTCATGAGGGTGATGACACTGAAGCATAAGGTCATATAACTATTTGGTAGACATCATCGTTCATCAGCCAAACTGGCAATGCCTTCACCAACAACATAATGGAGAATCATTATTCAAAAATCCAACATTTCTATTGTTAAAAAAAAAAACAAAAAAAACTACGGAGAGCTGTTTCTGGCACTTCGCATTAAACTTTTGACTTTTATACTGTTGCTTGGCAACACATGTTGGTTAGCAACAGTCAAGATTTTCAGAGTTTGTATTGATATTGTCTTGGGTTAGTATGTGTGGTAATGTTTTATACTTTAGATTATTACAGTCCTGTTGTTTTAATCATCATTAGAATGTTTGCAAAATGTAGGACATTATAGAGATAAATGTCTAATTATTAGTCTTCATCACATATACCATCAAATGTTGAATATTGGTATATATATATATATATAGGACATAGCATGCATTCAAGGCCATGTTAGGGACAGCATTATGTTGTTTAAAGATTATTTTTTGTAAACTTTCAGTTGAAGATCAGTAGATAGGTCTTTGTTCCTCCGCCTTTGGTCATGTATCAGTCTTCATTTAAATTGAACAGTGTAAAGAAACATTACTGCAGTAACTTTTTAAAGAAAACTTAGCTTTCATCAACATATTGAAAACTTTAGCATGAATTATTGCATGCATCTAGATATGAGATTTGTATAAAAAAAATGACACTAGATACACTGGTTTGGGCATGCGACACTTTGTCTTAAACTACCGTAATTTGGAGAAATAATTTCATCTAATAGATTTAGAAGCCATATTACAGATTTTTCATTAAGTTTGGTAGATATGTAGAATTCTGTTGTAAAAAGGTGCTACAATTAGTTAGGTACAGAGCACACTAGTAGTCAGGGGATTGCAGATTTCAGCTATGTTTCAGACATGTGTATCGTATAAGGGGATAAACTGGGGCGATTCACAGCTTGAGTGAACTGTAAACTGTTGTATAAGAGTCATTTCACACTTTTGTTGAGTGAACAATATTGCTTTGGCTACCCTGGTTATGCATACTGTGTAGAGGAGATAGAATCAAGTAAATAAAGTGAAATATATGGTATATTTGGCAATACCTTTATTGCTCCTGTAAAGGTAAGAGTTGATAATCTATCCATAGACAGAGTTGTTTTTTTAGCTCACCTGAGCTGGCTCAGGGTGAGCTATTAGGATCGATGAATGTCCGTCGTCCGTCGTCCGTCGTCTGTCGTCCGTCGTCCGTCGTCCGTTCACATTTAGTTCGTTAACACTCTACTGGTCACATTTTTGCTCCAATTGTCACGAAACGTGGTCAGGATGTTTCTCCCAGTAATTACTCGGACGAGTTCGAATATGGGTCATGTGGGGTCAAAAACAAGGTCACACAGCCTGTATATGGAAAAACCTTGTTAACACTCTAGAGGTAACATTTTCAGCCCGAATATCCTGGAAATTTGTCAGAAAAGTTCTTTCCATGATTTCTAGCTCAAGTTCAAATATGGGTCATCTGGGGTCAAAATCTAGGTCACAGGGCCCAAATATGGAAAAACCTTGTTAACACTCTAGAGGTAACATTTTCAGCCCAAATATCCTGGAAATATGTCAGAAAGGTTGTTTCGATGATTTCTAGGTCAAGTTTGAATATGGGTCATCTGGAGTCAAAAACTAGGTCACACAGCCTGAATATGGAAAAACCTTGTTAACACTATAGAGGTAACATTTTCAGCCCAAATATCCTTGTAACATATCAGAAAGGTTATTTGGATGATTTCTAGCCCAGGTTCGAATATGGGTCATCTGGGGTCAAAAACTAGGTCACTGAGACCAAATATGGAAAAACCTTTTTATCACTCTAGAGGTAACATTTTCAGCCCAAATATCCTGGATATATGTCAGAAAGGTTGTTTTGATGATTTCTAGCTCCAGTTTAAATATGGGTCATGTGGGTTCAAAAACTAGGTCACACAGCCCAAATATGGTAAAACCTTGTTAACACTTTAGAGGTAACATTTTTAGCCCAAATTTCCTGAAAAACTGTCAGAAAGCTTGTTAAAATGATTTCTAGCTCAAGTTGGAATATGGGTCATGTGGGGTCAAAAACTAGGTCACACAGCCTGTATATGGAAGAACCTTGTTAAGACTCTAGAGGTAACATTTTCAGCCCAAATATCCTGGAAATATGTCAGAAAGGTTGTTAAGATGATTTCTAGGTCAAGTTCAAATATGGGTCATCTGGAGTCAAAAACTAGGTCACACAGCCTGAATATGGAAAAACCTTGTTAACACTCTTGAGGTAACATTTTCAGCCCAAATATCCTGGAAATATGTCAGAAAGGTTGAATCGATGACTTCTAGCCCAAGTTCGAATATGGGTCATCTGGGGTCAAAACTTAGGTCACAGAGCTTAAATTTGGAAAAACCTTGTTTACACTCTACATGTAACATTTTCAGCCCAAATATTCTGGAGATATGTCAGAAAGGTTATTTCTATGGTTTCTAGGTCAAGTTCGAATATGGGTCATCTGGGGTCATAAACTAGGTCACAGAGCACAAAAATAGAAATATCTTGTTAAGGCTGTAGAGGCTACTGTTTCAGTCCAAATATCCTGGCAGTTTGTCAGAAAGGTTGTTTGGTTGTTCAAATTATTAGGTTAGGTTAAAGGTCACGGAGGCTAAAAATAGATTTATCTTCTGTACCTCATAAAACCTTCATTTATAGACCAATATCTTTGATATTCAATATATAGGTTTCTTGCATGGACCTCTACCCATGGGTAGGGTTTGAGGTCACTGGGTCAAGGTCACCATAGCTTATAATAGATATTTCTACATTCTGTCATAGAGCCTTTATTTATTGACTGATATTTTACATAATTTGTTTGTAGGCACTTACATATTTTCAATTAAAAAATGAAATACTGCTTAACAGCAAACCTACAGCCATAGTACTCAGGTGAGCGATCCAGGGCCATCATGGCCCTCTTGTTTTTCAAAGTCTATAGTTATTTGTATAGAGTTTAGAGCCATAGTTCTGTACAGTAAAAAAAAAAACCTACCTCAACATTTTGAAGAAACTATAGCTCTTGAGTTTAAATTTTGAAGTGCTGTACTATAAAAAAAAGAAAACTCTTAGAACAATTCTAGATGAATGAATCCCTGATTATAAACTCAGAACACAAAAGGCTCATTTTTCAGGGACATATTTTGTTTTATTACCTAAGATATTGTTTTATTTATTGCCATATTTATTACTATAAATTTTATCTCTTTCATGACAAGATCTATATTTTTACATTTTTAGGAAAGTAGATTCAGTGTAGCAGTACCACGTGACTGTGACGTCAATAAAGGCATCAAAACCAAGACAAAACTGTCAACATTTCTCCGCTTGAAAATAGAAAAATACCCGTAACTATTTCATTTATCAATTTTAATGGGACATCTGTCAGTCTAAGGAGAAAAATTAAGCTTTCTGCGGAATATAGGATCTCCATCAGCAGCTGAGCCATTTTATCAAGCACTGCATGAAACCTCGCATACAAATAAATTCCAACTTTTAGGTGCAGTGTTTAAAAATTTGTCTCAGCTGCTGATAGAGATCCTATATTCAGTGGAAAGCTTATATTTTTCTCCTTAGACTGACACATGTCCCATAGAAATCGATGAAGAAATGAAATACTTAGGGCAATTTTCTATTTTCAAATCGAGCCAATGTTTATAGTTTTGTCTTGGTTTTGATGCCTTTAGTGATATCAAAGTCACATGGTATTACTACACTGAGATTTAAGGTTTGAGCTCTTCCAGAAATAGATAATTAACAGAAACATGTGACTCTGTTGGCATCAGTGAGCTGGGGGGACTAATGTGATGAAATATTACCATGTAAATCTGACTGTTGTCTCATCAGTTGCCTTCTGTCCCACATTTCTGCATACTACCAAGTTTATTAGGTATTTGGTCTTGTTGATTTAATGTGTTTAGCAGGTAAAGGAAGGGAATTACAGGATATTTTAAATACACAACTACATTGAAATATGTGTGTTTATTCTTAGAACATTTTCATCATATAAAACTATGCATGAAGTTTAAACATTGAAGAAGTCCCTGAATTAGTGTTATTAGTTGCTTTAAAATAACTTGCAAGTTGATTTCAACTTACAGTTACTAATTCCATTGCAAGTTCTCTTGGTTACAACCATTTATTTACAAGGTCAGTAGATCAGTGTTCAAGGTCATTGTGATTTCATATTTAGCAGAAAGTTCACTGCCTTTTTAGCTCACCTGTCACATGGTGACAGGGTGAGCTTTTGTGATCGCCTTTCGTCCGTCGTCCGTCCGTCCGTCGTCCGTTCACAATTGTTGTCCGCACTCTAGCAGTCTTAATTTTGGTGCGATCTTCTTTAAACATGGTCAGAATGTTTATCTCAATGATATCTAGGTCAAGTTCAGAACTGGGTCATCTCACCCTTAAAACTAGGTCACTTGGTCAAATTATAGAAATAGCTTGTCTGCACTCTAGCGGTCTTAATTTTGGTCCGATCTTCTTCAAACTTGGTCAGAATGTTTATCTCAATGATATCTAGGTCAAGTTCATAACTGGGTCATCTCACCCTTAAAACTAGGTCACAAGGTCAAATTATAGAAAAAGCTTGTCCGCGCTCTTACAGTCTAAATTTTGGTGTAATCTTCTTCAAACTTGGTCAGAATATTTAACTCAATGATATCTTGGTCAAGTTCATAACTGGGTCGTCTCACCCTTAAAACTAGGTCACTTGGTCAAATTATAGAAAAAGCTTGTCCGCACTCTAGCTGTCTTAATTTTGGTCTGATCTTCTTCAAACTTGGTCAAAATGTTAATCTCAATGATATCTAGGTCAAGTTCGAAACTGGGTAGTGTGACCTTCAAAACTAGGTCACAAGGTCAAATAATAGAAAAAGCTTGTCCACACTCTAGCAGTCTTAATTTTGGTCCGAGCTTCTTCAAACTTGGTCAGAATGTTTATCTCAATGATATCTAGGTCAAGTTCATAACTGGGTCATCTCACCCTTAAAACTAGGTCACTAGGCCAAATTATAGAAAAAGCTTCTCTGCACTCTTGCGGACTTAACTTTGTTCCGATCTCCTTAAAACTTGGTCAAAATGTTTATCTCAATGATATCTAGATCAAGTTCGAAACTGGGTCATGTGACCTTCAAAACTAGGTCACAAGGTCAAATTATAGAAAAAGCTTGTCTGCACTCTAGCAGTCTTAATTTTTGTCCGAGCTTCTTCAAACTTGGTCAGAATGTTTATCTCAATGATATCTAGGTCAAGTTCATAACTGGGTCATCTCACCCTTAAAACTAGGTCACTAGGTCAAATTATAGAAAAAGCTTGTCCGCACTCTAGCAGTCTTAATTTTGGTCCGAGCTTCTTTAAACTTGGTCAGATTGTTTATCTCAATGATATCTAGGTCAAGTTCGTAACTGGGTCATGTGACCTTGAAAACAAGGTAACTAGTTCGAATTTTAGAAAAAGCTTGTCCGCACTCTAGCGGTCTTAATTTTGGTCCCATCTTCTTCAAGCTTGGTCAGAATGTGTATCTCAGTGATATCTAGGTCAGGTTCGAAACTGGGTTATGTGACCTTGAAAACTAGGTCACTAGGTCAAATTATAGAAAAAGCTTGTCCGCACTGTAGTAGTCTTAATTTTGTTCTTATCTTCTTCAAGCTTTGTCAGAATGTTAACCTCGATGATATCTAGGTCAAGTTTGAAACTGGGTCATGTGACTTAGAAATTTAGGTCACTAGGTCAAGTTATGATAAAAGCTTTTCTGTTTTCTAGTGGTCTTAATTTTGGTCTGATCTTCACTTTCATTACCATAAGATCTTGGTTCCTTTCTTCAGATTGCCTTATTGCATTATTGGTTCCAGGGTTATTGCCCCTGAAAGTGCCAAAATTAACTATTTAGACCTTGTCTGCACAATAGCAGCTTCATTTTTGATTTGAATTTAATCAGACTTGTACAATACTTGAGTTAATATAAGATCTTGCAGGGTTTCCAGGGGACTTGAAAAGTCAGGGAAATTTAATTTTTTTTTCAAGGTCAGGGAATTGTCAGGTAATTTTGAAAATTGGTCAGTGAAAAATAAAAATCCAGAAAAGTTAGTGAAAAGTCAGGGAAAAATAATTTTGAAGGGCTAATATTGTTCTGTTTTATTAAAGATTGCATTTACACATTTTTTTTCTGTTATGAATCTTTTTCTTTATAATTGTGTACATTGTATTTTAATAAAAGTTCAAGTATTATAAATAACATTACTAAAAGACTGAGAGTCTCTGCAACCCTTACAACCAAAAATTAAAATAAGTATGTGTTACACTGGAAATCCATGTTCCTCCCTCCAAGATCCATGTCACAGCAACCCTCTGAACTTAGTAAGTTCTGCTATATAGGCCTTACTGCTGATAGTTTGTGTCTTGCCCATATATTTTTTGCATCTATGGTTGGATTTTAAAATAATTAGTAGAATTGGCAATAGAGTGAACATGTGTCATGTACATAATCCCTGTTTGGAATGGTATTCCAACATTCAGTTCACAGCAACCTAATTTTTTGTATAACGGCAGGATTTTTTAAAAAATATTGCGGCACAAACTTCTACATTTTTCAAGATACTGCTTTGAAAGTTTAAACATGTTAGGTATCATGTGTATATGTGCCTGATATATTTTTTATGAGGCTCAGTCCATTATAGTCCACGTTATGCTTTAACAATCCTGATGACGCACGACATCTAGTGAAACTCTACCAAAGATGACCCCATGGTCATAATTGCCTGCAACCTTTTAGTCAATTGGCAATTGTATTTGCATCCACTGACTCTTGCAACCATTGAGCAGTTGTTGGCAGGTGAGCGACCCAGGGTCCCATGGACCCTCTTGTTAATTTTTGACACAACATAACACTCTAGAGACTTGTTTAAGCTGTACTTCTAGTTCAAAATTATCCTAACTATACCACCGCAAACAATGTTAGAGAAGATATTCTGGAATCACCATGTCGATAGGTCTGCCCTTAGTGATGTAAACCAGTCTTTAAGTTTTCAATGGAGAGAAGACAAACTTGGTACATGTTTTCATTACAAAGAGTGTATTTGCAAGATGTACTTTTCATGTGTAATTGTCAGTTTATTTCAGAGTTTTTTTCCATTTTACTTAGTCTTATTTTAGTGGAGATTTGCCTTCATATACAGTTGTATATGCATTGTTTCAGAAACTACTCTGCAGTTTCAATGTGCTGGAATTAACTAGGAGCATATTATTCAAAAGAAATGAAGATTTGCTAGAAGAATTTTTACATGCATCCCTCAAGGCATTCCGTAGTTATCTCCCATGGAAGTATGACTTTTTCAGTGTGGTCATTTGATCTGTCACATTTCACAAAGTTTGTGTTGCAAACTTGTCTTTCAGTTTTCAATGGAAAGAAGTCAAACATGGTAAATGATTTCATAATGAAGGGTAGATGTGCAATACGTACTTTTCATGTGTATCCGTCTGTTCATTCCAGAGTAATCTCCCATTGAACTTACTCTTTCTGTTTTCAATGCACTGGGATAAAACTAAGATCATACCATCCCCAAGAAATGTAGATGTGCTAGAAGTACTATTCACATGAATCCTAAAAAGCATTCTATAGTTATCTCCCATTGAAGTAAGAATGTGGTCATTTGATCTGTCACATTCCATTGTCACATCAGTCACTAAGAAGTTTGTGACACAAACTTTTCTTCCAGTTTTTAATGGACATAAGTCAGACTTTGCACATGTTTTTGTCAGGAAGTGTAGATGTGCAAGACATACTTTTTAGCTAACCTGAGGACAATGTCTTCAAGGTGAGCTTTTGTGATGGCCCATTTTCCATTGTCTACCAAGTTTGTTAAAATCATAGCCCCTGGGTCAAAACTGGCCCCGCCCCAGGGGTCACATGTTTTACATAGAGTTATTATGCCCCCCATCGAAGTTGAGGGGGCATATAGTTTTGCAAATGTCGGTCGGTCCATCTGTAGACACTTCGTTTCCAATCAATAACTAGAGAACGCTTTGATCTAGGTTCACCAAACTCAGTATGCTGGTTGGTCATCACCAGTAGATTACCCCTTCTGACTTTGAGGTCATTAGGTCAAAGGTCAAGAACACAGAAACTTTCATCCTAAAAACCGTTTCCGATCAATAACTAGAGAACGCTTTGACCTAGGTTCACCAACTTGGTATGCTGATTGGTCATCACCAGTAAATGACCCTATTGATTTTGAGGTCATTAGGTCAAAGGTCAAGCTCACAGGGACCTTCATCCTAAAAACCGTTTCCGATCAATAACTAGAGAACGCTTTGACCTAGGTTCACCAAACTGGGTATGCTGGTTGGTCATCACCAGTAGATGACCCTTATTGATTTTGAGGTCATTAGGTCAAAGGTCAAGCTCACAGGGACCTTCATCCTTAAAACGGTTTCCGATCAGTAACTAGAGAACACTTTGACCTAGGTTCACCAAACTTGGTATGCTGGTTGGTCATCACCTGTAGATGACCCCTATTGACTTTGAGGTCATTAGGTCAAAGGTCAAGATCAGAGACTTTCATCCTTAAAACGGTTTCTGATCAATAACTAGAGAACTTTTTGACCTAGGTTCACCAAACTTGGTATGCTGGTTGGTAACATCAGTAGATGACCCTATTGGCTTTGAGGTCATTAGGTCAAAAATCAAGATCGCAGAGACTTTCATCCTAAAAACGGTTTCCGATCAATAACTAGAGAACGCTTTGACCTTGGTTCACCAAACTTGGTATGCTGGTTGGTCATCACCAGAAGATGACCCTTATTAATTTTGAGGTCATTAGGTCAAAGGTCAAGCTCACAGGGACCTTCATCCTGAAAACTGTTTCCGATCAATAACTAGAGAATGCTTTGACCTAGGTTCACCAATCTTGGTATGCTGGTTGGTCATCACCAGTTGACGACCCCTCTTGATTTGAGGTCATAAGGTCAAAGGTCAAGATCACAGAGACTTTCCTCCTTTAAACGGTTTCCGATCAATAACTAGAGAACGCTTTGACCTAGGTTCACCAAACTTGGTATGCTGGTTGGTCATCACCAGTAGATGACCCATATTGATTTTGAGGTCATTAGGTCAAAGGTCAAGAACACAGAGACTTTCCTCCTAAAAACGGTTTCCGATCAATAACTAGAGAATGCTTTGACCTAGGTTCACCAAACATGGTATGCTGATTGGTCATCACCAGTAAATGACCCCTATTGATTTTGAGGTCATTAGGTGAAAGGTCAATCTCACAGTGACCTTTATCCTAAAAACCGTTTCCGATCAACAACTAGAGAATGCTTTGACCTAGGTTCACCAAACTTGGTATGCTGGTTGGTCATCACCAGTAGATGACTCCTATTGATTTTGAGGTCATTAGGTCAAAGGTCAAGCTCACAGGGACCTTCATTTTAAAAACGGTTTCTGATCAATAACTAGAGAACGCCTTGACCTAGGTTCACCAAAATTGGTATGCTGCTTGGTCATCACCAGTAGATGACCCCTATTGACTTTGAGGTCATTAGGTCAGAGGTCAAGATCACAGAGACTTTCATCCTAAAAACGGTTTCCGATCAATAACTAGAGAATGCTTTGACCTATGTTCACCAAACTTAGTATGCTGGTTGGTCATCACCAGTAGATGATCCCTATTGATTTTTAGGTCATTAGGTCAAAGATCAAGCTCACAGAGACTTTCACCCTAAAAACGATTTCCGATCAATAACTAGAGAATGCTTTGACCTAGGTTCACCAAACTTGGTATGCTGGTTGGTCATTACCAGTAGATAACCCTATCGATTTTAAGGTCATTAGGTCAAAGGTCAAGGCCACAGGGACTTTGATTCTAAAAACGGTTTCTGATCAATAACTAGAGAATGCTTTTGCCCAACCACAAGCAATTAGGTGCTGCTGGGGGGCATGTGTGTTTTACAAACATTTCTTGTATAGGAAAATTTTTAAAAATCTTCTTGTCAGAAACCACAAGGCCTAGAGTTTAGATATTTGGTTTGCAGCATTGTCTAATTGACCTCTACCAAGTTTTTTCAAATCATGACCCTGGGGTCAAAACTGGCCCAACCCAGGGGGTCATTTGATTTTACACAAGGATTTATATAGGGAAAACTTCAAAAATCTGCTGCTCTGAAACACCAAGGGCTTTACCTTCAATGGTTTATTGTTATGTCTCACCACAACCCTGCCCTTCTGATGAAGACATATTGTTTTTGCCTTGTCCATGGGTGTCTGTTTGTCTGTCTGTCTTTCACACTTCATTTCCTTTCAATAACTTGAGTACCAGTTGACCCAAAGCCTTCAAACTTCACAGGGTTATTGCCCTTATTGAGTACAATCCCTTTTGTGTTTTGGGTCAGGAGGTCAAAGGTCAAGGTCAGAGGGACCTCTAGAGTGAAATCCGTTTCCACTCAATAACAGGATTACAATTTCATCCAGAGCCTCCAAACTTCATAGGATTATTGCTTTTACTACATAGAACAACCATATTGTTTTTGAGGCTAGTATGTCAAAGGTCTGGGTCATAGGGACCTGTAGAGTGAAAACTATTTCTGCAAAGTAACTGTAGTATCATTACACCCAGAGCCTTCAAACTTTATAGGATAATTGTATTAGAAGAACCCTATTTTTTTAGGGTCCATAGGTCAAAGGTTAAGTTCACATTGACCTGTAGAGTGAAAACTGTTTCTGCTCAGTGACTGGAGTACCATTTTACCCAGAGCCTTCAAACTTCATAGGATGGTTTTCTTTACTCAGTAAAAGAACCCAATCATTTTTGGGGTCAGTAGGTCAAAAGTCAAGGTCACGGGGACCTGTAGAGTGGAATCTATTTCTTCTCAGTAACTTGAGTTTCATTACACCCAGAACCTTCAAACTTCATAGGGTAATTATATTAGAAGAACCCTATTGTTTTTGGGGTCTGTAGGTCAAAGTTCAAATTCACTGGGACCTGTAGAGAAAAACTATTTCTGCTTAAAAATCTGAGTATCATTACACCCAGAGTCCTCAAACTTATTGCAAACTAATTCAAACTTGCACCCATTAAAACCGATAACGATATTTGTAACATGAGACTCAGGTGAGCGATTTAGGGCCATCATCGCCCTCTTGTTCTTTTAAATTTGACTAAAACACATTTTTGTTCACTCTGAAAATGTATTTACTGTACTGGTGCAGGTTTGCAGGGGTATTTTTTTTACATGCAGTGACTTTTTTAGGCTTTTTATGTTATAAGCACAGAAAAGAATGATGTCTTAGTATTTGAATAAAAAGACATCATTATGAGAGACTTACCCAAAGAAATGGCTAAAGTAAAACAAAAAGAATCAGTGATCTAAACAAAGACATATTTAGCAGTTTAAAATTGATCCTTGTAAAATGAGAGTATTTTTAATGCAATTTACAGTTCTGCTCGTCGAGGTAGTACTCACAGTGGCTCTCGAAGGGGAAGTACCCATAGTGGCCGGGGAGAGAAGATGAAAGTGGCTTAATGTGTGAAGTTTTATAATTTTTATGTATGCTTTAATTCAACTGTTATCAACTGTCAATGAATGATGTCATGTTAATTTATATATACATTTTCAACAAAATTATTTTAGCTTTGTCTCCGAAATATTTGAAAGTTACTGTGTCGCTTTTTTTATATCTTCAATGGAACAAACTGTAGGTTTGTTTCATGGTTGGCGATGTGACTCAGACATGTCACAGATTCACATCATGTGACATGTGTTTAATCACAGGTCCTGCAGTGAATCCAAGGCTTAGGTGGAACAAGTTGACCTTTATGTCTCAAATGTCATATCTTCTACAAAATATAAATTGTTTCATTTCAAGAAAAAAAAAAAGTTACATTCAGACAAAGCTAAAACTTTTGCTATAGAATTTATTTTAGTTCACCTAGCAAATTGAAATGCATTTGTAAATGACAGGGTCAGATTGATGTAATAAGGTGCAGCTGTAGCTAAGAGTCCTTCTTGGAATAATGAGGTAAAAATTAAAAATCTTGACCTTTTGCCTATCAGTTGTTGACTGTTTGAACTTATTGTGATGAAAATCAATCAAATTTCTACCTTAGAAAATTTAAGCGTTTTAAAAAGAAGCTATACTGAATGACTACTTAATGATAAATAAAATTTTACTAGTTCCTTTGTGTATAGTAATGAGAAGTGTAATATTAATGTTCAGTTTATCATATCCCAACTGATGAATATGTAAGAAATTTGGCAGTGCCAATAAAGATGCAACTGATTTTTGTTGTTGATTTGTGAAAATTTAGTGACTATTATTATTGCTGTTGTTGGCCAGATTCTTGTATTCTAACCATGTATTTTTGTTGTTTTGTCAGATATAGTCTCTTAAATATTGTTGTTATAAGGTACTGTTCTGTGTAGACATCATGATATACTAGAAGTCACTGTTACTCTTACGATGTGGGGCTCGATGAAATAGGTGACTAGAAAGTACAGATGTTAACAGGTCAGGTGTTATCATAAATAAAATAATATTTAATTGCACTGAAAAATGAACCTGACCAAGAGCAGTGTCGGTTAAAAAATCATGAATTTCATGGATAATATTGTTCTTAAAATATTGTGCTTGAAATAATTAAAATAATAACTACTATCTTAAAGGTAATAAATCTTGAATATATGCTCTACCTGATGCTAACTGAAGAAATGGATCAGTATTCAGGTAATGAACAGGTTCAAAGTCATGTCTTATTATAGACCTCTTGATTTGATTGGAATGGTCAGTGACAGATATGTGTTTGAGCGAATGTGTATATGAAATACATAATTATTTAACATTGTAATGTAACTTCCCTTACCTGTTGTTGGTGCTTACTGTATTGTTTGATTTTCTGAACATGTTTTTATCATGAATCAATATTTATTAATGTCTGTTTAACTGTTTAATCATGAAAATAATTTTTTTGCCAGTTTACTAACTGTTAAAGATGTATTTTGCTTTTATTGTAAGTATTGTAATAGATATTGGGTAATAGTGCAGACGTAATAAAGGGATGTGAGACATTAGACAAAGATGAGCATTTCAGTTGCATGAAGTTCTCTCGTATTTAAGATCCTATGCAAAATAACCGGACCCACCAGCACAGACATACAGCTGTTGCATTTAATTTGAAGAGACCAGTACAGTTCTTTTAGAACATTACAAGTTTTAGAAAGTAATAAAGGTATGCATCAACTGATTATAAATGCAAAAAGAGGACTAGTTCAAGCAGTTCTTTGGCTTTCCATATGTATACCAAAGTCATTTCCCAGCATGCCTTTCCATATGTATACCAAAGTCATTTCCCAGCAGAATTTGTTTTTCTGGTTATGCCCATTGAATATAGCTTACCTATTACTTCAAAACTGTTTTTTTTTTATTTCAGGAAGATTTACTGTATTCTTACATGGCCCTGAGCTCTGAGTCCTTGTCTTGACAATATTTTACACAGTATTTTTGACACCCTTTCAAATTTGATAAAAAATCGTAGTTATGCCTTTCAAATTATATCTTTAGTTCTGCTTATGCTAAACAACTGAATATCCTGCTTTTAGATCCTATTGCACTTGTACCACTACTTATTGAGATAAGATAAAATTTGAGGTAATAACAGACATATATGAAGATTTTTGGTTTGGGTGTTTGATGGTACAACAACTTTGTGAATAGTTTATCACATTTCTTCAATGTTACACAGAAAGCAAAGATTTCTAGTTTAAGTTCAACCCTCACTTTATTTATGATTTGAGAAAAATATATTTGACAGTTTTGACTTCTCATTTACTTGCATTTTCAATTTACACTAACCAAATATAGAAATTACCCATGAATGATGTTAGTAAATTGACTCCTTGTTAGCTCTGTGTATATTGTATTTCAATGTTGTAACTGCTTACTTTTTCTAAATGCTGTATGATTGCCATATAAGTCAACTATGATCATGTAAGCCATCCTGTTTTTGGTTTATATACCAGTATGTGGATTATCCAGTCAGTTACATGCATAGCAAAATGGGGGCATTGTCTGACTGTTACTGGATGGTTGGAAGAAAACATAAGAGCTTTAGGATGATTTGAAAAACTTTACCCATTTTTGTTAAATTGATCACATAATGTTTTGAGAATTGAAACAAGCAAGTTAATTTGTGTGTGAGTTTCTTTTTCTTTTCATGTTTTATCATAGAGTTGTTCTACTTCTGTATACTTCATAGTATGACAGTTGTAAGATTTTGAGAGGTTTTTTCCAATAGCCAGTGGCAAGTTAGCTAGTCTAGTAAGAGTTGGTGTATATACATATTGAATGTACTGTTTTATAAATTTACTTTTGTTTCACTGTCTTGTTATTCTGTTATGATTTTAAAGCTTTAATATATGACTAAGTTTAGTGAGTAGTTAGGAAAGATCTGAAATATTAAAATGTGCGAGAACTGTTTTATCTTGTTTGTTTTTTTTGTTTGTTTTTTGTGATCTACAACAGACGGTAGCTGCTGAATTACTCTACTTGGGGGAAAGAGCTGAGGACTAGGCTAATGTAGCTGTTTCTTTATCACCACCCAAGTTTAAGCTCACCTGAGCACAAAGTGCTCAAGGGTGAGCTGATAGGATAGATGATTGTCTGTCGTCGTCTGTCCTCAGCATTTTCCTTCAAGCAACATCTCCTCCTAAACCACTGGGGTAATTTTAAGCAAACTTCCCCGGAATGTTCAGTTGGTCCTTTTTCAAATACCTTAAAATCAAATTGGTCCATTCAGAACCCTGGTTGCAATTGCAGCCATAAGGAAAAACTTTGGAAGTCTTCTGAGAAAGCACAGGCCTGATTTCAAAATAATTTACTGAAATATTTCAGAGGTGACCCTTTATCAAACTCCTTTAAGCCATCATGGTCCCTTAAAAAAACATGGCCTGCAGAGGGTGGGGTCTATTTTCACTGTATGACTATAATTATGGAAATCTCTGAAAATCTTCTCCTCAGAAACCACCATCCCAATTTCAAAAGAAATTTACAAAAATTTCGCAAGGTGGCCCTTAATCAAATTCCTTCTAGTCATGTTGGTTTGTAAAAAACAGGGCCTGCACTAGGCAGGGCCTGTTTCACTATATGTCTGTGGAAAATTTTGAAAACCTACAATACAGCATCTTTTGTACAAATCTGTAATACAGCATCAATAGTGAAAACGTACAATACAGCACCATGTCTACAAAACCTGCAATACAGTATCTTGAGTACAAACCTGCAATACAGCATCAGTAGTACAAATCATGTGTACAACCCTACAATACAACATGTTTACAAACCTGCTTTACAGCATTACATGGATAAACTTGCAATACAGTATCATATAATTATTAAAACCTGCAATACAGCATCACATACAATACAGCATCATGCAGCATCATTTGTACAAACCTGCTCTTCGTCATAGTTTACTAACAATATTTACAGCATCATGTATATAAAACCTGGAATAAGCATCATCTGTACAAACTATATACATCATAATTTATCAACCTTCAAGGAATAAACTAGCAATTCAACATCATGTGTGCAAACCTGCTGCGTATTGTTATTTTTTGTTGAGGGAGTTTTCAGTTTTCAATGAATGAAATGGCCTTTCCAAGTCATGGTAAGAAGACAAATTGCCAAAAACTGTACTAGTGTTGAAGTGTGCAATAAATTTGAAACCAGCTAATACACTGCTATATGTAGCCTTCAGTTGCATTTCCTGGGTTGCTCACCTAAAATTGGGCTATTAAACAGTGGGAGAGGGAATGGGGGGGCCTTAACGCTGGCCACAGCATATGAAAATAAGTTCCGCCTCTATGTGCCATATTTTTATGCCCACTAATGGAGGCATAATTATAGTAATCAAACTGTCCATCCATCCGTCCGTCTGTCCAGTAAAATCTTGTCCTTGCTTCATCTCCAAAACCGCTTGAGGGATTTCATTGAAACTTAACAGGATTGTTTGTCACCAGCCTAGCTGTGCATATCGTAAGGAGATTCCGCTCAAATTATTTTTGGCATTTATGGGCACTTAGTCATTTTTTTTACTCTAACTTCTATATTAAAGTCATGTCCACATTTCATCTCCAAAACCGCTTGGAGGATTTCATTGAAACTTCACAGGAATGTTTGTCACCAAGCCTAGTTGTGCATATCATCAGGAGTTTCTGCTCGAATTATTTTTGGCAGAGTTACTTAGTCATTTTTATACGCCCGTCAAAGACCCCTAGTGCAGTGCTCAAGAAACATCTCTCTGCACTTCATAAGTTTGGAGTTCAGTTATTCTACTTTGTTGAATTTTCTTGTCCGGAGCATAACTCCAACGCTATCAAAGCTATTGACTTATTTAGATGGAATGCAGTGCACAAAAACCATCACTCTGCACTTCATGATTTTGGAGTTATTCCCCTTTGTTGAATTTTTTGTCTGGAGCATAAGTCCAACACTATCAAATCTATTGACTTGAAACTTCACAGGTGGATAGATCTCATTGAGATGGAGTGCAGTGCACATGAACCATCACTCTTCACTTCGTGATTTTCGAGTTATTCTCCTTTGTTGAATTTTCTTGTCCGGAGCATTACTCCAACACTATCAAAGCTATTGACTTGAAACTTCCTAGGTGGATAGATCTCATTGAGACGGAGTGCAATGCACAAAAATTATCACTCTGCACTTCATGATTTCGGAGTTTTTCCCCTTTGTTTAACTTCCTTTTTCGGAGCATATCTCCTACGTTATCAAAACTATTGACTTGAAACTTCACAGGTGGATATATCTCATTGAGATGGAGTGCAGTGCGCAAGAACCGTCACTGTTCTCCTCATGATTTTGGAGTTATTCCACTTAGGTCAATTTTTGTACTTGATGTTTGTCTGGACCATACTCCTACATTATCAAAACTGTTGACTTGAGACTTCATAGGTGGATAAATGTTATTGAAACAAATTGCTCAATTAATGGGCGTATTTTGCTCAGCCTTGCAGTGCTCTTGTTTACTATAACTTCTATATTAAAATCTTCTCCACACTACATCTCCAAACCGCTTGGAGGATTTCATTGAAACTTCACAGGAATGTTTGTCACCAAGCCTTGTTGTGCATATCCTCAGAGTTTCTGCTCAGATTATTTTTTGGCGGAGTTATGGGCACTCAGTAATTTTTAGCTCACCTGAGCCTGCTCAGGGTGAGCTTTTGGGATCGTTGAATGTCCAGCAACTGTCGGCGTGCGTCTTGCGTCTTCAACAATTTGACTTAAACAACATCTCCTCCTAACAGCTGAGCCAGCATTGATAAAACATGCCTGGGATATTCCTTGCATGAAGCTCTACCAAAGTTGTTCAAAGAATTCAATTCCATCAAGAACTCTGGTTGCTATGGCAACTTAAAGGAAAAACTTTGAAAATCTTCTTGTCTGAAACCACAAGGCCCTGAGCCTTAAGATTTGGTATGTAGCATTGTCTAGTGGACCTCTATCAAGTTTGTTTAAATTATGCCCCTGGGGTCAAATTTGGCCCCGCCCGGGGGGTCAATTGATTTTACAAAGGCTTATGTAGTGAAACTTTAAAAATCTTCTTGTCTGAAACCACAAGGCCTAGAGTTTAGATATTTGGTGTGCAGCATTTTCCAGTGGACCTCTACCAAGTTTGTTCAAATCATGGCTCCTGGGTTAAAAATGGCCCCGCCCTGGGGGTCACTTGATTTACATAGAGTTATATAGGGAAAACTTTAAAAATCTTCTTGTCTGAAACCACAAGGCCTGGAGCTTAGATATTTGGTATGAGGCATCATCTAGTGGACCTCTACAAAGATTGTTATAAAATTATGACCCTGGGGTCAGAACTGGCCCCGCCCTCGGGGTCACTTGATTTACATAGAGTTATATAGGGAAAACTTAAAAAAAATCTTCTTTTCAGAAACCGCAAGGCATGGAGTTTAGATATATTAAGTGTTGAGCATCATCTAAGAACCTCTACAAAGATTGTTCAAAAAATGACCCTGGGGTCAGAACTGGCCCCTCCCTGGGGGTCACCTGATTTACATAGAGTTATATAGGGAAAACTTTAAAAATCTTCTTGTCTGAAACCACAAGGCCTGGAGCTTAGATATTTGGTATGAGGCATCATCTAGTGGATCTCTACAAAGATTGTTCAAATTATGACCCTGGGGTCAGAACTGGCCCCGCCCTCGGGGTCACTTGATTTACATAGAGTTATATAGGGAAAACTTTAAAAATCTTCTTGTAAGAAACTACCATGCGTAGAGCTTAGATATTTGGTGTTGAGCATTGTCTAGTAGACCTCTACCAAGATTGTTCAAATCATGGCCCATGGGTCAAAATTGGCTCCGCCCAAGGGGTCACATGTTTTACATAGAGTTATATAGTAAATTCTTTTAAAATCTTCTTGTCAGAAACTGCAAAGCCTGGAGCATAGATATTTGGTATGAGGCATCATCCAGTGGACCTCTACAACGATTGTTCAAATTGTGACCCTGGGTCAGAACTGACCCCGCCCAGGACTTATTTGATTTACATAGAGTTATATACATGTAGGAAAAACTTTAAAAATCTTCTTGTAAGAAACTACAAGGCATGGAGCTTAGATATATGGTGTTGAGCATTGTCTAGTAGACCTCTACCAAGATTGTTCAAATCATGGCTTCTGGGTCAAAACTGGCCCCGCCCAAGAGCTCACATGTTTTACATAGAGTTATATAGCAAAAAACTTTAAAAATCTTCTTGTCACAAACAGGAAGTCCTGGAGCTTAGATATTTGGTAGTATGCACCGTGACCATAGTGGGGTCATCCCCCCGTGGGGGTCACTCCCGCCCCCTCGGCCCAAAAATGTTTATCTCATTTTTTAAGTTTTTCGCTATGGCAATAAAATTTAGACCATTTGTACTTTTTTTCAAGATGATTTCAAAAACATTATTCCTTGACCTTATATTTTTTGACCTACTGACCTACTTTTTTGTTTTTTAGCTACAGCAATGAAATTTGGACTGTGTGCACAGTTTTTCGTTTCGATTTCAAAAACGCCATCGCATGACCTATATATTTGACCTACTGACCTACTTTTTGATTTTGGAGCTATGGCAATGAAATTTGGAACATGTGTACAGTTTTTTGTTCCGATTTCAAAAATGTCATCGCAGGACCTATATTTTTGACCTACTGACCTACTTTTTTTTATTTCTAGCTGCAGCAATGAAATTTGGACCATGTGCACAGTTTTTCGTTTCGATTTCAAAAATGTAATCGCATGACCTATATTTTTGACCTTCTCACCTACTTTTTGTTTTTGGAGCTATGGCAATGAAATTTGGACCATGTGTACAGTTTTTTGTTCCGATTTAAAAAATGTCATCGCATGACCTATATTTTTGTCTTACTGACCTACTTTTTGTTTTTGGAGCTATGGCAATGAAATTTGGACCATGTGCAGAGTTTTTTGTTCTGATTTCAAAAATGTCATCGCATGACCTATATTTTTTACCTACTGACCAACTTTTTTATTTTTTAGCTACAGCAATGAAATTTGGACCATGTGTACAGTTTTTTGTTCCGATTTCAAAAATGTCATCGCATGACCTATATTTTTGACCTACTGACCTTCTTTTTGTTTTTGGAGCTATGGCAATAAAATTTAAACCATGTGTACAGTTTTTTGTTCCAATTTCAGAAATGTCATTGCATGACCTATATTATTAGCTTTCTGACCTACTTTTTTGTTTTTGGAGCTATGGCAATGAAATTTGGACCATATGCACAGTTTTTTGTTCCGATTTCAAAAATGTCATCGCATGACCTATATTTTTCATCTACTGACCTACTTTTTTGTTTTTGGAGCTATGGCAATGAAATTAGGACGATGTGCATAGCTTTTCGTTTCGATTTCAAAAATGAAATCGCATGACCTATATTTTTGTCCTACGGACCTACTTTTTGTTTTTGGAGCTATGGCAACGAAATTTGGACCATGTGTACGGCTTTTTGTTCTGATTTTAAAAAAGTCATATCATGACCTATATTTTTTAACCTACTGACCTACTTTTTGTTTTTGGAGCTTTGGCAATGAAATTTGGACCATGTGTACAGTTTTTTGTTCTGATTTCAAAAACGCCATCGCATGACCTATATTTTTGACCTACTGACCTAATATTTGTTTTTGGAGCTTTGGCAATGAAATTTGGACCATATCCACAGTTTTTTGTTCCTTGTTCAAAAATGTCATCGCATGACCTATATTTTTGACCTACTGACCTACTTTTTTGTTTTTGGAGCTATGGCAATGAAATTTGGACCATGTGTACAGTTTTTTTTTGTTCCGATCTCAAAAACATCATAGCATGACCTATATTTTTGACCTACTTTTTGTTTTAAAGCTGCAGCAAATTTTTCCCTGCATGGATCCTTGTTCCATGGGTTGGGTTTTAGGTCACTGGGTTAAGGTCAAGGTCACCATAGCTTATGATAGATATTTCTACTTTTTGTCATAGAGCCTGCATTTATTGACTGATATTTTACATGTTTACATATTTATATTAACATTACTTACATATTTTCAATTAAAATATGAAATACTGCTTAACAGCAAACCTACAGCCAAAATACTCAGGTGAGTGATCTAGGGCCATCATGGCCCTCTTGTTTAATATAACTTCTATATTAAAATATTGCCCAATTGGACTTGTAGTATCTAAGAGGAAGATTTGTAAAGTTCTACATTAAGACCATTTAAGTCAAAATAAGTCCCACCACTGGCAGCCATTGTTTTTAACAAATTGAAATAAATTGAAAAATTAGATTGGTCACACAATGAACATTTCTGCAAATTTATTTTCAAATCAACCAAGGAATTTCTGCAATCAGAGTTCTCCATTGAATTCTATTATTTATATAATTTTGAAAGGGGAGAATCCAAGGGCCATCTGCAGGACTGGTTTTTAACCCAGAGCCATGCATATGATTTATATAATTTTGGTAGAGGTCTACTAAACGATACTACAAACCAGGGATATAACATGAATAAACTTTATAGATAAGGAAACACACCAAATGTCAGAACTCCTGGCTTGTGGTTTTCGACAAGAAGATTTAAAAAGAGTTTCCCTATCAAAGTCAACAAAAACATCTGACTGCTAGGGCAGAGCCAAAAAGGACCACAGGGACAAAGTTTGAACAATCTTAGAAGAGGTCCAAGAGACAATGCTTTGCACAAAATTACCTTGTGGTATTAAAAAAAAGAAATGCCACTGTCCTGGTGCCAATACCTCCCATACCTCTTTGGTCAGTAGGGTATTGATAAAAAGGAACATGTAAGTTTATACCACTGGCTAAAATTATGAAAAATTACATAGGGCATGACTCAAAAATTCAAAAATAAAGACAGTTATGGATCTTTGGCACTCCACTTCTCCTCAATGAGATCAATTTATCGATGAAGACACAAGCTGATATGTTCAGTACATTTTAAGTTATGCTGTGGACAAAAATTAAGTATGAAAAATTTCAAAGGGCAAAACTCCAAAATAATGCAAAAGAGTTATGGTTCTTAGGCACTGCACTTCTCCTGAATGGAATCTATTTATCTATGAAGATTCAAGCTGATACCACCAATACTTTTAGAGTTGTGCCTTGGACAAAAATTAATTATGAAAAATTACAAAGGGCAATAACTCCAAAATTATGCACAACAGGGCCATGATGGCCCTGGATCGCTCACCTGAGTACTTTGGCTGTAGGTTTGCTGTTAAGCAGTATTTCATTTTTTAATTTAAAATATGTTAAGTGCCTACAAACCAAATATGTAAAATATCAGTCAATAAATAAAGGCTCTATGACAGAAAGTAGAAATATCTATCATAAACTATGGTGACCTTGACCCAGTGACCTCAAACCCTACCCATGGGTAGACGTCCATGCAAGGAACCTATATACTAAATATCAAAAATATTGGTCTATAAATGAAGGCTCTATGAGGTACAGTAGATAAATCTATTTTTAACGTCCGTGACCTTTAACCTAATCTAATATTTTGAAAAAGCTTGATAAAGCTTGCTTCATGCCAAATTTTAAAATTCTAGGCCTTATGGTTTCAGACAAGAAGATTTTTAAAGATTTTCTTCTATACTGCTATTTAAAACTTGTGACCCCTCGGGCAGGGCCAGTAGTGACCCCGGGGATATTTTTCAAACAAACTAGGTAGAGGTTCACTAGACAATGCTGCATACCAAATATTTAAGCTGTAGGCAATTGAGGTTTCCAGTAAGAAGATTTTTAAAGATTGCCTTTTTTACATATTAAGGGCCCCCGTGGCAGGGCCAATTTTGACACCGGGGCCAACATATAAACAATACTGGTAAAGGTTCTCAACACAATACTCCACACCAAATATCTAAGGTCTAGTCCTATTAGTTTGGAAGAAAAATGATTTTTCATGTTTTTCCTATATAACTATATGTAAACCAAGAGAACCCTGGGGCGTGGGTAATTTTGACCCAGGGGATATAATTTGAACAAACTTGGTAAGACATCCACTAGACAATGCAGCATACCAAATATCTAAGCTGTAAGCATTGAGGTTTCCAGTAAGAAGATTTTTAAAGATTGCCTTTTTTACATATTAAGGGCCCCCCGGAGTGGGGCCAATTTTGACCCCAGGGCCAACATATAAACAATACTGGTAAAGGTTCTCAACACAATACTCCACACCAAATATCTAAGGTTTAGTCCTATTAGTTTCGGAGAAAAATGATTTTTCATGTTTTTCCTATATAACTATATGTAAATCAAGAGAACCCTGGGGCGTGGCCCATTTTGATCCCGGGGACATTATTTGAACAAACTTGATAGAAGTCTACTAGACAATGCTACATACCAAATATCTAAGCTGTAGGCATTGTGGTTTCGGAGAAGAAGACTTTTAAAGATTTCCTATATAAGCCTATGTAAAATCAATTGACCCCCGGGGTGGGGCCTATTTTGACCCAGTGGCTACGATTTGAAGAAACTTAGTAGAGGTCCACTGGACAATGCTGCACACCAAATATCTAAACTCTAGGCCTTGCGGTTTCTGACAAGAAGATTTTTTAAAGTTTTTCCTATATAACTCTATATAAAACCTTTGACCCCATTGGGCGGGGCCATTTTTGACCCAGGAGCCATGATTTGAACAAACTTGGTAGAGGTCCACTGGACAATGGTGCACACCAAATATCTAAACTCTAGGCCTTGCAATTTCTGACAAGAAGATTTTTTAACGTTTTTCCTATATAAGTCTTTGTAAAACATGTGACCCCCGGGACTGGGCCATTTTTGACCCAGGAGCCATGATTTGAACAAACTTGGTAAAGGTCTACTGGACAATGCTTCACACCAAATATCTAAACTCTAGGTCTTGTGGTTTCTGACAAGAAGATTTTTTAAGTTTTCCCTATATAAATCTATGTAAAATCAACTGACCCCTGGGATGGGGTCAGGTTTAACCCCACAGTCATAATTTGAACAAACTTGGTAGAGGTCCACTAGATGATACTTCATACCAAATATCTAAGCTCCAGGCCTTGTGGTTTCGGAGAAGAAGATTTTTAAAGTTCCAACTTTGAAAATCTATTTTTAGCTTCTGTGGCCTAGAAATGCAATGGACCTGAACCATTTGAACAATTTTGGTAAAGCTTCATGCAAGTAACATTCCTGCCAAGTTTCAGCAAGATTGGTGCACTGCACTTCTCCTGAATGAGATCTATTTTCCTATCAAGTTTCAAGTTGATAATTCCAACACTTTTTGAGTTATAAGTGAATAGATCTCATTATTTGGAGGTGCACTGCCTAAGAACCATAACTCTATTTCGCAGTATTTTTTAGTTATTGCACTTTGTAATTTTTTATACTTAATTCTTGTCTGGAGCATAACTTAAAAGGTATTGAAGGTTTTAACTTGAAACTTCATAGGTAAATAGATATCACTGTGTAGAGGTGCAGTGCCCGAGAACCGTAACTCTCTTCACATAATGTTTTAGTTATTGCCCTTTGTTTTTTTTTCCATACTTTATTCTTGTCTGGGGCATAACTTGAAAGGTATTGAAGATATCAACTTGAAACTTCATAGGTAAATAGATCTCACTGTGGAGAGGTGCAGTGCCTAAGAACCATAACACTTTTTTGCGTAATTTTTGAGTTATTCCCCTTTGTAATTTTCATGCTTAATTCTTGTCTGGGGCATAACTTGAAAGGTATTGAAGATATCAACTTGAAACTTCATAGGTTAATAGATCTCACTGTGGAGAGGTGCAGTGCCCAGAACCATAACTCTCTTTTGCATATTTTTTTAGTTATTGCCCTTTGTATTTTTTCATTCTTTATTATTGTCCGGGGACTATAAATTCCCCATTCCATAGAAAAAAGTTAAATATCTGGTTTACTATCGTCAGGCGACACGTCCGACTCGGGGAGTCCTAGTTCTAAAATTGCTCATACCGTTCCGCTCCCTTTCACATAAGGGCTGCAAAAGCTAAAAATAGAAAAAATCAAACAGCATCTCCTTCTAAACTGCAAGGCCATTTTTGACTAAATTTCACAGAAATATACCTTGTGCATCACTCTATTAATATTACTCAAATGACTACAAGGTCATTTTTGACCAAAGTTCACATTTAAATGCTTCTCACATAGCCCTGTATTAAAATTGTCCGAACGGTTCTGCTCCATTGCGCTAACTGGCCGCCAGAGCTAAAATAGATTTTCGTCAGTTTTTGGCTTCAAATGACATCTCCAGAAGCAATTGGCCTTTTTTTATCAAAACTTGACAGAAATGTTAGTTATATTGCCTTTTCCTAAAATTGCTTAAACCGTTCCGCTCCACTAAGAGCTGAAAAAGCTAAAAATAGAAAAAAATCAAACAGCATCTCCTCCTAAACTATAAGGGTTTTTTTCCACCAAATTTCACAGAAATGCTTCTTATTTAGCCCTCTGTTAAAATTGCTTAAATGGTCCCGCTCAGTCGCACATAATGGCCACCAGAGCTAGATATAGATTTTCAGAAATATTTGGCTTCAAGTAACGTCTCCTCTAAATCAATTGAATTGGCCATTTTTAACCAAACTTGACAACCATGTTTCTTACATTGCCCTTCTCTAAAATTGCTTAAACTGCTCCGCTCAGGAACTGCAAAAATAGCAAAGATTCAAACAGCATCTCCTCCTAAATTGTTTTATTTTCGACCAAGTTTCACAGAAATGCACCTTACGTAACCCTCTATTAAAATTGCTCAAATGGTATGGGCTCCCTGCAGCAAAATTGGCCGCCAGTGGCTTAAAAAGTTTCGTCATATTGATTTCAAGTGACATCTCCTCCAAAATCACTTTTTTTACAGAAATGTTCTTAAGTATCTATCTATTTGAGTTTATTTATCTTCATTACCGGTTGCCCATATAGTGCAAGATACAGAAAGCAGCCCATTCTAGAGACACCTCTGGTTCTTTTGCATGCTTAGTTTACAGCACTGGTACAGGGGACCTTTTTAACGTCTCATCCGAAAGACAATTAGTAATGTTAGTAGTGGAGGGGGGGATCGATCTCGCGACCCCTGGGTTACCAGTCCAGCGCGTTACCACCGGACTACTGATCTGCTCCATCTTCCTTGTATTCCCCTTTTCTAAAATTGCTCAAACCGTTCCGCTCTATTGCACATAAGGGGCTGCAAAAGCTTAAAAATAGAAAAAAATTCAAACAGAATCTCGTCCTAAACTTATTTTCCACCCAATTTCACAGAAATGTTCCTTATATAGACTCAATTTAAATTGTTTAAATGATTGTACTTTGTTGCACAAAATGACCACCGGAGCCAAAAGAAGATTTTTGTCAATATTTAGCTTCAAATGACACACTGCCTTGCCATTTTTCATCAAACTTTATAGAATTGTTTCTTATATTGCGTTTTTAAAATTGCTCAAACAGTTCTGTTCTGTTGCATTTAAAGGGGCTGTGCTCCAGATGACAAAAAAAAGAAAGTTTTCTTGTCTTACAAATTTCTTGTAATATTTATGACTAATGCTTAAAAAATAACTTACTGACAAAAAATAAGTCAAATAATTACATTATAAATTGATTTTTCCCTTTCAAAGTGCTATACCGTAACGCGACGGTATACCTATATCGTATAAGATTTAAAGTAAATATCTGGAATATCACATGCGGCGATGGTGGTGACAGTAAAAGCGTTGGAAATATTTTGTTAACATGAGGGTCCAGAGTTCAAATCAGGCTGGAGTGAAAATATTTGTTTTATTCTATTTTGACTTTTATAATCAGTTTTGAAGTAAAATATTATGTTGTTATAATCTCACGGCATCTAAATACAAAATTTATGAAAAAAAAAATTTATGTCAAATCTGGAGTACAGCCTCTTTAAAGGCTGCAAGAGCTAAAATATTAGAATAAAATAGAAAACAAATATATAAAAGACTTTTGGTTTCGAACAGCAAGGTCTTATTCCATCTAATTTCAGAGGAATATTCGTCATATATACAGCTATAGAAATTGCTCAAATCGTTTCATTCCATTGCACAAAATGGCAGTCATATCTAAAAATAGATTTTTGTCAACATTTTTGCTTCAAATGACATCTTCTGACAAGCTGCAAGTTTAAAATTGCCTCTGCGCATATTGGGTTTATTTGTATAAATTATGTGATCTTTGAAATCTTCGGTTAGAAAATGTAATATTGTTTCTGATGTTTGCATAACAGCAGACCCACAGCCAAAATACTGAGGTGAGCGATCCAAGACCATCATCGCCCTCTTGTTAATTCTTGTTGCCATAGCGAGCAGCATCTTAAAAGCTTGTAGAGTCATATGTTTTACATATGAGGAGTAACAATTGTCGAGGGGTTAGAGCGCCGGACTCCCGATCAGGAGGTAGCTGGTTCGAATCCCACCAAAGGTGAGAGTCTCCAGTAACATTCCACATTCCTCACTTTCGGCGTGAGTACTGGTATGATCCCAGAAAGCAGTCATCATGTAAGTTGCAAGAATTTGCCTGCCTAGTATAGTCAGTATTTACTGTTGGCAGTAATAACTTGAACTTGATCATTAGTTGAACTGAACTTGAACTGAACATAGAAATATAGAGGAAAAATTTTCTTGTATGGAACCACCTGTCCCAGATTTCTCAAATTTGGCAATTTTTTTGTCTATTCTACATTGTACCTCTTCTAAGATTGTTCAAACTGTGTCCCTTGAGTAATCTGTGGCTCTGTCCCGGGGCCAGATTTTTCATAGACTTATATTAGCAAACACTTAAACTAGATGACCAAGGCGAACATGAAGAGCCCACAAGGTGTCAAATGGATCAAAAGTTGTTGAATTGGTTTATGTGCATTTCAAGTTTGTTGAAATTGTTGGAGACGAAATTCTCACATGGTCAAATATTATCAATTGACAATGCCCCCGAAGTGGTGCTTTGACCTTTTAGCTGAGGACCAGCTGAAGATAAATTGTAGATCCTTCAAAATAAAATTAACAATTTGACCTCAAGATCAAAGTCACTAGGAATCAAAGTAAATAATTATATGTCATTTAGAAGATCTCTTCGAAAGTATTGTTGTGTACAAACATTAACTTAATCTGTTAATTCATAAGAAATAGTTTATTTTACAATTTTACCTCGAGGTCAAGGTCACTTAGGGATCAATGTAAAAAACTGCATGTCCTTGAAATATTTCTATCGAAGGTTTGTTGTGAGCAAACATAACTAAATCTGTTGAGTAATAAGGGAGTTATTCACATTGTCCATAACTTCAGTAAATGGATATACTTCATACTTGGACACAACACCTCTTTGAACAAGACTTTTCCACTAACATATATCTGTATGACATTGACACCCGTTAGTGTAACAGCTTGATCTCAAAAGTCTAATTGTCAAAAAGAAAATTAACTTTTCCCATAACTTCCTTATAAGTATATGCATTTACTTCATACTTGAACAAATCACCCCTTTAAACAAGACCTTCCCACTGATATATTTTTATATGACTTTGACCCCTGAATGACCTTGACTTGAAGGACCAGCTGTCAAAAATACTTAATATTGGCCAAAGTTTTCGGACGAAATGACTGACGGACTGACTGACGAATGACAGACGGACAGTTAAAAAACATATGCCCTCCTTCAGGGGCATAAAACAGACAGGTATTGTCCAATACTAGGGTATTTGCATCCGCAAAATCTCTTGAATTGCCCGAGGCTTTAAAACCTGTTGCAAAAAGATTAAAACTCAGCCACTTATTTCCTAAGTGTGTGTAAATCATTAAGAAATTACTAAACAAATCAGTACTTAACAATTAAAAAAACATGTACAAGACAGTTAAAGTGGCCCAGAATTGCTCACCTGAGTATAAATGCTTAAAGTGACAAGTGCAATGTATGGATTTATAATGATAATAAAGATAACAATAATAACTCTAGAAAATGCTTTGTGCCAATATCAAAGTTTTCAGCTATTTGGTTTATGGAGAAAAAAGACTTTGAAAAGGATGCTATGTTTTTGTAAATACCTTTATTTTTAAGGTTAAACACGTGACCCTCTTTATGAGCAAATATGATCCCATGGTATTAATTTAAACAATTTTGGTAAAGGTTAACAAAATGATACTGTATATTAAACAGTCTCTTGGTTTCTGACAAGGAGACTTAGTCTATAAGTTTATGTAAAACATCTCACCGGGGGATTGAACTATAAATGATAGAAGTGCCAAAGTCGGAACAATCCCGGGCAATGCTTACTACAAAACTTCAGAACTGTGGGCTTGGTAGTTTAAAAAAGTAGAGTTTTAAAAATATTTCCTATACATTTCTTTATAAAAAGCATGACCCATAAGAAGGATTAAATAATGATCAAAGGGGCATGATTTGATCAATATTAGTACAGACTTACTATACAATATTACAAATAAAATTTCTAACACTTAGCTTTATGGTGTCTGACGAGTAGATTTTGAAAGGGGTTGTCTATAGAAGTCTCTATAGAAGCTTAACCGTGGATGGAACCAGAAATGACCTCGAAGCAAAACTTGAACAATCTTGGTTGAGGTAAACTGGAAAATGTTTTATGCCAAATTTCAGAACTCTGGGCCTTGTGGTTTCAGACAACTTATTTTGAACTATTTTTGCAATAGGCATAATATTGTGCTCTTTCGCCCAGCACGGGGGATTTAGTTTCTTTATGCCTAAACTTATAGCAATTGTCACGTTATCAAATTCTTACGTCCTCTGAATTTGGGATAGGTTTAAAATGCAGACGTTTTATGCAGAAACCATGATGAAAGAGGGATACGATTGCAAGTCTGAAAAGAGCAGTGCAATGAAAAGGATCACTCATATACACCGGTCCTTAAGAAAATGTTCACCTTAAATATTTAGGCTGACATTTAGATTTATTATGAAATGATCTTTCGAAGAAAAAAAAAAAAAACAACAGCATTTAATCATCTTTTAGTTTAATCTTGACTACTCGCATCAGTCCGTATTTATGTCTTACTCTAGCTGGTCTGGAGATTCCTATTAAAATATGCTGAGTCCGTGTATTCTTTTTAAATCAATTTTTTTTCTTTTGTATACCAACTTCGAAGTGAGTCTCTTTGTGTCTTTACATTTGTCTTTGTTATTCTATTATGTAAGAGTTTTATTAATAAAAAATATTACTTGTCTTCCAGGTATTGCTGACCACAAAATTATTTCTTTTACAGCAAATATAAAACCAAAACAAATGCGACAAAAACCAAGAAATGTTCCATTATACAAGAAAGCCGACTGGGATGGGTTTGGTAGGTACATGGAATTAGTGAAGGATGATATCTTACATAATTATGCATCCAAATCAGTGGAAGCCATATGGGAAAAATTTTCAGATGCAATTTCTTCTGGTATTTCAAAAAGAATTGGTACAAAAAACACTCTACCTTGGATCACACAGCCCATTAAACGCCTTATGAGAAAGAGGGATAAAATGTACAGTAAACTGAAAAGAGATAGAAACAACGGAACTAAATCTGCATTTCTAAATTTGAAAAATGTAATAAAGAAACAAATAAAATTGTCTTATAACAATTATATTGAATATGTTTTAGGTTTACAAGATCAGAATGGTGAAACAAAAGATGCAAATCAAAAATTTAATACTAAAAAACTTTTCAGCCTAATAAAAAATTGCCAGGCAGGATGCAACAGGTATCTCAACATTATATGACAAAATTTCAGGCACCTCTAAATCAGCTAATGAAGAAAAGGCAAATATTTTAAATCAACAATTTCAATCAGTGTTTACACCCATGTCCCCTCTAACTCTATCTCAGTCTTGCGTTTCAGCCATGAAGAACTCTGGATCACATTCTAGTTTCAGTAAATATCCAGCTATGCCAGACATTACCATCTCGGACAATGGTGTACTGAAGCTGCTTTCCAACCTAAATCCACACAAAGCTGCAGGCCCGGATAACATCAAGCCTTTGGTTCTGAAATCTCTTAGATATCAAATCTCACCAGTATTGTCTCTTTTATTTCAGAAATCACTAAATACAGGTTTCTTACCAAAAATTTGGACATCAGCAAACGTGGTACCACTTTTTAAGACAGGTATCAGAGAGGATCCTGCAAATTACAGACCTATTTCACTAACCTGTATAATATGTAATATTTTGGAACATATTGTGGCTTCAAATTTGACAGCGCACTTTGATAAACATAACATTCTCTGTGATTTACAGC
This sequence comes from Cyclina sinensis, assembly GCA_012932295.1. NCBI lineage: Eukaryota > Metazoa > Mollusca > Bivalvia > Venerida > Veneridae > Cyclina > Cyclina sinensis. Next base: position 28,876,178 of record JAAONU010000007.1, on the reverse strand, counting down.
ATGGTTTTAGGGAACGTCGTTCTTGTGAAACGCAACTTGTACAACTTGTTGACGATCTGGCGTGTAATCTTGTGAATGGTCAGCAAACAGATCTTATTCTTTTAGATTTTAGCAAGGCGTTTGATAAAGTTAGTCATCTAAAATTACTTTTTAAATTGCAGGAATATGGAGTAAACAAACAAGCTGTAACATGGATTAAATCCTTTCTTATAGGTAGATCAAGAAAAAGTTTTACTGGAAGGAGAATGCTCAACAGAAGTCCCAGTAACATCCGTGGTGCCTCAAGGCTCAGTACTTGGTCCTTTACTTTTTCTCTTATATATAAATGACCTTCCAAATTCTATTACATCTCAAGTTCGTCTTTTTGCAGATGACACTGCTGTATACTTAGCAATTAACAACTTGCAGGACTGTTCTGTTCTTCAAAATGATCAAGACAAGTTAGTTCACTGGGAAAAAATATGAGACATAGAATTTAACCCAAACAAGTGTGTCGTTTTAATCATCTCTAAAAAAGCACAAATTTCTTTTTAATTACAGGTTACATGGACAAATATTAGAAGTTGTAGACAGTGCAAAATACCTAGGCGTTTCCCTATCAGATGATCTCTCATGGAATAAACATATAAACAACATCACCTCAAATGCTAATAAAACTCTTGCTTTCCTTCGCAGAAATATTCAAACTAAAACACAAAGTATCAGAGAAGCAGCCTATAAAACATTAGTTAGGCCACAAGTGGAATATGCCTCAGCTGTCTGGAGCCCGCACACAAAAACCAATATAGATAAAATAGAAAAAGTTCAACGTAGAGCAGTCCGATGGGTAAAAAATGACTATTCATATAACAGTAGTGTCACCCGTATGCAGACAGAACTTGGCTGGCAGACACTACAAGACAGACGTGACCTTTGTAGACTTACAGTATTTTACAAAATTGTTTATGGCTTGCTGGCGGTTTCGCTACCATCGTATCTTGAGAGGCCGGCGAGAGTGTCTCGTCACATGCACCCTCGATCTTTCAGACAAGTTCACACCTCTTCCAACTACTTCAAATATTCTTTGTTTCCCATATACTGTAGTACTCTGGAAGCAACCTACCCGCCACTGTTGTCTTACAGACAGACCTTGATGAGTTTAAGGGTGGACTAAACCCCTCTTTGCTCCCCAGTCGCCCCTGAACGTGTAAAGCTCTGTTTTTAACAAACTTTTTAACCTATAAATACATTTCGTCTTATTTTAACACTTTCACACTTTATTTCACATCTCACTTTCATGCTTTGAAGTCTCCCTTTCAATGCTTTTAAACACTTTTATCTTGCACTGACGCGCACCTGCCAGTCATACCCGAGAGGGGCGTTAGGCAGTATAGATAGATAGATAGATAGATGTTTCGAGAGCTTCGTCTGTCAATGTAATTTTACTAAAATGGGACCATCTGCTTCATTGTAGAATCTGCTTCAAATTTTAAATCTTAGAACTCGGTTTTTGTCACGAACCATTGTTTTCTGAATAATTCTTCTATGTTTAGATTGCTTGCCGAGATCGTCTGCAAACTAAACTTTCCATACACTTTTGGCGGGAGTTGTATTCGGCATTAGCACGTGACTGTCCACAACTGGAAGCAGGTATACTGGGACATTGTTTAAAGTTTGAAAACTTTGCCAAAAGTTTCTTCATGTTACAGATACATGCATCCGCTTATGTAAAAGTTTGTACTGTGAATTCAAATTGCATCAGGTAAGCATAAAGCAGTTTTGTAATAATGTAACTTAGTTACCTCCCTTAGGCGAAGTGTAAAACCCGGAAAATCCGGAAAAAATAAAGCGATTTTCCGGAAATCATGGAAAAGGCTGTAAGTGCCTCAAAACGTGTGCTAGAGTCATACATTTCGTATCTATATAAACTAAAGACTCTCAGCTTTTACATATTTGTAAATAATTATATTTGCTTGCAGGGAATTTAAGTTATAGAGCTCCTGAATATAGCATTACCGTTGCCGTAAAATACGGCCGTACAGGAAAACCCGGAAATCTTTGAAAGGACTATAAATTCTTAAATACGTAAGCCGGAATAATAACAATTGTATTAATATTAACTAGAGACTCTCAGCTTTTACATATATGTAAATAATTATATTTGCTTTCGGTAAATTTAAGTTATAAAGTTTATTAGTTTATTGAAAGGAAATTTAAACTAATAGTTTCTTCCCGGTTTTTCTGTAGAATCGGCTATTTCTTTATCAAATTAAACTTACTTCACGTCTTTAAATCAAGCTTATTTTCACAAATGATTGATATTGAAAGGCAGTTTAAACATATATAGTATTTTCTTTAATCTATCTTTACTAAATATTTACTTAGAGCATCTAACATTATTTCCGGAAAATCAAGTTTTTTTCCCTGGGTTTTCCCGTAGAATCGGGATATTTTTTATCAAATTAAACTTACTTTACATCATTAAATCAGGCTTATTTTTACAAATGTTTGTTATTGAAGGGTAAATAAAACATATATAGTATTTTCAGTCATTTATCTTTGTTATTTTTTTAATTAAAACGTCAGAAATGTTTTCCGGAAAATTGATCTTGTTTTCCGGGTTTTCCGGGACTTTTCCGGGTTTTACACCTGCCCCCTCCCTTAACATAAAAAACTTGAAGATAGGCGTTCAGAGGAAGAGCAGTCTCAATATATCGACTGCAAATAGAAGCGGATCAGTGGTAATGTGCTGAACCCAGGGGTTCCGAGATGGCTCCACCGCTCCTGCACTAACATTACTAATTGTCTTTCATATGGGACGTTAAACAGAGGTCCCATGTATCAGTGCTTACACTGAGCTAGTCCTTCATTGAAAGACTTCGCATTTTCATTTTTTAACAGTTTTACATTTGATGGAAAATGCGAATATGTTATAATGGATTTGACCAATGTAAAAAATAGCTTCAAATCTGTGGTATACGTCTAAATATTTTGGACTATACAGTGAGCATATAAAAAAGGATGGGATGCTTTCTGTATCTTGCTCTATCCCCCACAACATAAAATAAGTAGTCAATGCTGGGGGCATCAGTAATATGGGCAACCAGTACGGATGATAAATAAACTCAAATAGAAAAAAATAGAGACCTAGATCAATTCATATTGACATTTTACAGTTGTTGTAAGGAGGTAGCCTCACTATTTTGCCTCCAAAGGTGAACCGATTTTATAGGTTGACATTTTATTATTGTTTGCCATCTACGTCTCACTTTGATCTGCAGCTGATCAAAGGGATTTGCCCAATCGTATGCGGTTGGGCACATATTGTTGCTCGTTTGTCCTATATTCTGCTGAGTTTACAACAAAAGTGACGACTTAAAGATAAACTATGATAACATTATAACCAGTCTCTTTCATATATGAAAAACTCTCAGATAATATATAGTATAAACTGAAACACATGTTTTGTATCTGTTAATCCACCATTTTATTTAAATTTGGCTATCGGAATTCCTTGGTGGTGAAGGCAGTGATGTGATTGTTACAGAGGAAATTACCCGAAGCGTTCCTTCCGCGAGATTTCCGCTTGGTTGTATGCAGTTTAAATTAGACTTAAAGGTTGAAAAACTAAAAATATCAGATCTATAATAGTGGTTCAATTCTTTAAGCATAATAAATTAGGCTAGTAAGGGGGATATTGACCATTAAAAATCTTCTTGTCTGAAACTACAAGACCCTGAGTCTTAAGATTTGGTATGTAGCATTGTCTAGTGGACCTCTACCAAGTTTGTTCAAATTATACCCCTGGGGTCAAATTTGGCCCCGCCCGGGGGGTCTATTGATTTTACATAGGCTTATTTAGTTAAACTTTAAAGATTTTCTTGTCTGAAACCACAAGGCCCTGAGCCTTAAGATTTGGTACGTAGCATTGTTTATTGGACCTCCATCAAGTTTGTTCAAATTATACCCCTGGGGTCACATTTGGCCCCGCTCTGGGGGTCAATTGATTTTACATAGGCTTATATAGTGAAACTTTAAAAATCTTCTTGTCTGAAACCACAAGACCCTGAGTCTTAAGATTTGGTATGTAGCATTGTCTAGTGGACCTCTACCAAGTTTGGTCAAATTATGCCCTTGGGGTCAAATTTGGCTCTGCCCTGGGGATCAGTTGATTTTACATAGGCTTACATAGAGAAAACTTTAAAAAATCTTCTTGTCTGAAACCACAAGGCCCTGAGCCTTAAGATGTGGTATGTAGCATTGTCTTGTGGAGCTCAACCAAGTTTGTTCAAATTATACCTCTGGGGTCAAATTTGGCCCCACCCCGGGGTCATTTGTTTTACATAGGCTCATATAGGAAAAACTTCGAAAAATCTTCTTGTCTGAAACCACAAGGCCCTGAGCTTTAAGAGCATTGTCTAGTGGGCCTAGCATTGTCTAGTGGGCCTCTACCAAGTTTGTTCAAATTATTCCCCTGGGGTCAAATTTGGCCCCACCTCGGGGGTCAGTTGATTTTACATAGGCTTATATAGAGAAAACTTTGAAAACCTTCTTGTCTGAAACCACATGGACCTGAGCCTTAAGATTTGGTATGTAGCATTGTCTACTTGTCTATAGTGAAAACTTTGAAAATGTTCTTGTAGAAGCAGAGGTCACATTTTCAGTCCAAATAATCTGGAAATTTGTCAGACAGGTTGTTTCTATGATTTCTAGCTCAAGTTCGAATATGGGTCATCTGGGTTCAAAAACTAGGTCACAGAGCCCAAAAATAGAAAAACCTTGTTAACACTCTAGGGCTTACATTTTCTGTCAGAATATCCCAGAAATTTGTCAGAAAGGTTGTTTTGATGATTTCTAGCTCAAGTTCGAATATAGGTCATCTGGGGTCAAAAACTAGGTCTCGTAGCCCAAATATTAAAAAACCTTGTTAACACTCTAGAGGTAACATTTTTAGACCAAATAACCTGGAAATTTGTCAGGAAGGTTGATTCTATGATTTCTAGCTCAAAGTCAAATATGGGTCATCTGGGTTCAAAAACTAGGTCACAGAGCCCAAAAGTAGAAACATCTTGTTAACACTGTAGAGGTTACATTTTCAGCCCAAATAATCTGGAAATTTGTCAGAAAGGTTGCTTTAAAGATTTCTAGCACAAGCTCAAATATGGGTCATCTGGGTTCAAAAACTAGGTCACAGAGCCCAAAAATAGAAAAATCTTGTTAACACTCTAGAGGCTACTTTTTCAGCCCAAATAATTTGGAAATTTGTCAGAAAGGTTGCCTTGAGGATTTCTAGATCAAGTTCGAATATGGGTCACAGAGTCTCTATGTCACAGAGTCCAAATATGGAAAAACCTTGTTTACATTCTAAAGGTAACATTTTCAGTCCAAATAACCTGGAAATTTGTCAGAAAGGTTCTATCGATGATTTCTAGCTCAGTTTTGAATATAGGTTTTCTGGGGTCAAAAACTAGGTCACAGAGCCGAAATATCGAAAAACTTTGTAAACACTCTAGAGGCTACATTTTCAGTTCAAATGTCCTCAAAATTTGTCAGAGAGGTTGTTTTGATGATTTGTAGCTCAAGTTTGGATATGGGTTATCTGGGGCCAAAACTAGGTCACAGAGCCTCAATATCCAAAAACCTTGTTAATAATCTAGATGCTACATTTTCAGTCCAAATAATCTGGAAATTTGTCAGAAAGGTTGTTTCAATAATTTCTAGGTCAAGTTCGAATATGGGTCATCTGGGGTCAATTAACCAGTTCCATAGCAACTTTGTTAAAAGCAGTCATACTCAGGTGAGCGATACAGGGCCATCATGGCCCTCTTGTTTTCAAATTTTGCTTCTGGGTTGAAAGGGGCTCCACTGTGACCTTTTGACCTATTTCTCAGGTGAGCGATCTAGGGCCCTCTGAACCCTCTTGTTTTAATAGTCACTATTTGCCTTCAGAGTACAGACCAGATAGGATTCAAAATGTGGTGGAAATTGTTCTTTCTTTGCATATGTAATGCCCAATAAAATCTGTTGGGCACCAGTTTGCACAAAAACTATGAAACTTATTGACAAAAGATATCCATGTGATGAAAGAGTTTAATTTTCTGCTTCAGATGATGTATGTTTCAAGTAAGTTTGCTCATAGTGGCAAAAGAAATTTACAGATTTAACATGCTATAATCCGTTATCGGATAAATGGCCACAGAAGTAAACATTTAACAATTGTATGTGAACCCTATACTGTGAATTCTTATTAGCGGTATTAAATCTTTTCTAATTATAAAGTGACAAGACCAATGACATGTACAGAACTAGTTTTGTCATGAACATTTTCATAACAGTTAACTGACAGTTTAGAATAGTGCACTATTTTCACTGGCTATTGCATTCTCAGTGCTCGCACACCCCCATCAGGTAAGAGTGATGAAATCAAGAGACTGATGTACATTTAAAAGCATATTTTTGCTTTTTTTTTGGTTTGTGGAACAGATTCAAACAGAATATAGTATTTCCCTATGTTTCCAAATGTGCAAGTGTAAAATAAAAATTGGTTGGGAAATAGGGATTTCAAAAAAATCCATTTCCCACCTCTATTTTGTTGGTTTCTGGTTGAGATGTAAAGGCAGCATCCTGCCTGTAGTCACAATATTGAGACTACAATGGCATCATGAAGTAGAGCAAACATTTTTCTATAAAATGATGTCTTTTTAGCTCAACTGAGCTGGCTTATGGTGAGCTATTAGGTTCAATCAGTGTCCCTCGTCCGTCATCTGTCGTCCGTCCACACTTAGTTTGTTAACACTTTAGTGGTCACATTTTTGCCTTAATTGTCATGAAACTTATTCAGGATGTTTGTCCCAGTGATTACTTGGATGAGTTCAACATGGGTTATCTGGGATGAAAAGCTAGGTCACAAAGCCCAAAAATAGAAAAACCTTGTTAACAATCTAGAGGCTACATTTTCAGTCCAAATAATCTGGAAATTTGTCAGAAAAGTTGTTTCAATAATTTCTAGCTCATATTCGAATATGGGTCATCTGGGGTCAAAAACTAGGTCACAGAGCCCAAATGTGGAAAAACCTTTTTAACACCAGGGTTTTTTTTTAGGCTTATTTTATAGCCGATATTGGGTCATGTTCCCAATTGAAAATAGTATCTTTTTTTCCCAAAAAAATCAGAAGAAATTCCCAATTGAAACTTCAAAAGACAAAAAAATAACTAAAATCTACAAAAACAAGAGATCTTTCACTGTAATAGACTTGTAAGGATTGAAAGTTTCCATCATAGACAGTAAGTGTTAGTGGTCATTTAAATTTTGAAGCCATGCATTTTTCCCAATTTTTAGCAAAAGATCGCTGAAATTCCCAATCCCAAGGGTATGGGTTAAAATACTGAGAAAAAACCCTGAACACTAGAGCCTACTTTTTCAGTTCAAATATCCTGGAAATTTGTCAGAAAAGTTGTATTGATGATTTCTAGCTCAAGTTCGAATGTTGGTCATCTTGGGTTAAAAAGTAGGTCACAAAGCCCAAAAATAGAAAAACATTGTGAACACTCTAGAAACTACTTTTTCAGTTCAAATACCCTGAATATTTGTCAGAAATGTTGTTTCAATGATTTCTAGCTCAAGTTTGAATATGGGTCATCTTGGGTCAAAAACTAGGTCACAAAGCCCAAAAATAGAAAAACCTTGTTAACGCTCTAGAGGCTACTTTTTCAGCCCAAATATCCTGGAAATTTGTCAGAAAGGTTGTTTCCATGACATATAGCATGAGTTTGAATATGGGTCATCTGGGATCAAAAACTAGGTCACAGAGCCCAAATATGGAAAAACTTTGTTAACATGCCAGAGGTTACATTTTCAGTCCAAGTATCATGAAAATTTGTCAGAAAGGTGTTCAAGAACTAGGTCATAGAATCCAAATATGGGAAAACCTTGTTAAAACTCTAGAGGTGTTATTTTCAGTCCAAATAACCTGGAAATTTGTCAGAAAAGTTGTTTCGGTAATTTCTAGGTCAAATTTGAACATGTGTCATCTGGGGTCAATTAATGAGGTCCATAACAATTTTGTTAAAAGGAGTCATACTCAGGTGAGTCATGGCCCTCTTGTTATTCAAACTGGGCCGGAAATGAACAAAAAAGTTTTAAGGCATGTCAATATATCAGCAAGCTGATTAACTTAAAATCAGAATTTCAACCCTTTTAAAATGTACATAATAGAGGTTTTCCTTTTTATGCAGAAATGATATTATAAACATGAGAATTATATCCAGTTCTAAAGGACTATCACTGGTGTTTAGCATTTTGGATAATGTTAGCTTGTGGAGTGAGTAAGTGGTGTATTCCATTAGCTTATAAAGTTGTTTCAAAGATCTTTAGCTCACCTGAGCACTTTGTGCTCAAGGTTAGCTTTTGAGATTGCCCTGTGTCCGTCGTGCGTCATTCGTCGTGTGTCCTCAACTTTTTACTTTAAACAACTTCTCCTCCTTAACCATTTGGTGAAAGATAACAACACTTTACAGGAATGTTCCTTGCATGAAGCTTTACCAAAGTTGTTAAAAGAATTTTATTCCATGGAGAACTGTGGTTGCTATGGAAACAAGAATGAAAAACTTGAAAAATCTTCTTGTCTAAAACTGCCAAGCCCAGAGGTCTGAAATTTGGCATGGAGCATTGTCTAGTGGACCTCTACCAAGTTTGTTCAGAAAATGTCCCTGAGGTCACTTTTGGCCCCGCCCTAGGGGTCAGAATTTTTACATAGCAATATAGAAGAAAATCTTTAAAAAGGCCTAGAATTTTAAAATTTGGCATGAAGCATTGTCTGGTGGAACATTTTCAAACTTTTTCAAATTATAAGATAAGGTTAAAGATCACTGAGGCTAAAAATAGATTTGTCTACTTTACCTCATAGAGCCTTCATTTATAGACCAATTTCTTTGGTATTCTGTATATAGGTTTCTTGCATGGACCTCTATCCCTGGGTAGGGTTTGAGGTCACTGGGTCAAGGTCATCATAGCTTATAATAGATATTTCTACTTTCTGTCATAGAGCCTTTATTTATTGACTGATATTTTACATATTTGGTTTGTAGGCACTTATATATTTTCAATTAAAAAATGAAATACTGCTTAACAGCAAACCTACAGCCATAGTACTCAGATGAGCGATCCAGGGCCATCATGGCCCTCTTGTTTGTTTTTTAACTACAGCAATGAAATTTGGACCATGTGCACAGTTTTTCGTTTTGATTTCAAAAATGTAATCGCATGACCTATAATTCAGGGGTCAAATTTAACTTTTTTGTCTACTGGCAAATATTTGCTAGTGACCATTTTTTCTACTAGCAAAATCAATTTTCTACTAGCTAAGCAATATTTACAAAATGTGAAAAGTTGCGGACAAACAGTTGTATCACTGACTATGACAAATAAATGTAGGTGTGAAACCACCAAATAGATTCCTTCTTTATTCTATATAAAATTCATAAAGTTCACAGAGCTGTAAAACATAGCAAAACTTTTTTTAAATAGCTTTAACTTACATATTCTTGTAGATCTATATCTGTACTCATGAAAAATAGCAAGAAAAGTGGGGTTGTGTTTCAAACAAGAAAGATATTTCTGCTCATGTGAACTTACCCATAAAATTAACAAAAAATCTGAGCTAATTTTCAGATTGGGGTATGTGAAACAATTTCACATTGTGAATTCTATTCTGAATGCATATGAGCATAAAATTGCTACCACACTATCAGAAATAGTCAAACAAAATGATTCCAGCAAAAAAATACACAAATTAGGGCAAAAATGTTAAAAATAGCCAAGAAAACTGAGAACTATTTCTAGACGCCATTATTAGACTGAATTGGTGGTTTCATACCTGTAAACAAATAGTCTTAGTCATCTATGCGCTTTAGTATCGGATGAACGTATACCGGATTTATTCAACAAGTGTCTAGAAGTAGAGCGATCACGTGACCGGTGCTAGGGACATTTTTTCATGCACCGGCAAACGTGGTTTTTCGGATAAGTCAGAACTTGGGATGTCTGCCAATTTTCCGGCGCACTCGCAAATTATTTCGAGTGCTAAAATTTTGCACTCGCATTTTCTCATTTTCGCTCGCATTTTGCGAGTTTGCGACCGTTAAATTTGAACCCTGTATTTTTGACCTACTGACCTAATATTTTACCAGGTTTTCAATGAAAACCTGGTTATTGTAATGCTGAAGTCGGCGGGCGGGCGGGCGTCAACTTTTGGTTTCCGCTCAATAACTTGAGTTTACTTCAGCCTATTGACGCCAAACTTGGTGTATGGGTAGCTTATATCAAGAGGCAGATTCGGATTGCTACCCAGATGTCTGTGATCAAGGTCAAGGTCACTGTTGCTAAAACTAGAAATTCAGTTTCCGCTCAATAACTTGAGTTTGCTTTGACCTATTGACCCCAAACTTGGTAAATGAGTAGCTTATATCAAGAGGCAGCTTGGGATTGCTACCAAGATGTCTGTGATCAAGGTCAAGGTCACTGTTGCTTAAAATAGAAATTCAGTTTCCGCTCAATATCTTGAGTTTGCTTTGACCTATTGACCCCAAGCTTGGTACATGAGTAGCTTATATTAAGAGGCAGCTTGGGATTGCTACCCAGATGTCTGTGATCAAGGTCAAGGTCACTGTTGCTAAAACTAGAAATTAAGTTTCCACTCAATAACTTGAGTTTGCTTTGACCTATTGACCCCAAACTTGGTATATGGGTAGCTTATATCAAGAGGCAGCTTGGGATTGCCACCCAGGTGTCTGTGATCAAGGTCAAGGTCACTGTTGCTAAAAATAGAAATTCAGTTTCTGCTCAATAACATTAGTTTGCTTTGGTCTATTGATGCTTAACTTGGTATATGGGTAGCTTATATTAAGAGGCAGCTTGGGATTGCTACCCAGGTGTCTGTGGTCAAGGTTAAGGTCACTGTTGCTAAAAAAAGAAATTCAGTTTCCGCTCAATCACTTTAGTTTGCTTAGACCTATTGACTCCAAAATTAGTATTTGGGTAGCTGATATCAAGATGCAACTTGGCATTGCTACCCAGGTGTCAGTGAACAAGGTCAAGGTCACTTGCTTTAAAAAAGAAATTCAGTTTTCACGTAATAACTTGAGTTTGTGTTGACCTGTTGACACCAAACTTGCTGTGTGGGTAGCTTATATTAAGATGCAGCTTGGGATTGCTATTATGATATCTGGGAGCAAGGTCAAGGTCACTTGCTTACGATAGAATTTTCAGCTTCTACTCAATAACTTCAGCACACTTTGACCTATTGATACTCAACTTGGCATGTGTGTAGCTTACATGAAAATACAGCCTGGCATTGCTACTCAGGTATCTGATTTATTTTTATATTGAACTATTGAAACCAACTTTCTGTGTTGGTACCAAAATAACAGCACCATTTTTACTTCACTGCCATATTTCTTCCTAATTCCTGTCACATCAATACTTGGTCGTAACCTGGTTTTCGTCGCATTGCGGTGCTTCTTGTTTTTGGAGCTATGGCAATGAAATTTGGACCATGTGTACAGTTTTTTGTTCCGATTTTAAAAACATCATAGCATGACCTATATTTTTGACCTTCTGACCTTTTTTTTGTTTTAAAGCTAAGCAATGAAATTTGGACTGTGTGTACAGCTTTTTGTTCTGATTTCAAAACTGTCGTCTCATGACCTATATTTTGACCTACTGACCTTTTTTTAGCTCACCTGGCGCACAGTTCCAGAGTGAGCTTTTATCATACCCCAATGTCCGGTGTGCGTCGTGAGGCGTCAACAATTTCATTCAAACGACATCTCCTCTGAAACCACTTGGCCAAATTCAATGAAACTTGCATGGGATGTTCCTTGCATAAAGCTCTTCCAAAGTTGTTCAAAGAATTCAATTCCAAGCAGAACTCTGGTTGCTATGGCAACTTAAAGGAAAAATTTAAAAATGTTCTTGTCTGTAACCACAAGACCTGGAGCTTAGATATTTAGTATGAGGCATCATCTAGTGGACCTCTACCAAGATTGTTCAAATTATGACCCTAGGGTCAGAACTAGCCCCGATCTGGGGGTCACTTGATTTACATAGAGTTATATAGGGAAAACTTTAAAAATCTTCTTGTAAGAAACCGCACGGCATGGAGCTTAGATATTTGGTGTTGAGCATTGTCTAGTAGACCTCTACCAAGATTGTTCAAATCATGAAGGCCTCACAAACTGCCATGCCTGGAGCTTAGATATTTGGTATGAGGCATCATCTAGTGGACCTCTACCAAGATTGTTCAAATTATGACCCTGGGGTCAGAACTGACCCTGCCCAGCGCTTACTTGATTTACATAGAGTTATATAGGGAAAACTTTAAAAATCTTCTTGTCACAAACTGCAAGGCATGGAACTTAGATATTTGGTGTTGAGCATTGTCTAATAGACCTCTACCAAGATTTATCAAATCATAGCCCCTGGGTCAAAACTTGCCCCGCCCAAGGGTCACATGTTTTACATAGAGTTATATAGCAAAAAACTTTAAAAATCTTCTTGTCACAAACTGCAAGGCCTGGAGCTTAGATATTTGGTAGTATGCACTGTGACCACAGTGGGGTCATCCCCCCTCCCCTGGGGGTCACTCAAACCCCCCCTAAAAAAAAAATAAAAAAAATTCTCATTTTTTTTCGCTTTGGCAATAAAACTTGGACCATTTGTACAGTTTTTCAAGATGATTTCAAAAACATTATTCCTTGACCTATATTTTTGACCTACTGACCTACGTTTTTTTTTTTTTTTTAGCTACAGCAATGAAATTTGGACCATGTGCACAGTTTTTCATTTCGATTTTAAAAATGTCATCACATGACCTATATTTTTGACCTACTGACTAACTTTTTGTTTTTGGAGCTATGGCAATGAAATTTAGACCATGTGTACAGTTTTTCGTTCCAATTTCAAAAACCTCATAGCATGACCTATATTTTTGACCTACTGACCTACTTTTTTGTTTAAAAGCTACGGCACTGAAATTTGGACTGTGTGTACAGCTTTTCGTTCCGATTTCAAAACTGTTGTCTCATGACCTATATTTTGACCTACTGACCTACTTTTTATTCTTGGAATGAAATTTGGACCATGTGCAGAGTTTTTCGTTTCGATTTGAAAAAATGTCATTGTATGACCTATATTTTTGACCAACTGACCTACTTTTTGTTTTTGGAGCTTTGGCAATGAAATTTGGACCATGTGTACAGTTTTTTGTTCTGATTTCAAAAACGTCATAGCATGACCTATATTTTTGACCTACTGACCTACTTTTTGTTTTAAAGCTACGGCAATGAAATTTGGACTGTATGTACAGCTTTTCGTTCTGATTTCAAAACTGTCGTCTCATGACCTATATTTTGACCTTCTGACGTACTTTTTCTTTTTGGAGCTATGGCAATGAAATTGCATTGTCCATTTCTGTGATATGCATCATTACATTCATAAAAATTTCTTTCATCTTTGAACCCAGGTGAGAGCTTTAGGGCCATTGGCCCTCTTGGTTTTTGGAGCTATGGCAATGAAATTGCATTGGTCCATTTCTGTGATCTGCATCATTACATTTATAAAAATTTCTTTCATCTTTGAACCCAGGTGAGTGCTTAAGGGCCATTGGCCCTCTTTTTTTTTTGATATTAATTTGAAAAGCATTGAAGGAATTTGATTAAAACTTCACTCAGTCATAGATACTAGTGAGTGAAAGTGCACTGTTTAATAACCATATGTCTACCTTGCTTAACTTTTGAATTTTCTCCCTTAATGATACTTAAAATGTTTAATAATGCTTGTCAGGAGTACAACTTTTAAATATCATTGATGTCACATTGAAACTCCATACAGTTATAGTGACTAGTGAGAGGAAGTGCAGTGTCAAAGAACCATAACTCTATATTACTTAGTTTATGAAAAATCTCCCTTTATGGTACTTTATGCTTGTCCAGAGAATAACTTCAAAACTATTGAAGGATTTTTAGCTCACCTGAGCCTTTGTCCGTCGTCTGTCAACAATTTCATTCCAACGACATCTTCTCTGAAATCATGGGCCAAATTTGATGAAACTTGCCTGGGATGTTCCTTGCATGAAGCTCTACCAAAGTTGTTCAAAGAATTTAATTCCATCAAGAACTCTGGTTGCTATGGCAACTTCAAGAAAAAACTTTGAAAATCTTCTTGTCTAAAACCACAAGGCCCTGAACCTTAAGATTTGATGTGAAGCATTGTCTAGTACACCTCTATCAAGTTTGCTCAAATTATGCCCCTCGGGTCAAATTTGGCTCCACCCCGGGGGTCAACTTATTTAACATAGTGAAACTTTAAAAATCTTCTTGTCTGAAACCACAAGGCCCTGAGCCTTAAGATTTGGTGTGTAGCATTGTTTTGTGAACCTCTACCAATTTGTTCAAATTATGCCCCTGGGGTCAAATTTGGCCCCTACCTGGGGGCCAATGGATTTTACATACAGTACACGCAGCGCGGACTTTGACGTTGTTAACATTGTCGCGGGGGCCGGTATTGTCTCCGGGTGGCCAGTCGCGGTGGACTGAACACCCGAAATTTCGGGTGTCCGCTAAAATGACCACCGCGACAACCGCCGAGGGGTATGAACACCGCGTGTCGCGGTGACAGAACGCCGCGCGTCCCCGCTATGTTTTGACTTGGAGATTACTGCATTTAAACATACTGTGCGTACAGTATTTGTACGTGGTTTTCATTTTACTCATAATTATTTTACTTACATCTATTTTGTGGTCAAATTAAAACCAAATTTCAAATACATTTCCGGTGTATGTTTATTGAGTACTTTCGTTTTTGGAATTGAAAAACGCTTGTTATTATATAGCCAAATCGATCAATTATTTTGCCAAGCGCCTAGACGATACAGAAGTTGAAAGCAGTTAAACACGTGTTGATTCATTTTCTGAAAATACGATCAACTTTTTTCCGGAAATAACTGCTTTGAATTGTTGGGTTTTTTTTTTGTGTAACAGATAGGAGCGTTTGTACACAAATGAATCGGAATTAGAGAGGATTTGTTCGACTGTTTAAATTAGATCTATTAACTTTTCGCAGTTTGGTTATCATTTGTAATTTAATTGCGAGTGGATTAACGCAAACACGGCACCGATTAAGACTTGAAATATATTAATTGCAGCAATTAAAGTTTATTAACAAGATGTCATGTAGGTGTGTAAATCTATTCATTATCGGCAGTTACTTTTCTACAAATACCCTCAATTATACAACCAAACATCGATCGTCAACAAACAAAAATTAAACCGGATGGGGTATTAAAAAAAAAAGAAACAACTTCAACTGGTAATAATTACGTGTACTTTGTAACTATTTTGAAAAAAAAAAAAAAAAAAATTGGGGAAAGTAAAATTAAGTTGTGGCTTCATTTTATCGGACACTGCGAACCCCGCGACACGCCGCGGTACTGAACACCGCGAACGGCCGCGCTGACCACCGCGTTTTATACGATTGAACACTCGACGCGGTGGTCATTTTAGTCCTCAACGCGGACAGTAAAATCGCGGGGACGGGTGTTCGTTGTCAAAGTCCGCGCTGCGTGTACTGTAGGCTAATATAGTAAAACTTTAAAACTCTTCTTGTCTGAAACCACAAGGCCCCGAGATCTAAGATTTGGTATGTAGCATTGTCTTGTGGACCTCTACCAAGTTTGTTCAAATTATGCCTCTGGGGTCAAATTTGGCCTCTACCCAGGGGTCATTTGATTTTACAAAGGCTTATATACTAAAATTTTAAAAATCATCTTGTCTGAAACCACAAGGCCCTGAGATCTAAGATTTGGTATGAAACAAGCTTTATCAAGCTTTTTCGAATTATTAGATAAGGTTAAAAGTCACCGAGGCTAAAAATAGGTTTATATACTGTACCTAATAGAGCCTTCATTTAAAGACCAACATCTTTGATATTGGTGTATAGGATCCTTGCATGGACCTCTACCCATGGGTAGGATTTTAGGTCACTGGGTCAAGGTCAAGGTCACCATAGCTTATGATAGATATTTCTACTTTTTGTCATAGAGCCTTTATTTATATTGACTGATATTTTACATATTTACATATTTATATTTACATTACTTACATATTTTCAGTTAAAACATGAAATACTGCTTAACTGCAAATCAACAGCCAAAATACTCAGGTGAGCGATCTAGGGCCATCATGGCCCTCTTGTTTTTAAAAAACGTCACACAGTGATAGAGAACAGTGAGTGTTTATGAACCTTAATTCTACCTTGCTTAATTATTAGCACATCTGAGCACAAAGTGCTCAGGGTTAGCTTTTCTGATCAGTCTTTGTCCGTCCGTCAGTCATCAACTTTTCATTCAAACGACATCTCTGAAACCAATGTGCTAAATTTAATGAAACTTGCCTGGAATGTTCCTTGCATGAAGCTCTACCAAGATTGTTCAAATGGTTTGGATCCATTGCATTTCTGGTTCACTGGAGCTAAAATAAGATTTTATAAGTTGGATCTTTAAAAATCTTCTACTCCGAAACCTCAAGGCCTGGATATTTGGTTTGCAGCATTGTCTAGTGGACCTCTACTTAGTTGGTTCAAATCATGGCGTCTAGGTCAAAAATGGCCCTGCCCCAGGGGTCACATGTTTTACATAGAGTTATATAGGGAAGACTTTAAAAACTCTTCTAGTCAGAAACAGCAAGGCTTAGAGTTAAGATATTTTGTTTGTAGCTTTGTCTAGTAGACATCTACTAAGTTTGTTCAAATCATAGCCACTGGTTCAAAATAGGCCCTGTCCCGGGGGTCACTTGTTTACAAAGAGTTATATAGGAAAAAGTTTAAAAAATCTTCACATCAGAAACCAAAAGGCATAGAGCTTAGATATTTTGTATGTAGCATTGTCTAGAGGAACTTTACCAAGTTTGTTCAAATCATTGCCCCAGGGTAAAAAATAGCCCCACCCCAGTGGCATACATGCCGTTCTCCCGTTATTCGCCAGGTTCTCCCGATATTTAGACCCTTACCTCGGCACCCCGGCGAACCACTCAAATCTCCCGATAAGTCAACGTTTTGTCTTGAAAGAAAAAAAATCCATAAAATTCATTAAATACACACTTAAGTCCAAGTTTGAATATACCAAGTCAAAACCTTGACACGTGAGATCGATAATTGGTTGATTATGTGACGAAAGACGGCTCTTTCTTACGCGCGTTAGTGTTAATTGTCAGTAACATCTGGTCATTGCCCGGGGTAATACTTAGCGCCTGAAAACATTTTGTCTTGAAAGAAAAAAAATCCATAAAATTCATTAAATACACTCTTAAGTCCAAGTTTGAATATACCAAGTCAAAACCTTGACACGTGAGATCGATAATTGGTTGATTATGTGACGAAAGACGGCTCTTTCTTACGCATGTTAGTGTTAATTGTCAGTAACATCTGGTCTTTGCCCGGGGTAATACTTAGCGCCTGATTGACGTAATTGATGTTTGCAACAAGATGACACGTCAGGATTATTAAATATGATTATATTATACTTTTTTTTTAAATAAAGATTTAACGATATCTGAATGAGCTCACATGTAGAATAAATGGGAGGTAATTCATGTATGTTAATTTTTTTAATTTTTGACTATTGAAACTTCTGTAGATATCGAAATTTATTTTGTAGAGTAAAATAAGTACAGTCCAACCTTACTTAAGCAGCCAGCAAAGGGAAACAGTAATTTTGGCTGCTTAAGCAAGGTGACCGCCTATTTAGGGGGTAATGTTGGCTCGGTTTCTTTAGTAATAGTAGGCATGTGGTTACTTTGAACACAGAATCATAACTTTTTTAATTGTTGTATCTTCATTAACTTTTTAATATGATAATTCAAGTTCAAAATACAATCCAAATAGTATCTTGCAGTCATTTAAATTCTATTAGATATTATCATTATTATCACTGACTTTCTAATCGCGGCACGAGCGGTCTCATCTTTATTCCAAGAAAGTCAAAACATTTGTTTCTTAAAAGTTATCTTAAGTAACGTACGGCTCAGTAATAGCATGTTTGAAAATTTCTTTGTTCTAAGTTTACATTTCTTTGAAAGTAACAAAACATTC
The DNA here is from genome assembly GCA_012932295.1 of Cyclina sinensis. Taxonomy (NCBI): domain Eukaryota; kingdom Metazoa; phylum Mollusca; class Bivalvia; order Venerida; family Veneridae; genus Cyclina; species Cyclina sinensis. Next base: position 28,858,057 of record JAAONU010000007.1, on the reverse strand, counting down.
TTAAAAGACAGAAATTGATATTGATTTGATTTTATGGCGAATCGAGAAAATTCATTCATTACATGGTTAAGAGTTCTTTCCCTTCCGCGTAATCGGGATGATTCGCACAAGAAGGTGTTTTCCTAACGAGCTGAGATATAGAATAAAGCATAGTGTTACTAAGCTTCGTTTTCTTTTACTCTGTGACAGATTTAAAATAGAGTTCAATTAAAAAGCATGTTTGTAAGGTGCTTATATTCATTTTAATTTCCGTTAACCGTTGAAATCGATACCTTTTGTAATTATAAAACAAACTTCTCAACACCTAATGAGATCAAAGGTTAAATCGACCGTTTACCTTATAGCATGCGTAACAAATAGTCGCCGAATTAACACACTGATACATTCAAGCAATGTGTATCAACATGTGTATTGTCACGTATTTGCCTTCGAGGTTTTATTCTAGGGCTTGTCAAAATATATTCACACATTCAGCAGACAATACGTGACCGCTAAATCGGGTAAAATTTTGGCAAATTGAATGCAGTAAGAGTGGCCGCTGGCCGCAGACGTAAGGTGACCGTTTAATTAACGTGTTATTTAGAAGGATTTTCGACGGGAGCCTCATGAAATGACCGTTGACACCAGGTGACCGCCGATATAAGGTGACCGTTAGGGCAGGTTATACTGTATTTTAATTCTGAAATTAGAAATAAAAAGCAAAATCATTAGATCATATAACACGCTGGAAATTTGTTTCATTCCCCTGATTGTTGTTCCACTATGTTGAACACGTGTTTTTTGGTTTTCATTTTTACCCCCTTGTGATGTCCAAAAACCCTGCGATTTTCCACAAATCTCCCGTTAATGATCCAACCCTAAATGGCATGTATGCCCAGTGGTCACTTGTTTTACATAGAGTTATTTAGGAAAAAATTTGAAAATCTTTTTTTCAGATACCACAAGGCATAGACTTAAGATATTTGGTGTACAACATTGTCTAGAAGACCTTTATCAAGATTGTTCAAATCATAGCCCCTGGGTCAAAAAAGGCCCCGCCCCAGGGGTCACATGTTTACATAGAGTTATATAGGAAAAACTTTAAAAATTTTCTTGTCAGAAACCACAAGGCCTAGAGTTTAGATATTTGGTGTGCAGCATTGTCTAGTGGACCTTTACCAAATTTGTTCAAATCATGACCCTCAGGTCAAAACTGGCCCCACTCGGTGGCATGTGGTGGGGGGGGGGGTTCATTTGATTTTACACAAGGACTTAAATCAGGAAAACTTAAAAAATCTGCTGCTCTGAAACACCAAAGGACTAGACCTTCAATTTTTCATGGTTATGTCCCCCCGCCCCCATCCCCGCCTCGCCCTTCTGATGGAGACGTATTGTTTTTGCCCTGTCCATCGGCGTCTTTTTGTCTGTCTGTTTGTCACATTGCGATTCCTTTCTATAACTGAGTACCAGTTGACCCAATGTCTTCAAACTTCACAGGGTTATTGCCCTTATTGAGTAGAAAAAAAAACGCTTTTGTTTTTTGGGTCAATACGTCAAAGGGGAAGGTCAGAGGGACCTCAATAACAGGAGTACCATTTCATCCAGAGCCTTCAAACTTCATAGGATGATTGCTTTTACTGAATAGAAGAACCATATTGTTTTTGGGGCTAGTATGTCAAAGGTCAAGGTCACATGGACCTGTATAGTGAAAAGTTTTTCTGCAGAGTAACTGTAGTACCATTTCACACAGAGCCTTCAAACTTTATAGGATAATTGTATTAGAAGAACACTATTGTTTTTAGGGTCCATAGGTCATAGGTTAAGTTCACAGGGACCTCTAGAGTGAAAGCTGTTTCTGCTCAGAAACTGGAGTATCATTTTACCCAGAGCCTTCAAACTTCATAGGATGATTGTCTTTACTCAGTAAAAGAACCCTATCATTTTTGGGGTCAGTAGATTAAAAGTCAAGGTCACAGGGACCTGTAGAGTGAAAACTATTTTTGCTCAGTAACTGGAGTACCATTTTACCCAGAACCTTCAAACTTCATAGGGTAATTATATTAGAAGAACCCTTTTGTTTTTATTTGTTTGGGTCGTTAGACCAAACAAATAATGGTAGCACAATTTCAGACTCTATTGCTTTCTTAATTACAAAATCCGAAAGTAGTCCGTCTGTATAAAATGACTGGCGCATTAATTTTTACACCCTTCTCAGAGAACAGAAAAATAGTTCCCGACTTGTCAACTTCAACTTATTACTGCCTAGTCTCACTATTTCGCCTCCGAAGGTGAACCCATTTTATAGGCTGATATTTTATAGTTGTTTAGCTTCTACGTCTCACTTTGAACTGCATCTGGCTAAGCGGACCCATCCAATCATAGGCAATTGGGCACTTTTTATGGCTCGTTTGTCCAACAGTTCACAGACTTTAAGGCAAAAATGATAAATATATGATAAATTATGATAACTAAATTCATACCTGATCCTGTAATCCAAGAAAACACACAAAAAAATAGAACTGAAAAACTTATTTCGTACCTGATAGATCCACCATTTTATTCAAAATTTGGCCATCGGAATACTCGGTGTTCAAGGTTAATAGATAACCAGGACAGGGTAAAAACCGTGCCGAACCGAGTCCGCTTAACAAGATGCAGATCAAAGTGAGACGTAGAAGGTGAACAACTATAAAATATCAGCCTAAAAGATGGGTTCACCTTCTGAGGCGAAATATTGAGACTAACTACTGCCAAAAGTCAATACTGACTAAAAGATTAAAGATTCCTAATATTGTGCAATTCTTTACACTTCAGCAAATTAATGTAATATATTCAAATAATTTTGATTATAAACATGTCGATTGCTTACTCTTGAATGAAAAGACGTTTTTACATGAAATTAAGCATTAATTTGTAACGTGACCAAACCTCGCCGAAAGTATACAGAAGAGATTACCACGCTCATGAAAAGTTTGTAGATTCTTTTCATGTATCTTTATTTGTACATTATCATGTGGTGTTTTTCTAAATGATATATAAATGTAGAGGTTGACTGATTATTATGTCTCCCCCCAAAAATGGGGGAGACATATTGTTTTTCTCCCGGTTGTCCGTCCGTCCGTCCGTCCGTCCGTCCGTCCGTCTGTCTGTCTGTCTGTCTGTCCGTCACAAAATCGTGTCCGCTCTGTATCTTCCAAAGCCCTTGAAGGATTTTTATGAAACTTGGGTCAGATGTTCACTTCATCAAGGCGACGTGCAGAACCCACTTTGCGAGTGTGGTGTCTCAAGGGCAAGGTCACACTTGGAGGTTAAATGTCAAATGCCACAAAATCATGTCCGCTCTGTATCTTCCAAAGCCCTTGAAGGATTTTTATGAAACTTGGGTCAGATGTTCACCTCATCAAGGCGACGTGCAGAACACACTTTGTGGGTGTGGTGTCTCAAGGTCAAGGTCACACTTGGAGGTTAAATGTCAAATGCCACAGAATTGTGTCCGCTCTGTATCTTCAAAAGCCCTTGAAGGATTTTTATGAAACTTGGGTCAGATGTTCACCTCATCAAGGCGAGATGCAGAACCCACTTTGCGGGTGTGGTGTCTCAAGGTCAAGGTCACACTTGGAGGTTAAATGTCAAATGCCACAAAATCGTGTCCGCTCTATATCTTCAATAGCCCTTGAAGGATTTTTATGAAACTTGGGTCAGATGTTCACCTCATCAAGGTGACGTGGAGAACCCACTTTGCGGGTGCGATGTCTCAAGGTCAAGGTCACACTTGGAGGTTAAATGTCAAATTTTACAATCGTCTGACTCAATACTACCTGCAGCAACTGGCTGGGGGGAGACATATGTTTTTGTTCAATCAAAAACCCATTTCTAGTTACAAACGAGTTTGAAACAGTTATAACCTTGAGAAAAGCGCATATATGTTAATTAGGTCATGGTGTCTCTGTCTTAAAAGTCCAGATCTGTGGGCAGGTGTAAAACCTTGACAACCCAGAAAAACATCGATTTTCTGGAAATCATATTTGACCTTCTTATTTAAAAAATATCAAAGATAAATGACTGAAAATACAATATATGCTTTATTTTTCTTTCAATATCAAACATTTATAAAAAAATAGATTAAAGAAAATACCATTATATGTTTAAATTACTTTTCATTATGAAATTTAGCTTGGTGTAATGACATGAAGTAGGTTTAATTTGATAAAGAATTAACCCGATTCTACGGAAAACCTGGAAAACACAGATTTTCTGGAAATCTTTTAAATAAGTTTGGATTAATAAATAATATGTACGATAAGAAGACAGGAGTAATGGTTAAATTTACTGGTAAAATTAAAAAAGATATCTATCTGTCTATATGAGCTTATTTATGCCAATATGACCGAAGCCCCTTGAAGAGATTCATAAAGTTCGTTGCCAAAGTTATTTTATTTCAATACAGCAAAGATAATGCCATATTACTTTAAATACATCTCCCTTTACTTCCAATGGCAGATTCCAACAAAATCTAAATGGAAATCTAGCAAACAGTGTTAATTCATTGTAAGATATTAAATTGGAAAACTGATTCGCGTCTGATCCATCATTTAATAGGTTTGCATTTGTTTAAACAGCATGCTCACTGTATAGCACTGATACACGGGACCTCGGTTTAACGTCACATCCAAAAGACAATTAGTAATGTTAGTGGAGGAGCAGGGGATCGAACTCGGGACCCCTGATTTACCAGTCCAGAGTGTTACCACTGGACCACATCCGCTCCAAAAATATAATAATGTAAAGTTCTTTAAAGTGATGCCAGTGTGTGTTTTTGAGTTTATTTATCATCGGTACTGGTTGCCCATATGACCGACACCCCCTCCAGAGATAAGTTATTTTATGTTCTGGAGGATAGTGCAAGATACAGAAAGCATCCCATTCCAGAGCCATCCCTGGTTCTTTTGCATGCTCAGTGTATAGCACTGTTACATGGGACCTCTGTTTAATGTCTCATCCGAAAGACAATTATAAATGTTTGTGGAGGAGCGGGGATCGATCTCGGGCCCCTGGGTTACCAGTCCAGTGCGTTACCACTGGACCACTGCTGCTGACGCCAGTGAAATATTACTCTAAATTTTATAACTGTCGCTGTTTATCTGTTGATCCACTCATGAAAACAAGGCATATACATTGTGGCGATAATGTTTGTTGGTCAAATTAAACAGATAAGTAATTTTCAAAAAGCACCAGGCATTGTCTTTATCCTGACTTTACATGCGAAAAACATTTTTACGTTGAAACAAATCTTCAAAAGTCTTGTATTGTCTCATCTATAAATTAGCGAATGATTAAAAAATTAAATACAAGTTTTAATATTTAGGAATTGGCATTTTACATCTATCGACACATAAAAAAATATCCGTCAAAAAAATTAGGGCAGAGCTTAATAATGCTGCTGAATGTTTTATGTCACATGTTCCATGCAGTAAGCTGTCATTGGTTGATCGCTCCCAGTCACTTCATTTGATTGACATCAGTTAACATGTCCCTTTAAGGGATGTCGGTGACATCAAAGCATTTCGGAAACACAGCCCTAAGCCTGAAGGCATGTCGCACACGATAAGCGACAATAAGCTAGCTGGAACCCTGGTACCAAATCCGAATTATATGTATTGATCGACCCAAAATCCATTAATACAGCATTCACTAGGTGCAATTTGGTTACTTATAGATACTGATTTGCACACTAACTGTCTAGTATTTCAACTTCATACACCTGATCTTAGGCAATAACTACTTGGAATTCATTTCCAATTTCATTATATCCGCCACCAGCCTCCCGCACAGGGAAGGGAGTTGGTGGGGGGGGGGGGGGGGGGGGGGGGGAAGGGGGAATGATACTGGAATCAACTTGACTAGCTAACTGCCTGGTTTGGTTATTTGTTGAGGGCCTACTTCAAAAAGTATTGGCGGTATCAATTTGAAACTTCTTTGATGAAACAACAGATGGATAGACCTCATTAGGGAAAATATAGATCTTTTTTGCATAATTTTAGAGTTATTGCCATTTGTAAAAACTGGTTATTGAAATGCTGAAGTCAGCGGGCGGGCGGGCGGGCGTCAACTTTTGGTTTCCGCTCAATAGCTTGAGTTAACTTTGGCCTATTGACGCCAAACTTGGTATATGGGAAGCTTATATCAAGAGGCAGCTTGGGATTGCTACCCAGGTGTCTGTGATCAAGGTCAAGGTCACTGTTGCTAAAAATAGAAATTCAGTTTCCGCTCAATAACTTGAGTTTGCTTTGACCTATTGACCCCAACTTTGGTATATGAGTAGCTTATATCAAGAGGCAGCTTGGGATTGCTACCCAGGTGTCTGTGATCAAGGTCAAGGTCACTGATGCTAAAAATAGAAATTCAGTTTCCGCTCAATAACTTGAGTTTGCTTTGACCTATTGACCCCAAACTTGGTGTATGGGTAGCTTATATCAAGGGGCAGCTAGGGATTGCTACCCAGGTGTCTGTGATCAAGGTCAAGGTCACTGAAGCTAAAAATAGAAATTCAGTTTCTGCTCAATAACTTTAGTTTGCTTTGACCTATTGATGCTAAACTTGGTTTATGGGTAGCTTATTTTAAGAGGCAGCTTGGGATTGCTACCCAGGTGTCTGTGGTCAAGGTCAAGGTCACTGTTGCTAAAAATAGAAATTCAGCTTCCGCTCAAATACTTGAGTTTGCTTTGACCTATTGACCCCAAACTTGGTATGTGGGTAGCTTATTTCAAGGGGCAGCATAAGATTGCTACCCAGGTGTCTGTGATCAAGGTCAAGGTCACTGTTGCTAAAAAAAGAAATTCAGTTTCTGCTCAATAACTTTAGTTTGCTTTGGTCTATTGATGCTAAACTTGGTATATGGGTAGCTTATATTAAGAGGCAGCTTTGGATTGCTACCCAGGTGTCTGTGATCAGGGTCACTTGCTTACAATAGAATTTTCAGCTTCTGCTCAATAACTTCAGCACACTTTGACCTATTGATACTCAACTTGGCATGTGTGTAGCTTACATGAAAATACAGCCTGGCATTGCTACTCAGGTATCTGATTTATTTTTATTCTGAACTATTGAAACCAACTTTCTGTATTGGTACCAAAATAACAGCACCATTTTTACTTCACTGCCATATTTCTTCCTAATTCCTGTCACATCAATACTTGATCGTTGAAAACCTGGTTTTCGTCGCATTGCGGCGCTTCTTGTTTTGAAGTTATTGTCCATTGTGATTTTTCAACCTTTATTTATGGCTGGTGAATCACTCAAAAGAATTGGATATATCAGCTTGAAACTTCACACTTTGATAAATTTCTTTGAAAAAGTGCAGTGCCATAATGAGCCAAATGTTCTTATGCATAATTTTGCAGTTAACGTCCGTTGTAATTTTTCATATATATTGTTCATAACTTTAAGGCAATATCATGTATTAACATGAAACTACAAAATACTCTACTGACAAAGAGATATGTGGGAGTGTTTTCAACAGGACAGTGGTTTTCAAAGTTCAATACCGAGTACACTGGTGCAGTAGAGGAGTATTCAGTCTCTTATAGGATCAGCCAATAATTATGAGATATGAACACTTTTAAACATGGAAGGAAAAGAAAATATTGGCAACACTGGTTCTGTGACCCAAACAAATTCAGTGCCTTCTGTGCTGTGATTGGGGTCTGTAGGTCGAATGTCAAGTTCAGTGGGACCTGTAGAATGAAACTGCTAAAAAATTGAGTACCATTACACCCAGAGTCTTTAAACTTATTGCTAACTTATTCAAATTTGTGAACAACAAACACCCATAACAACCAGTAATGATACTTGTAACATGAGCAGTGAGACTCAGGTGAGCACTTAGTGCCATCATGGCCCTCTTTTTGAACAGGGTTGCCAGCGGACTTGAAAAGTCAGGGAAATTGGGTATTTTTTCAAGGTCAGGGAATTGTCAGGGAATTTTGAAATTTGGTCAGTGAAAAATGAAAATCCTGAAAAGTCAGTGAAAAGTCAGGGAAAAATTATTTCAAAGGTCGAAAAATATACGCATTGAAGGTCTTACTTGGCTATGGCAGTCTTAAGGCATTTAATATTTGACTTTATCACTCTCACAGTTAAGCATTAAATTCAAATAACAGTAAACTGTGATATTAAGAAGCATTATATTTAACTTAGTGATTATAATACCCATTATTTACCTTAGAACATCATTCAGCCACACTAACTTACTTCACTCATTCAAAGTCTTTAATTTTATAGTGATTATTTCATGATATGCCAAAATGAGCCCTATGTTCTTGTTTTCACAATCAGTGGAGTTTATCATGATGCCTTATACAAGTAACTGTGTTAAATGTTTACTGTTCTTATAGTTTAGAGATGTTTGAATTTTAAGTTTTGTCATACAAGTATTACTCTTATAGTCTTGGTGTTTTATGTGTTACTACTAGGAAGGAAAGAGTGACTTATGTGATTTCTAATACAGATGCTTATATTATGATTCTTCTGATTTTCATGTCATATGTTTCACATGTTTCACTGACCAACAGTCACACTGTGTTTGAATAGAAATAGTTAAGAATAGTAGAACACAATGTTTGAATCATAACTTTGATGTAAATGTTTTATATTTTGGAAAATAAATACAAGTTTACATGCAAAAAATATAATGGGAGGATTGGACGGCTATAGGGGAGGTCAGGAGGCCGTTTATGTGTTTGACGATTTTGGTCAGTGAAAAACATGAATTGGTCAGTGAAAAGTCAGGGAATTTTATTTCACCAAAGTGCTGGCAACCCTGTTGAATTATCTCCCTTAATAATTATTACAAAAGTTAAATAATGCTTGTCTGGAGTATAACTTCTAAAGTATCAATGATATCTCATTAATGTATCTTCATACAGTTATAAAGACTAGGGAGAGGAAGTGCAGTGTTAAATATCAGTTGTCCGTCGTCAACATTTTAATTTACATGACATCTCCTCCTAAACCACAAGGCTCTTTATAACCAAATTTTACAGAAATATTTCTTATATTGCCCTTTTCTAAAATTGCTCAAACCGTTCCACTCCATTGCACACAGAGGCTGCAAAAGCCAAAAAAAGAAAAAAAAATCATACAGCATCTCCTTCTAAATGGCGAAGTTTTCGCAAAAATCACTCTTGTAATACCGCATTAATTAAGTGAATTGATGCCTGGATTAAGAATATCAATAATGGTAAAATGATAGGCATGGTTTTCCTAGATTTAAGGAAAGCATTTGATCTTGTTGACCACGAAATTTTAATGCACAAATTAAAGATACATCATTTTTATGCCCCTGAAGGGAGGCATATTGTTTTTGAACTGTCCATCAATCTGTTCGAAAACTTTAACATTGGCTATAACTTTCTTATTAGTAAGTGGATTTACTTCATACTTGGACACAACACCCCTTTGGACAAGACCTTTCCACTGACCAATAATTATTTGACCTTGACCCTTGATTGACCTTTACCTTGAAGATCCAATTATCCAAAAACTTTAACATTGCCAATAACTTCTTTATTAGTAGGTGAATTTACTTCATACTTGGACACAACACCCCTTTGAACAAAGCCTTCCCACTGACATATTTTTGTTTGACCTTGACTCCTGAATGACCTTTACTTTGAAGATCCAGTTGTCCAAAAACTTTAACATTGCCCATAACTTCCTGATTAGTAAGTGGAATTACTTCATACTTAGACACAACACCCCTTTGGACAAGACCTTCCCACTGACCTTTAATTATTTGACCTTGACACCTGAATATCCAGTTGTCCAAAAACTAATATTTGGTGTTAATTTTCAAATTAGTAAGTGGATGTACTTTATACTGAAACACAAGACCCCTTTGGACAAGACCTTTCCACTGACTCATAATTGACTGATCTTAACCCCTGAATGACCTTCTCCTTGAAGATCCAATTGTCCAAAAAATTTAACATTGGCCATAACTTCCTTATTAGTAAGAGGAATTACTTCATACTTGGACACAACCCCCTTTGGATAAGACCTACCCACTGACCTTTATTTATTTGACCTTGACCCCTGAATGACTGGTTCCCAGCTCAAAGGTCAAAGCACCACTTTTGGGGGCATTGTCATCTTACAGTGACAGTTCTTTTCTGAACAGACATTAAAACTTTTCAGTTCCTATCTATCCAATAGAAAACAGAGAGTTCAAGTAGGTAATTTACAATCTGACATTCTTATGGTAAAATCAGGAGTCTGAGTCTCAATCCTTGGGTCTTTACTCTTTTTGATATATATAAATGATACAGCAATACTTCAAAATGATCTGAATATAGACTTATGAAAATTATGCAGATGACTCTATAAATCCGGTGATCTTTTATCAACAGTACAAGATAACCTGCAGAAAGATTTATCTTATATTAATGAATGGTGCATCCTTAATAACATGTCTTTACATCCAGTGAAAACAAAGTGCAGGATAATTTTACCCCCGCTTCGAAGAAGTGGGGGGTATACTGTTTTACCCTCGTCCGTGTGTCAGTCCGTCCGTCTGTCCGTCTGTAACAAATTTGCGTTGCAGTTTTCTCAGCAACTATAACATGCAGAAGCCTGATATTTCACATATTGCTTTATCCTATAGTCCCATATGGTGTAAAGCGATTTTATGCTCCTTGCTCATCTACTTCCTGTTTACCGAATACTTAGATTTTTACACATAGTTGACATACATTCACAATTTCCGTCACAGTTTTCTCAGCAACTATAAGATGCAGCAGCCTGATATTTTGCATATTGCTTTATCCTATAGTCCCATATGGTGTAAAGCGATTTTATGCTCCTTGCTCATCTACTTCCTGTTTACTGAATACTTAGATTTTTACACTATATAGGTGCATTACATCAACCAAACGATATGTTTATTTTCTGTCACAGTTTTCTAAGCAACTAGAGCATGCAGCCGCCTGATATTTTGCATATTGCTTTATCCTATAGTCCCATATGGTGTAAAGCGATTTTATGCTCCTTGCTCATCTACTTCCTGTTTACCAAATACTTAGAAGTTAACAACACACAGGAAAGGAGGTTCTCTTGATCGTGTTTTTGTGAATAAAGACTTCGATGAATCAGAAATCACAGATGTAATACCTGTTCATTATTCTGACCATTTTCATAATTATCCATCTAGCTGTGCCTTTGATGAAGTTGTATTAAATTCAGGTAAATACTCGGAAAAATTTGACACTCTTTATACATATGACAAATGCAAATTACATTATGAAAGTCAAATTTCTGATAGTGGGGGTATCACTAGTGAGCATTAGCTCACAAATTTACTTGTTTGATCTTCAAAAAAGAACCCTCTTATTTTGAAAATAAATGATACATTGCTAGAAAATGTTACTGTCCAAAAGATATTGGGAATATATGTAGATAATACATTAAACTGGCATTCAAATCACCCTGACCATCAAGGTCAAATTATTGAATTTTGCTATTGGCCATAACATCATTTTTAGTTCTTTTTTGTTAATACTTGGACAAAACAATGCTCATGACCAAAAACCTACATGTGAAATTATTCAAGTATGACCTCAACCTTTAAATGACCTTTACAGGCAAGTTCGAATTATATTGCATTTTGCTAAAATAGCCAAACTTTTGTTATTTATGGATGGATTTGATCTATACAGGGACAAAGCAATACTGAGAATAAAACAAATGTGTTGAAAAATTCAAGCATTACCTTTACCTTTAAAGACCTTGACATTGATTAACTTTTCTGTATCTTTGTTATTAATGGATGAAGTGTCTTCATGCTTGGACATAACTACCTTTTAGACAATACCTCCAAAGAAGGTTAAACTGAACTTGACCTTGACCTTTAAGGTCAAATTTCTGAATGTTGCTAAAATTGGCAGTAACATTGTTATGTATAATTATATTTCCAAATGATGTTTCATTTGAAATCCCTTCAACACAATGTGCTTCCTCTGATGTGTTTGCCTTTGGATATAGGAAAAAGTCGAGCGTGGCCCCTGATTGCGGTGGCTCTTGTTAAATTTAATTTATATTCTTTTGTCGAAATTTTTTTGACCACATTTATTTGCACTATAGCTTCAAAGCTACTGAAGGCATGTTTTGAAAGTTAATAAAATGAAAGAATACATTGAAAGAAAATGAGTTGAATAAGAACAATAAGTTTTGGTTACTTTTTAGCTCACCTGAGCACAACGTGCTCGTGGTGAGCTTTTGTGATCCCCTGTGTCGTGCGTCGTCCGTCGTCAACAATTTCATAAAAAAAAGCATCTCCTCTAAAACCAATGACTGCACATTAACCAAACTAAATAGGAATGATCCTTTGGTGGTCCCCTTTCAGAGTTGTTCAAATGATTCTGGTCTGTTGCATAAGTAGGTCACAGGGCCAAAAAAGAAGTTTCAAAAATGCAAATTAAAAAAATCTTTTTGTCAGAAAGCTAAAGGCCAAGAGCTTTGATATTTGGTATTTGGTATTTGATATTTTGTATATAGTAAAAACTTAAAAAATCTTCTCCTCTGAAATGACAAAGGCTAGAGCTTTGATATGTGGTATATGAAATCATCTTTAGGTCCTCTACGAAAGTTGTTCAAATTATGCCCATAGTGCCAAAATTGGCCCCGCCCCAGGGGGGTCATAGGTTTTCCTTATATGTATATAGCAAAAACTTAAAAAATCTTCTCCTCTGAAATGACAAAGGCTAGAGCTTTGATATTTGGTATATGAAATCATCTTTAGGTCCTCTATGAAAGTTGTTCAAATTATGCCCCTAGTGCCAAAATTGGCCCCGCCCCCAGGGGTAAGGTTTTCTTTATATGTATATAGTAAAAACTTAAAAAATCTTCTCCTCTGAAATGACAAAGGCTAGAGCTTTGATATTTGGTATATGATATCATCTATAGGTCGTCTACGAAAGTTGTTCAAATTATGCCCCTAGTCCAAAATTGGCCCCGCCCCAGGGCGTCGTAGCTTTTCCTTATATGTATATAGTAAAAACTTAAAAAATCTTCTCCTCTGAAGTGACAAAGGCTAGAGCTTTGATATTTGGTTGGTATATGACATCATCTAAAGGTCCTCTACGAAAGTTGTACAAATTACGCCCCTAGTGCCAAAATTGGCCCCGTCCCAGGGGGTCGTAGGTTTTCCATATATGTATATAGTAAAAACTTAAAAAATCTTCTCCTCTGAAATGACAAATGCTAGAGCTTTGATATTTGGTTTATGACATCATCTTTAGGTCCTCTACAAAAGTTGGTCAGATTATGCCCCTAGTGCCAATATTGGCCCCGACCTGGGGTTAGGTTTTCCTTAAAAAAAAAATCTTCTCCTCTGAAATGACAAAGCCTTAAGCTTCATTATTTGGCATGAAATATTGTCTAGTGAACCTGTTCCAAATTTGTACAAATTATATCCGGCGTAAAAATTGGGCCTGCCTGGGGGTCATAGATATTCATTATTTGCTTGTAGTAAAAACTTGTAAGAAAATTATCCTTTGAAGCTTCAAAGGCTAGAGCTTAGATTTACAAGAAATAATGATAGCTTCCACACAAATAACAGTCTGTTCTCAGGTGATCGCTTTGGGGCCAATGGCCCCCTTGTTTAATTATTTCCCTTTATTTTGCTACCACAAACACTGGCTCTGCTGTTGACCAAGTATTTGTTTCTCGAAGCATGACTCACTACGCCATACTTCTCAGATCTTCAGATTATTTGGATTGGGATCAACCTCCAGTCTGTCATGTAAATGTACATGTCTAATAACACTTCTCTAGTATAACTACTAACATTTTATACTAATAATAGCCTTACAAACAAATGTTCAAGTATTCACTTGTGATCTGGTTCTGGAAACAACTCCAATATTTGCTTAACCACTTTTCACTGTTGACAGAATGATATATAATAAAATAAAATAATTATTTTCTCCTGATTTTTGTGTCGCCTGCTACGAAGTAGCCGCGACATACAGGAATCACTGTCTGTCCGTCTGTCCGTCCGTCTGTCACAAAACTTGTCCGGACTACTCCTCAGAAACTACTGGTGCAATTTAATCCAAAATTTACAAGAATGATCAGTACCAAGTCTAGTTATGCATATTGTCGGCATTTTCCAGTCCATGATATTTGTGAGAGTTATGGCCCTTTTATGATTTTTATTTTTAAAGTTTGTCCGGACTACTTCTCTTATACTACTAATGCAATTTGAAAAAAAATTTACAGGATTGATCAGTACCTCAAGTACTTGCTCATATCTAACGTGTTTTTCGGTTGAATGATGTTTGGCTGAGTTATGGCCCTTGAATGAAAAAGGCATTTTGGCAAAATAATGAATTTTGTGTTGCATCACAGTAGCTGCAAACATGCTAAAATGTAGCCACGACATATAGGGATCACTTCCCCATCATCTGTCTGTCTGTCTGTACGTCCATCTGTCTGTCTGTGCATCACAAAACTTGTCCAGACTACTCTTCAGAAACTACTGGTGCGATTTCATCCAAACTTTACAGGGATGATCAGTACCAAGTCTAGTTGTGCATATCATCAGCATTTTCCAGTTCAGTGATTTTTGTCAGAGTTATGGTCCTTTAATGATTTTTTATTCTTAAAGTTTGTCCGAGCTACTTCTCTTATACTACTAAAGCAATTTAAATGAAATGGTTCAGGATTGTTCTGTACCTCAAGTACTTGTGCATATCTTACAGGTTTTTTGGTTGAATGATTTTTGGCTGAGTTATGGCCCTTGAATAAAAAAATGCGTTTTAGCCTACAAACTGTCCAATCAACTCTCAATACTACTGTTTAATTGGCTATCATCAGGCGACACATGTGATCACTGATCATCCTTGTATTTCTGTGAAATGAAGAACACCAGTCAATATCATTATAACTGCACAACATGCTTCCAGTTACACATTCATCCAACTTCCATGTACCTTTGGGGAGCATCCATCATTTCCAACAATATCCTTGTTTTTAGCTCACCTGAGCCTTTGGCTCATGGTGGGCTATTGTGACCAAACTTTGTCCGGCGTCCGGCATCCGTCGTCCGTCACAATTTCATTCAAACGACATCTCCTCTGAAACCTCTGGGCCAAATTTGATGAAACTTGTCTGGAATGTTCCTTGCATGAAGCTCTAGCAAAGTTGTTCAAAGAATTCAATTCCATCAAGAACTCTGGTGGCTATGGGAACTTAAAGGAAAAACTTTGAAAATTTTCTTGTCTGAAACCACAAGGCCCTGAGCCTTAAGATTTGGTATGTAGCATTGTCTTTTAGACCTCTACCAAGTTTGTTCAAATTATGCCCCTGGGGTCAAATTTGGCCCCGCCCAGGGGTCAACTTATTTTACATAGGGAAAACTTTAAAAATCTTGTCTGAAACCACAAGGACCTGAGCCTTAAGATTTGGTATGTAGCATTTTCTTGTGGATCTCTACCAAGTTTGTTCAATTTATACTCCTGGGGTCAAATTTGGCCCTGCACTGGGGGTCAATGGATTGTTCATAGGCTTTTATAGTGAAACTTTAGAAATCTTCTTGTCTGAAACCACAAGGCCCTGAGCCTTTTCCCTATTTAAAATAAAAAGATTTGGTACGTAGCATTGTCGTGTGGACCTCTACCAAGTTTGTTCAAATTATGCCTCTGGGGTCAAATTTGGTCCCTACCCAGGGGTCAAGGTCAATTGATTTTACATAGGCTTATATAGTAAAACTTTAAAAATCTTCTTGTCTGAAACCACAAGGCCCTGAGATTTAAGATTTGGTTTGAAACAAGCTTTATCAAGCTTTTTCAAATTATTAGATTAGGTTAAAGGTCACCGAGGCTAAAAACAGGTTTATGTACTGTACCTCATAGAGCCTTCATTTAAAGACCAATATCTTTGATATACGGTATATAGGATCCTTGCATGGACCTCTACTCATGGGTAGGGTTTTAGGTCACTGGGTCAAGGTCACCATAGTGTATGATAGATATTTCTACTTTCTGTCATAGAGCCTTTATTTATTGACTGATATTTTACATATTTACATATTTATATTTACATTACTTATATATTTTCAATTAAAACATGAAATACTGCTTAACTGCAAACCTACAGCCAAAATACTCAGGTGAGTGATCTAGGGCCATCATGGCCCTCCTGTATTAGTTAATGGATTGTCTTCATGCTTGGACACAACAACCCTTTGGACAAGATCTTCAAGTAGACAAGACTAAACTTGACTCATAAATGACCTTCACTTTCAAAGTCATATAATCGACTTTTGCTAAGATTGGCCATAACTTTGTTATTTATTGTTGGATTTGATTCGTAGACAAAACAACACTCATGACAAATCCGACATAATGATTCTTTCAGGTATGATCTTGACCTTAAAATGACCTTCACAGTCAAGGTCAAATTATTGAAATTGATAAAATTGGCGATAACTTTGTTGTTTATGGTTTGATTTGATTTATACTTGGCCAAAACAACACTTATGACAAAACTGACATGTTGAATAACTCAAATTTAACCATGACCTAAAAATGGCCTTGACCGTCAAGGTCAGATAATTTTGCTTAAATTGTAATAACTTGCCCCATTTATTTATTGATTTGATTAATACTTGGACAAAACAACACTTACAATACATCTGACATTTTGATTCTTTCAAGTATGACTTTGACCTTTAAATGACCTTGACAGTCAAGGTCAGTTTTTAGCTCACCTGAGCACAAAGTGCAAAGTGCTCAGGGTGAGCTTTTCTGATCGGTCTTTGTCCGTCGTCCGTCCGTCAGTCCGTCCGTCCGTCGTCAACTTTTCATTCAAACGACATCTCCTCTGAAACCAATGGGGCAAATTTAGTGAAATTTGCCAGGGATGTTCCTTGCATGAAGCTCTGCCAAGTTTGTTCAAATGGTTCGGTTCCATTGCATTTCTGGTTCACTGGAGCTAAAAAAACATTTTAAAAGTTGGATCTTTAAGAATTTTCTTCTCCAAAATCTCAAGGCCCAGAGCTTAGATATTTGGTGCGAAGCATCATCTAGTGGACCTCTACCAAGTTTGTTCAAATTATGACCCTGGGGTCAAAACTGACCCCACCCCAGGGTCAAGTGGTCACATGTTTTACATAGAGTTATATAGGAAAAACTTTAAAAATCTTCTTCTCAGATACCACAAGGCCTAGACTTAAGACTTTGGTGTACAACATTGTCTTTTGAACCTCTACCAAATTTGTTCAAATCATAGCCTCTGGGTCAAATTTGGCGCCGCCCCAGGGGTCACATGTTTTATATAAAGAGTTATATAGGAAAAACTTTAAAAATCTTGACACAAACCACAAAGCCTAGAGTTTAGATATTTGGTGTGCAGCATTGTCTAGTGGACCTTTACCAAGTTTGTTCAAATCATGACCCTGGGGTCAAACCTGGGGGGGTCATTTGACTTTACACAAAGACTTATATAGGGAAAACCTAAACAATCTGCTGCTCTGAAACACCAAGGGCTAGACCTTCAATTTTTTATTATGTCTCCCCCCCAACCCCACCCTTCTGATAAAGACATATTGTTTTTGCCCTGTCCATGGGTGTCTGTTTGTCTGTCTGTCTGTCACACTTCGTTTCCTTTCAATAACTTGAGTACCAGTTGACCCAAAGCCTTCAAACTTCACAGAGTTATTGCCCTTATTGAGTAGGAATAAACCCTTTTAAAACCCTTTTGATTTTTTGGTCAGTAGGTCAAAGGTCAAGGTCAGCGGGACCTCTAGTGTGAAAACTGTTTCCACTCAATAACAGGAGTAAAATTTCACCCTGAGCCTTCAAACTTCGAAGGATGGTTGCTTTAACTAAATAGAAGAACCTTATTTGTTTTTGGGGCTAGTATGTAAAAGGTCAGGGTCACATGGACCTTTAGAGTGAAAAGTATTTATGCAGAATAACTGTATTACAATTACACCCAGAGCCTTCAAACTTTATAGGATAATTGTATTAGAGGAACCCTATTGTTTTTAGGGTCCATAGGTCAAAGTTTAAGTTCACAGGGAACTCTAGAATGAAAACTGTTTCTGCTCAGTATCTGGAGTACCATTTTAACCAGCACCTTCAAACTTCATACGATGATTGTCTTTACTGAGTGAAAGAACCCTATCATTTTTGGGGTCAGTAGATTAAAAGTCAAGGTCACAGGGACCTGTTGAGTGAAAATTATTTCCGCTCAGTAACTGGAGTACCATTACACCCAGAACCTTCAAACTTCATAGGGTAATTATATATGAAGAACCCTATTGTTTTTGGGGTCTGTAGGTCAAAGGTGAAGTTCACTGGGACCTGTAGAGTAAAACTATTTCTGCTAAAAAATTTGAGGACAATTAGACCCAGAGTCTTCAAACTTATTGCAAACTTATTCAAACTTGCAAACAACAAACACCCATAACAACCAATAACAATACTTGTACCATGAGCAATGAGGCACAAGTGAGCGATTTAGGGTCATCATGGCCCTCTTGTTTAGTCAAAACAACATCAACATTCATGACAAAAACCTACATGTGAAATTATTCAAGTATGATGTTATCTTTAAAATGACTTTGACAGTCAAGGTCAAATTATTGCATTTTGCTGACATTGTGATAACTTTATCAATTTACAGATTCGATTCATACTTGGACAAAACAACACTTATGACAGAACTGGCAGGTTGAATAATACACGTATGACCTTGACCTTAAAATGACCTGGACCTTCAAGGTCAAGTTATTTTATTTACATTTGATTCATACTTGGACTAAACGACACTTATGACAAAACCTACATTTTGAATTATGCAGGTATGACCTTGAATTTAAAAAAATGATGTTTGATTTGAAATCCCTCCACCACAATGTGCTTCCTCTGAAGCGTTTGCCTTTGGAAATAGGAAAAAATAGAGCCTGCCCCCGCTTGTGGTAGCTCTTGTTTTATATATTAGTTGAATTTATCAGCTTCAAAGTATTTCAGTCAACATCTTTGTGACCCAACATTTAGTTTTTCCTTGATGTACCCCCTTTACCTTTTGACAAGGTGGTATTGTGGGGGTAGTAATCATAGTTTGTGGTAGCCCTAGTTTCTTCCATAAACATTTTATCAGATTAACTTTTCTGCTTGGAGTTATTTTCTGGGTAAGATAAATTTAGATAAACACATCTTAAAATTAAGGAAAGGCATAATTCAGAAAGTGCTGTCTTTGAAAGCATTCTGTATGTAATGGAACTGATAAGTCCTTTCTGTTAGATACACGGTTCTTTCTTACTGAATCAGTGTCAATTATAATTTGCCTTATTCCTGGTGAGGTTGAAATCATTTAAAGAAATTCTGATTATCACTTTTTTCAGATTTGCAAGGAGACTAGCTGTCCAGCATTGAGCACTCAAAACTGTGTACATTGACAAAACTGTGTTCATAGTTACCTTAGCAATGGAAACTGCAGGTTATATGATGGAAAAGAAAAGACAAGAAGACTGTTTACTGACAGATTTTGGTAAACAAGCTGAGATGACTACAACCAGTGGTTTAAAACTGAGCAAGAATGAAAAAAATGAATCAAAGGAATTAGAAATTGGGGCTAACACATACAAATTCAGAAAACGATCTAAAGTTGATTATACAGGTACAAATATTATCAGGGATTGTGTTGTGTCAATAAAGAAAATATCAAGAAGAGATTTGTATAACTGCCCTATGAACAGTTGTCAGACAAAACAAAGTGATCATGAATTTGGGAATACCGTTGAAACAGTTCAATCAGTTGTCCCCATCTTCGACCAGGATTCAGTATTACTTGAGGAAGAAGAAATCAAATGGAATGAAGAACATTCTGTTGGAACAGAAGCTGTGAAAGTTGACTCTACCTTCATTGGAAAACATTCTGCTGAAACAAAAGCTGTGAAAGCTGACACTGCCTTGAATGGAGAACATTCTGCTGAAACAAAAGCTGTGAAAGCTGACACTGCCTTGAATGGAGAACATTCTGCTGAAACAGAAGCTGTGAAAGCTGACACTGTCTTGAATGGAAAACATTCTGCTGAAACAGAAGCTGTGAAAGCTGACACTGCCTTGAATGGAGAACATTCTGCTGAAACAAAAGCTGTGAAAGCTGACACTGTCTTGAATGGAAAACATTCTGCTGAAACAAAAGCTGTGAAAGCTGACACTGCCTTGAATGAAGAACATTCTGCTGAAACAGAAGATGTGAAAGCTGACACTGTCTTGAATGGAGAACATTCTGCTGAAACAGAAGCTGTGAAAGCTGACACTGTCTTGAATGGAAAACATTCTGCTGAAACAGAAGCTGTGAAAGCTGACACTGCCTTGAATGGAGAACACTCAGTTGTAACTGAAGCTGTAAAGGCTGCAGATCTGGATGATACTGTAAAGTTTAAACTGAAGAAGGTCCAGGACAGAAAAAAACGTAAACAAAAGGAACAAGGTAAGGTGAGAAATGTAGCTAAACTAGGTAACATTCAGGAGGATACAAATAAAAAATACAAATGTGATTCTGAAGTAACAACATCTGAAAGTTTAGCTGACACATACAAATTTAGAAAACGACAGAAAATTGATTACACAGAAACAAAAATTATCAGAGATTATGTAAGCTCATTGAAAAAAAGCACAGG
The DNA here is from genome assembly GCA_012932295.1 of Cyclina sinensis. Lineage (NCBI taxonomy): Eukaryota > Metazoa > Mollusca > Bivalvia > Venerida > Veneridae > Cyclina > Cyclina sinensis. Next base: position 28,837,389 of record JAAONU010000007.1, on the reverse strand, counting down.
AAAAGATTGTGAAAAATCTGGAGTAGAAAGTACACATCATGATCACACAGGCAAAGTTGAAGGTTCAAATGGCTGCTGTATTAACAAATGTCAGTCAAAAGAAAGTGATGTTGAATTTAGATATAATCTTGACTCAGTTAAGTTTGTTAGCCCAATCTTGGACCAGAATTCAGTGTCACATGAGGATTCTGACATCAAGTTTAATGAAGAACATGAAATAGAAGCTGTGAAAGCTGACTTGACCTTGAATGGAAAACATTCTGCTGAAACAGAAGCAGTGGAATCAGAAAAGGAATTGAAAGGAGTACATGATGCTGAAATGGAAACTATGAATACTGACACTGCCTTGAATGAAGAACATCCTACTGGAACAGAAGCTATGCATACTGAAAATGCATTGAATGAAGAATATCCTGCTGAAATAGAAGCTAGGAAGACTGACATTACCTTAAATGAAGACAATTTTGCTGAGGCAGAATTTTTGAAACTTGACTCAGGCTTGAATGAAAAACATTCAGCTGAAACAGAAGCTGTGAAAGCTGACACTGCCATAGATGGAGAACATTCTGCTGAAACAGAAGCTGTGAAAGCTGACACTGCCATAGATGGAGAACATTCTGCTGAAACAGAAGCTGTGAAAGCTGACACTGCCATAGATGGAGAACATTCAGCTGAAATAGAAGCAGTAAATGCTGCAGATCTGGATGATACTGTAAAGTTTAAACTGAAGAAGGTCCAGGACAGAAAAAAACGTAAACAAAAGGAACAAGGTAAGGTGAGAAATGTAGCTAAACTAGGTAACATTCAGGAGGATACAAATAAAAAATACAAATGTGATTCTGAAGTAACAACATCTGAAAGTTTAGGCTGACACATACAAATTTAGAAAACGACAGAAAATTGATTACACAGAAACAAAAATTATCAGAGATTATGTAAGCTCATTGAAAAAAAGCACAGGAAAAGATTGTGAAAAATCTAGAGTAGAAATTACACATCATGATCACACAGGCAAAATTGAAGGTTCATGTAGCTGCTGTATTAACAAATGTCAGTCAGAAGAAATTGATGTTGAATTTAGATATAATCTTGACTCAGTTAAGTTTGTTAGCCCAATCTTGGACCAGAATTCAGTGTCACTTGAGGATTCTGACATCATGTTGAATGAAGAACATTCTGATGAAATAGAAACTGTAAATACTGGCACTGCCTTGAATAAAGAACATTCTTCTAGAACAGAAACTGTGCAGGCTGACAAAGCCTTGAACGAGAAACATTCTGTTGAAATAGAAACTAAGAATGCTGACACAACCTTAAATGAAGACAATCTTGCTGAAGCAGAAGCTTACACAGATTTGAATGAAAAACATTCTTCCAACATTGAAGCTGTGATGGCTGCAGATTTGGGTGATGCTGTAAAGTTTAAACAGAAGCAGGTCCTAGAAAGAACACAACATGAACAAGAGAAAGTTGGAACTGTAGCTGAGTTAGGAGATGTTCAGGATGAGGTGAGATTTCAAAGTACTCAGGGTGAGCTTTTCTGATCAGTCTTTGTCCATGGTCCACCCGTCCATTGTCAACTTTTCATTCAAACAACATCTCCTGAAACCAAAGGGCCAAATTTAATGAAACTTGCCTGGCATGAAGCTCTACCAAGTTTGTTCAAATGGTTCCGGTCCATTGCATTCCTGGTTCACTGGAGCTAAAAAAAGATTTTAAAAGTTGGATCTTTAAAAATCTTCTTCTCCGAAACCTCAAGGCCTGGAGCTTAAGATATTTGGTGTGAAGCATCATCTAGTGGACCTCTACCAAGTTTGTTCAAATTATGACCCTGGGGTCAAAACTGACCCCACCCCCAGAGGTCAGTTGATTTTACATAAATTTATATAGGGAAAACTTAAAAATCTTCTTGTCAGAAACCACAAGGCCTAGAGTTTAGATATTTGGTGTGCAGCATTGTCCAGTGGACCTCTACCAAGTTTGTTCAAATCATGGCCCCTGGGTCAAAACTGGCCCCGCCCCAAGGGGTCACGTTTTACATAGAGTTATATAGGAAAAACTTAAAAAATCTTATTGTCAGAAATCTCAAGGCCTAGAGTTTAGATATTTGGTATGTAGCATTGTTTAGTGGACTTCTACTAAGTTTGTTCAAATCATAGCCACTGGGTCGAAATAGGCCCTACCCTGGGGGTCACTTTATGGTCCATAGGTTAAAGGTTAAGTTCACAGGGACCTTGAGTGAAAACTGTTTCTGCTCAGTAACTGGAGTACCATTTTACCCAGAGCCTTCAAACTTGAAAGGATAATTGTCTTTACTCACTAAAAGAACCCTATCATGTTTGGGGTCAGTAGGTCAAAATTCAAGGTCACAGGGACCTGTAGATTGAAAACTATTTGTGCTCAGTAACTGGAGTACCATTACACCCAGAACCTTCAAACTTCATAGGGTAATTATATTAGAAGAACCCTATTGTTTTGGGGTCTGTAGGTTAAAGGTCAAGTTCACTGGGACCTGTAGAAGTAAACTATTTCTGTTCAAAAATTTGAGTACAAATAGACCCAGAGTCTTCAAACGTATTGCAAACTTATTGAACACCCATAACAACCAGTAACGATACTTGTAACATGAGCAATGAGACTCAGGTGAGCGATTTAGGGCCATCATGGCCCTCTTGTTATATAAATGTAGAAATTTATGTTTAAAGCAGAAAGTGTTGACTCTTAAAATTTTGCATCTTTCTGTCTCTTGTTAGTTTTACTTTCATGTTACCTAAGTTGCTTAAGTCATTTACAAGAAAATATAAATTATGCAGTTCTGAACTCCTTGAATATGTTGCTTTGCCCCTTGTTTCAGGCTTTCACTTTGTAAATGTATAGCATGGATATATTATTGTTTTGAAAGGAATAAAAAAACTTTTAATAATATCAAACCATGTTGTGGACCTTCCAATTTTACCCTTACAAAGACTAGTTAAGTAAGACTGTGACAAACTGGGTAAGTTTGAGGCTTCACTTCTGACATCAAGTTTAGAATTCAACCATTTCTGAAGTAGTTGTTTTCTTCCATGTACTTTTCAGCAGATTAGATTTACAGTTGGAGATGTTGTCTGGGGAAGATTCGGGAAAACATGGTGGCCAGCTGTAGTTGTTAGTGGAGCAATGGTCAAGAAGATGAAGATAAAGGGATATCTCTGGGTTTATTGGTTGTATGACAGACAGATCTCACATGTAATTTGGCAGAATCATTTTCTAATGGCTGATGTTTATGGATAATGTTGGCCTCAGTAGCTTGATAAGTGGTTAAAACATATATATCTTGTTTGGAGGGTCCTTTGTTGGATTTTAATCTGGAACTTCGTTGTGACTCTGCACTGTCTTATTGGTCCTTAATCCAGGGCCCCAGTTACATGACTTAGAGGTTAGATATAAGCATTAAGTGTATAAAGTGAAACAGAGATGAGAGAAAGTCCCTATTAAAAGTCCCTATGAAAGGCCCTGTTAAACTGAAGACAGTAGATACATGACTAATGTATGACTGTATCAGAGACCATCCCAGTAGTTTACATATAACAAGTTTTACTATACTTTGAGATTTTTGCCAGTTTTATATGAAGTCACTATTGCATTTCAATTTTTAAGGTGAGAAGTTGTGATGTGGAGCCGTTTCAGGCTAAATATATCAGTAGATGTAAACAGAAAAAAAGACCAGCCATGCAGCTGGGGATTAAGAAAGCTTTAGAAGTAAGTATCTTTTTAACATAACAGTATAACAATTTCATGCATTACAAAAGATGCTATGATTTAGAATAATCTCTTTTAATGTGGATTTCCAGTCCACACCTGAGACAATGTAGCAAGAAAAGATCACTGAACCAGAGAATTGATTCCTGTAAGCAGTATGTTGTCAGAGGTGCTATTTTCACTTAGACTTGACCATTACAGAACTCAAGTGAGTTTTGTGGTCTCACTACATTGGCATGTTCTTTGTCATTAACACCCTCCTACAAATCTTTAGTTTCTTATCATGATATTGCCTTTTGTTACAGTATATTTGGTGTTTAATGATGTTAAGTTTTTAGTTAATCCCCTTCAGCAAAGTGGGGAGGAGATTATAGGAATGGCCGCCTTCCGTCCATCTGTCCGTAACACTTTCGTGTCCGCTCCCTAACTTTTAAACTGCTGAAAATTTTTTTAAATAACTTGGCACAAGTGATCACCGTTATTAGATGATGTGCAGAGCGCAATTATTGGGTTGCTACCTACAAGGTCAAGGTCACACTTAAAGGTCAAGTTTTAAAAGTCTACATTTTGTGTCCACTCCATAACTTTTAAACTGCTGAAAATTTTTTGAAATAACTTGGCACGAGTGGTAACCATTATGAGACGATGTGCAGAGCACAATAATTGGGTTGCTACCCACAAGGTCAAGGTCACACTTAAAGGTCAAGTGTTAAAAGTCTACATTTCGTGTCTGCTCCTTACCTTTTAAACCGCTGAAAATTTTTTGAAATAACTTGGCACAAGTGATCACCATTATGAGACAATGTGCAGAGCGCAATAATTGGGTTGCTACCAACAAGGTCAAGGTCACAGTTAAAGGTCAAATATCCACATTTCATGTCTGCTCTATAACTTACTAACTTGGCTTATAAAATGATGTGAGCTAGTGTGGTCTCATTTTGTCTGTCGTCGTGCGTGTTAGTGCTTTAGTGCATTATCATTTTCCTTTTAACAACATCTCCTCCTAAACTGCTACAGTACGCTCAGCGCGGATTTTGCAAAACCCGCGAGACCCCGCGGATGAGACTCAACGCGGATGAAAATTTGCACAAAATTTGTCCGCAAGACCCCGCGGACTGAAAATGTTCACCACCGCGGACATGAATCTGTGGCCGTAAGCGTTTCCCCCGCGGAACGCCGCGGTAAATCGTGGCGGAACGCGGTGGTCAATCACCGCGGATCGCGGTGAAAACTGTAGCTTTTTACGATTAATTATTAAAACTTTACTTCTTAAAATATGTAAAATTTTATTTTGTAATAAAAAAATTATGTAGATACAATCTATTTGTTGTTTGTACATCTTGTTGTTCTCACGTTATTGAATTACCAAGAACAAAAATACTTTAAATCGCGGCAAATCATAGTCATATTCAATTCGAAAATAAGAGTAGATATGTAAGTTCATGGTTGTGAAAACCACTTTTAAGTCAAATACTGAATAACCTCGGTGTACGGCATGTACGAAAAAGTACGCGAGACAACAATGAAAACGTCAACTTTTGTTTCTTACACCATGAAAACTTAATCCTTGTCAATATCTCCTTACAAAACTAGGTGTTACTATTTATAGATTTTCCAAAAATGAGAATTGAAAGTAGAGAGCAAGCATCCAAATTAGATGCAGCATTAGATCATGTGATGTGGAAAAGGCGGTAAAATACTGGGATTTTTTTATGGAAAATTACTCAGGCTTGCTGTCAAAGGTTAGCTCTTGAATTACAACCAATAAAAATACGATGTTGTATCACGTGTAAAGATCATAGGTCACGGGAATTGTGATTGACAGGTTGTTCCTTTGAGGCTACATAGAGGTTTTACAACAATATTACGATATCAAAGATTGTGAAATTCATCCCCAAATGATAGAAATATAAAAGGGAAGTGCTGAGTCACTGAAATTTACAAGTGTTTGTTATGCATCAAAAAAATATTTTTATACAAGATCTGTAGATTTCACTTTCAAACCAGAGCTCAGATTGGTTTATAAACTAGTTTGAAAAAAGGTGATTTAGTTTGTATTTAGGTATGTTATTCACACAGGTGTCAGCTGTGATTTTGAGTTAATCTGAAGACATAGCGCCCTTTGTAAAAAGTTGAAAGCCGCCACTGAGTGATGTAATTTCTTTGACAGTTAAAGCAGTTCACTTAAAATAACCCCGATAATTAGCATGTGTAACAAGTAATTGTTGTTAGGAATGTTCTAATTTGCGACGGTTTTGGATAGTTCAAGGGAACAAGGATGCTGTAGTATACTCCGTAGTATGTAGTTTGTGTCTATCGACGCGGTCATTCCAAATTTTACAATCAAAACAAAGGTAACGTTTTTTATTTTAAATGCCGTTTTACATCTAAAATTTTAACTAATGTTATTACCATTTAAGTATTTTGGTTGATTTAAAGTCATCTTGTAAAATAAGAACACTGTGAAAATTTTAAAAAATAAACATTTATTTTTGAGCTATAGTTATAATGGCCGCCGCCTTCCGCCGCGAGAAACAGGTAACCGATTTTATCGATAATTTAAATATAATCTTCGGTACTTTGTCCGCGGTGGAAACAACTGGACACCGCGGATCGCGGCGGAAATTAGCCCTCTCATCGCGGACGTCCGCCGCGTTTGTCCGCGATAAGAAAAAATTGTCCACGGTGGTATCGCGGAAAAGGCAGAATCCGCGCTGAGCGTACTGTAAGCCAACATTGACAAAACGTGCCTAGGATATTCCTTGCATGAAGCTCTACCAAAGTTGTTCAAAGAATTCAATTCGATCAAGAACTCTGGTTGCTATAGCACTTTAAAGGAAAAACTTTGAAAATCTTCTTGTCTGAAACCTTAAGGCCCTGAGCCTTAAGATTTGGTATTTAGCATTGTCGTGTGAACCTCTACCAAGTTTGTTCAAATTATACCTCTAGGGTGAAATTTGGCCCCAACCCAGGGGTCAATTGATTTTACATAGGCTTATATAGTGAAACTTTAAAAATCTTCTTGTCTGAAACCGCAAGGCCCAGAGCCTTAAGATTTGTTATGTAGCATTGTCTAGTGAACCTCTACCAAGTTTGTTCAAACTATGCCCCTGGGGTCAAATTTGGCCCTACCCCGGGGGTCAATTGATTTTACATAGGCATATATAGAGAAAACTTTGAAAAATCTTCTTGTCTAAATCCACAAGGCCCTGAACCTTAAGATTTGGTATCTAGCATTGTCTAATGGACTCTACCAAGTTTGTTCAAATTATGCCCCTGGGGTCAAATTTGACCCTTCCTCTGGGGTCAATTGATTTTGCATAGGGAAAACTTTGAAAAACTTCTTGTCTGAAATCACATGGGCCTGAGCCTTAAGATTTGGTATGTAGCATTGTCTCGTGGACCTCTACCAAGTTTGTTCAAATTATACTTCTGGGGTCAAATTTGGCTCCACCCCGGGGTCATTGGTTTTACATAGGCTTATATAGTGAAAACTTTGAAAATCTTCTTGTAGAAGGAGAGGTAAGATTTTCAGTCCAAATAATCTTGAAATTTGTCAGAAAGTGTGTTTCTATGATTTCTAGCACAAGTTCGAATATGGGTCATCTGGGTTCAAAAACTAGGTCATAGAGCCCAAATATGGAAAAACCTTGTTAACACTCTAGAGCTCACATTTTCAGTCCAAATATCCTGGAAATCTGTCAGAAAGGTTGTTTTGATGATTTCTAGGTCAATTTCAAATATTGATCATCTGGGGTAAAAAACTAGGTCACAGAGCCAAATATGGAAAAATCTTGTTAAGATTCTAGAGGTTAAATTTAATTCCAATAAACATTGAACTTTGTCAGAAAGGTTGCTTGTATGGTTTCTAGCTCAGTTTCGAATATGGGTCATCTGGAGTCAAAAACTAGGTCACAGAGCCAAAAAAATCTTTGTAAATGCTCTAGAGGCAAAATTTTCAGTCTAGATATCCTGGAAATTTGTCAGAAAGGTTGTTAGCTCGACTTTTTTTGAAAAAAAAATCGAGTTATTGTCACAACAACCCTTTGGACAAGACCTTCAAGATGACCAGAGTAAACTTGACCTTGACTCTTAAATGACCTTCATATTCAAGGTCAAAATATTGAATTTTGCTAAAATTGGCCATAACTTTATTATTAGTAGGTGGTTTCTCTTAAGTCTTGGACACAACAACCTTTGGAGAAAACCTTCAAGCTGACCAGACTAAACTTGACCTTGACTCATTAATGACCTTCAAATTCAAGGTCAAAATATTGAATTTTGCTAAAATTGGCCATAACTTTATTATCAATAGGTGGATTCTCTTTATGCTTGGACACAACAACCCTTTGGACAAGACCTTCAAGCTGACCAGACTAAACTTGACCTTGACTCATAAATGACCTTCACCTTCAAGGTCAGTTATTGAATTTTGGTAAAATTGACCATAACATTAGTATTTATGGTTGGATTTTATTTATACTTGGACAAAACAACACTTATGACAAAACCGACATGTTGAATAACTCAGATTTGAACATGACCTTATAATTACCTTGAAAGTCAAGGTCAGATGATTGAATTTTGCTTAAATTTTCATAACTTTCTCATTTATTTATAGATTTAATTAAAACTTGGACTAAACAGCAGTTGTGACAAATCTGACATTATGATTATTTCAAGTTTGACCTTGACCTTTAAATGACCTTGACAGTCAAGGTCAAATCATTGAATTTTGTTAAAACTGGCAATAATTATGTAATTTATGGTTGGATTTGAATCAGACTTAGATAAAACTTCACATTTTTGTTTCGATTTAAAAAATGTCATCGCATGACCTATATTTTTGACCTACTGACCTACTTTCTGGTTTTGAGTTACAGCAATGAAATTTGGACTGTGTGCACAGTTTTTTATTTCAATTTCAAAAATGTTATGGCATGACCTATATTTTTGACCTACTGACCTACTTTTTGTTTTTGGAGCTATGGCAATGAAATTTGGACCTTGTACACAGTTTTTTCTTCCAATTTCAAAAACGTCATAGCATGACCTATATTTTTGACCTACTGACCTACTTTTTTGTTTTAAAGCCACAGCAATGAAATTTGGAATGTGTGGACAGTTTTTCGTTTCAATTTCAGAAATGTCATAGCATGACCTATATTTTTGTCCTACTGACCTGCTTTTTGTTTTTGGAGCTGTGGCAATGAAATTTGGACCGTGTGCACAGTTTTTCGTTTCGAATTCAAAAATGTCATGGCATGACCTATATTTTTGACCTACTGACCTACTTTTTTTTTTTTTAGCTACAGCAATGAAATTTGGACCTTGTGCAGAACGCATGTTCCGCATGGCTGGCTCCAAGGTCAAGGTCACAGTGACATTAACATTGAAAATCCTGTCCGCTCTGTAACTCTTCAACCCTTTGAAGAATTTTGATGAAACTTCAGACAAATGTTTACCACATCAAGATGACGTGCAGAACGCATGTTCCGCATGGCTGGCTCCAAGGTCAAGGTCACAGTGACATTAACATTGAAAATCCTGTCCGCTCTGTAACTCTTCAACCCTTTGAAGAATTTTGATGAAACTTCAGACAAATGTTTACCACATCAAGATGACGTGCAGAACGCATGTTCCGCATGGCTGGCTCCAAGGTCAAGGTCACAGTGACATTAACATTGAAAATCCTGTCCGCTCTGTAACTCTTCAACCCTTTGAAGAATTTTGATGAAACTTCAGACAAATGTTTACCACATCAAGATGACGTGCAGAACGCATGCAGAACGCATGTTCCGCATGGCTGGCTCCAAGGTCAAGGTCACAGTGACATTCTCGTTTTGTATTCAAAAATGTTATGGCATGACCTATGTTTTTGACCTACTGACTGACCTACTTTTTGTTTTTGGAGCTATGGCAATGAAATTTAGACCATGTACACAGTTTTTTGTTCGAATTTCAAAAATGTCATGACATGACCTATATTTTTTACCTACTGCCCTAATTTTTTGTTTTTTAGCTACAGCAATGAAATTTGGACCGTGTGCACAGTTTTTCTTTCCGATTACAAAAATGTCATCGCATGACCTATATTTTTGACCTACTGACCTACTTTTTGTTTTTGGAGCTGTGGCAATGAAACTTGGACCATGTATACAGTTTTTGTTCAGATTTCAAAAACGTCATCGCATGACCTATATTTTTGACCTACTGACCTACTTTTTTGTTTTAAAGCTATGGCAATGAAATTTGGACTGTGTGTACAGCTTTTTGTTCAGATTTCAAAAATGTCATCTCATGACCTATATTTTGACCTACTGACCTCCTTTTTGTTTTTGGAGCTATGGCAATGAAATTGCATTGGTCCATTTCTGTGATATGCATCATTACATTCATAAAAATTTCTTTCATCTTTGAACCCAGGTTAGTACTTTAGGGCCATTTGCCCTCTTGTTTATTAATACTTGGACAAAACAAGGCTTTTGACAAAACCTACATGTTAAATTATTCAAGTATGACCTTAACCTTTTAATGACCTTTACAGTCAAATTTCTAATTATTGCATTTTGCTAAAATAGCCAAACTTCTGGTTTTATGGACGGATTTTATCTATACAGGGACAAAACAACACTGAGAATAAAAGAAACGTGTTAAACAATTCAAGCATTACCTTGACCTTCAAATGACCTTGACATTACTTAACTTGGCTATATCTTTGTTGTGAATGGATGTAGTGTCTTCATGCTTGGACATAACTACTTTTAAGACAATACCTCCAGAGAAGGTTAAACTGAACTTGACCTAGACCTTTAAGGTCAAATTTCTGAATGTTGCTAAAATTGGCCATAACTTTGTTATGTATAATTATATTTCCAAATGATGTTTCATTTGAAATCCCTTCACCACAATGTGCTTCCTCTGATGTGTTTGCCTTTGGAAATAGAAAAAAGTCGAGTGCGGCCCCCGCTTGCGGTGGCTCTTGTTTTGATAATCTGTAGTTCAGGTTTGGATATGGGTCATCTGGTGTAAAAAACTAGGTCACAGAGCCCAAATATCGAAAAACCTTGTTTACACTCTAGAGGCTACATTTTCAGTCCAAATAATCTGGAAATTTGTTTGAACGATTGTTTCAATAATTTCTAGGTCAAGTTGGAATGTGGGTCTTCTGGGGTCAATTAACCAGGTCCCTAGCAACTTTGTTAAAAGCAGTCATACTCAGGTGAGCAATGCAGGGCCATCATGGCCCTCTTGTTTAATTACTTTGCACAAATGATCACCACTTTGACACGATGTGCAGAACCCAACATCTAGGTTGCTCCCCCCAAGGTCAAGGTTAAATGTTCTCCATAACTTTTTGACTTTATGGAAGATTTTAAATAACTTGGCACAAATAATTACTATCATGAGACTATGTGCTTATAATATGCATGGCTGAACATCAAGGTCATGGTTGGTTAAAGGTCAAGAAGTACACATTCATTTCCGCTGCGGAAGGGGATTTAGCTGTCCTTCAGACTGCCTTGTTGGAATTCTTACTGCTTGTTTGTCATTTGGTATGGTAAAGCAACACTAATATCATTAACTGGTGAATTACATGGTTTTGGAACTTCAGAATCCTGAGGCTGGTTTGGTCTTCCCCACTAGATGACCTAAAACCTTAATGCTTTCAGATTTTCATATCTTGCAGATCTGTGCATCCAGAGCAAATGTGGATTTGACAGAATTTGAATCCCTTGATATCTGGGCAGAACAAGAAAATGGCTTTCTACAGATAGATGCAGACAAATTCAAGCCAGATCCAGGTATTTTATTATTCTTTTTATGGCCCCCATCGAAGATGCTGTGGGGAAGGCGTATTGTTTTACTTTTCCTTTCTATTTACTTGTAAAGTGATTTTATGTTTACACGTTTTCAAGTAGACAGTCTATGTGAATAGAGGAAACTCAGTGTGATAGATGTATTAGCAGGTGTGGTTTGTCCAATTTTGCAAAACAAAAGCTGTTAAACAGGAGACATTGTAACATTTATTTTATCCATTCCAATTAAATTAACACTTAAAGAATAAGTTATCAACTACCACAAAGAGGTTGCATTAAAAGTTTTAATTTAAAACTAAAAATCACATCTAATCCTTCACCAGTTGATCTTGTAAACCAAATAGGGAAAATAGATAAAATTCAGGTTGTACATACAATGGGAAGAAAACTTGTGGGAGAGAATTTTATAAAGATGTACTCTGTTTTGATGCTGGCTGCAATTTTCACATAACATTATAGTTGGGTAAAGTTACATTTTGATAATTTGATGGTTTGGAAGCATTCTGGAGAAGAGAAGTTAAAAACTTTTTAAGGTACTTGATAGCTCATTAGCATATTCCTTAGGTTTTGAGTATCCCAGGTTTAAATTTCAGTATAAGAGCAGATGTGTGCCTTGGGCAAGTAAACCCAGATGACTTGAATCTCAGATCACCTAGCTGTGAATGGGTACCAGTAACAGGGTGGCCATACTGCATGGTATTTAATGTCATTTAAGCTGTTGCAAGCAGCATATGTTTTGTCTCGATTCAGAGGAGAAAACTACCTAACTATTTCATTTCTTCATCAGTTTTATAGGTACAGTGGAACTTCCCAAAACCGGACCCTCTAAAAACCAGAAACTTCTGAAAATTGAATCATTTTCTTGGTCCCGAAATTACTCTTTTTGTTTTCTATGTAAATCATACTTCTGAAGTCTGGAACTTTCAGATTCTATATTCCGGACAATTTTTCTGTAAAATTTTATTTATATCAATGCAGTTTTACTTCCAGATACCAGAAAATAAAAAAAGTGCAAAAGGCCAACCTAAGATCCAAAAATTTCACTTCTGTATCTATTTTTAGCTCACCTGAGCACAAAGTGCTGAAAGTGCTCAAGGTGAGCTTTTGTGATCACAATTTCTCAGGCATTCATCGTCCGTCTGTGCATTCGTGTGTCAATGCGTCCGTCGTCATGTGAGCTATTGTGATCTCATTTCGTCCGTCTTTGTGCGTTAGCGCATCAACATCTCCTCCTAAACCACTGGGTCAAAGTTGATGAAACTTACCTAGGATATTTCTTGTTTTAAGCTCTACCAAAGTTGTTGAAAGAATTCAAGTCCATGCAGAACTCTGGTTGCTATGGCAACCAAAAGGATAAACTTTAAAAATCTTTTCTGAAACCACAAGGCCTAAGGCTTAGAAATTTGGTATGAAACATCATCTAGTGGACCTCTTCCAAGATTGTTCAGATTATGACCCTGGGGTCAAAACTGACTCTGCCCCAGGGGTCAGTTGATTTCAAATAGATTTATATAGGGAAAACTTAAAAATCTTCTTGTCAGAAACTACAAGGCCTAGAGTTTAGACCTTTGGTGTGCAGCATTGTCCAGTCTACCTCTACCAAGTTTGTTCAAATCATGGCCCCTGGGTCAAAACTGGCCCCGCCCCAGTGGTTACATGTTTTACATAGAATTATATTGGAAAAACTTTAAAAATCTTCTTTTCAGATACCACAAGGCCTAAAGTTAAGATATTTGGTGTGCTGCATTGTCTACTGGACCTCTAGCAAGTTTGTTCAAATCATAGCCCCTGGGTCAAAAAAGGCCCTGCCCCAGGGGTCACATGTTTTACATAGAGTTATATAAGAAAAACTTTAAAAATCTTCTTGTCAGAAACCGTGAGGCCTAGAGTTCAGATATTTGGTGTGCAGCATTGTCTAGTGGACCTCTTCCAAATTTGTTCAAATCATGACCCTTGGGGCAAAACTAGCCCCACACGGGGGGTCATTTGATTTTACACAAAGACTTCTATAGGGAAATCTTAAAAAATCTGCTGCTCTGAAACACCAAGGGCTAGACTTCAATTGTTGGTTGTTATGTCACCCCCCAACCCTGCCCTTCTGATGGAGACATATTGTTTTTGCCCTGTCCATGGGTGTCTGTTTGTCTGTCTGTCTTTCACACTTTGTTTCCTTTCAATAACTTGAGTACCAGTTGACCCAAAGCCTTCAAACTCCACAGGGTTATTGCCCGTATTGAGTACAAAAAATCCCTTTTGTGTTTTGAGTCAGTAGGTCAAAGGTCAAGGTCAGAGGGACCTCTAACAAAAATCGAGTAAAATTGGTAAAAAAAATTTGACTTACTTTATGCCAAAAACCCGCCAAAACGCTCCTGAGTTGATCTACTGAAAACAAATTCCGGGTGAGCATGCCCCCGTATCTTCTACGATTCTGCGTACACCTTCAAAAGCCCTTGCTACGCCCCTGCCCAGAGCCTTCAAACTTTATAGGATAATTGTATTAGAAGAACCCTATTGTTTTTAGGGTCCATAGGTCAAAGATTAAGTTCACAGGGACCTGTAGAGTGAAAACTGTTTCTGCTCAGTAACTGGAGTACCATTTTACCCAGAGCCCTCAAACTTGATAGGATGATTGTCTTTACTCAGTAAAAGAACCCAATCATTTTTGGGGTCTGTAGGTCAAAAGTCAAGGTCACAGGGACCTGTAGAGTGAAAACTATTCCTTCTCAGTAACTGGAGTATCATTACACCCGGAACCTTCAAACTTTATAGGGTAATTGTATTAAAAGAACTCTGTTGTTTTTGGGGGTCTGTAGGGCAAAGGTCAAGTTCACTGTAACCTGTAGAGTAAAACTATTTCTGCTCAAAAATTTGAGTACAATTACACCCAGAGTCTTCAAACTTATTGCAAACTTATTCAAACTTGCACCCATTACACCAATAACGATATTTGTAACATGAGCAATGAGACTCAGGTGAGCGATTAAGGCCATCATGGCCCTCTTGTTACACAAACGACTTCTTCTCAGAAACCATTGGCAAAATTTGATGAAATTTTCCTGGGGAGTTCCTAGCATGAAGCTCTATCAAAATTGTTCAAATTATTCAATTCCATCAAGAACTCTGGTTGCTGTGGGAACTTAAAGGAAAAACTTTGTAAATCTTCTTGTCTGAAACCAGAAGGCCCAGAGCCTTAAGATTTGGTATGTAGCATTGTCTAGTGGACCTCTACCAAATTTTTTCAAATTAAACCCCTTGGGTCAATTTTGGCCCGGTCCCGGGGGTCAATTGATTTTACACAGGCTTATATAGAGAAAACTTTGAAAATCTTCTTGTCTGAAACGACAAGGCCCTGAGCCTTAAGTGACATATGTGTTCAAAAAGAATGGAAATTTTATGGTCATGAAAAATGTTTGAAACATGATATATGTTTAGAAATATTGTAACTTTCAACAAATAATAACATACTATTGTTTTCTTCATAGTATACAAAACATTATCATACTAAGTTTAACTGAAAATTTATAAAAGACTGGGCTAGTCAAAAAATATTTTGTCATTTTGCAACTATGTTCAATAGGAATGAAACTGTTATATGCGGTCATTTAATTTAGCTATAACCTAAACACTTTTTGTTTTTCTGTGATTTAGAACAAATGGTTAATGTGTATTTCAAAACAGTGATGGTCACTTTGAACACATGTCACTTTAAGATTTGGTATGAAGCAAAGATCACTACCAAGTTTCTTCAAATTATGCTCCTGGGGTGAAATTTGGCCCCACCCCATGGGTCAATTGATTTTACATAGGAAAAACTTCGAAAATGTTCTTGTCTGAAAACCCAAGGTATGTGGCATTGTCTAGTGGACCTGTAGCAAGTTTGTTCAATTATACCCTTGGGGTCAAATTTGGCCTTGCCATGGGGGTCAATTGATTTTACATAGGGAAAATTTTAAAAATCTTCTTGTCTGAAACCACAAGGCCCTGAGCCTTAAGATTTTGTATGTAGCATTGTCTAGTAGACCACTACCAAGTTTGTTCAAATTATGCCCCTGAGTTCAAATTTGGCCCCTTTCCGGGGGTCAATTGATTTTACATAGGGAAAACTAGCAAGTTTGTTCAAATTATACTCCTGGGGTCAAATTTGGCCCCACCCTGGGGGTCAATTGATTTTACATAGGGAAAACTTTAAAAATCTTCTTCTAGCAAGTTTGTTCAAATTATACCCCCGGGGTTACATTCGGCCGCCACCTGTGGGTTATTGGTTTTACATAGGCTTATATAGTTAAAACTTTGAAAATCTTCTTGTAGAAGGAGAGGTAACATTTTCAGTCCAAATAATCTGAAAATTTGTCAAAAAAGGTTGTTTCTATGATTTCTAGCTCATATTTGGATATGGGTCATCTTGGGTGAAAAACTAGGTCACAGAGCCTAAATATGTAAAAACCTTTTTAACACTCCAAAGGTTGCAATTTCAGTCCAGATATCCTTGAAATTTGTCAGAAAAGTTGCTTCCATGATTTCTAGCTGAAATTTGAATATGGGTCAACTGGAGTCAAAAACTAGGTCACAGAGCCCAAATATCAAAAATCTTTGTAAACATTCTAGAGGCTACATTTTCAGTCCAAATGTCCTGGAAATTTGTCAGAGAAGTTGTTTTGATGATTTCTAGCTCAAGTTTGTATTAGGGTCATCTCGGGTGAAAAACATAGGTCACAGACCCTACCCGGGTGTAGATTTTCCAGGGTAAGCCTGGAAGAGAGGCTGGTAAACCCTGGAAAACTATGGAAAAGCATGGAATTCCATGGAAATTCATGGAGAATGCAACATTTTTTCCATGCTATATGGACTTTTTTTGTCCAGCCATTACCAGCATGGCTGGAATAGGCTGGAAATTGGCTGGACATTTGTGGTAAAAGACTGGAAAACCATGGACTTTACTTCCATGCAGCATGGAAAGTGGAACTTAGATTTTTTTGATGCTGGAAATGTGTTAAACTTTCTCTAAGTATGCTGGAAAAAACTTGTAAAAATTACAAGAAATCTGACTTTATATATTCAGCTCAATATTGTAAATTTACAAAGAGAATATAAAGTCATCATTTATTTTAATGCAAGTTACTGTAAATTATTTGAACTTTGACACTTTTAACATTTCATTGTAGTTGTAAAAGGGTATCTCAGAAAAAAAAATGTCTGTGCTAAAAAAGTATATGAATTGATAGTAAATACAGTATTATTATTTAAACAAATCTACATGAATTTATTGTACAATGAAATAATATCCATTTAATTACAGACTTCAATTTTAATTACAAATTAATTAAATCTGTGATTCAATCATTCAGGCACTAATTATCATGAAGGGGTTGCACCTTGCACATGATAAGAAGCTAAAGAACTTAATACAATTTATATCTTCGGTTAAATCATTTATTTGCTTGAGTTAACTATCACCTAAAAATATTGAAAAGGTTTTTTTCTTAACGATATAAGAAATATTTTATTTTATTTTACATTGCAAGAGAATAAACAAGTCTCTTTAAGAATCAGATAATGTGTAAAAACAATGCTGATTTTTGTGTGACCTCCCGCGTGAAAATCAATGAAATTTCACGTTTTCTTTGCTTATCCAACCTTTAACAGGAATGAATCATGCATCAGTCGAAAGATGATTGGATAAGGTATGCTGTAATATTGAACGTATGCCGAGAAATAGTCCCGTAAAGTCTAGGCGAATAATACGTGTAAATTGTCCTTACTTATGAAACGTGAATATATAATATTATGTTTAACCTTCTACATATTGATTTCATACATTTTTTTTTTTTTGTAAACATTTTGCATCCGCGTATGAAAATTACCATGTGCAATTTTGACCCGCTTGACCTGTGACCCGACTTCCGCTACATTTGAAATCCTCGTCGAGTTAAGTAAAACGCAAACAATGAAAAGACTTAAATTAAGTACGTTACAGATGCAGAAACGCAGGATGAGTACTGGGATTCAGTAAGTTTTATGTATCTTTCTTAATTTCTTTCCGTGTTTGCAAAAATTATTATCATTTAACAATGATTATAAGTTAATAACATCGAGTTCAATCTCGGAAATATAACGATTCGTCCCAAAGACGATTCGCACCTGATGGCCGAAACGTTACATGCTTACTGATTAACTGATTAAGGTTAGAGATGTCTGTTGTTTGCATTGAAATTTCTTAATTTGTTGCCTGTTCTATTTTAATTAAACAATCGTTATTTTATTATATATTTATGTAAACACGTTAACAATTATGCTACAAACAACATTTTTGTTTGCTTTTTTTCTTTTCACTTATAACTAAGATGATTAACCAGTTTTAGGTGTAATGAACTTTCTTTAAGTCTTGTTAGATTGTTTAAAGTAATTTAGAAAAAATGTTTATGAACATGAAAAACATTAAGTTAAGAAAATCATAAGCTCTAATTTTTTTTCTTCAGAAAATGTTTTGTGTGTGTATTTCATGGAGGGTAAATGCCATTAGAGCATGGCATGCAAATGAAAACAATATTCCATCACTAGCAAAAGTTAAGTTAAGTACATTAGTCATGAAGATCAGAACTGTTTACAAACATTTGTGTAATCTTTCTTTTAAAAAAGGATTTCTACTTTTAGTTTTACTGTTGATAATAGTGGTTCATTTGGTTTAATTTAGTTCTAATTTTGTTAAAATTTCACATTCATATTCACCTGGTTAAAAAAAATGTTAACAGACATGTTTTATTTTATCTTCAACTTGACTTGAGTTTTTACTGCTTTTATTTCTGAATTATGTTTATAAAGTGTCAAGAGAAGAAGATGTGAGCTGAAATATTTAAAATTTATATTTGTACTACAGACAAAACTGACTGATTTTCAAGAAGAATCAGGGGTGCAAAAAAGAAGTAGTCACAATGATGGTATGAAGAATACTGGTGTTATGACCAGAAATTTACATCCATATAGCATTGGATCAACATGGTAAGTTACAGTCAGGTATTTGTTTTATATTTAAAGGTCATCATATTTACGTACTAATTTTTATATTTGATCGTGTAGAACAAACTTAAGTGTTTATTTTTCATAATTTAAGCATTAAATTATCGGTTATTGCCTTAGTATTACCTATACAAAGTCAGGTATCACACAGATGTAAGAGTTGCTAACTGTTATGCAGGTGCGATCTCTAACCTGAAGTGACGTACATATATCCCTATGTAAATTGTTGATTGTTCATGATACATAAGTCAAAGTATTGTCAAAGGCAGGTTGTCAGTGTCTACATGGATGTTTTTAAAGTTTTTTGTTTTTGTTAATTTCTATTTAATTGTAAAAGCCCTAGAAGGTATTCTCTTGAAAATAACTTAATGAGTAGAAGGAGCCGTTTTCTTACCATCCAGCAAAATAACTACTATTCAACTAAGAATAACTGCACCGTCTTTAGGATGGTTATCACTCAAAACATTTTGTTATATTGGATGATGGAATTAGAAATTGTTCCACTGATACAAACACATGATAAATAATTAAAATGTTTAATAAGAAAATTTCTATTGAAAGAGTCAACTGTAAATATGGCTAAAATGTTTTGTTTTGTTTTTCAGAATTAATGAAGAAGATATATTGAGTCAGTGTCTGGCAGAAAGCATGCAAGACAAAGGCCAAGAAGGAAAGATAACTGAATGACTTTTGTGAATGTAAACCAAGATCCTCTTGTTGTTTTTTCTCAAAGTTTAATTTACTTCTTGTGTTCAGCTACTCAGACATTGGATATAGAGGACAAACTATAGTAATTATTGTTGTTGTTAACAGAATATTTGTGATTCAGCTGGTAAAAAATAGTTAGTGTGATAATATTTTGTGTGCTCGATTGCTGAACTGTATTTCGCAGATGTTTTTGTTGGCAAATATAGCTATTTATCCAAGTAAAAATTCCTTTTTTTTTACTATCATATTAAGCAGGAGTACAGTGTAGACTGTCGAAACACATCATAATTATATACATCAGATGAATCTGTATTATGAAAAATGGTTACTAGGGTTTCACTTTCCTTGTATTTTACATTTTAAAAAAAGCATTTAAGAGCATTCAGGGATTAGGCTGGATTTTTTTCCATGTTATACTGTCAAGGCTGGACTGTTTACCATGGTGAAAAGTCCAGCCTCTATGGTTGGCAGACACATGGAATACCCTGGAAAAAAATCCATCCTTTCGTTCCAATACTCCATGTATATGGAAAAGCATGGAATGAAGTCCATGCTTTTCCATGGAAAACATGGAAAATATTCCATGTAGCATGGAAAATGTTCCATGTTTTTCCCCTGTTTTTCCAGCCCATTTTTTCAAGCCTCAGCCTGGAAAAGGCTGGACAATTTTGTTCCAATACTCCAGCCTCTTATTTTCCATGGAAATCCCTGGTAAAGCATGGACTTTTTACACCCGGGTAAATATGGAAAAACGTTGTTAACACTCTAGTGGTTACATTTTCAGTCCAAATATCCTTGAAATTTGTCAGAAAGATCGTTTCGATGATTTCTAGCTGAAATTTGGATATGGGTCATCTGGGTTTAAAAACAAGGTCACAGAGCCCAAATATGTAGAAACCTTTTTTAACACTGCAGAGGTTACATTTTCAGTCCAAATTTCCTGAAAATTTGTCAATGATTTCTAGCTTAAATTTTTAACATGGGTCATGTGGGGTCAAAAACTACGTCACAGAGTCCAAATATGGAAAAACTTTGTTAACACTCTGGAGGTAAGAATTTAAATCCAAATAAGCTGGAAATTTGTCAGAAAAGTTGCTTTTATGATTTCTAGGTCAAGTTCGAATATGGGTCATCTTGGGTCAGAAACTAGGTTACAGAGCCCAAATATGGAAAAACCTTGTTGACATTTTAGAGGCTACATTTTCAGTCCAAATGTCCTGGAAATTTGTCAGAAAAATTGTTTAGATGATTTGTAGCTCAAGTTTGAATATGGGTCATCTGGGGTCAAAAACTAGCTCACAGGTTACATTTTCAGGCCAAATGTCCTTGAAATTTGTCAGAAAGTTGTTTTGATGATTTGTAGCTCAAGTTCATATATGGGTCATCTGGGTTCAAAAACTATGTCACAGAGCCCAAATATGGAAAAAAAACCTTGTTAACACACCAGAGGTTACATTTTCAGTCCAAATATCCTTGAAATATGTCAGAAAAGTTGCTTCGATGATTTCTAGCTGAAATTTGGATATGGGTAATCTGGGATCAAAAACTAGGTCACAGAGCCCAAATATGTAAAAAACTTTAAAACATCTCCAGAGGTTACATTTTCAGTCCGAATATCCTGGAAATTTGTCAGACAGGTTGTTTTGATGATTTCTAGCTTAAGTTCGAATATGGGTCATCTTGGGTCAAATACTAGGTCACAGAGCCCAAATTTGGAAAAACGTTAGAACTCTAGAGGTAAGATTTTAAATCAAAATAACCCGGAAATTTGTCAGAAAGGTTGCTTCAATAATTTGTAACTCAGTTTCGAATATGGGTCATCTGGGGTCAAAAACTAGGTCACAGAGCCCAAATATCGAAAAACTTTGTAAACACTCTAGAGGCTACATTTTCAGTCCAAATGTCCTGGAAGTTTGTCAGAAAGTTGTTTTGATGATTTGTAGCTCAAGTTCATATATGGGTCATCTGGGTTTAAAAACTAGGTCACAGAGCCCAAATATGGATAAACCTTGTTAACACTCTAGAGGGTAAATTTTCAGTCCGTATAACCTGGAAATTTGTCAGAAAGATTGTTTCAATAATTTCTAGGTCAAGTACGAATATGGGTCATCTGGGGTCAATTAACCAGGTGCATATCAACTTTGTTAAAAGCAGTCATACTCAGGTGAGCGATACAGGGCCATCTTGGCCCTCTCGTTTTCCAATTAGTGGTGATCGTTTATTTTGACACGTGTTAGAATAACAAGTTGTCAATTAATGATTGAAATGCAGCCAAATAAATTGATAATTAGATAGTGGTAAATAATTAAAGCGATGATCAGTGGATTAATAAAAGGTTAACAAGCAACTTTAAGGGTTAAGTTGTAATTGGGGTGTTTTAAAAAGCTTAAGTACTTAGCCAACATTGGCCAATTTGTTGGTTAATGTAACTGGCCATTGTTTTTCAAACTCTTAAAATTTCAAAGGTGGTTGGTGAAATCAGCAAAATTGAGCAAATAAAAAGGTCTTTAAATTATGGCATTTCATGAAATTTTCAACATTTGCATAGCCAAAATGTCCGAGACACCGTCTAAACATGGTAGAACCAAACTGTCCCTAGAAGACAAAATTAAGCTAACTTATGAATTTGAAATGGTTCCCAAACCAACTTTGAAGGTTTGTAAATTATTCTTTTCATTGATTTTAATTTTGCATTATGTTTCCAATTATACAAATGCTGTAATGCTAAACATAATGACTGCATTCACTATCATGAAGAACCACTGGTGTTTGTCACCTGTACTTGTTCAGATCATTTGGACTTCTGAATTCCGTAACTTTCCAAAATCTGAATTTTTTGCTGGTCCCATGGGAGTTCGGTTTTCGGAAGTTCCACTGTATATAGTGCATGCAAAGTGGAAAACTATGTCCTACACATTG
The DNA here is from genome assembly GCA_012932295.1 of Cyclina sinensis. NCBI lineage: Eukaryota > Metazoa > Mollusca > Bivalvia > Venerida > Veneridae > Cyclina > Cyclina sinensis. Next base: position 28,815,187 of record JAAONU010000007.1, on the reverse strand, counting down.
GCCCTGAAGATTCTTTTGTCAGATGTACAGAATTTTATAACATTTGGGAAAACTGATGTGTTTTTCGCGATAGCAAACATATTTTATGATCTGTATTTCCCAAATTCTTCACATGCACTGTGTCCCCTTTAAACTGATGTAAAAATATAAGACAGCAGTTTTCTCTATGGAATCAAGTCAAAACATGCTGCTTGTGACACCCTAAATGACATCAGTTACCACGTGGTATGGCCACTCTGAGTAATGACTATAGTTTCTGCCTCTGTTTCTCATTAGTGATTAGTACCGTCACAAGTTAAGTTTCAAGGATAACCATTATTACTTTTGAGCACATCTGTAGTAAGCAACCTGTTATAGCAAAAAGGACATTGATTAACCTTTAAAAGGTTTATCTTCACATCTGTGGACTGTCCCTTCTGTTTCAATGTCATAATTTTATTCTATCAGCTGATATACATTTGTTGCAGATTTTCCAGTTCCTGCTTACATTCTGAAGGATCTGAAGTGTATATCAGAATATGCAGAATCTGGTGTTTGTCATAAAGAACAGTCTGGTGTTGTTTATAATGACGAGAGCCAAGTCTCTTCTGATAAAGAGAAAACAGATCAGGTCATCCCAGCATCAAGTCTTGAGATGAGCACCTGTTCAGAACAGTTTGCCAATGTCCATGAAATAGGTCAACTTAATGGAAGATACATAAATGAGAAAACCTGTATGGTTTGTGGAATAGACATCCAAGTTGGCTCTAACCATCCTTTGTTTGAAGGAAAACTGTGTGGGATATGCAAGGTATTCATTATTGTCTTTAAATGCTGAAATGGTTGAATGTTAAGAAATTAAAAGAGAACTGTCAGTATTTGAGGAATTGTATTTATTTTTGTTTGACCTAGATAATAGTCACTAGAATTGACGTTTGAAGTGTGTGCATCAGTGTGTGCTTCCATCCATTCTATTGCCAAAAATTTCTCATGCTTTGTTGTATTTTGTAGTAATGATACATATTTTTGGTAATTTCTTCAAACTTTCAAACTGTAAGATGAATGGACGTGATGAATTGATGACCCCATTTAGATTAGCAGTCACTCCTTATAAGGTCAAAGACATGGTGACCTTTCTTCTAACTGATGAACACATATGCTGAGATTTGAAATGTTTGTCAGATGTCATGTATAGATGGCCCCTTTTTAGCTCTCCTGAGCACTTTGAGCTCAATGTGAGCTTTTGTGATCGCCCTGTGTCCGTCATGCGTCGTCAACTTTTTACTTTAAACAACATTTCCTCCTAAACCACTACATGAAAGGTGATAAAACTTTGCTGGAATGTTCCTTGCATAAAGCTTTACCAAAGTTGTTCAAAGAATTCCATTCCATGAAGAACTCTGGTTGCTATGGCAACAAGAATGAAAAACTGTAAAAATCATCTTGTCTAAAACTGCTAAACCCAGAGGTTTGAAATTTGGTGTGTGGTGTTGTCTAATGGACCTCTACCAAATTTGTTCAAATAATTTCCATGGGGTCACTATTTGCCCCGCCTGAGGGGTCACAATTTTTACATAGCAATATAGAATAAAATCTTTTAAAAATCATCTTGTCTGAAAACCACAGAGCCTAGAGTTTTAGAATTTGGCATGAGGCATTTTTTAGTGGACCACTACCAAGTTTTTTCAAATCATATTGCTGGGGTCACTATTGGCCCTTACTGGAAGGGTCACAAGTTTTACATAGCAATATAGAATACAATCTTTAAAAATCATATTGTCTGAAAACCACAGAGCCTAGAGTTTTCAAATATGGCATGAAACATTGTCCAGTTGACCTCTACCAAGTTTTTAGCTCACCTGAGCCTGCTCAGGGTGAGCTTTTGGGATTGTTGATTGTCCGTCGTGCGTCCGCCTGCGTCGTCAACAATTTGACTTAAACAACATCTCCTCCAAACCGCTGAGCCAACATTGATGAAACATGCCTGGGATATTCCTTGCATGAAGCTCTACCAAAGTTGTTGAAAGAATTCAATTCCATCAAGAACCCTGGTTGCTATGGCAACTTAAAGGAAAAACTTTGAAAATCTTCTTGTCTGAAACCACAAGGCCCTGAGCCTTAAGATTTGGTAGGTAGCATTGTCTAGTGGACCTCTATCAAGTTTGTTCAAATTATGCCCCTGGGGTCAAATTTGGCCCCGCCCGGGGGGGGGGGTCAATTGATTTTACATAGGCTTATATAGGAAAGCTTTAAAAATCTTCTTGTCTGAAACCACAAGGCCTAGAGTTTAGATATTTGGTGTGCAGCATTGTCCAGTGGACCTCTACCAAGATTGTTCAAATATTGACCCTGGGGTCAGAACTGGCCGCGCCCTCGGGGTCAATTGATTTACAAAGTGTTATATAGGGAAAACTTTAAAAATCTTCTTGTCTGAAACCACAAGGCCTGGAGCTTAGATATTTGATATGAGGCATCATCTAGTGGACCTCTACAAAGATTGTCCAAATTATGACCCTGGGGTCAGAACTGGCCCCGCCCTAGGGGTTACTTGAGTTACATAGAGTTATATAGTGAAAACTTTAAAAATCTTCTTGTCAGAAACGGCAAGGCATGGAGCTTAGATATTTGGTGTTGAGCATCATCTAGTGGACCTCTACCAAGATTGTTCAAATAATGACACTGGGGTCAGAACTGACCCCGCCCGGGGGGTCACTTGATTTACATAGAGTTATATAGGGAAAACTTTAAAAATCTTCTTATCAGAAACCGCAAGGCATGGAGCTTAGATATTTGGGGTGTAGCATTGTCTAGTAGACCTCTACCAAGATTGTTCAAATCATGGCCCCTGGGTCAAAATTGGCTCCGCCCAAGGGGTCACCTGTTTTACATAGAGTTATATAGTAAATTCTTTAAAAATCTTCTTGTAAGAAACTGCAAGGCCTAGAACTTAGATATTTGGTATGAGGCATCATCTAGTGGACCTCTACAAAGATTGTTCAAATGGTGACCCTGGATTCAGAACTGGCCCGCCCAGGGCTTATTTGATTTACATAGAGTTATATACATGTAGGGAAAATTTTAAAAATCTTCTTGTAAGAATCTACAAGGCGTGGAGCTTAGATATTTGGTGTGTAGCATTGTCTAGTAGACCTCTACCAAGATTGTTCAAATCATGGCCCCTGGGTCAAAAATGGCCCTGCCCAAGAGGTCACATGTTTTACATGGAGTTAAATAGCAAAAAAACTTCTAAAATCTTCTTGTCACAAACTGCAAGGCCTGGAGCTTAGATATTTGGTAGTATGCACCGTGACCACAGTGGGGTCATCACCCCTCCCGTGGGGTCACTCCCCGGGACCCCCCTCCAAAATTTTTATCTCAATTTTTAAGTTTTTAGCTATGGCAATAAAATTTGGACCATTTGTACTTTTTTTCAAGATGATTTCAAGAACATTATTCCTTGACCTACATTTTTGACCTACTGACCTACATTTTTGTTTTTTAGCTACAGCAATGAAATTTGGACCGTGTGCACAGTTTTTTTTTTTGATTTCAAAAACGTCATATCATGACCTATATTTTTGACCTACTGACCTACTTTTTAGCTCACCTCAGCCTGCTCAGGGTGAGCTTTTGGGATTGGTGATTGTCCGGCGTCTGTCGGCGTGCATCATCAACAAGTTGACTTAAACAACATCTCCTAAATCGCTGAGCCAACATTGATGAAACATGCCTGGGATATTCCTTGCATGAAGCTCTACCAAAGTTGTTCAAAGAATTCAATTACATCAAGAACTCTGGTTGCTATGGCAACTTAAAGGAAAAACTATGAAAATCTTCTTGTCTAAAACCACAAGGCCTGGAGCTTAGATATTTGGTATGAGGCATCATCTAGTGGACCTCTACTAAGTTTGTTCAAATAATGACGCTGGGGTCAGAACTGGCCCTGCCCTGGGGGTCACTTGATTTACATAGAGTTATATAGGGAAAACTTTAAAAATCTCCTTGTCAGAAACCGCAAGGCATGGAGCTTTAGATATTTGGTGTGTAGCATTGTCTAGTAGACCTCTACCAAGATTGTTCAAATCATGGCCCCTGGGTCAAAATTGGCGCCGCCCAAGGGGTCACATGTTTTACCTAGAGTTATATAGCAAATTCTTTAAAAATCTTCTTGTCAGAAACTGCAAGGCCTGGGGCTTAGATATTTGGTATGAGGCATTATCTAGTGGACCTCTACAAAGATTGTTCAAATTATGACCTTGGGGTCAGAACTGACCCCACCCAGGGCTTATTTGATTTACATAGAGTTATATACATGTAGGGAAAACTTTAAAAATCTTCTTGTAAGAAACTACAAGGCGTGGAGCTTAGATATTTGGTGTGTAGCATTGTCTAGTAGACCTCTACCAAGATTGTTCAAATCATGGCCACTGGGTCAAAACTGGCCCCTCCCAAGAGGTCACATTTTACATAGAGTTATTTAGCAAAAAACTTTTAAAATCTTAAAGTCAAGGTCACTTGCTTACAATAGAATTTTCAGCTTCTACTCAATAACTTAAGCACACTTTGACCTATTGAAACTCAACTTGCCATGTGTGTAGCATACATAAAAATACAGCCTGGGATTGCTACTCAGGTATCTGGTTTATTTTTTGTGATCGCCTGATGTCCGTCGTCCGTGCGTGCGTCGTCATCTTTTTCTTCAAACAACTTCTTCTCCTGAACTGCTCGGCCAATCTTGCTGAAACTTGGCAGGAATGTTACTTGCATGAAGCTTTACCAAAATTGTTCAAATGGTTCAGGTCCATTGCATTTCTAGGCCACAGGAGCTAAAAATAGATTTTCAAAGTTGGAACTTTCAAAATCTTCTTCTCCAGAACTACAAGGCCTGGAGCTTAGATATTTGGTATGAAGCATCATCAGGTGGACCTTTACCAAGTTTGTTCAAATCATGACCCCTGGGTCAAAAATGGCCCTGCCCCAGAGGTCACTAGTTTTACATAGAATTATATAGGAAAAACTTTAAAAATCGTCTTGTCTGAAACCACAGATATTTGGTGTGCAGCATTGTCCAGTGGACCTCTATTAACTTTGTTCAAATCATGGCTCCTGGGTCAAAATTGGCCATGCCCCAGGGTTCTATTGATTTACTTATAGTTATATAGGAAAAACATGAAAAATCATTTGTCTCCGAAACTAATAGGACTAGACCTTAGATATTTAGTGTGGAGTATTGTGTTGAGAACCTTTACCAGTATTGTTTATATGTTGGCCCCGTGGTCAAAATTGGCCCCGCCCCGGGGGCCCTTAATATGTAAAAAAGGCAATCTTTAAATATCTTCTTACTGGAAACCTCAATGCCTACAGCTTAGATATTTGGTATGCAGCATTGTCTAGTGCGTGTCTATCAAGTCTGTTCAAATTATGTCCCCTGGGTCAAAATTGGCCACGCCCCAGGGTTCTCTTGGTTTACATATAGTTATATAGGAAAAACATGAAAAATCGATTTTTACCGAAACTAATAGGACTAGACCTTAGATATTTGGTGTGGAGTATTGTGTTGAGAACCTTTACCAGTATTGTTTATATGTTGGCCCCGGGGTCAAAATTGGCCCCGCCCTGGGTGCCCTTAATATGTAAAAATGGCAATCTTTAAAAATCTTCTTACTGGAAACCTCAATGCCTACAGCTTAGATATTTGGTATGCAGCATTGTCTAGTGGACTGGACCTCTACCTAGTTTGTTTGAAAAATGTCACTGGGGTCACTATTGGCCCCGCCCGAGGGGTCATAAGTTTTATATAGCAGTATAGAAGAAAATCTTTAAAAATCTTCTTGACTGAAACGACAAGGCCTAGAATTTTAAAATTTGGCATGAAGCAAGCTTTATCAAGCTTTTTGAAATTATTAGATTAGGTTAAAGGTCATGGAGGCTAAAAATAGATTTATCTACTGTACCTCATAGAGCCTTCATTTATAGACCAATATCTTTGATATTCAGTGTGACGATACAATAGATGTTAGTGTCTGGCTCATTACTTTGTTGTGCATGGTTGGATTTCGAAATAATTTTGCATAAGTGATCATCGTATGAAGTCAATGTGTCACATGCAAGAAACATTTCGCTCACTCAGAGGTCAAGGTCACAGTGGACACTTGAATTTTTGGCTTGTTCCTGATATGGATAGAGTGAAAAAGTTGTTTGTGTCTGGCTCATTACTTTGTTGTGCATGGTTGGATTTCTAAATAATTTGGCTTAAGTGATCATCATATGAAATCTACTTGTCGCATGCAAGAAATATGTTGTTCGCTCAAAGGTCAGGGTCACATTGGACACTTGAAGTTTTGGCTTATGCCTTATATGGATATAGTGAAAGTTTCTTGTTTCTTGCCCATAATTCAACACTTTAGCATACTCATCATGTCATTTTAGTAAGGTAGCAGATGTTGAATATGGAATTATTACACAAGGCAGGTGAGCAACAAAGAACATACATGAATGTTATAGACATTTGTAGTGGGCTGCATGTATGTGTGCTTTGATATAATTATTATATGGGCGCAACAGAAATAACAGTTGATTGCTATGTAGGTTTTATCCCTTACCATTTTGTTGCCTTGATGCAATCTCTTAAAGGATATTAGAGGGACTGAAGATTTTATACTTGTAAGAGACTGCTAAACTTGTCTTTGAAAATGCATCACTTACCTGTTCATTTAGAAAAAAGTAACAATAGTTAGAAAAGTAAATACCTGATATCTTTGCTTTGTCATATTTTATGCCATATTTACATGTTTGCCCACAGTGTTGATTTACCAAGTTTGTGTCCAGTGTCATTGAGCGGGGGCATCTGTATCCTTGGACACATTTCTAGTTAAATATGAAACAGTGTCTTAACCTCCATCATACAAAACTTGCAATTACTCATATCAAACTTGTGACAAATAATATCAGTTGAACTTGCCACATGTTTTTAACATTAAAGATGCCAAATCATAATCTGTTAATTAGTTTATCTCTTGTTTGAATCAATAGCCTAGTGTATTTGTCACAATAAACCTTTAACAAAACACAAATATGGAAAAAAGTAGGTTTCTGCACTTATTGTTATCTAACACCTTAACTTGATAATTAATAGTTAATACTCCTTGTTATGTATAATTGGTACTGCTTTGTTTTTATACACCCATCGAAGACGGGTAGTATTATGGGAACACCCATGGCGGGCGTCTGGGCAGCGTCCACAATGATGTCCTCTCTCTAATTCAAACAGTTGTTGTCCGATGTTCATGAAACTTATTGGCATAATTTCTTAGCATTCAATAACCAGCCAACTCGCTCAAGCCACCTCAGAGTTATGGCCCTTTATTTGTACAAAAAAATGGCAAATTCGCCTTGTCCAATCTCTTATTCAAACAATTGATCCCCAATCTTCATGAAACTGGGGGAAAATATTTATGGGCTTAATATCTTCCAAAATTGTTAATAAGCCAAATCCCTTAAAGGTCATGTGACACGAATTTTTGACCTCGAAATTTTCATATGAGTGAAAAATATATATCTAACTATGACTGTTTTACAAATTTCCAGAGGTAATATTCATCTTAAAGATGTTAAATAGCAAATTAAAATCCATATTTTACGCACTTGGTCGCGCGCACCTGTCACGAGCGAAACCGGAAGTGACGCACATTTATCTCTTGCCACTTTACACAGCTGCCTGGATTGTTAACAAAAACTTAAAAATTATGATGGAAAGTGAAAATGTAGACTGAATATAGTAAAAATAACAAAATTGAACAAGTTAAGCTAACATCATAAATATACATTGAAGATTTTTTAAATAAATAATTTGAAATTTTGATGGAATTACGAATCAGCAATATTATATAGGGGCTAGTTTTATCAGGGTTATAGAATTAAAAGATATATCAGTGAAAATATCTAGGCTAAGAGATATATTTCAAGTAAATGATCCAAAAAGATTTTGAATATGCTTATTTTTATCCGATGCAGTTTGTTTGAAGACTTGATTAACTAACTCCAATCGAGAGATTTTTTTTCCATAAAAACATTCTCCTTACTGTGATGTGTTGCTTACTTGTCTGTGATATATTTAGCCTGAGGTACGTGTAAGTAATCTTTGACTAGATCTATGATTTTTTTTCAATGTAAAATGCATATCTTTTTTTTTTTTTTTTTTTGGCTCATTCATTCCACATTTTTTTTTTAAACAAAACAATAATGATCAACGAACAAATAATATGAAGAAACCCTAAAAACTTAAAATCATAACACAAACACATTTTCTTTTGTTTTTTTTAATATTTTACATTTCACATTTAGAAGTCGAATGATTTTTATTTTCATCATAAATAGATCCATTACATTTAATTATCAAATTAAAATATGTATCTGCATGGAAGCTTCTTAACTAAAACTCATTCAGACATGTTAATTGGAACAATCTATTACATAATGTTTTCACAAGTGTGACTGATCAAAAGTAATACAATCAATTTGTTAGAACAGAACAGAACAGAACAGAACAGAAAGTTTATTGTATTAACTTGAACATTTACAGTTCATCGTTATTAACATAAATATAACATACAAAAACAGAGTTAGATCACTTGCCATAAAATTTTGCTATTTGTCTCAACTTTATCATTGATTGGGTCATAAAAAAGTTAATTGCTTTGTTTTGACAGCTATGCAGAATATACAAGGGTCCCATTTGGGCAGGTTAATTTGCATAAATCCCACAGTATAAGGCGTGATTTATGGATCTTTGACATTTCATTGGATATTAATTTATAAGCAGACACAAATTTCTACTTGAAGGACAAGTCACATTATTATTTTTCAAACAATATCCTAACGTGAAAATACACTGTAGTGTGAATTTCCATTCCAGTGAAACAATAGTTAACACATTAGATCACCTAAATTCACTTCAATTTTACAACACTTTAATGAAAAAGAATTGTTTATGACATTAACATCTAGTGAGGAAGTGTTACGCAGCATTTTAAAAACGTGGAGGAGATAGTTTTATATAGAACCACAACATGGAAGAAATTGGAATATTTATTAATCTCTCGGCACAAAGTTTGAATTTACTTATAAAAATCGAGAAGTAATCACATTATTTTATTTAATTTACAATTTATAGCATGTTATTTTTATATGTGTGCCTTTATCATGTTTCTTGCACATGTGGTTTAGTGTTATTTTTTCATTTAAAAACGGATGTGTTATGAGCAGCGTAATTCTGCACTACTGCCTGGTACAGTAGGGATAAATCTACGTCACAGTCAAAAATTGCGGCGGAAACTACCGATGTCGAAACGGAAACAGACGATCATCAAAAACACGTTTTTTCTTATCAAAAGCAATATTTTTGTAATTTTTCAGTTAAACCATTTTAATCAGTACATTATGATTATTTTGAATAGACAAAGTTGCCATAGTCGTGTCACATGACCTTTAAGCCACCTCTGAGTTATGGTCTTTTATTTGTACGAAAAATGGCAAATTCGCCTTGTCCGCTCTCTAACTCAAACAGTTGTTGTCTGATCTTCATGAAACTTGAGGAAAATGTTTATGGGCATAATATCTCAACCAAGTTCGATAACCAGCCATATCATGCTACACACTTCAGATTTATGGCTCTTAATTTTTGCAAAAAAATGCCAAATTGGTCTTTGCTCTTAGTGAAACAGTTGTTCGTTGATCTTCATGAATGTTTGTGGAATCATTGGTGTCTATAATATCTTTACCAAGTTTGATAACCGGCCAAATCACCACAGACACTTCCAGGCGCTAGCCCCTAAATCGTCAAAAAGCTGCAAAATTCACCTTCCAGCCTGTTCTGACTATCAACAGAAGACTTCTGTACTCGTATAAAATCAAAGCTGAGTTGTGTATTTATTTACATGTGTCTATGTATCTGCATAGTAGTATCCATATACCTGTATAGTTGTACCCATATATCGGTGGGAAGGTCTATTTTGCTGACCAAACCTAGCTGACAAGCTGACTGCTGACCAGTCAGCAAGCTGACCACATGGTCTATTTTGCTGACCAAATTCTGCTGACCAGGTATATATTGCCAAGGAAACAGGCCTGAGGGTATATATGGGCTATAGTTTTTTCTTTATATATAGCTATTTATATAATTAATCACTATCCTATATAAATATGATGTTGTTAATATGGCAATTTATATGTATTTTTATTTCTATTAATCATTTTATTACTTTATATATTTATGTAGTTATTTGAAAAATGTAGTTGTGACTCTAACTGGAAACTGATAATATATTTAGTATATTGTCAGTTTATTTATTTTTCATTTTGTATTCAGTGACAATTTTATATATATATTAATTATTTTATTACCGTATATTTATGTAGTTATTTGAAAAAAAATAAGTGAGACTACAACATTAATTTTAAGCTTGATACATAAAGTGTGATGGAAACTGATAAAATATATATAATATATTAATTGTCAGTTTATTTTTCATTTTGTTTTTAGTATTTTCAAATCCTACAGTAATGAGTTATTGTTTTGTAACTCTTGTTTAAAGCAGAAGTTAATTGAGCTGAAAATCTTGCCCTTTTTTTTTTCAGAACATTTTCATGAGTTACTACTGCAGGTATTTGAAACAAACGTTTTTTTAATTCCTATATAAATAAATAAGGTTATAACGACTTCACACACCCGACTGCCTTTAGGCTTCGGTTCAGTTGATGAAACTTTTCCCACCTAGCCTTAGAGGCGTATATACCTAATTCTTTTTATTAGGTATACAGGGCATATGAGGACATGTAGTAAAAGTTTAAGTCCAATACCTGTAGTTTTAATGTCATTTTGTTTATTGTCTGTAGGCAGGTGAGAAGAAGTCCTCAAGAACAAAAAATTGACATTTAACATTGTAGTGTCACTCTTTCACACCTTACCTTGTAAGCTTTTATAAAGAGAGCCCTACATACAGTGTTATACCTAGGAGCTGATGTGTTCCAGTGGTAACGCGCTGGACTGGTATACCAGGGGTCCTGAGTTCGAACCCCTCTCCTCCACTAACATAACAAATAGTCTTTCGGATGAGACATTAAACCGAGGTCCCATGTATCAGTGCTATACAATGAGCATGCAAAAGAAACAGGGGTGTCTCTGGACTATCTTGCACTACCCCACAACATAAAATAACTAATCTCTTCAGGGGGCGTTGGTCATATGGGCAACTGGTACAGACGATAAATAAGCTCACATAGATAGATGTTATACCAGTATTTTGTCTTATGCCAGACAAGGAATTCACTTCCAAAAGGAAATTTTATACTTGAAATAATATTTTGTGTTAAAGTCATGGCTCTTATTATAGGTCATAGTCAAACCAAATATATAGCTCATTATCTTGAAAATTGTGATATTGTGACAATGTCATTTTCCGGTGCCAACGTGTGTGAGTTGTAGGAGAAGCTTGAGGAATATGTAGTTGCTCTAGATGTGAGAATATTCTACATTTTTCATTTACATTAACTGTTTTTGTATGTGCTGAAGATGGAAGTTTTTAAGCATTATATGCAAAGGGAATCATGTAGATGTTGACACTTTCCATCTGTCTGTCTGTTTGTCGGAGGGCATAACTTAATCCTGCACTGAAGTAACATTTAGACACCTACATTATCAATATATGTATAATTAGGTGACCAATTCTGTAACTTAATGTATTACATTGACAATAGGAAAGAATGTGAAACAGTAGAAGAATGATAAATTCTATGCTGTGGTTCTAATGTTACAAAAATCAGACAATACTTTCAATTTCAAATGCCTTATTCCATAAATCTGACCCGTCTGAAAATGTGTAAAAATAAATGCAAAGTTGTTAAGTACTAGAAGAACAACTTGGCTGTCATGGACCATCCTTAATCTACATGAGAGCAGACTCACAATACTTCCCTGTTCACACAAATAAATGACAGTCTCCTTGTCTCATATTAAATAACACTGAAAAGTTAATTGAGCAACAAATTATATAATCAAAACCGAAGTGTTGTTTTTTAAAATTTTGTTCAAAACTATTAAAAAATACAATCTAACAATATCAAACTGCTTCTATAATACATTATTTTCTTTTGGAATTCCAGTTTATCTGAATGATTTATTTTCTATTTTTTATTTTGAAAATGTATTATGAAATATGTCTGAAGTACAAAAAAAAGGTAATGTGTAATTATAGAAAACATAATGCTCAATATATTACTTTATAGATTCTCATTCATGTAATAATCAAGTAAGGCTAAAGGGTAATTGAATTCAAATAAACATAATTCATAATCATTTTAAGTACCCTGTTATACTGGTAAAGCATGTTTATGGTATAATATTATTATATGTTGTATGTACATTAGACACGTGTTATTGAAATCTTACAGAAAACTGTAATTCTGTCATGTCATATTTTTTTGTATTTGTTTTTTCACCAATTTCAACAACAGCAAAGGCCCAGTTGCTCGATACTTGAACAGTTTGTTAAACTAACTGTCGCTTAAATTGGATGTCAATTCAATTATATACTAAATGGAAGAACATTATTTTAATAAACTGTCTCTATGCCGCAAGATGTAACCATTCCATTTTTAAAATAAGACGAGAAAATTAAAATTAATCATTTATAGAAATACAGTTATACTAGGTCAAATTTAACAATGCATCCTGTTTGTATGCATCTACATGCATGACATTTTATCAAACAAATTCTGACTTAAGTCTTATGGTAAACATTAGTCACTATTCATCATATCAGTTAAAGTCGTCAACTGTCAAAACCCTAATGTCAAATTTCCTCTTTTTTTTAATAAAAATGTCTATTTTAAAGTCAAAGGTTTCCTAGCACTGGGGTCATTCACTGCTGCTTGTTACAAATGTTGACTTGTCTAATATTAATTTACACAAAAATGGAACTTGATTTATCATTGCGTTATAGCCCAGCTCATTGAGAAGGCATGTTTTAAAACAAAATTTTATAAAATGCTTTTCTTGTATCTAATGCACATCCTCCGACATGGCCACAATTATTTTACATTACAAGGCTAATCTAATATTATATTAAACTACACAGGGTAAAACCTCGAAAAGAGGCATACAGGTATGTACGAATTTAACCACCCATGTGAATTATGCCTGGTTATGCCTGTATATTTCTAAGTCACCACAGGGGTCACCACATGAGGTTAATTGTCCTTTGTATTGTAGTCTCTTATCATATGCTGATCTTTCCTGAAATATTTGGACCAGGGCCTATTTCCTACCTGGATGCCCTTAGTGTTTTGATTGACGTTGTTTACAAAAAATAGTAATATATTGTAAAAGGTCAGTATACCCACAGACCTGTTCTCAGAGAAAAAGAGAAAAACAACTATAACACATTACTGTTCTTATCCAGGACTTGGAAATACTAAATACAAAAGTAAATTATGTAAAATGAATATATTTAAAACATCAATTTCCTTTGCATTTCATTTATCGAGATTTGAACATTCTTGAAGTTGAACCTACAGTTTTCCAACAAATAAAATGAATCACAACAATAACTGATTACTGTTCTTACCTATACCAGGATTTGAAAATACTAAATACAAAATGAAAAATAAATAAACTGACAATATATTAAATATATTATCAGTTTCCATCACACTTTATGTGTCAAGCTTAAAATAAATGTTTAAGTCTCATCTACTTTTTTCAAATAACTACATAAATATAAGGTAATAAAATAATTAATAGATATAAAATTGCCACTAAATACAAAATGAAAAATAAATAAACTGACAATATATTAAATATTTAGTATCAGTTTCCATCACACTTTATGTATAAAGCTTAAAATAAATATTAAAGTCACACCTACATTTTTCAAATAACTACATAAATATAAAGTAATAAGATAATTAACAGATAAAAAAATAGGTATTAATTGCTATATTAACAACATCATATTTATATGGGATAGTGATTAATAATAGAAATAGCTATAAATAAAGAAAAAAAACGGTAGTCCATATATACCCTCAGGCCTCTTTCCATGGCAAAATATACCTGGTCAGCAGAATTTGGTCAGCAAAATAGACCATGTGGTCAGCTTGCTGACTGGTCAGCAGTCAGCTGGTCAGCTAGGTTTGGTCAGCAAAATAGACCTACCCCATATCGGTATAGTTGTAGCCATGCACTCTCATCCATGCATCTGTTAACTCATATCATTGCATGGGTATAGTGAAAGATAACTGTTATACTTTTCCTTATTGTGTGGTGCTATAGATAGATGACCCAGGGATTTCAATAGCTTTTGAAAACCAGGGGTCATCTGACCCCTGTTGAGAATTTTCAACCAATAATCAGAACGTCGCGAGTCATATCTTGTGTTCATTCAACTTTACTACTTATAAAAATGCTTATACTTCATTTTGATATATTTTCTAGGGTCAAATAAGTATTTACTTCATGATTAAAATGCAATATCAAATCCATTAAAGTACTACATGGTTCCTGTGATATAATTGACACCTCTGCAAATACCCCATAATTCTTTGGTATTAATTTGGCTGGTTATCAAATTGATTTGGGTTATAAGGATTCCTGCATGTACCCACCTCTCTGTCAAAACTTTTAAACCATTTACCAAAATTTTTGACGGGCGTATTTTGTGGCAGTTTGGCACTCATGTTATTGCACAGTTCAGGGTGCAAGATACTGAAATTTGACACACATTTTCTTATCCCCCAATCAAAGATGAGTGGGTATATTGTTTTGCAGATGTTGGTTTGTAGACACTTTGTTTCTGATCAATTTCTAGAGAACTCTTGGATTCACCTTCCTCAAACTTAGTTTGTAGACTGGTCAGAGTGACCTTGAAAAGCAAAGCAGATTCCGATTAAAAACTATAGAAACTTTGGACCTTGCTTCCAAAAACTTGGTATATAAGTTGCTCATAAGCAATAGATGATCCCTGTAATTTTTCAGGTCACTAGGTCAAAGGCCAAGGTCAAACAAACCTTGAAAAGCAAAAGGTTTCTGATTATTAACTATAGAATGCTTTGGCCCAGTCTCCCCAAAGTTTCATAGGCAGGTTGGCCATAGTAAGATGACTTGTATGGTTTTTTGGATCATTAGGTCAAAGGCCAATGTCAGAGTGACCTTGAAATGTAAAAGCTTTCATGATTAATATCTAGAGAATCCTCAAGCCTAAGTTCCTCAAACTTACAGAATATTTGGGACCCAGGCTCTCCAAAATTTCATAGGCAGGTTGGTCATAGCCAGAAAAATGACCCCTTCAGTTTATAGGACATTAGGTCAAAAGCAAATGACACAGTGACCTTGAAAAGCAAAACATTTTCCAATTAATAACTAAAGAACACATGGGCCCAGGCTCCCCAAAATTTCATAGGCAGGTTGGTCGTGGCCAGTAGATGACCCCTACAGTTTTCAGGACATTAGGTCAAAAGCCAATGACACAATGACCTTGAAAAGCAAGAGCTTTTCTGATAAACATCTAGAGATTCCTTGGGCCCAGTTCCTCAAACTTGGTATCTAAGTTGGTCATGACCAGTAGGTGACCCTGATAGTTTTCAGGTCACTAGGTCAAATGCTAAGATCACAGTGACGTTGAAAAGTAGAATGGTATCAATCAATAGCTGTACAACACTTTGGCACAGGCTTCCTTAAACTTCACAGGCAGGTTGATCATCGCCAATAGATGAGTTTTTAGCTCACCTGAGTCGTAGGTCCATGGTGAGCTTTTAGGATCGATCAATGTCTGTCGCCCGTCGGATGTCCACACTTAGTGTGTTAACACTCTAGTGGTCACATTTTTGCCTCAATTGTCATGAAACTTAGTCAGGATGTTTGTCCCAGTGATTACTCGTACGAGTAGGATGTTTGTCCCAGTGATTACTCGATCGAGTTCGAACATGGGTTATCTGGGATGAAAAACTAGGTCACAAAGCCCATATAGAAAAACCTTGTTAACAATCTACATTGTCAGTCCAAATATCCTGAAAATTTGTCAGAAAAATTGTTACAATAATTTCTAGCTCAAGTTCAAATATGGGTCATCTTGGGTCAAAAACTAGGTCATAGAGCCCAAATGTGGAAAAACTTTGTTAACACTCTAGAGGCTACTTTTTCAGTTCAAATATTGGTCATCTTGGATCAAAAAGTAGGTCACAAAGCCCAAAAATAGAAAAACCTTGTTACTGCTCTAGAGGCTACTTTTTCAGTCCAAATATCCTGGATGTTTGTGAGAAAGGTTGTGTCCATGACATATAGCAGAATTTGAATATGGGTCATCTGGGGTCAAAAACTAGATCACAGAGCCTAAATATGGAAAAGCCTTGTTAACACTCGAGAGGTTACATTTTCAGTCCAAATATCCTGAAAGTTTGTCAGAAAGGTTGTTTCAATGCTTTCTAGCTAAAGTTTGGGTCGTCTGGGTTCAAGAACAAGGTCACAGACCCCAAATATGGATAAACCCTGTTAACAGTCTACAGGAAACATTTTCACTCAAATAACCTGAAAATTTGTCAGATAGATTGTGTCCATTGTTTCCAGCTCAGATTTGTATATGGGTCATCTGGGATCAAAAACAAGTTCACAGAGCCCAAATATGGAAAAACCTTGTTAACACTCATGAGGTTACATTTTCAGTCCAAATATCCTGAAAATTTGTCAGAGAGGATATTTCAATGATTTCTAGCTCAAATTTTAATATGGGTCATCTTGATTCAAAAACTAGGTCACAGATCTCAAATATGGAAAAACTTATTAACACTCTAGAGGCAACATTTTCAGTCCTAATGTCCTGGACGTTTGCCAGGAAGGTTGTTTTGATGATTTCTAGCTCAAGTTTGAATATGGGTCATCTGGGTTCAAGAACTAGGTCACAGAGCACAAATTTAGAAAAACCTCGTTAACACGCCAGAGGTAACATTTCCAGTTCAAATAACCTTGAAATTTGTCAGACAGGTTGTTTTGATGGTTTCTAGCTCTGATCGAATATGGGTTATCTGGAATCAAAATAAAGGTCACAGAGCCAAAATATGCAAATTTTTTTTAAACACTCTAGAGGCCACATTTTCAGCCCAAATAACCTGGAAATTTGTCAGAAAGATTGCTACAATGATTTCTAGCTCAAGTTAGAATATGGGTCATCTGGGGTCAAAAACTAGGTCACAGAACCAAAATATGGAAAAACTTTGTAAACACTCTAGAGGCAACATTTTCAGTTTAAATATCCTGGACATTTGTCAGTAAGTTGTTTTGATAATTTCTTGGTTAACTTCGAATATGGGTCATCTGGATTCAAAAACTAGGTCACAGAGCCTAAATATGAAAAACCATGTTAACACTCTAGAGGTTACATTTTCATTCCAAATATACTGGAAATTTGTCAGGAAGGTTGTTTCAATAATTTCTAGCTCAAGTTCAGATATTGGTTATCTGGGGTCAAAAACTAGGTCATAGAGCCCAAATATGGGAAAACCTTTTTAAAACCCTAGAGGTATTATTTTCAGTCCAAATAACCTAGAAATTTGTCAGAAAAGTTGTTTCGGTAATTAATAGGTCATGTTCAAATATGGATCATCCGGGGTCAGTTTATCGGGTCCATAACAATTCTGTTAAAAGGAGTCATACTCAGGTGAGCGATCTAGGGCCATCATGGGCCTCTTGTTTAATATCAGGATTTTCTTCTGAAAATTGGGACAGTGGGAATGGATATCAGATATCAGGATTTTACAAAATCACATCAAGTTATTACTTGTATGAAAAGGTATTCTGAAAACTAATCCAGTTAATGTCAATATTTGATTATCCTTGTTTCAGAAAACATTGAAGTTGGCTATCTATGCTCAAGATGATGATGGCAGCGGAGTATGTATAACTGGAAATAGTTTTTTAAAATTTATTTTAGTTTTAAATGTCATTGACATCTATCTTACAAAATGGAATCCAATTCTCCTCCAACAAAGAAGTAAAGTAAATGTACTGTTAACAGTTAATTTTTTTTATTTCCTGATTATGACCTCCCAACCAGCAAAACTGTTTCTGGTAAATATATTGAGAATGCTTAGGCCCAGGTTCCCCAGGCTTGCCAGGTGGGTTTTTATCGACTAGTTGAAGATCCCTTTTGTTTTATGGTTCACCAGGTTCACCAAACACCACAGTGACATTGCACAGCACAATCTTTTGTGAATCCTTGGGCTTAGCCTCCTCAAACTTGATAGGCTGGTCACAAGGACAAAGGTCAACACCACAGTTACATTGAAGAGCAAAAGTGTTTCCGGTCAATATCTGGAGAGTACTTAGGCTTAACTCCTTAAACTTGATAGGCAGCTTAAGTTCCTTAAACTTGATAGACTGGTTAATCATGACCAGTAGATGACCCCTAATGTTCTGAGTCACAAGATCAAGGGTCAAGACTACAGTGACTGAATACCAAAATGATTTAGGAGCAACGCAACAGAATGCTTGAGCATAGCCTCCAAAATTGTAATATTCAGGTTGGTCATGTCCACTTCATGACCCCGTATATTTTGAGTCAGAAGTTAAGGGCATATTGACCATGAACACGCCTTCTGAGTCACAGTCTATCCTTCATTCAAAACATGGCCTTCACTGAGTTACAATCACCAGCAACATGCACTTCCTCTAAAAGGAAAACAGGCAATGCATAACCAACCATTTTTATGCTTCCTGAAGGGAAAGCATATATGAGGGTCATCCAGAAATGAATGAGAGTTGCTTAATTACGTAAAAAGTACAAGTGTTCCTCACACAATCTCTTCATAGTCCCTCAATATAATCTGCCATGGATGCTATGGTCGACTCCCATCTTTTTGGCAGATCCCAAACTCCCATTGGTAGGCAACCTTTGTTGATGTCCCAAACGACCGCATTCACGGTGACATATAGTTCATTCAAATCCTCATATCGGACTCCTCGTAGTGGTTCTTTAAGTTTTGGAAACAGGTCGTAGTTGGGAGGATTTAAGATTTAAGCGAATATGGCGGGTGTTTAAGAACTTCCCAGTGGTACCGCTCGAACACGTCCCGAACAACGTCGGACTTTTGCGGCGTGGCATTGTCATGCAAAAGTAATGGCGTCATTTGTAGAAGTTCTGATCGTTTGCAACCTATTGCTGGTCAAAGAATTTTAGTCAAATACCACTTATAGTACTCTTTATTAACAGTACTTCCATCTTCCATATGGAACTCTG
The DNA here is from genome assembly GCA_012932295.1 of Cyclina sinensis. NCBI lineage: Eukaryota > Metazoa > Mollusca > Bivalvia > Venerida > Veneridae > Cyclina > Cyclina sinensis. Next base: position 28,795,925 of record JAAONU010000007.1, on the reverse strand, counting down.
TGTGTTGTCAAAACACCGTTAATATCACAAACGAAGATCATTAACATCTTTGGACAGTTCATACTGTGGCGATATTTCAAAGGTCTTGGTGAGTTTGGAGTATGCCATTCAGAGCTTTGGCGTTTCAATTCTGGCTCAAATGACCGGATCCAGGTTTCGTCGATAGCAACCACTCTATTCAGCATCATTTCAACCTCTGAATATCTTCTCAACAATTCAGTGCAAATTTGAACACTTTTTTATTTTCAGTTTTTGAGAGTGTGTGCGGCACCCAGCGTGCGGCGATCTTTCTCATGTCTAAATTCTACGTCAAAATAACATGAACGGAACTCTTACTTATCCCCATTTCATAAGCAATTTCCTCGCATGTATATTGTCTATCAGAGTTGAGAAATTGAGCAACAATTTCGATGTCATAAGTGTCTGTAACTGTCACCGGCCTACCGGAGGAGGGCTTCTTGTAAGACTCTTGCCGTCCATTACTGAAATCCTTCACCCATCTACAAATAGTGCTAAATCCAACTGCCCATGTCGGGTCAACCTCCTGGAGTGCATTAAATATTTCAGTCGCTTTCTTTCTGTGCCTTCTCTCTATCTTGATATACACATAAATTTCTTCTCATGTCAGTGCGAAGGCATCGTCCGCCATTACGTTGTTTGAAATGACATCATCAAAAATGACGTAACGTCACGATGTTTATTGACGCATGCGCTTACGCGTAAAAAGTTAATTTAGTTACGTGCCATGTTTTGAGGATTTATGTTTTTTCAATGAAAAGTTACAAATTAACTCTCATTCATTTCCGGATGACCCTCGTAGTTGGCGACTTGTAGGTCCATCTATCCATCTATCTGGTTTTGTCCAGAGTATAACTTAAACACCAATGAAGAGATTTACTTTACACATCATAAGATGATAGAGGACATTGAGAGAAAGTGCTGTGGACAAGATCCTAAACTCATCTTGTCTAGTTTTCTCATTATCATTTTTAGCTCACCTGTCACGTAGTGACAGAGTGAGCTTTTCTGATCACCTTTTGTCCGTCGTCCATCCGTCCGTCCACAATTAGTTTGTTAACACTCTAGTGGTCACATTTTTGCCTCAATTAACATGAAACTTGGTCAGGATGTTTGTCTCATTAATATCTCGGACGAGTTCGAACGTGGGTTATCAGGGTTGGAAAACTAGGTCACAGAGCCCAAATATAGAAAAACCTTGTAAACACTCTAGAGGCTACTTTTTCAGTCCAAATATCCTGGAAATTTGTCAGAAAGGTTGTATCGATGATTTCTAGGTCAAGTTCAAATATGCATCATCTGGGTTCAAAAACTAGGTCACGGAGCCCAAAAATAGAAAAATCTTGTTAACACTCTAGAGGTTGCATTTTCAGCCAAAATAATCTGGAAATTTGTCAGAAAGGTTGCTTTGATGATTTCTAGCTCAGGTTCGAATATGGGTCATCTGGGTTCAAAAACTAGGTCACAGAGCCCAAAAATAGAAACAACTTGTTAACACTCTAGAGGTTACATTTTCAGCCCAAATAATCTGGAAATTTGTCAGAAAGGTTGCTTGAAAGATTTCTAGCACAAGTTAAAATATGGGTCATCTGGGTTCAAAAACTAGGTCACAGAGCCCAAAGAAGGAAAAAAACTTAATAACACTCTAGAGGCTACTTTTCAGTCCAAATATTCTTGAAAATTGTCAGAAATGTTGTTTCAATGATTTCTAGTGCAAATTCAAATATGGGTTGTCTTGGGTCAAAAACTAGGTCACAGACCCCAAATATGGAAAAACCTTGTTAACACTCTAGAGGTAACATTTTCAGTCTAAATAACCTTTAAATTTGTCATACAGATTGTTTCAGTGAACTCAAGCTCAATTTTGAATACAGGTTATCTGGGGTCAAAAACTAGGTCACAGAGCCCAAAAGTAGAAAAAACCTTGTTAATGCTCTAGAGGTGACATTTTCAGTCCAATTAGCCTGGAAATTTGTCAGACAGGTTTTTTTGATGATTTCTAGCTCAAGTTCTAATATGGGTCATCTTTTATCAAAAACTAGGTCACAGAGCCCAAATATGGAAAAAACCTTGTTAACACTTTAGAGTTAAGATTCTAATTTCAAATAACCTGAAAATTTGTCAGAAAGGTTGCTTCTATGATTTCTAGCTCAAATTTGAATATGGGTCATCTGGAGTCAAAAACTAGCCCAAATATCGCAAAAACTTTGTAAACACTCTAGAGGCTACATTTTCAGTCTAAACTTCCTGGAATTGGCAGAAAGGTTATTTTGGTGATTACTAGCTCAAGTTTGGATATGGATCATCTGGGGTCAAAAACTAGGTCACAGAGCCCAAATATCGAAAAACCTTGTTAACACTTTAGAGGCTATATTTCCAGTTCAAATAACCTGGAAATTTGTCAGAAAGATTGTTTCAATGATTTCTAGGTCAAGTTCGAATATGGGTCATCTGGGGTCAATTAACCAGGGCCATAGCAACTTTGTTAAAAGCAGTCATATTCAGGTGAGCGATACAGGGCCATCATGGCCCTCTTGTTTTGTATAAAAGATGAAATCTTTGAATATCTTCAGTTAGAAAATGTAATGTTGCATCCTGATGTTTGCTTAATGGTAGACACTCAAGCAAAGTACTCAGGTGAGCAATCATGGGCCATCATGGCTCTCTTGTTTCATGTTATAACATCTGCAGAATCCCAAGGGAAACAAAGTCTATTTCAAATTCATGTAAAAATGATGAATTTGTATATAATTTGTATCAAACGACAATGACTGATTCATGAAACCACATTTTGTTTGATCCTGTTAGCAAGACTGTACTATATAAATATGTGAAATTCCATCAACTTGACCAGTTTTGTTTGTAAATCAGTTTGCTTAGTGATTGATTTATATTCTGTGACTATGGGATAATAGTATTTTTTAGATGTATTGTGGCATTTGTGGAGAAGGCAAGCAGCTCTATATATGTGATGAGGAGGGCTGTGCAAGGTACAGTATAGCTGAGATTTATTAGCTCACCTGAGCACTGCTCAGGGTGAGCTTTATGGATCATTGATTGTCCGGCATACGTTGGCATGCATCGTGTGTCATGCATCGTCAACAATTTGACTTGAATGACATCTCCTCCTAAACTGCTAAGCCAACATTGACGAAACATGCTGGGATATTCCTTGCATGAAGCTCTACCAAAGTTGTTCAAAGAATTCAATTCCATCAAGAACTCTGGAACACAATGGCAACTGAAAGGAAAAACTTTGAAAATCTTCTTGTCTGAAACCACAAGGCCCGGCGCCTTAAGATTTCGTGTGTAGCATTGTCTAGTAAACCTCTACCAATTTTGTTCAAATTATACCTCTGGGGTCAAATTTGGCCCTGCCCCAGGGGTCAATTGATTTTACATAGGCTTATATAGTGAAATTTTAAAAAATCTTCTTGTCTGAAACCACAAGGCTCTGAGCCTTAAGATTTGGTGTGTAGCATTGTCTATTGGACCTCTACCAAATTTGTTCAAATTATGACCCTGGGGTCAAATTTGGCCCTGCCCCAGGGGTCAATTGATTTTACATAGGCTTATATAGTGAAATTTTAAAAAATCTTCTTGTCTGAAACCACACGGCTCTAAGCCTTAAGATTTGGTGTGTAGCATTGTCTAGTAGACCTCTACCAGTTTTTGTGTCGCCCTTTCGAAGAAAAGGCGATACATAGGGATCACTTTGTCCGTCGGTCAGTCACGAAAACTTAACGTTGGCTATAACTTTGCCATTTCTAAACATTATCTTATCAAACTTTCAAATTGTATTGCTTATGACAACAGGGTCGGGTTGATGCCAAAATTTCTAGGGCAAGGTCACATTTGACAGAGTTATGCCCCTTTTATACATGGATTTTGTCATGAAAACTTAACGTTGGGAATAACTGCCATTTCTTAACATTTCAACATCAAACTTTCAAATTATATTGCTTACGACAACAGGGTCGTGATGATGCCAAAATGTGTAGGTCAAGGTCACAATTGACAGAGTTATGCCCCTTTTTGTACTTGGATTTTGTCATGAAAACTTAACATTGGCTATAACTATGCCATTTCTTAATGTTTCTTCATCAAACTTTCCAGTTGTAATGCTTACAATTGTATCACTTAAAACAACACCATTTCTCAAGGGCAGATAACCCTAAAATTTATTTTTGCAATGTTATGCCCCTTTTTCGAGTTAAAATTTCTTGGTTAACCTTTCTCTTTATGTCAATGTCTCAAAAAATGTCAAGGATATTTCATTCAAACTTGGAATACTTGATCACCAGCAAGACCCCTGCAAAGATTGTTGGTACCCATGTCCCTGGGGTCACAGTTAGCCTCACCCCCAGGGGTCACTTGATTTTGCTTACACTTATATATAGGAAAAAAACTTCCTAAGCCTAGAAATAAAGTATTAACTGACATGAGATGGGTAAGTACTCCCCCCCCCCCCCCCCCCCCGGGCCTTTTTTTTTTTTTTAAATTTTAATACATAGGTACTTGACTCCCCATCCACCCTCAAACCCCTTCCCCCCAGGGGCAATTTTTTTTTTTTTTTTTTATATTACATAGGTACTTGACTCCCAATCCGATCCCCAAACCAGTCCGCCCTCCACTCCCCCCACACCCCCCCCCACCCCCCCATATTTTTTTTTTCTGATCACCTTTCGTCTGTCCGTCAGTCCGTCCATCCGTCCGTCCACAATTAGTTTGTTAACACTCTAGTGGTCACATTTTTGCCTCAATTGTCATGCAACTTGGTCAGTATGTTTGTCTCATTGATATCTCCGATGAATTCGAACATGGGTTATCAGGGTTGGAAAACTAGGTCACAGAGCCCAAATATAAAAAAAACATTGTTAACACTCTAGAGGCTACTTTTTCAGTCCAAATATCCTGGAAATTTGTCAGAAATGTTCTATTGATGATTTCTAGCTCAAGTTCAAATATGGGTCATCTTGGTTCAAAAACAAGGTCACAGAGCCCAAAAATAGAAAAATCTTGTTAACACTCTTGAGGTTACATTTTCAGCCCAAATAATCTGGAAATTTGTCAGAAAGGTTGCTTTGACAATTTCTAGGTCAAGTTCAAATATGGGTCATCTGGGGTCAAAAACTAGGTCACAGAGCCCAAAAATAGAAACAACTTGTTAACACTCTAGAGGTTACATTTTCAGCCCAAATAATCTGGAAATTTGTCAGAAAAGTTGCCTTGAGGATTTCTAGATCATGTTTGAATGTGGGTCATCTGGGGTTGTAAACTAGGTCACAGAGTCCAAATATGGAAAAACCCTGTTAACATTCTAAAGGTAGCATTTTCAGTCCAAAAAACCTGGAAATTTGTCAGAAAGGTTTATGGATTATTTCTAGCTCAGTTTTGAATATAGGTTTTCTGGGGTCAAAAACTAGGTCACAGAGCCCGAAAGTAGAAAAACTTTGTTAATGCTCTAGAGGTTAGATTTTTAGTCCAAATGTCCTTGAAATTTGTCAGAAAAATTGTTTCAATGATTTCTAGCTCAGATTTGGATATGGGTCATCTGGGATCAAAAACTGGACCATGTTAAAAACTTTTTAACACTCCGGTGGTTACATTTTGAGTCCAAATATCCTGGAAATTTGTCAGACAGGTTTTCTTGATGATTTCTAGCTCAAGTTGGAGTATGGGTCATCTTGGATCAAAAACTAGGTCACAGAGCCCAAATATGGAAAAACCTTGTTAACACTCTAGAGGTAACATTTTAATTCCAAATAACCTAGAAATTTGTCAGAAAGCTTAATTCTATGGTTTCTAGGTCAAGTTTGAATATGGGTCATCTGGAGTCGAAACATTTAGGTCACAGAGCCCAAATATTGAAAAACTTTGTAAACACTCTAGAAGCTACATTTTCAGTCCAAATGTCCTGGAAATCTGTCAGAAAGGTTGTTTTGATGATTTGTAGCTCAAGTTTGGATATGGGTAATCTGGGGTCAAAAACTAGGTCAAAGAACCTAAATATCGCAAAAACTTTGTAAACACTCTAGATGCTACTTTTTCAGTCCAAATATCTTGGAAATTTGTCAAAGAGATTGTTTCAATAATTTCTAGGTCATGTTCGAATATGGGTCATCTGGGGTCAAATAACCAGGTCCATAGCAACTTTGTTTAAAGCAGTCATACTCAGGTGAGCGATACAGGGCCATCATGGCCCTCTTGTTTTTTTTTACCCTCCCCCCCCCCCCCCCAAATTTTTTTTAACACTCCTCCCCACCTCCCCCTGGGCTTTTTTTTTTTTTTAAATTTTAAGACATAGTTACTTGACTCCCCATCAAGCTGCCCCGCCCCAATTTTTTTTTTTTTTTAATAATACATAGGTACTTGACTCTCAGTCTGATCCCCAAACCAGTTACCTAGGCTTATATAGGCAAAAGTTTAAAAAACCTCTTGTCTGAAACCACAGAGCCTAGAACTTAGATATTTTTAAGAGAGCATCAGTTAGAGGTCATCTACCAAGTTTGTTCAAATTATCCCCCTTGAGTGAAATTTGGCCCTGCTCTGGGGGTCACTTGTATTGATATAGATTTATATAGGGAGATTCTTTAAAAAATTTTGATATTAGCTCAATAGCAGACCCAAAGGCAAAGTATTCAGGTGAGCGATCTAGGGCCCTCATGGCCCCTTTTTTGATTTTACTGTTAAGATGAGATTATGAAATTCCAAAATGCGATAGAACAAACACAACAGGATGACACTGTGTTGTAGTAACAAAATAAGGCTGCAAAGAAAATCTTCAGTGATATATATTATTCTATGAATGAATGTCAGGTCTCTGGCCAATTTGAAGATAGGTTTCAACCGTCTTTGTAAAATTTTTTGTCTTTCAACAAGTTGTTTGGAAAGTGAGTACTTATGATAATAGAAAAAAAACTTTTCAGGTTGTCATACCTAAATATTAGTTAGGAAATTTTCCCAAATAGTTCCTGTGTATAGCTGAAGCAGGTGTTTGGATGATTTTGAGTTAATGAAGTGTCATTTTGCTAAATACAGACTCCCATACAAAGTTATCAGTAGTAGGGCAGTAAAGATTTCCTCATTGTTTTGATTTCAATTACTGAGATGACACCCTTGAAATCAGTTTTAAATATAAAACTATCACCTGATCCAAATGTTTGCATTTTTATGTTCCCAAAGGGAGGCATATAGTTTTTGAACTGTCCGTCTGTCAGTCCGTCCGAAAACTTTAAGATTGGCATGGTAACTTCCATATTAGTAAGTGGATTTACTTCATACTTGGACACAACACCCCTTTGGACAGGGCCTACCCACTGATCTATATTAATTTGACCTTGACCCCTCATTGACCTTCACTTAAAGATCCAGTTGTCCAAAAACTTTAACATTGACAATGACTTCTTTATTGTGTTGCCTGCTACAAAGCGTTCTTCTGTCCGTCTGTCCGTTCGTCCATCTGTCCGTCCGTCACAAAACTTGTCTGGACTACTCCTCAGAAACTACTGGTGCGATTTCATCCAAACTTTACAGGAATGATCAGTACCAAGTCTAGTTGTGCATATTGTCGGCATTTTCCAGTTCAGTGATTTTTGTCAGAATTATGGCCCTTTAATGATTTTTAGCTCACCTGAGCAAATGCTCAGGGTGAGCTATCGTGATCACCCTGTGTTCGTCGTCAATCGTCAACATTTAACTTTAAATGACATCTCCTAAACCACAAAGCTATTTTTAACCAAACTTTACAGAAATGTTCCTTATATTGACCTTTTCTAAAATTGCTCAAACCTTTCCGCTCCATTGCACATTAGGGTTGCAAAAGCTAAAAATAGAAAAATATTAAAAAACATCTTCTCCTTAACGGCTGGGTGATTTTCCACCAAATTCCACAGAAATGTTCCTTACATAGCCCTCTATTAAAATTGCTAAAATGGTTTCGCTCCATTGAACAAAATGGCTGCCAGAGCAAAAAATAGACTTTCATCAATATTTGGCTTAAAATGACATATCCTCCAAAACTAATTGGCCATTTTAAATTAAATTTGACAGAAATGTTCCTTATTTGCCCTTTTCTAAGATTGCTCAAACCTTTCCGCTCCATTGCACATAAGGGTGCAAAAGCTAAAAATAGAAAAAAATTCAAAAAACATCTCCTCCTAGACAGTTGGTTGATTTTCCACCAAATTCCACAGAAATGTTCCTTACATAGCCCTCTATTAAAATTGCTAAAATGGTTTCGCTCCATTGAACAAAATGGCTGCCAGAGCAAAAAATAGACTTTCATCAATATTTGGCTTAAAATGACATATCCTCCAAAACTAATTGGCCATTTTAAATTAAATTTGACAGAAGTGTTCCTTATTTGCCCTTTTCTAAGATTGCTCGAACCGTTCCGCTCCATTGCACATAAGGGTGCAAAAGCTAAAAATAGAAAAAAATTCAAAAATTCAAAAAACATCTCCTCCTAGACGGCTGGGCAATTTTCCACCAAATTTCACAGAAATGTTCCTTACACAGCCCTCTTTTAAAATTGCTAAAATGGTTCTGCTCCATTGAACAAAATGGCCACCAGAGCTAAAAATAGATTTTGGTTAATGTATTGCTTCAAATGATATCTCCTCCAAAACCACTTGGCCATTTAAAACCAAATTTGACAGAAATGTTTTTTTTTTATAGCCCTTTCCTAAAATTGCTCAAACCTTTTTGCTCCATTGCACATAAGGGCTGCAAAAGCTAAAAATAGAAAAGAAATCAAACAGCATCTCCTCCTCAATGGCAAGGTAATTTTCCATCAAATTTCACGGAAATGTTCCTTACATACCCCTGCATTAAAATTGCTTAAACAGTTCTGCTCCATTGAACAAAATGGCCACCAGAGCTAAACACAGGTTTTCTTCAATATATGGCTTCAATTACATCTCCTCACAAGCTGTTATCACGAAATTGCCTCTGCCCTATGGATTTTTTGTATAAAATATGAGATCTTTAAATATCTTCAGTTAGAAAATGTAATGTTGCATCTGATGTTTGCTTAACGGTAGACCCTCAAGCAGAGTACTCAGGTGAGCGATCCAGGGCCATCATGCCCCTCTTGTTATTTTTAAAGAATGTCCAGACTACTTCTTTTATACTACTAATGTAATTTGATTGATCAGTACCTGAAATACTTGCGCATATATAACAGGTTTTTTGGTTGAATGATTTTTGGCTGAGTTATGGCCCTTGAATGAAAAATGCGTTTTGGCATAATAATGATTTTTGTGTTGCAGGCTTCACAATAGGTGCAACATGCTACAAAGTAGCCGTGACATATAGGGATCACTTCTCCATCTTCTGCCTGTCTGTCCGTCCATCACAAGACTTGTCCAGACTACTCCTCAGAAACTACTGGTGCAATTTCATCCAAACTTTACGAGAATGATCAGTACCAAGTGTAGTTGTGCATATTATTGGCTTTTTCCAGTTCAGTGATTTTTATCAGAGTAATGGCCCTTTAATGATTTTTATTTTTAAAGTTTGTCAGGACTACTTCTCTTATACTACTGAAGCAATTTGAATGAAATGTTACAGGATTGATCGGTACATTTGCACATATTTTAACTTTTTTTTTTGGCTGAATGATTTTTGGCTGAGTAATGGCCCTTGAATTAAAAAAAAAAGCGTTTTAGCCAACAAACTGTCCAATCATCTCTCAATACAACTGCTTAATTGGCTATCATCAGGCGACACGTGTGATCACTGATCGCCCTTGTTAGTTAGTGGATTTACTTCATACTCTCAGACAACACCCCTTTGGACAAGATCTTCCCAATGACCTATATTTATTTGACCTTGACCCCTGGATGACCTTTACCTTGCAGATCCAGTTGGCCATAACCTCCTTATTAGAAAGTCGATTTACTTCATACTTGGACACAACACCCCTTTGAACAAGACCTTCCCATTGACCTATGTTTATTTGACCTTGACCCTTAAATAGCTGGTCCTCAGCTCGGAGTCAAAGCACCTCTTTGTGGGTATTGTCATCTTACCGTGACAGTTTTTGTTCACAGCTAACTTAAAATGATTCCGTTTTTACTTCAAGCATTTTTGCACAACTGCAGTATAATAACGATATTCTGTTTATGAAAAATACTGAAACAGTTTTCTTTTACCAGCTGAATAATTCCATTTCCTTCTTTCAGGGTATTTTGCACAAGTTGTGTGGAGAGACATACTAGTTTAGCCACAGCAGAACAGGTACTTTTGTCATGTGAGAATGAGACATAGACAATTCCCATTTAATTCATTTAGGCAGACAACTCCCTAGGATTTTACCAAGATGGCTAATTGAGACTTGGACAAGGGTCAAGCTTACAAGAGCTTGTACTTCAAAATTAGTTTTTGATCAATAAAATCAGGGACAACTATTTAAATGGTTGTACATAAAGAATAGGTGAAACCTGTTGATTTTGTGTCGAACGGGTCAAAACTAAGCTCACAAGGGCCTGCACTATGTATTTGGCAGAGATGTCTGTCAGTACATCACAAATCTTGTGTCTCGAGAAGCATTGAAGCCATAGTCATGAAACAACAACGTTTATTAGCAAATGCCAATGTGCACCTGTGGTTTTATTTTTGAGGAAGCAGAGTTATTTTAATGTTATGGGCATTGACTTAGTTAAAATCTGCCCTTAGTCACAAATTTTATATCACCTGTATTTCCAAATGCATTTGAGGAAGACTAACAAATGTTTACAAGAATGTTTATAAGCAGGTGAATTTGTGCATCCATGGTTTTGTTTTTGCAGAAGCCCAGTAACAGTGGTGTTATCAGCCGTAACTCACCTTTCCCCCCCTGATTTTAGGGAATATTGTGTAACAGTGCAGTGTTATAAAGGATACAAACATTACAGCCAAAGAATTGTGTGCTGCTGCTCTCTTCACTCAAATAAATGTTTTAGGGATGGGAACTTCCAAATGTTCAAATATTCAAAAATCGACCAAATATTCGCATCTAAAAATCGAATTCGAATATTCTAAAATGATTTTTTTTTTTCAAATAAAGCGTCGTTGATTTTCATAAATGTAAGCATTTCCCTGACAATGTACAGGTGATAAAACTGTACCAATGTTTGGATACCAAAATTCAGGTAACTGACTGAACAGAAAAACGAATATTCGAATATGGCAAAGCAAACATTCAAATTTTTTTTTTTTTTTTTTTTTCAGGCCCCAAAACGGGTAACCCCATTTATTATCCCCGTCCATTGGTTAGATAGGGGTCAGAGAATCATCCCCTATTAACCTTACAATGTAATATATATAATACATAGATAAAATACATATAAATATTTACAAAACATTTTACCCTATAGTGTGACTAAATATAAACGTTTATGTAAATATAAACGTTTAGAAGTACTAATATGGAGATAATAGGCCCATCTATAGAAAAAATCGAAAAAAAAGACTGAAGAAATGAAAAAAGCTAATATATAAGTAAGTTGCATATTGGTGTTGAAGTATTTAAACTAAACAATATTGACATGTGAACAAACTGTCTGTTTAGCCAGATTTAAGAGAAGGTATAAAAATTTGCCTTTTGTTTAAGTATGTGGACTGTCAAACATTCAAATATTGATTTTTAGCTCACCTGAGCCTGCTCAGATTGAGCTATTAGGATGGTTGTTTGTCCGGTGTGCGTCGGCGTGCGTCGTCAACGATTTGACTTAAACAACATCTCCTAAACCAAGCCAACATTGACGAAACATACCTGGGATATTTTTTGCATGAAGCTCTACCAAAGTTGTTCAAAGAATTCAATTCCATCAAGAACTCTTGTTGCTATGGCAACTTAAAGGAAAAACTTTGAAAATCTTCTTGTCTAAAACCACAAGGCCCTGAGCCTTAAGATTTGGTATGTAGTACTGTCTAGTGGAACTCTACCAAGTTTGTTCAAATTATACCCCTGGGGTCAAATTTGGCCCTGTCCCGGGGGGTCAATTGATTTTACATAGGCTTATATAGTGAAACTTTAAAAATCTTCTTGTCTGAAACCACAAGGCCTAGAGATTAGATATTTGGTGTGCAGCATTGTCCAGTGGACCTTTACCAAGTTTGTTCAAATCATGGCTCCTGGATCAAAAAAGGCCCCACCCCAGGGGTCTCATATTTTACATAGAGTTATATAGGAAAAACTTTAAAAAATCTTCTTTTCAGAAACCGCAAGGCCTAGAGTTAAGATATTTGGTGTGCAGCATTGTCCAGTCGACCTTTACCAAGTTTGTTCAAATCATGGCTCCTGGGTCAAAAATGGCTCCGCCCGAGGGGTCACTTGTTTTACATAGAGTTATATAGGAAAAACTTTGAAAAGTCTCCTTGTCATAATCCGCAAGGCATAGAGCTTAGATATTTGGTGTGCAGCATTGTCTAGTAGACCTTTACCAAGTTTGTTCAAATCATGGCTCCTGGATCAAAAATGGCCCCACCCCAGGGGTCTCATATTTTACATAGAGTTATATAGGAAAAACTTTAAAAAATCTTCTTTTCAGAAACTGCAAGGCCTAGAGTTAAGATACAACAATCTATTTGGTGTGCAGCATTGTCCAGTCGACCTTTACCAAGTTTGTTCAAATCATGGCTCCTGGGTCAAAAATGGCCCAGCGCCAGGGGTCACTTGTTTTACGTAGAGTTATATAGGAAAAACTTTGAAAAGTTTTCTTGTCAGAATTCGCAAGGCATAGAGCTTAGATATTTGGTGTGCAGCATTGTCTAGTAGACCTCTACCAAGATTGTTCAAATGATGGCCCCTGGGTCAGAATCTGCAAGGCCTGGAGCTTAGATATTTGGTATGAGGCATCATCTAGTGGACTTCTACAAAGATTGTTCAAATCATGACCCTGGGGTCAGAACTTACCCTGCCCAGAGCATACTTGATTTACATAGAGTTATATAGGGAAAACTTTAAAAATCTTCTTGTATGAAACTACAAGGCATGGAGCTTAGATATTTGGTGTTGAGCATTGTCTAGTAGACCTCTACCAAGATAGTTCAAATCATGGCCCCTGGGTTAAAACTGGCCCCGCCCAAGGGGTCACATGTTTTACATAGAGTTATATAGCAAAAAAACTTAAAATATCTTCTTGTCACAAACTGCAAGGCTTTGAGCTTAGATATTTGGTAGTATGCACTGTGACCACAGTGGGGTCATCCCATTTACCCTGGGGGTGACTCCCCCCCCCCCCCCCCCGCTGAAATTTTTTTTCTCATTTTTTAAGTTTTTCACTATGGCAATAAAATTTCGACCATTTTTTTTTACCCTTTTATAAGATGATTTCAAAAACATTATTCCTTGACCTATATTTTTTATCTGCTGAGCTACTTTTTTGATTTTTAGCTACAGCAATGAAATTTGGACCATTTTTACAGTTTTTCAAGATGATTTCAAAAAAGTTATACCTTGACCTATATTTTTTACCTGCTGACCTACTTTTTTGTTTTTTAGCTACAGCAAAGAAATTTGGACCATTTGTACAGTTTTTCAAGATGATTTCAAAAACATTATTCCTTGACCTATATATTTGACCTACTGACCTACTTTTTTGGTTTTTAGCTACAGCTATGAAATTTGGACCATGTGCACAGTTTTTCGTTTCGATTTCAAAAATGTCATCGCATGACCTATATTTTTGACCTACTGACCTACTTTTTGTTTTTGGAGCTACAGCAATGAAATTTGGACTATGTGTACAGTTTTTTGTTCCGATTTCAAAAACGTCATCGCATGACCTATATTTTTGACCTACTGACCCATTTTTTAAGGAAATCTTTAAAAAAATCTTCTTGTCTGATACCACAAGGCCTAGAATTTTAAAATTTAGCATGAAGCAAGCTTTATCAAGCTTTTTCAAATTATAAGATTAGGTTAAAGGTTACGGAGGCTAAAAATAGATTTATCTACTGTACCTCATAGAGCCTTCATTTATAGACCAATATCTTTGATATTTAGTATATAGGTTCCTCAGACTATGCCACTGAATAAATAAAATATTCATACTTTCATATATTGTAATGTAGATTATAAAATTTTCATGTTCGCATTTGTATTATATAGATTTTAATGCTTCTCTACTTATATCACGTAGGAATCGTTGTTTAAGACATTGGTTTGTTTGGTCGCATTTTCTATATACGTATATAGTTCTGTTTTTTTTGTCGTGGTTAAAAAGTGTCTTAGTATTAACATATACAAACTTCTAAAAAAAAAGCTTTCTTAATATGATTTCCATTTAAAATTTGGTTCCATAATATATTATGACATGTTGATGTCCCTTTTTTGTATAGACTTTAAACATTTTTGAACGATATATTGATATGAAAATAAACTCATTACAAATTAATAGAATGATATGAATGTAATGCTTAAGTCACTATGACAAAACTGGTGCTCAGGTGAAGAATTACCAATATTTTAAGATTACTAATCCGACTAAATATAAATAATAAAAGGGAGGTAATAAGAAATATATTTTCGATAAAGATTTTGCCTGATCTCCAATGAAATAAATTATTATTACTTCTAACGTGAATTTAGAAGCACCCTAACAAATGCTTTGTATAAATGTTACATTTTCTTGTAAGTTCCAAAGTGTATAGGTTGCTGCAAGTAAACTCGTATAAAGTTGCCTTTCTTCGCTATAAACCATAAAAATTGGGAGCGGATGTGGTCCAGTGGTAACACGCTGGACTGGTATACCAGGGGTCCCGAGTTCGATCCCCCGCTCCACCACTAACATTAATAATAGTCTTTCGGATGAGACTTTAAACTGAGGTCCCATGTATCAGTGCTATACACTGAGCATGTAAAAGAACCAGAAGTGTCTCTGGAATGGGATGCTTTCTGTATCTTGCACTACCCCCACCACATAAAATAACTAATCTCTCCAGGGGGCGTCGGTCATATGGGCAACCGGTACCGACGATAAATAAGCTTAAATAGATAGATAAACCATAATAAAACGTATTGTATTATCAAGTGTTGTTCTTTGTCGAGTCGGATCTTCTGTTATAATGTTAACAAATTATTGATTAATTATTTTGTGAGTTCTGTCATTAACTAGAATACAGTTTTGAAGAGTAAAATATTTAGTAATCTTTTTTTTAAAAAATGGTACCTAAACTATGTGGCATTGCTCAAATTCAATGTAATGAAATATGTCACTGACATGCAATCGCTACAATTCTGTATGTGTGTTGTATAAACCATAGAATAATGCAGTGTTTTACTAATCTGAGTAATTATAAAGAGAGATGATAAGAAATATATTTTCGATAAAGACCTTGCCTAATCTCCAATGAAATAAAATATTATTATTTCTAAAGTAATTTTAGAAGAAACCTAAAAAATCTTTACATTAATGTTACATTTTCTTGTATGTTCCAAAGTTTTTAAATTGTTGTAAGTAAACTCGTATAAGGTTGCCTTTTTACGCTTAACACAAGGAACTTAAAAAATGTACCACTGCATAGCTAGTCACACGAAGTACTAGTCACACGAGGTACACAGTCTAGCTTCTGCTGTAACTGTTGAAAACTTACTAGTATTATGAAATACATTATTTTAAGATTAACGGGATGTAGCGTAACTTTATTGTATTATCAAGAGTTGTTTTTTTTTTATGTGGAGTCGGATCATCTGTTATAATATAAACAAAATATTGATTTACATTTGCTGCTATATACATTTTATAAATTCTGATATAAGCTAGGCTACATTTTGAAGAGTAACATAGCCATCATTATTTAAAAATGTTATATAATTTTGTACATAAACTATGTGGCATTAATCAAATTCAATTTAATGAAATGTGTCACTTACATGCAATCGCTACAATTCTGTATGTGTGTTGTATAAACTATATTAAAATTTTTGTTTCATTACTTCAAACTGAAAGTTTTGATATGCAAGAGTCTTTCTACTATGTTAGACTATACTAGATATATAACTAGGGTCAAAGTGAAAATACTTAAGAAAATTCTACACGTTGAAGTAAATATTAATTTGTTATTGAATGAACAAACGTTCTTTCGAATTTTCTTCTCTATTAATTGATAATCTATCATATCTAGAAACAATATTGATTTGATTACTATGGTTGCTATTTCTTTAAGAGCCGGGCTAAATCATGTCATATAAAAGGTATATATGTTAAGAATACCAACAATGAGCTTTTGTTTTTTCGTCTATCAGTTTCGGAAAGCTTATTTCTGGTCAAAGCTAGTAGCATTTATAATGAACATAGGTTAACGTTTCTTTTGAATAAACCTAGAAACAATATTGATTTGATTACCATGGTTGCTATTTCTTTAAGAGCCGGGCTAAATCATGTCTTGTAAAAGGTTATATATGTTAAGAATACCAGCAATGAGCTTTTTTCTTTCATATATTTGTTTCGGAAAGCTTATTCTGGTCAAAACTAGTAGTATTTAAAATAATAGAAAAGTATTTGAACTTAGAAGACTGCACCATATCTAAGAATTTACTTATTTAGACTCTCACAAAATATTTCATCAAACATTTGAATTTTGCCCCTTGCAGATTTGCAAGTGAATATAAAGATTAATTTCAAGTTTATATGTATGTGTGTATATATACATATATATGTATGCATGTGTGTACTTATGTATGTATGTATATGTGGGTGTATGTGTGTATATATATGAATGATAATGTTAGTTGCAGCAGAATATGTCTAATGTTAAATAATGCTGATGATTTTATATTTCAGTGAAAATTATACTTTGATGTTGTTTTAGCAAACTGTAAAATCAATATCTCTTCATTTACCCAAAATGTTATTTTTAAAAAAAAAACGTTTATTTATTATACCTTATGAACAGACACTAATCGTGATGCGATCCAGAATCTGATGCTGTCTTTTTTATATCTCCTATTATCAAGAATGATTTTGTACTTTGAAGCTTTGGGGGATGGCAATAATATATGTTTTATAAAACTAAGTGTATATGTTTTGTTATGCCATTTAAGGTTGTGCATTTTTGTAATATTTTACTTAAATATGAATAACTATGAATGTGAAAATATGTTCATTTAATGTAAAGGGACTTGGTTCAATAGCAAAAAGACAACATATTTTCAACTGGCTAAAGGCCAGTGAATACGATATTAGCTTTTTACAAGAACTGCATTGCGTTAAGTCAGAGAATGATAAATGGGCAAAAGGCTGGGGTTCGAAAATTTTCTTAAGCGGCAATAGCTCGAAAAGTAAAGGGATTGGAATTCTGTTGAAAGAAAATTATGATATAATTGAATACAATGAAATTATAGAAGGTCGACTTCAATGTCTCACTATTTCAGTTAATGATACGGAAGTTTTATTAATAAATGTTTATGGGCCAAATACAGATGATGTAGAATTTTTTAACACATTGTCACAAATTGTTGAAAAAGATGAAGAAAAAACTCTTATTATTGGGGGTGATTTTAACGTTGTTCTTAATATTGATAAGGACAAAAAAAATGGCAAGCATTCCACACATTCTAAATGTAATAATAAATTAAAATCTACTATCGAAAATAATTATCTTGTAGATATTTGGAGAGTTATGCACCCCAATACGAAACAATTTACATGGCATTCAAACCATAAACCACCAATATTTTGTAGACTAGACTATTTTCTTATATCTTCTAACCTCACGAACAGAATTACACAATCCAAAATTACAACTGGTATAAGGTCAGACCACTCTTTAATTAATATTTCAATAAATTTTTCTAATGAAAAATATGGTTCGGGACATTTTAAATTAAACAATTCGGTTATATTAGATATAGAATATCAAACATTGATAAGAAATACTATTATTGAAACAGCAAATATAAATTTAGAAGCTAATCCGAATACTTTATGGGAAACGATTAAAGGTTCCATACGGAATGAAACAATCAAATATTGTTCACGGAAAAAGAGAGAACGTAACAAAGAAGAAACGCGTCTAATAACAGAAATTGATAAACTCAAAGGAAAATTAGTTGAGGACCCAAATAATACTGAAATTTTTAATCAAATTAAGAATAAAAGCTCCGATCTAGATAATATTTCAAATGAAAAAGCTAGGGGTTTCTTTATAAGAACAAAGGCTCAATATATTGAAGGAATGGATAGAAATTCTCGTTTCTTTTCAAATTTAGAAAAGAAAAGACAGGAAAAGAAAACTATATCTCAACTAAGAATAAAAGAACAGCTTGTCACAAATATGAATGACATTTTGAATGAAACTAGACACTTTTATGAGAATTTATATAAAAAAGAAAACTTATCAGAATCGAATATTGATTTCTTTCAGAACTTTAATGCGAAATTGAATGAAGTCCAAAGGAAATCTTGTGAGGGTCTTATGACAGAGCAAGAATGTGCAAAAGCCTTGTTAGAAATGAATAACAATCGAAGCCCAGGATCTGATGGCATAACCACTGAATTTTACAAAATATTCTGGAAAGATATTAAAATATATTTCCTGAACTCCATAAATTATTCTTTTGAAATGGGTTCTCTAACTGATCTACAAAAACAAGGTATAGTTAACCTCATACCAAAAAAAGATAAAGAACTTACAAACTTAAATAACTGGAGACCACTTTCTCTTCTTAATACTGATTATAAAATTGCAACCAAAACTATTGCTAATAGAATAAAGCCTCTTTTGTCCTCTATCATTTCCGACTCACAGACAGGCTTTATTAAAAATCGATACATTGGAGAAAATATTAGAGTAATATATGACCTAATTGATTACCTAAACGACAGAAACAACCCTGGACTTTTCTTTTTTGCTGATTTTGAAAAAGCGTTTGATAGTTTAGACCATAAATTCATGATTAAAGCACTTGAATATTTTAACTTTGGAAAATCGTTAACACAATGGGTCAGTCTGTTCTATAAAGATATCACCGGTTGTATCAGTAATAATGGTTATATAACAGAATCATTTTGTATAGAACGTGGCGTACGGCAAGGCTGTCCTCTTTCACCTTACCTGTTTATTATCGCAATCGAACTTCTTTCTCTTAATATCGCTAATAATAAGGACATAAGAGGCATTATAATTAATGACAAAGAATTTAAGAAATCACTTTTCGCAGATGACGCAACCTTTTTCACAGATGGATCGGAAAAGTCTTTTAATTTACTGATCAAAACCATAGAAGATTTTCGCAATATTTCAGGGTTGAAATTAAACACAAAAAAGTCTACAGTGCTTAGAACCGGGTCCCTTAGGAATACTGACAAAATATTTTGCAAAATGAAAGGTTTTTTATGGACATCTGAGGAGGCTAATACATTAGGAATCATCTTTTCAAATGATATAAATAAACGGGTGACAAAAAACTTGCAAACAAAACTAGAGGAAATGTACTCATGTTTAAATAAATGGAGAAAACATAATCTATCCTTATTGGGTAAAATAACGGTTTTGAAAACTTTTGCACTTCCAAAAATTATATATCCTTTACAGTCCTAGAAAATCCTTCAACGAATATCATTTCAGAAATAACTCAAAGATTTTATTCTTTTTTATGGGACGATAAACCTGAGAAAATCACACGATCACCGGTAAAGAAATCTTATGAAGACGGGGGAATAAAAATGATTGATATTTGGGCATATTTACATTCATTAAAAGCAAGATGGGTTAAGAGAATTATGGATACTGAGAATAAAGGACTGTGGAAACATGTTTACAATAAAAAAATTGACAAATTTGGAGGCTCGATATTGTTTAAATGTAATTTGGATGAACAAGATGCAACGCGAATGTTCAAAAATAAATTCCTCAAAGACGTAATAACAAGCTGGTGCAAAATAAACTATAATGACAATCCTCAACAATTCAATAATGAAGTTATATGGAATAACAGTTTAATAAAAAACAAAAATGGTACATTCTTTTACAAGAGCTGGAATGACAAAGGTTTAAAATATTTAAAACAACTAATTGATCTTAATAACAACAGGTATTTTACTTTTACAGAATTGCAACGGCATTTTACAATTTCCAATTCAGATTTTCTCAAATATCACATCTTAATATCATCAATACCAATTAAAATACAAAAATATTTTAAAAATGCTGAAACACATGACATACCGTAAACGCTCGAATATAATACGCACTTTTTTTCAAGAATTTTCAGTATCCACAAAGGGGTGCATATTATACACGAGGGTGGGCCGTCTGACAATTTTTTCCAGCTTGAAAACCCGTAAAATACCGGCCAAAAGTCAATAATTTCTGTCCAAATGATCATGTTTTCTTTTTCGCTGCACCTTCTTTTTGGAGAGCGTTATTAAGGGAGAAAACCAATGTAATCGGTACTGAAAGTACGGTATCGTAAAAGCCGTTAAAAAGCCGTTTTTTCTTTCCTTTTTTATTTTTTTTGTTTTTGTGGGTTTTTTTTTTGTTTTTTAATTTTTTTTTCTTTAAATGTATAACTGCTAAAGATTCAATCATATAACCAATGCTTACCGGTATTATGCCCGTCAGTTTTCGCACTCACACAATTATCGACCAATTAATTTGATAAAGGAGTCGTCCATATATTGTTAAACAAATATAATAATTAGTGTCGTTTGATGTCGCCATAATTACGAGATGTTTGTTAACACATCCAAAAGGTATTAAGAAGGTGTTGACAGATAATGCCATGTTTATTCGATATTTCCGAAAAAAATAGTTTCTAGCGCTAATTGTCCTTAATGAAATAAATAGTTAAATGCAACCGTAGCGATATTCATGTGATGTAATTGTTACGCGCACTGACAATGGCCGCTTCCTGAACGAAAAACATGGACAAATGGTAACTCTTTTTCCAGGCGAAATTTGTGTGCGTATTATATTCCAATGCAAGCTTTTTTTCCCAGATCCTGAGGCCAGACCAGGGGTGCGTTTTATACACGCTAGCGTACAATATTCGAGCGTTTACGGTAAATGACATGTTTGATAAAATAATGAATGTCAAAAAGCCTGTCAAAATTGTTGTATATTAAATATTTGACGAAACATGAAAACGAAAATATAGGCAAACCAGAGAGAAAATGGAATGAGGAATTTGAGAATTTAGACTGGAAACGTATAAACTTAATGCCTTTTAAATGTACAATTGATACAAAACTAAGGTCATTTCAATTAAAATTTGTTAAACGAATTATACCAACAAACACTCTTCTGTATAAATATAAAATCACAAATTCAACTTTATGTGATTTTTGTAACTCAGATACTGAAACATTGAAGCATATGTATTGGGAATGCCACGTCATTCAAAATTTTTGGTCGAGAGTTAGTAGTTTTTTAAATCAAAAGGGATTCCAAATAAGCCTTAACTTCAGAACTGTCTGCTTTGGTATTCAGGAGAAATCTGAAGACCAGAACCTTATTAATATGATTATTTTGTTAGCAAAGTATTATATATTTAAATACAAAATAGAGAAAAGTATTCCATCACCAGATCCTTTTTTCATATACTTGAAAGAAAGGAAAATTATAGAATTTTATATTGCTTCGGCTAAGAATAAAGTGAATATGCACAACCTAAAATGGAATAAACTGACTTTTGAATAGCTTTTTTGTTCTCTAGATTATTACCAATCCTTAATTGCTTCTTCATAGTGTAAAATGTCCCTCCTATCAAGCCAAGAAATGTAAACAACAATAATATTAAATGACAAAAATTATTTCTGTATTCTAATTCAAACTTTTCATATATTCTGAAAGTTTCTAATACTTTCTCATAGTAATATCTACCTTCTCTATCTTTACCTTCTAATCTATAAGCTATTATATGTCTCTTTCACTCTCTTACAATAAACTACCCTTTTCAAACATACGTGAATATATAATACATCTATTTAATTAATGAATTATTTTCTACTTTCACTAATAAATTTGATATGAGCGGTTGAAATGTTAACCTTATGTACTCTTTTTTGTGTTGTAAATGTTATGTAAAATGCTACTGTGCATATTTTATAAATATGTCAATATGTATATATGTATGTTTGAATTGTTGGAAAAAAAAAAAAAAAAAAAAAAAAAAAAAAAGATATAGGTTCCTTGCATGGACCTCTACCCATGGGTATGGTTTTAGGTCACTGGGTCAAGGACAAGGTCACCATAGCCTATAAAAGATATTTCTACTTTCTGTCATAGAGCCTTTATTTATTGACTGATATTTACATATTTGGTTTGTAGGCACTTACATATTTTCAATTAAAAAATGAAATACTGCTTAACAGCAAACCTACAGCCAAAATACTCAGGTGAGCAATCTAGGGCCATCATGGCCTTCTTGTTTGTATGCTGTTGTGATGATGGCATGTTTCAAATCCTTAGGAACAATACCTGTGTCTAGTGATCTTTGGAATATGATTTTAAGGATTGGTGCTATCTCTGTGTGTAGCTCTTTGAGTAACCTAGGTGAAATCTCATCTGGACCTTGGGCTTTGTGGGGGTTTAGTTCTGTCAATAACTTATCAACTCCTTGAACTGAGATGGATATGGGAGCCATGGGCAGGTGACCAAGTGATGACATTGAGCTTTTAGCTATTTGTTTGAGACTGAGTGTTGAAGGCTTTGGGAAAACTGATTCAAACTGTTTTTTTAGTATTTAGCCTTTGACACTGGGTCACTGTAAGTATGCCCGTCAGTGCTGAGTGGTGCAATTCCTGTGTTTTCAGTTTTTTTGTGTTTAATAAAGTTGTAGAACTTTTTCTTATCACCTGGATCTGTATTATCTGAGAAGATGATTGAATCTAGATCTGACCAAAAGCATTTCCTATTAGCTCCACTTTTTTTGAAAAAAAATTGAGTTATCTTCATAGTCATGGTGTCGTTCCCGTTGCCGTTCACATCCGAAAACTTTAACATTGATCATAATTTTTTTATTCCTTGATGGATTATCTTCATACTTGGACACAACAACCCTTTGGACAAAACCTTCAAGTAGACCAGACTAAACTTGACCTTGACTCATAAATGACCTTCACCTTCAAGGTCAAAATATTGAATTTGCTAAAATTGGCATAACTGTATTATCAATAGGTGGATTCTCTTCATGCTTAGGCACAACAACCCTCTGGACAAGATCTTCAAGTAGACCAGACTAAACTTGAACTTGACTCATAAATGACCTTCACCTTCAAGGTCAAATTATTGAATTTTCCTAAAATTTTGCCATAACTTAATTATTAGGCCCCCCATCGAAATTGAGGGGGCATATAGTTTTGCAAATGTCAGTCGGTCTGTTGGTCGGTCTGTCTGTAGACACTTCGTTTCCAATCAATAACTAGAGAACGCTTTGACCTAGGTTCACCAAACTTGGTATGCTGGTTGGTCATCACCAGTAGATGACCCCTATTGATTTTGAGGTCATTAGGTCAAATGTCAAGCTCACAGGGACTTTCATCCTTAAAACGGTTTCCGATCAATAACTAGAGAATGCTTTGACCTAGGTTTACAAAACTTGGTATGCTGGTTGCTCATCACCAGTAGATGACCCTTATTGATTTTGAGGTCATAAGGTCAAAGGTAAAGATCACAGTGACTTTCATCCTAAAAACGGTTTCCAATCAATAACTAAAGAATGCTTTGACCTAGGTTCACCAAATTTCGTATGCTGGTTGATTATCACCAGTAGATGACCCCTAATGATTTTGAGGTAATTAGGTCAAAGGTCAAGATCACAGGGCATGGGGCATGTATGTTTTACAGACATTTCTTGTTTATTTATAGATTTGATTCATATTTGGACTAAACAATACTTACGTCAAATCTGAAATTAGGATTCTTTCAAGTTTGACTTTGACCTTTAAATGACCTTGACAGTCAAGGTCAAATTATTGAATTTTGCTACAATTTGCAATAACTTTGTCATTTATTGTTAGAATTGATTCATACTTTGACAAAACAACACTTGTGACAAAATCAGCATGTTGAATAACTCAAGTGTCACCATGACCTAAAAATGGCCTTGACCGTCAAGGTCAGATGTTTGAATTTTGCTTAAATTGTCATAACTTTGTCATTTATTGTTGGATTTGATTTATACTTGGACAAAACAATACTTTTGACAAATCTGACATTTTGATTCAAGTTTGACCTTGACCTAAAAATGACCTTGACTAGCAAGATCAAATTATTGAATTTTGCTAAGATTGGTCATAACTGTGTAATTTATGGTTAGACTTGATTCATACTTGGACAAAACAACAGTTTAGACAAAACTTAGATGTTGAATAATTCAGATATGACCTTTACCCTAAAATGACCTTGGCAGTCAAGGTCCCATTGTTGTATTTTGCTTTAATTGTACTAACTGTTGTTTATATATGGATTTGATTCATACTTTGATAAAACAACAAAACCGACATTTAAATTTATTGTAAGTATGACCTTGACGTTTGGATGACCTTGACATTTAAGGCCAAGTTATTGAATTTTGCTTAAAATAGCCAAATTTTTGTTATTTATGGTTTGATTGGATTTATGCTGGGACAAAACAACACTTATGACAAAACTGACACATTGAATCATTCAACTGTGACCTTGACCTTCAGATCACCCTGACCATCAAGGTTAGTTTATTGAATTTTGCTTATATTGACCATGACGTCATTTTTAGTTCACCTGAGCGCAAAATGGTCAGGGTGAGCTTTTCTGATCAGTCTTTGTCCATCGTCTGTCCGTCCATCCATCCGTCTTTAGCTTTTCATTCAAACAACATCTCCTCTGAAACCAATGGGCCAAATTTTAATGAAACTTTCCTGGGATGTTCCTTGGATGAAGCTCTACCAAGTTTGTTCAAACAATTCTGGTCCATTGCATTTCTGGTTCGCTGGAGCTAAAATTAGATTTTAAAAGTTTGATCTTTAAAAATCTTCTTCTCCGAAACCACAAGGCCTGGAGCTTAGATATTTGGTATGAAGCATCATCTAGTGGACCTCAACCAAGTTTGTTCATATTATGAAACTGGTGTCAAAACTGACCCCACCCCAAGGGTCAGTTAATTTTACATAGATTTATATAGGGAATACTTCTTGTCTAAAACCACAAGGCCTAGAGGTTAGATATTTGGTGTGCAACATTGTCTAGTGGACTTTTACCAAGTTTGTTCAAATCATGGTCCCTGGGTCGAAAATGGACCTGCCCCAGGGGTCACATGATTTACATAGAGTTATATAGGAAAAACTTTAAAAATCTGCTTGTTAGAAACCACAAGGCCTAGAGTTTAGATATTTGGTGTGCAGCATTGTCTAGTGAACCTTTACCAAGTTTTTTCAAATCATGACCCTAAGGTTAAAACTGGCCCAACCCTTGGGGCCGGGGTTCATTTTATTTTACACAAGGACTTACATAGGGAAAAGTTAAAAAATCTGCAGCTCTTACATTTTTTTCCTGACGAAGAAGGAGAGGCATTATACTCTCGGTTCACAACTTGATTGAGTGTCTCATGCAAAGGGGAAGCTGGAGATGGTAATCCAGGTCCAGGTTCTTTATCACTTTCACTTTGCTTTTTTAACCAACGTAACATCCTTATACAACAGTCAAAACGAAATGGTATAAAACTGGCAACAAATAACAAGATGAAAATATAGTTCACTCATTTTATTGTACAAATTTCATGATTAAAAATCAAGAATTAAGTACCATATTACCGGATTAAATAACAATCGAAGGTCAATATCGGCAATTACGTATATATACACAGATAAACAACTCCCGGACATGATGCCCATTTTCACGCAGCATGATTTTTACATTATCACCAGCAACATCGGGCTTCTCAGTATGGACGAAAAATGAAGATCTGAAATTTTGATTTTCGCGAATATTTAACCTCGCGAACCACTTATGACTTAAAGATTTGCGAAATTTCGGCCTTGCGAAAATATCTGATTTTACAGTATGACCTTAACCTTTAAATGACCTTTACAGTCAAGTTCGAATTATTGCATTTTGCTAAAATAGCCAAACTTTTGTTATTTATGGACGGATTTGATCTAAACAGGGACAAAACAACACTGAGAATAAAACAAATGTGTTGAACAATTCAAGCATTACCTTGACCTTTAAATGACCTTGACATTACTTAACTTGGCTATATCTTTGTTGTTAATGGATGTACTGTCTTCATGCTTGGACATAACTACCTTTTTAGACAGTACTTCCAAAGAAGGTTAAACTGAACTTGACCTTGATGGTCAAATTTCTGAATGTTGCTAAAATTGGCCATAACTTTGTTTTGTATAATTATATTTCCAAATGATGCTTCATTTGAAATCCCTTCACCACAATGTGCTTCCTCTGATGTGTTTGCCTTTGGAAATAGAAAAAAGTCGAGTGTGGCCCCCGCTTGCGGTGGCTCTTGTTTATTCCCATACTGGTCAAACTTTCACACATACTGTACTCAACATGTATGGTAATAGCCGAAATGAACAGATTTTAGCGTTGTCTGCAATAAGTCAACATTCGCTCTTTCTCTGGATTCGATTTCTTCTTGTAATTATGAGGGGAGAATGGATTTATAAAGCCCTGCTTAGAAAATCAGTCTGTCTTGTGAAGATGTGTCTCCAATTAACACCCATCCCCATCTTTCGAACAATCCATGATTCTAATAAAAGCCTGGGCTATAAATGGAATTTTTACTTTACGTACTTTCTACCACAATCAACACATCAACACCTTCAGTGCTTTGATTGAATTTGGTATTGATACAGCTGCAGTGTATGAAGTTAAGATGTTCTTTTGTTGATGAGTGTCCAGAAAATATTAAGAATCTAACATCTAGAAATTTTCTGTCACAGATAAAAAAAGCTGAAAAATGGAAGTGTTTCCTGTGTGAGAAGTACAGTAGGCAGTCACATGGAAATCTTGTGCCACGGACTGATTGGTCATTGGAGGTTGTCAGGTTTTACCAAGACGACAAAGTTTCCATGGTAATGTATTGTTACATTAGGGTGTTTAAACATAGTTATGACAATATTTCATATGCCAATTGCAAGTGTTTGTTGTGCAATAAGTAAAATCAGTGTCAGTCATCTTCAGTGATAGCATATTGACATTAAGCATTGGATAGAACCGGGCCAGGTCCAGCTTCTTAACTACTTTTTCATGAACTAAGTCATAATTGTTTTCACTTAAATTGATCTCATCAATGTCCTACTTGTATAGAATTAACTAATGTTGAAAATTACAAGTGTTGACAAAGAGCAAATATTCTGTGTATGTCTTGCTTGGATCACTGAGGTGTATCTCATCCAGGGAGAAGAAGCATTTTAATCCTTGATAAATCTGAAATAGATAACAGCTCTAATACCTCCATGTAATAGATAACAGCTCTAATACCTCCATGTAATAGATAACAGCTCTAATACCTCCATGTAATAGATAACAGCTCTAATACCTCCATGTAATAGATAACAGCTCTAATACCTCCATGTAATAGATAACAGCTCTAATACCTCCATGTAATAGATAACAGCTCTAATACCTCCATGTATTTGTATTCACACTGTCTAAACATTTGTCTTGTTCTGACAAATATTAACAGTTGATTTTATTTCACAGTGCACAGACATTCAATATTTGGCAAATGGTGGTAGCAGGTAGATACGTGTATTGTTCTGACAAATATTAACAGTTGATTTTATTTCACAGTGCACAGACATTCAATATTTGGCAAATGGTGGTAGCAGGAAGATACGTGTCTTGTTCTGACAAATATTAACAGTTGATTTTATTTCACAGTGCACAGACATTCAATATTTGGCAAATGGTGGTAGCAGGAAGATACATGTCTTGTTCTGACAAATATTAACACTTGATTTTATTTCACAGTGCAAAGACATTCAATATTTGGCAAATGGTGGTAGCAGGAAGATACGTGTATTGTCTCTGTTTGATGGCATTGGTACAGGTATAGTTGTCAATTAGTTACCTAATTGGTTAATTTACAGAGAAGAATAATTCATTTTAAGTCTGACACAAGTCTGGTCCTAGAGAGGTTTTGGTTGCAAAGTGTACTTGCCTGGATAACCAGTGCTATAATGTTCATACATATTACAGGAACTATACATGTTTTTGAGCCACATCTGTACATTTTCTGTTCTGTTCTGTTCTGTTTGAATGATGCATGTAAGGTTCTTGTTTAAACCACCCCTGTAAGAAGTTTTGTTTTGTGAATTTTTTGGGGGGACATTTGCATTTCTGCAGTGTCTGTTGGTGGATTATATATCACCATGACTTTTAGTTATTATTACAGTTTTAGCTTGTATTATTACAGGACAAATCTGTTATATTAAGACATGTTATGGTTATCTCCCCTAGGTAAGGTTGCCCTAGATGAACTTGGACTGGATGTAGAGGTATACTATGCCTCAGAGGTCAGTTCTGATGCAAAGCTTGTAGCTAACTTCAATCATAGCCTTGTACAGTTAGGTGACATCTGGAGCCTAGATTCTAAAAAGGTATTATTGCACTGTTAGCTAATAATTTTGCACTGTTGCCAGGTAAAAGAAGTAAGATCTGTTGTAACATTTAGAGGCTGGTAGAATAAGAACACTATCCTCTATCTCAGTCAGTCAAATATGTACCATAGTGAATGAATTTTCTTTGCCACCTACTGTATACATTTCAAATACCATATAACAGGTTATTTTTAGCTTATTTGTTTTGGAAGAAAAGAGTAGAGCTATTATGGTCACTAAGTTGGTGGCAGCATCATGCAGAATCTAAAATGAAGCTGATTATTCATAAACCATAAGACTAAGAGTTTTGATATTTGGTATGTAGCATTGTCTATTGGACCTCTACTGTGTTGATTCAAATTATGACCCTAGGGTCAAATATTGGCCCCGCCCTGGGGCTTATGTATAACGTAAACAGGAAAAACTTAAAAAATCTTCTTCTCTAAAATCACTTGACACAGAGCTTTTTAATTTGATGTGAAGCATTCTCTAGTAAGACCTCTACAAAGATTGTTAATATTAAGTTCCTGGGATGAAAATTAGCCCTACTCCAGGGAACACTTTTTATGCCCCCCCATCAAAGATGAGGGGGCATATAGTTTTGCAAGTGTCGGTCAGTCGGTTGGTCGGTCTGTCAGTAGACACTTCGTTTCCAATCAATAACTAGAGAACGCTTTGACCTAGGTTCACCAAACTTGGTATGCTGGTTGGTCATCACCAGTAGATGACCCTTATAGATTTTGAGGTCATTAGGTCAAAGGTCAAGCTCACAGGGACCTTCATCCTAAAAACGGTTTCCGATCAATAACTAGAGAAAGCTTTGTCCTAGGTTCACCAAACTTGATATGCTGATTGGTCATCACCAGTAGATGACCCCTTTTGATTTTGAGGTAATTAGGTCAAAGGTCAAGATCACAGAGACTTTCATCCTAAAAACTGTTTCCGATCAATAACTATAGAACGCTTTGACCTAGGTTCACCAAACTTGGTATGCTGGTTGGTCATTACCAGTAGATGACCCCTTTTGATTTTGAGGTCATTCGGTCAAAGGTCAGGCTCACAGGGACCTTCATCCTAAAAACGGTTTCCGATCAATAACTACAGAATGCTTTGACCTAGGTTCACCAAACTTAATATGCTGGTTGGTGATCACCAGTAGATGACCTCTTTTGATTTTGAGGTCATTTGGTCAAAGATCAAGCACACAGACTTACATCCTAAAAACGGTTTCCAATCAATAAATAGAGAATTCTTTGACCTAGGTTCACCAAAGTTGGTGTGCTGGTTGGCCATCACCAGTAGATGATCCCTATTGATTTTGAGGTCATTAGGTCAAAGGTCAAGGCCACAGGGACCTTGATCCTAAAAACGGTTTCCGATCAATAACTAGTGAACACTTTGGCCCAACCACAAGCAATTAGGTGCTGCTTGGAGGCATGTATGTTTTACAAACATTTCTTGGTTTTTCATAGACTTGTATAGCATAAAAGAAATAATTTGAAAGCACAAAGCCTAGAACTTTACTATTTACTTACATTAGATGGGTGGAAAGAAACTTTCCTCCCCCACCCCCATCCACCTCCCACACACACACATGCACTTGATATCTTGATATTGGTGTAAATGTTGAGTAAGAAGATTTAAAATTTAAAAAAACAACAAAATGAAATTAAGAAAATTAATTTATTGTACTGAGTATTTTCAGAAAATGTTATCACACTGATAATAACAATTGTGAAACAGACTAGGAAAATTAATGGCAGTTAAGATTATCATTTTACAGCTTCGTAAAATTTCATAATCTTTATAGGTTGGACCCAGGTTCCTCATACTTGGTAGGCCATATGTCATTGCAAGTAGATGAATGGTAATGATTACACGATCACAAGTTCAAAGGTCAAGGACATGCTGACAATGAACATTCA
This sequence comes from Cyclina sinensis, assembly GCA_012932295.1. Lineage (NCBI taxonomy): Eukaryota > Metazoa > Mollusca > Bivalvia > Venerida > Veneridae > Cyclina > Cyclina sinensis. The sequence goes on along the minus strand of JAAONU010000007.1, from coordinate 28,765,450 downwards.
AACCATTTCCAATCAGTTTCTGGAGAAGGCTTTGGCTTAAGCTCTTAAAACTTAATAAGCTGGTTGATTATGACCAGTAGGGCCATGACTTTTTAGCTCACCTGAGCGAATGCTCAGGGTGAGCTATTGTGATTGCTGGATGTCTGTCGTCTGTCCGTCGTCTGTCTGTTCACATTTGCCTTGTGTATGCGATAGAGGTTGTATTTTTCATTGGATCTTTATGAAACTTGGTCAGAATGTTTGTCTTGATGAAATCTAGGTTGGGATTGTATATGGGTCATCTGGTGTCAAAAACTAGGTCACGGGGTCAAATCTAAGAAAAACCTTGTGTATGCGATAGAAGCTGTAATTTTCATTCGACTTTCCTAATATTTGGTAAGAATAATTGTCTTGATAAAATCTAGGTTGGGATTTTATATGGGTCATCTGGGGTCAAAAACTAGGTCACGGGGTCCAATCTTAGAAAAACCTTGTGTATGCGATAGAAGCTGTATTTTTCATCCGACTTCCCTAATATTTGGTCAGAATGTTTGTCTTGATGAAATCTAGGTTGGAATTGTATATGGGTCAATTGGGGTCAAAACCTAGGTCACAGGGTCAAATCGTATAAAAACCTTGTGTATGCGATAGAAGCTGTATTTTTCATCCGATTTTCCTAATATTTGATCAGAATATTTGCCTCTATGGTATCTAGGTTGGGATTGTATATGGGTAGTCTGGGGTCAAAAATCTAGGTCACGGGATCAAATCTTAGAAAAATCTTGTGTATGCGATAGAGGCCGTCTTTTCCATTGGATTTTCCTAATATTTGGTCAGAATGCTTGTTTTGATGAGATCTAGGTTGGAATTGTTTATGAATCATCTGGGGTCAAAAACTAGATCATGGGGTCAAATCTAATAAAAAGCTTGTGTATGTGATAGAAGCTGTATTTTTCATCTGATTTTCCTAATATTTGGTCAGAATGATTGTCTCTATGGTATCTAGGTTGGGATTGTATATGGGTCATCTGGGGTCAAAAACTAGGTCATGGGGTCAAATCTTAGAAAAACCTTGTGTATAAAATAGAAACTGTATTTTCCATTCGATTTTCCTAATATTTTGTCAGAATGTTTGTCTTGATGAGTTCAAGGTTGGGATTGAATATGGGTAATCTGGGTTCAAAAACTAGGTCATGGGGTCAAATCTTAGATAAACCTTTTGTATGCGATAGAGGCTGTATTTTTCATTGGATCTTTATGAAACTTGGTCAGAATGTTTGTCTTGATGAAATCTAGGTTGGGATTGTATATGGGTCATCTGGGGTCAAAAACTAGGTCACGGGGTCCAATCTTAAAAAAATCTTTTGTATGCGATAGAGGCTGTATTTTTCTTTCGATTTTCCTAATATTTGGTCAGAATGTTTGTCTTGATAAAATCTAGGATGGGATTGTATATGGGTCATCCAGTGTCAAAAAATAGGTCACAGGGCCTATTCTTAGAAGACATTCTGTTCAGCTACAACAATGAAGCATTAGATAATTTTGCATGCAGATTAAATCTTTGACCATGGATGATCTTGGCCTTGACCTACTAACTTAGATCCTGATTTTTATGTTTCTGTGCAATGATTCTCAGGTGAGCGATATAGGGCCATCTTGGCCCTCTTGTTTATTTATTGGTTAACAAAAATTTTTCAGAAAATGTTGGGCGGTCGAAACAACATGTGTTAATTTCTTCAGATATTAAGACATAAACAAGAAAATTATACCCTTATTCTTTTAAAACAGATAAAGCTAACTCGTCAAATATATTACAAAAATCTTTTTCACCAACGAAATATCTGAATGCAAGAGGGACATAAGGAAGAAAATCGCTGAGAAACTCTGAGAAACTTCCTAAATCGCAGAGGCATCGCGCAGACGTTTTTTGTCTGAAAACTGACAAAATTTACTGTGAAATCAATCCTCCGCGGATCTCCGCGATTTTTTTATGCCTGAATTGTTAATCTTCTAGTGAAATTTCATATTTAGTTACACTTTTTATCTTCATGTTTCAGGATGCCATATATTTTGATTTGTTGCATCTTTTTACATCTGACTTAAAAATACGTGATATCATGTGTTGGTCTCATGACCTATGATCTGTACACCCATGCTATATTGTGTCTCAATCGTTAGTTAGTTCCTAAATATAAGATACAACCTTTAACATTAAGAGATAGTAATTTTCCATAAATGGTATTCACATTACGTCATTTTACAAGCTTCAGACACCACGTGCTCTTTCGAGCGGGAAATGTACGATGTTTTCTGAATAAGGTATTTGATACCTTTGACAAATATGTGGATATTTTTTTTATTTAGACATTGTTGGCTTTGTTGACTGAACAGAAAGTTTGGTTTTGTACGACTCGATCATCAATACTGAATACATGAAATGAGGGTATTTGTAGAAAAGAAGCACAGCCAATTATGAATAGATTTACACACCTTCCTGACAGCTTGTTAATAAACTTAAATTGCTGCAATTTATATATTTTCAAGTCTTTATTCGATGCCCAACTTGCGCTAATCCACTCGCAAATAAATTACTCGCAAATAAATTACAAATGACAATCAAACCGCGAAAAGTTAATACATGTACACCTAATTTAAACAGTCAAAATTCTAACAAATGCGCGCTAATTCTGATGCAATTCTGTACGAACGCTCCTTTTTGTTTACGCAAAGAATGACATGGCTTAACGAAACAGCGGATCATGCTTTCAGAAAATGAATTGACTGGTTTACAATCAACACGTGTTAAACTCTTATTTTTAAGAAACCATAAACTCTGCTGCGACATCTGTATTGTCTTGGCACTTGCCAAAAATTATTAGTCGGTTTTGCTAAATAATAACAAGAGTTTTGAAAAATTCAAAAACGAAAGTATGCCCTAAAACGTACACAGCAAATGTACTTTATAATGATTATTTTTTCACACCTTTAAATAGAAAATAATTTGTCTAAACTTTGGTGTTGAAACATTAGAATATTTGTGGAGAATCTCAGAGGGAATGCTCTAAAACTCTTAAAAATGAGGTGATTGTATGTAAACTTAAATCGCGGGGATTCTGACTGTTTTTCAAGGTGAAACTCGGAGGTTTGCGTCAATCGCGACTGAGGAGGAAGCACACAATTTGTACATAATCTGATTAGATTGTAATTTTATTTAGTTACATGATTGACAGGTCCATATGACCCCCTGTGATTAGCGATGTGACACTTGCTAAAACAACATAGAGCATTACAGGTCATAAAATTCATAACGAATGATGCAATAGGAATTCATACCCTTTTGTTCACACAGGCCAATTAAGTTTTATTATCTTTATACCACAGGAAATAATTGTGTTTCATTCTGAGAAATATGCAAAGATCAGTAAAACTTGATCTAAGATTATCAAAACATTGCACACTTGTTGTTTCCACGTGGGTCACAAACATCGTTAAATTCTCGCATGGCATAACTTCATAGTACATTTGTAATGAATGTATAAAGCTGTAAACATAATGTTTACTATAAAAAAAAAAAAAAAGAAATTAACATTGGTTCTTTATAATGTTACTTTCCAGCATCGGAAAACCGATAAATGCAGTATTTTTCCATGCAGCACATGAATATTTCAAGACTCGACTTGTATTTATAAATAGATTTTCCAGAAATCTTTTTTATAGTAACCCCATCTTCTGAAAATGGCAATGACCTCAGAAGTGATCATTGTTTACGACATTTTTCTTCTGGTATTATTTATTGTAATAATTAAACGGTTATTTGTGTTTTATATCGTTGAATGGCATTCATATTTACTCACTTCTATTTGCATTCGTACTCGAAGTGACTCGTTTTTTAACCAGGTTTTCAACGAAAACTGGTTATTGTAATGCTAAAGTCGGCGGGTGGGCAGGCGTCAACTTTTGGTTTCCGCTCAATAACTTGAGTTTACTTTGGCCTATTGACGCCAAACTTGGTGTATGGGTAGCTTATATCAAGAGGCAGCTTGGGATTGCTACCCAGGTGTCTGTGATCAAGGTCAAGGTCACTGTTGCTAAAAAAAGAAATTCAGTTTCCGCTCAATAACTTGAGTTTGCTTTGACCTATTGACCCCAAACTTAATATATGAGTAGCTTATATCAAGAGGTAGCTTATGATTGCTACCCAGGTGTCTGTGATCAAGGTCAAGGTCACTGTTGCTAAAAATAGAAATTCAGTTTCCGCTCAATAACTTGAGTTTGCTTTGACCTATTGAACCCAAACTTGGTATATGGGTAGCTTATATATAGAGGCAGCTTGGGATTGGTACCTAGGTGTCTGTGAGCAAGGTCAAGGTCACTGTTGCTAAAAATAGAAATTCAGTTTCCACTCAATAACTTGAGTTTGCTTTGACCTATTGACCCCAAACTTGGTGTATGAGCAGCTTATATCAAGGGGCAGCTTGGGATTGGTACCCAGGTGTCTGTGATCAAGGTCAAGGTCACTGTTACTAAAAAATAGAAATTCACTTTCTGCTCAATAACTTTAGTTTGCTTTGGTCTATTGATGCTTAACTTGGTATATGGGTAGCTTATATTAAGAGGCAGCTTGGGATTGCTACCCAGGTATCTGTGGTCAAGGTCAAGGTCACTGTTGCTAAAGATAGAAATTCAGCTTCCGTTCAAATACTTGAGTTTGCTTTGGCCTATTGACGCCAAACTTGGTGTATGGGTAGCTTATATCAGGAGGCAGCTTGGGATTGCTACCCAGGTGTCTATGATCAAGGTCAAGGTCCCAGTTTGCTAAAAAAAGAAATTCAGTTTCCGCTCAATAACTTTAGTTTGCTTTGGCCTATTGACAACAAGCTTGGTGTATGGGTACAGTACGCGCCAGGAGGAACTCACATTTTCCGCTTTATTTCGCGGACGGGGAAAAAAAAATATCCGCCACGACATCGAGGAAAAAAACGGATTTCCTCGATGTCTCGACATCGCGAAATATCTCGGCGATATTTGACGACCAGCGCGAAAATAATTAGAGTCATAACTCACCTGGATAAGCTGAACATGTTATGAAACTGTGCATTTTACGTCTGCCAATTATGTGACATTTGGTAAAATTAAAACCAAAATTTCTCATACATTTGTAGGTTTATGTGTACTTCCGTCGATGAAAACGCTTGTTATTGTATAGCAAAATCGATCAATAATTTTGTCAAGCGCATAGACTATACAGATGTCGCAGAAGGGTTTACATGTTGTATGTTTTCTTTAAATATAGGAAAGCAGTTTTAAAACGTGTAAATCAAAAACCAATCGATTTATTTTCTGAAAATAGAAAATAGGGTCAGCTGTTCTGAGAAGCAATTACTTTCGGTTTTGAATTGTCATTCCTTCCGTTAACAAATACGAGCATTCGTAAACAATTGCATCAGAATGAGAGTTTTATACATTTAAATGATATTTTAAAGCGTAAAATTCGCCGAAATGCGTGTAATCAGGAACTTTGTGAGCCTCGATACGTCAATTCTTACCTGTGAAAAAGTTCGAGGTAAACGAGAGTTCCTCCTGGCACGTGCTGTAGCTTATATCAAGAGGCAGCTTGGCATTGCTACCCAGGTGTCTATGATCAAGGTCAAGGTCACTGTTGCTAAAAATAGAAAATCAGTTTCCACATAATAACTTGAGTTAGCTGTGACCTCTTGACAGCAAATTGGGTGTGTGGGTAGCTTATTTCAAGACGCTACTCGGGATTGCTACCCAGATGTCTGTGATCAGGGTAAATGCCATTGTTGCTTAAAATAGAAATTCAGTCTTCGCATAATAACTTGAGTTTGCTTAGACCTATTGACACCAAATTTAGTATTTGTGTAGCTGATATCAAGATGCAACTTGGGATTGCTACCCAGGTGTCTGTGGACAAGGTCAAGGTCACTGTTGCTTTAAAAAAGAAATTCATTTTTCACGTAATAACTTGAGTTTGCGTTGACCTGTTGACACCAAACTTGCTGTGTGGGTTATATTAAGATGCAGCTTGGGATTGCTATTTTGATATCTGGGAGCAAGGTCAAGGTCACTTGCTTACAATAGAATTTTCAGCTTCTACTCAATAACTTCAGCACACTTTGACCAATTGGTATTCAACTTGGCATGTGTGTAGCTGGCATTGCTACTCAGGTATCTGATTTATTTTTATTTTGAACTATTTAAACCAACTTTCTGTGTTGGTACCAAAATAACAGTACCATTTTTACTTCACTGCCATATTTCTTCCTAATTCCTGTCACATCAATACTTGGTCGTTGAAAACCTGGTTTTCGTCGCATTGCGGCACTTCTTGTTTATTGTTTTGTCCCTTTTCTGAGTGGTCGGAAATGAAACATATTAAAAAAGAATGATTTTCTGATTTTATTTTTTTTCCACTTTCCAAGAAATTAGGGTCGGCGGTTTTGTAAACCAATAAATTAGAAAGTCAAAGTCGTGGCCTAGATGATCCCAATTAATTTTAAGTAGATCAGAGGTCAAGATCATGTCACACTGACCTTGAAAACCTAAATGATAAAGAATCAATATCTGCAGACTGCTTGAGCTTAGTCTCCTAAAATGGTCATGACCAGTACATTATACCTTTAAAAAGTTATTGGTACTTTGACCATGAACACACCCTTTGAGCCACAGTCTGCCCTTCATTCACAACATGGCTATCAATATTTAAACTACCACCAGCCAAGCTTGTGTGCAAGTAGTGACCACCTGTCAACCATGACCATTTTGATTTTTCCCTGCCACCCCACCCCTCCCCCGATGATAATGACCCCTGAAAAATGGAAACCTGTTTTCTGCAACCAGAGATCAGTGTTTTCACTTCCCAAAAGGCCAATTATCACCCGAACAATGACCATTGTCACCTATTTGTCTGACTATTGTTTTGTTAACGTCAAATTAGCACACCAAAGAAAGGTGTGAATAACACCTTGGTTGTTTGGTCTTCGCATCTTCTTTGATCAAGGTGAAACTTCATTGAAATTTTATGTTAGATAATTTAAAGTGCCACCTGTGTCGCAAGCTAGTTTGCAATTAAAAGGAATCGGCATTTCTTTAAAGAAAATAAATGAGTAAATCAGCGTCATCTGCTGGACAGTCATGATACATTTGTATATACAGTGGAACTTCTGAAAACCGAACACCCATGGGACCGGCCAAAAAATTAGGATTTTGGAAGTTTCCGGAATTCAGAAGTCTGAATGATCTGGAAAAGACAGGTGCCAAACACCAGTGGTTCTTTCTGATAGTGAATGCAGTCAGTATTGTTTAGGCTAAAAAAAATTAATGTTTAGTTTCTCAGGCCATTTTTATTGAAATTATATGAGGGAGGGCGGAATTTTTTTTTATACCCTCATTTTGTTTTTATTCATGATTTTGCACTTAATATGAGGTTTCATATCCCCAAAAATTCATACAAATACAGTTTTAATGAATTACCATCTGTATTGAGATGGTGTTTAATGTGTTGCAGAGTATTAACCTAAAAGCTCTACTGAGAGCATTCAATAAAATCAAATCATATTTTACTTTAACTGCTCATCAGTCTCTGTTGCATTAAAATACTTTATAATATGCACTTTTACTTGCTAGAACTTTTTTCTAAACAGAAATAACATGTCATGTGAAAAAAACACAATAAACTTTTCAGTAAGAATGTATTTCTACATGTACTTATTTGATACATGAATAATAAAATCCTAATTTAAGACAGTCTAAACACACGAAAATTAGTCTTAATCTGTTAAAATTACGTCAGGTGAAAGGCATAGACAAAAGCATGGACTATTGTTCTGAAAATAAAATTTGTTTTACAAGCTTTATTTTTACCTATTTGTCGCAATTTTGTAGAAAAAACCAAAAACGTGGCCGTACTTGAATCAATGTGTCGTAAACACTCGCTCGATCGAAGTTATTGAGACGCATATATTTGTTTGTTTGGGGTTTAACGCCGATTTCAACATATGTTATATCTCGGCGGTCAGTCCACCTAACCAGTAATTGCCAATTTCTCCGCCCGTGACTGACTACTGTTCCCACATGATCTACTCTGAATCAGCGGTAAAGACAAATGAACATAAGACACAATGTCTGGGAACAATTGTCACGGAGAAATTTTGCCCTGCCCTGGGGTCGAACCAACGACCGAGTAATCTAGGGCTCTACCTATTGAGCTAAGGTTGCGCACCACTATTAACACATTCAGAATAACTCGGGCGACTTCAATAAGTCACCTCGGAAATAATGTTGTAGGCGCCATATTGGACTATTTTATAATACAGGTGGTGTCTGCTGAACTGAAAACATTTCTTAATACCTCTATCTGTTTATACTTTGAATTAACATTTATTTTCATATTTTTCTAATGCATAAGACAGAAACTGCTTGAGTTCTGCCATGTTTGTTTATATTTAATAAAGCCGAGGCGAATTACCATTTGGTGTATTCATAATACTTACATACGAGGTCTTTATACGAAGTTGTCGGAAAAGGCAGAGTTGTTATGATTGCTATTAACGTAAACAAACCGTTTACCGCGGTACTTCTTGCCACACCGGGAATAGTAAAAAGACGTTTTAATAAATAAAATTTTTTTTGCCAACGATTGAAAATCGAAGCTGGCGTTCTAAAATGTATGCGGCGGGGCCTGAGAAACAAAACATTAATTTTTTTTAGCCTTAGCGTAACAGCGTTTTTAACATGGGAAACAATGCAAAATCAAAATTAATGAAAACATTCTACACATGTATATTTTATTAGAAAAAAAAATGTCATATGTTTTTAAATACATATACATGTATACTATATTATGTGCAAACAGTAAAAATAAGGAAGACCATACTCAGTTCATTTTGAAAAGAACAAAATGATAAAGAATTATGGGCGCGATTTCCGTGCTGATAATTTCACTCAAAGGCACCTCAGCAAACTTTAAACAATAATTTACAAGCCTTCTAAGCTGGTTTTGGAACCATTTCAGATTTTCGAATTAGCTCAATTTTGTCATCTAGAGACAGTTAGGTTTAGATGGTGTCTCGGACATTTTGGCTATGCAAATGTTGAAAATTTAATAAAATGCCTTAATTTAAAGACCTTTTTATTTGCTCAATTTTGCTGTTTTCACTGACCGCCTTTGAAATTTTAAAAGTTTGATAAAAAAAATATGCTTTTAAGACACCCAAATTACAAATTAATCCTTAAAGTTGCTTGTAGCAAACACCTATTAATCAATTAATCATCATTTAATTATTTACTGCTATCAATATATTCAGCTGCATTTCAATTGCAAATTGACAACTTGTTATTCTAACGCATGTCAAAATAGATGATCACCACTAATTGGTAAACAATAGATACAGATGTGAAATTTTTGACTGCAGGGATTGCGATCTTATGTCTGTCTTTTGCATCTTTTTATTTTTCCGGTATTTGGAAGTAACATAAACTAAATTGTATGGAAAAATCATCCAGATTTCAGAATTCGGAAGTTCCTGATATCAGAAGTATGATTTACAAAGAAAACAGAAGGAGAAGTTTTGGGACCAATTTTCAGGTTTCCAGTTTTTAGAAGGTCCGGTTTTTAGCTTACCTGTCACGTAGTCCGTCCGTCCGTCTGTTAACAATTAGATTGTTAACACTCTAGTGGTCACATTTTTGCCTCAATTGTTATGAAACTTGGTCAGGATGTCTCATTAATATCTCGGACGAGTTCGAACATGGGTTATCAGGGTTGGAAAACTAGGTCACAGAGCCCAAATATAGAAAAACCTTGTTAACACACTCGAGGCTACTTTTTCAGACCAAATATCCTGGAAATTTGTCAGAAAGGTTCTATCGATGGTTTCTAGCTTAAGTTCAAATATGGGTCATCTGGGTTCAAAAACTAGGTCACGGAGCCCAAAATTAGAAAAATCTTGTTAACACTCTAGAGGTTACATTTTTGGCCCAAATAGTCTGGAAATTTGTCAGAAAGGTTGCATTGACGATTTCTAGGTCAGGTTTAAATATGGGTCATATGGGTTCAGAAACTAGGTCACAGAGCCCAAATATTGAAAAACCTTGTTAACACTCTAGAGGTTACATTTGCAGCCCAAATAATCTGAAAATTTGTCATAAAGGTTGCCTTGAGGATTTCTAGATCAAGTTCGAATATGGGTTATCTGGGGTCACAAACTAGGTCACAGAGTCCAAATATGGAAAAACCATGTTAACATTCTAATGGTAACATTTTCAGTCCAAATAACCTGGAAATTTGTCAGAAAGGTTCTATCAATGATTTCTAGCTCAGTTTTGAATATAGGTTTTCTTGGGTCAAAAACTAGGTCACAGAACCCGAAAGTAGAAAAACCTTGTTAATGCTCTAGAGGTTACATTTTTAGTCCAAATGTCCTTGAAATTTGTCAGAAAGGTTGTTTCAAGGAATTCTAGCTCAGGTTTGGATATGGGTCATCTGGGATCAAAAACTAGGTCACATTATCCAAATATGTAAAAAACTTTTTAACACTCCAGAGGTTACATTTTCAGTCCAGATATCCTGGAAATTTGTCAGACAGGTTTTTTTGATGATTTCTAGCTCAAGTTGGAGTATGGGTTATCTTGGATCAAAAACTAGGTCACAGAGCCCAAATATAGAAAAACCTTGTTAACACTCTAGAGGTAACATTTTAATTCCAAATAACCTGGAAAATTGTCAGAAAGTTTAATGCTATGGTTTCTAGCTCAAGTTTGAATATGGGTTATCTGGAGTTGAAACATCTATGTCACAGAGCCCAAATATCGAAAAACTTTGTAAACACTCTAGAGGCTACATTTTAAGTCCAAATGTCTTGGATATTTGTCAGAAAGGTTGTTTTGATGATTTGTAGCTCAAGTTTGGATATGGGTTATCTGGGGTCAAAAACTAGGTCACAGAGCCTGAATATCAAAAACCTTGTTAACACTCTAGAGGCTACTTTTTCAGTCCAAGTATCCTGGAAATTTGTCAGAGAGATTGTTTCGATAATTTCTAGCTCAAGTTCGAATATGGGACATCTAGGTTAAAAAACTAGGTCAAAGAGCCCAAATATGGAAAAACCTTGTTAACACTCTAAAGGTAACATTTTCAGTACAAATAACCTTGAAATTTGTCAAAGAGATTGTTTCAATAATTTCTAGGTCAAGTTTTAATATGGGTAATCTGTGGTCAATTAACCAGGTCCATAGCAACTTTGTTTAAAGCAGTCATACTCAGGTGAGCGATACAGGGCCATCATGGCCCTCTTGTTGGAAGTTTGACTGTATAATATCTTACGATGATCATACCAAAATTGTCTTTTACCGAGTCCACTTGACTATCTATCTTACCATTTCTTATTCGGGCATTGAAAATGTAAAAAATGTCTGAATGTAAATTCTTGACTTTAGAGGAGAGAGTTAAAGTTAAAAAATGGTCTGAAACTGGAAAAAGTGGATTTACAATTGCAGAACAATTAGGTGTGGATAAAACCCAAATTCAGAGCATACTGAAACACAAGAGAGAAATTATGGATGAATTTGACAGTGATTCAAACACTGGGATTAAAAAGCTGCATGAGGCCTCAACATTTGAGGATGTTAATGAAGTTGTGCTAAAATGGTTTAATGAAGCAACCTCACGCCAAGTGAATGTTTCTGGTCCACTTCTTAAGGAACTCACACCTTAGTAATTTTGCAAAGGATTTAAACATAGATTCATTCAAAGTCTCTAATGGTTGGTTTGATAGCTTTCTCAAAAGGAACAATATTGTGTTCAAGCAAATGTCTGGTGAACATGGTTGTGTGGACCAGAAAGTTGTAAGAGATTGGAAAGATAAGTTATTAACACTTTGTGATGGGTTCAAGGCACGTAACAAATTTAGTATGGACAAAACTAGACTTTCCTATAGGGATTCTACAAAGTCTACCTACATTTGTACATCAAAAATGGTGAGGATTGTGCCAGAGTGATCTTTTGTCATACCCCAATGTCCGGTGTGCATCGTGCGTTGTGAGGTGTCAACAATTTCATTCAAACGACATCTCCTCTGAAACCACAGGGCCAAATTCAATGAAACTTGCTTGGGATGTTCCTTGCATGAAGCTTTTCCAAAGTTATTCAAAGAATTCAGTTCCATGCAAAACTCTGGTTGCTATGGCAACTTAAAGGAAAAACTTTGAAAATCTTCTTGTCTAAACCACAAGGCCTGGAGCTTAGATATTTGATATGAGGCATCATCTAGTGGACCTCCGGGGGTCTTTTGATTTACATAGAGTTATATAGGGAAAACTTTAAAAATCTTCTTGTCAGAAACTGCAGGGCGTGGAGCTTAGATATTTGGTGTTGAGCATTGTCTAGTAGACCTCCACCAAAATTGTTCAAATCATGGCCCCTGGGTCAAAATTGGCTCTGCCCAAGGGGTCATATGTTTTACATAGAGTTATATAGCAAATTCTTTAAAAATCTTATTGTCACAAACTGCAAGGCCTGGAGCTTAGATATTTGGTATGAGGCATCATCTAGTTGACCTCTACAAAGATTGTTCAAAATATGACCCTGGGGTCGGAACTGACCCCGCCCAGGGCTTTCTTGATTTACATAGAGTTATATAGGGAAAACTTTAAAAATCTTCTTGTAAGAAACTACAAGGCATGGAGCTTAGATATTTGGTGTTGAGCATTGTCTAGTAGACCTCTACCAAGATTGTTCAGAACATGGCCCCTGGGTCAAAACTTGCCCTGCCCAAGGGGTCACATGTTTTACATAGAGATATATATACAAAAACTTTAAAAATCTTCTTGTCAGAAACTGCAAGGCCTGGAGCTTAGATATTTGGTAGTATGCACTGTGACCACAGTGGGGTCATCCCTCCTCCCCTGGAGGGGGGGGGGGGGGTTCACTCCCCCGCTCCCGCCCCCAAATTTTTTTTTCACATTTTTTAAGTTGTTCGCTATGGCAATAAAATTTTGACCATTTGTACAGTTTCAAGATGATTTAAAACACATTCCTTGACCTACATTTTTGACCTACTGACCTCCTTTTTTGTTTTTTAGCTACAGCAATGAAATTTGGACCATGTGCACAGTTTTTCGTTTCAATTTCAAAAATGTCATTGCATGACCTATATTTTTGACCTTTTGACCTACTTTTTGTTTTTTAGCTACAGCAATGAAATTTGGACCTTGTGCACAGTTTTTCTTCGATTTCAAAAATGTCATCGCATGACCTGTATTTTTGACATACTGACCTACTTTTTGTTTTCGGAGCTATGGCAATGAAATTTGGACCGTGTGTACATTTTTTTGTTTGGATTTCAAAAACATCATAGCATGACCTATATTTTGACCTACTGACCTACTATTTTGTTTTAAAGCTATGGCAATGAAATTTGGACTGTGTGTACAGCTTTTCATTCTGATTTAAAAAATGTCATTGCATGACCTATATTTTGACCTACTGAACTACTTTTTGTTTTTGAAGCTATGGCAATGAAATTGCATTGGTCCATTTCTGTGATATGCATCATTACATTCATAAAAATTTCTTTCATCTTTGAACCCAGGTGAGCGCTTTAGGGCCATTGGCCCTCTTGTATAGGAAAAACTTTAAAAATCTTCTTGTCAGAAACCACTAGGCCTAGAGTTAAGATATTTCGTGAGCATCATTATCTAGTAGACCTCTGCCAAGTTTGTTCAAATCATGACCCTTGGGTCAAATCTGGCCCCACCCGGGGTGATTTAATTTTACACAAAGACTTATAGGGAAAAGTTAAAATATCTGCTCTGAAACACCAAGGGCTAGCCCTTCAGTTGTTCATTGTTATGTCTCCCTCGAACCCCACCCTTCCGGTGGAGACATATTATTCTTGCCCTGTCCATGGATGTCTGTTCATCTGTCTGTCTGTCAAACTTCATTTTCATTCAATAACTTGAGTAGCCTTCAGACTTCACAGGGTTATTGCCCTTATTGAGTAGAAGAAAAAAATGTTGTTTTTTTTTTGGGGGGGGAGGGGGGGTCAGTAGGTCAAAGGTCAAGGTCAGAGGGAATTCTAGAGTGAAAACTGTTTCCACTCAATAACAGGAGTACCATTTCACCCAGATCCTTCAAACTTCATAGGTTGATTGCTTTTACTAAATAGAAGATTAATATTGTTTTTGGTGTTAGTAGGTCAAAGGTCAAGGTCACAGGGACCTGTAGAGTGAAAAGTATTTCTGCCGAGTAACTGTAGTGCCATTACACTCAGAGTCTTCAAACTTTATCAGGTGATTGTATTAGAAGAACCCTATTGTTTTTAGACTCCATAGGTCAAAGGTAAAGTTCACAGGGACCTCTGGAGTGAAAACTGTTTCTGCTCAGTAACTGGAGAACCATTTTACCTGGTGCCTTCAAACTTCATAGGATGATTGCCCTTAATCAGTTAAAAAATGCTACTGTTTTTGGGGTCAGTAGGTCAAAATTTAAGGTCACAGGGAACTGTAGAGTGAAAACTATTTCTGCTCAGTAACTTGAGTACCATTACACCCAGGGTCTTCAAACTTCATAGGGTAATTATATTAGAAGAACCCTATTGTTTTTGGGGTCCTTATTTCAAAGTTCATGTTCACAGGGACCTGTAGAGTAAAACCATTTCTGCTAAAATATTTTAGTACCATTACACCCAGAGTCTTCAAACTTATTGCAAAGTTATTCAAACTTGTGAACAGCGAACACCCATAACAACCTACAGTACGCGCCATGAGGAACTAACATTTTCCGCTTTTTTGTGCGGACGCGGAAAAAGAAATATCTGCCGCGACGATGAGGAGAAAGACAGACGTCCTTGATGTCTCGACATTGCGAAGTATCTCGGGGATATTTGACAACCAACGCAAAATTAATTAGGGTCATAACTCACCTGGATAAGCTGAACATTTAATGAAACGACCGATATGAAACTGTGTATTTTCATCTACCAGTTATGTGACATTTGGTAATATTAAAACCAAACTTCAAATACATTTGCAGTGTAGGTTTATTGTGTTCTTCCTTAGTTGAAATTTTGAGAACGCTTGTTATTACATAGCAAAATCAATCAATAGTTTTTGCCAAGCGCCCAGACTGATACAGATGTCGCAGTAGGGTTTACATGTTGTTTGTTTTCTTTAAATAGGAAAACAGTTTTAACACGTCGCAGTTGGAAACCAGTCAGTTTATTTTTTGAAAATACGGTCAGCTGTTTCAAGAAACAGTTGCTTTGAATTGTCATTCTTTGCGTTCACAAATAGGAGCATTCGTAAACAAATGCTTCAGAATGAGAGTTTTATACATTTGATATTTTTAAAGCGTTAAATTTGCTGAAATGCATGTAATCGGGAACTGTGAGAGCCTCGATATCAATAATTATACCTGTGAAAATGTTCGTGGAACCATTTAGCTGATGTCTGCCGCGATATTTGGTGACCATGTCCGCGGCGGGGATCCTCGAAATGCCGCGGATTTGTTCGTGTTTTACGGAATGGGTAGTCCGCGACAACCTCGAGGAAAACGAGAGTTCCTCCTGGCGCGTACTGTATAACGATACTTGTAACATGAGCAATGAAACTGAGGTGAACAATTTAGGGCCATCATGGCCCTCTTGTTATATAGTTATGGTCCTTTTGATCTTGCTACATACTATATTCTGTAGTACTGATTTTGTCAAGGTTTATTTCCCAGTAACCAGCTGCTGGAAATCGATGAAAATTTATTGGAAGCTTTAATCTCTTAAGGAGATGCAAATATTACCAGCCTCATTAGATGTCAAGTCATGCTGCAAATGGAATGTCATGGAATTTGGAATGCAGATTTTATGAAAATCTAAATAAGCTTTAAAGGGCAACACAATCCTTCTGATTTTTATGGGGGGGGGGGGGGGGGGGGGGGGGGCAGTTACGTTTGCTCTTGTCCATCCATCAGTCCATCTGTCGGTCCCAAAAAGTTGTGTCACCTGTAGCTCCAAAAGCACTGGAGCTAGAGTCAAGAAACTTTACAGGAATGTTGATGAGCATGTGAAGGTGTGCACCTGGGGTTTCCCTTATAGATTTTTTTGGAACTGTCACAGTTATGGCCCCTTACTTAGTCAAAAATAGTAATTTTCAACTTGTGTCACTTGTACCTGCAAAAGCGCAGCACCTACAGTCAAGAAACTTTACAGGAATGTTCATCAGCATGTAAAGTTGTGCACCTGGGGTTTCCTGTATATATTTATTTGGAACTATTAGAGTTATGGCCCCTTACATACTCAAAATTTGCAATTTTCAACTTGTGTTGCCTGTACCTGCAAAAGCTCTGCACCTACAGTCAAGAAACTTTAAAGGAATGTTGATCAGCATGTAAGGTTGTGCATCTGGGGTTTCCCATGTAGATTTATTCGGAATTGTTAGAGTTTTGGTCCCTTACATACTCAAAATTTGCAATTTTCAACTTGTGTTGCCTGTAACTGCAAAAGCGCTGGAGCTAGAGTCACCCAGTTCTGAGCAGGGTTGACATACTGTGTCTGACTGAAGCAAATGTCTATGAGAATCAAGTACAGTACCATCAGCATGTTAGGTGGAGCTTGACATGTTTACCTATGTCACGGGAAGACAACTGCCATGGTTTGTTGTTCTACACATGAGATAAGTTGCCAGTGACAACTTCCAGTGTTTCACATCAACCTCATATGGAAAAAGTGTCAGTTACCATCTCAACAGAGCTCTGTCCAAGGTCATTCTGTCTTCTCTATAGATCTCCATCCTCGAACATAACAGACTTTATTAATGATCTAACACATATTGCAGACCAAACTTCTCCAGATGTACTGCTTGGAGATTTCAACTTAGCTTTTAATTCTACAAATTATACAAGACTGTCACAGAAATTGAATAACTATTCCCAGTGTGTGCAGCTCCCAACTGACAGAGGTGTTCCAATGGTCAAATTGCAGACTCAGTTTGATTGAGCATGTTCATGGACAGTAATGGAAAATGCAAGTTACCATCTATGCCTGTTAGCACCAACTTAAGCAGAATTCAATATTTAAGTATGGAATTGGTGAAATTTTGTTCCAACAATTGCTTAAAATTGTTTGCTATTTAGATGACAATGGACATTTTATAAACAGCCTGACTAACAGAACATATAACTTAGGAACTTAGTACAAATTAGACATGAAAACACCTGTTTACCATCTGCAAACTCCAGGAATGTCCAACTATGCATACAGAATTGTGAAGGATAATATTCATCCATTGGTCACAGTGTTGGAGACAGTATTTTGAGACTTCACACCGCAACAGGTTTCTTATAGTTGTCAATTTGTTACACCAATCTTATTAATGATTCAGCATGTATGACTATCTCGTAGCCATATTGCTGGCTATATAAGTAGCTAGGTTAAGTGGGGGGATCTGTGTCCTATGGACACATTTCTAGTTATTAACTGAAAGGGCCATTTTAAGGAATGGTGTGTTTTTAGGGAGCATCCTTTGTTTCCAATTATTTGTTTTTTTCAGTTGCAGGAGCTGTGTCCAATAGACCTTGTGTTGGCTGCACCTCCCTGTAATGATCTCTCTATTGTTAACCCTGCCAGGAAAGGTTTCAGTAAGTAGTCTGAGGATGTCAATACAAATTTGCAAGCACAAACCAAGGACCATAAGATTTTTATGCCCCCAAAGGATGGCATTTGATAGTTGCACTGTCCATCTGTCTGTCCATTTGTCACATCTTCTGTGCACATCTCCTGCTACAATTCTCATTAATTTTGATATTCACCAAACTTACACAAAATGACCAAAATCAAGTGCCACAGTGCACATATTCCTGCTTTTTTAGCTCACCTGAGCATGCTCATGTGAGCTTTTAGGATCATTGATTGTCCGGCGTCCGTCCGTCCGTCCGTCCGTCGTCCACAATTCATACAAACGACATCTCCTCTGAAACCACCAGGCAAAATTTAATGAAACTTGCCTAGAATGTTCCTTGCATGAAGCTCTACCAAGTTTGTTCAAATGGTTCCGGTTCATTGCATTTCTGGGTCACAGGAGCTAAAAACAGATTTTAAAAGTTGGATCTTTAAAAATCTTCTTGTCAGAAACCACAAGGCCTGGAGCTTTGATATTTGGTATAAAGCATCATCTAGTGGACCTCTACCAAGTTTGTTCAAATTATGATCCTGGGGTCAAAAATGGCCCCGCCCCAGGGGTAACTTGTTTTACATAGAGTTATATAGGAAAAACTTTAAAAATCTTCTTGTCAGAAACCGTAAGGCATAGAGCTAAGATATTTGGTGTGTACCATTGTCTAGTGGACCTCTACCAAGTTTGTTCAAATCATGGCCTCTGGGTCAAAAATGGCCCCGCCCCAGGGGTAACTTGTTTTACATAGAGTTATATAGGAAAAACTTTAAAAATCTTCTTGTCAGAAACCGTAAGGCATAGAGCTAAGATATTTGGTGTGCAGCATTGTCTAGTGGACCTCTACCAAGTTTGTTCAAATCATGGCCTCTGGGTCAAAAATGGCCCCGCCCCAGGGGTAACTTGTTTTACATAGAGTTATATAGGAAAAACTTTAAAAATCTTCTTATCAGAAACCAAAACGCTTAGAGCTAAGATATTTGGTATGTAGCATTGTCTAGTGGACTTCTAGCAAGTTTGTTCAAATTATGATCCTGGGGTCAAAAATGGCCCCGCCCCAGGGGTAACTTGTTTTACATAGAGTTATATAGGAAAAACTTTAAAAATCTTCTTATCAGAAACCGTAAGGCATAGAGCTTAGATATTTGGTACGTAGCATTGTCTAGTGGACCTCTACCAAGTCCTTCAAATTATACATCTGGGGTCAAATTTGGCCCCACCCTGGGGTCATTGGTTTTACATAAGCTTGTATAGGAAAAACTTCGAAAAATCTTCTTGTCTGACCCACAAGACTTAGTATATAGCATTGTCTAGTGGACCTCTACCAAGTTTGTTCCAATTATACCCCTGGAGTCAAATTTGGCCCCAGCCCGGGGTCATTGGTTTTACATAGGCTTATATAGTGAAAACTTTGAAAATCTTCTTGTAGAAGGAGAAGTAACATTTTCAGTCCAAATAATCTGGAATTTTGTCAGACAGGTTGTTTCTATGATTTCTAGCTCAAGTTCGAATATAGGTCATCTGGGGTCAAAAACTAGGTCACAGAGCCCAAAAATAGAAAAACCTTGTTAACACTCTAGAGGTTACATTTTCAGTCCAAATAATCTGGAATTTTGTCAGACAGGTTGTTTCTATGATTTCTAGCTCAAGTTCGAATATGGGTCATCTGGGTTCAAAAACTAGGTCACAGAGCCCAAAAATAGAAAAACCTTGTTAACACTCTAGAGGTTACATTTTCAGCCAAAATAATCTTGAAATTTGTCAGAAAGGTTGCTTTGATGATTTCTAGGTCAAGTTTAAATATAGGTCATCTGGGGTCAAAAACTAGGTCACAGAGCCCAAAAATAGAAACATCTTGTTAACACTCTAGAGATTACATTTTTAGCCCAAATAATCTGGAAATTTGTCAGAAAGGTTGCTTCAAAGATTTCTAGCACAAGTTCAAATATGGGTCATCTGGGTTTAAAAACTAGGTCACAGAGCCCAAAAATAGAAAAATCTTGTTAAAACTCTAGAGGTTACATTTTCAGCCCAAATAATCTGGAAATTTGTCAGAAAAATTGCCTTAAGGATTTCTAGATCAAGTTTGAGTATGAGTCATCTGGGGTCACAAACTAGGTCACAGAGTCCAAATATGGAAAAACCTTGTTAATATTCTAAAGGTAGCATTTTCAGTCCAAATAACCTGGAAATTTGTCAGAAAGATTCTATGGATGATTTCTAGCTCAGTTTTGAATATAGGTATTCTGGGGTCAAAAACTAGGTCACAGAGCCCGAAAGTAGAAAAACCTTGTAAAAGCTCTAGAGGTTACATTTTTAGTCCAAATGTCCTTGAAATTTGTCAGAAAGGTTGTTTCAATGATTTCTAGCTCAAATTTGGATAGGGTCATCTGGGATTAAAAAATAGGTCACATGGTGCAAATATGTAAAAAACTTTTTAACACTCCAGAGGTTACATTTTCAGTCCAAATACCCTAGAAATTTGTCAGACAGGTTTTTTTGATGATTTCTAGCTCAAGTTGGAGTATGGGTCATCTTGGGTCAAAAACTAGGTCACAGAGCCCAAATATGGAAAAACTTTGTAAACACTCTAGAGGCTACATTTTAAGTCCAAATGTCCTGGAAATCTGTCAGATAGGTTGTTTTGATGATTTGTAGCTCAAGTTTGGATATGGGTTATCTGGGGTAAAAAACTAGGTCACAGAGTCTAAATATCGAGAAACCTTGTTAACACTCTAGATGCTACTTTTACAGTCCAAATATCCTGCAAATTTGTCAAAGAGATTGTTTCAATAATTTCTAGGTCAAGTTCGAATATGGGTTATCTGGGGTCAATTAAAAAGGTCCATAGCAACTTTGTTAAAAGCAGTCATACTCAGGTGAGCGATACAGGGCCATCATGGCCCTCTTGTTTATTAGCTCACCTGAGCTGTAGGCTCATGTTGAGCTATTAGGATCAATCAATGTCCATCGTCTGTTGTCCGTCGTCTGTCCATACTTAGTTCGTTAACGCTCTAGCGGTCACATTTTTGCCTCAGTTGTCTTGAAACTTGGTCAGGATGTTTGACCCAGTGATTTCTCAGACCAGTTAGAATATGGGTCATCTGGGTTTAAAAACTAAGTCACAATGCCCAAATATGGGAAAACCTTGTTAACACTCTAGAGGCTACATTTACCGTCAGAATATCCTGGAAATTTGTCAGAAAAGTTGATTTGATGATTTCTAGGTCAAATTACAATATGGATCTTTTGGGGTCAAAAACTAGGTCACAATGCCCAAATATGTAAAAACCTTGTTAACACTCTAAAGGCTGCATTTACAGTCAGAATATCCTGGAAATTTGTCACAAAAGGTTGATTTGATGATTTCTAGGTCAAGTTTGAATATAGGTCATCCGGGGTCAAAAAATAGGTCACAGAGCCCAAATAAGGAAAAACCTTGTTAACACTATAGAGGTTACATTTTCATTCCAAATATCATGGAAAGTTGTCAGATAGGTTGTCATGAAGATTTCTAGCTCAAGTTTGAATATGGGACATCTAGGTTCAAAAACTAGGTCATAGAGCCAAAATATGGAAAAACCTTGTTAACACTCTAGAGGTAACATTTCCAGTCCAAATAACCTGGAAACTTGTCAGATAGATTGTTTCAATAATTTTTAGGTCAAGTTCGAATATGGGTCATCTAGGGTCAGTTAACCAGGTCCATAGCAACTTTATTAAAAGCAGTCATGGCCCTCTTGTTTGAATACTTTTTGGTGAAGTTAAAGTACTTTTTAGCTCACCTGAGCACAAAGTGCTCAAAGGTGAGCTTTTAGGATCATTGATTGTCTGGTGTGCGTCATCAACAATTTGACTTGAAAGACTTCTCCTCCTAAACTGCTCAGCCAACATTGACGAAACATGCCTGGGATATTCCTTGTATGAAGTTCTACCAAAGTTGTTCAAAGAATTGAATTCCATCAAGAACTCTGGTTGCTATTGCACGTGAAAGGAAAAGCTTTGAAAATCTTCTTGTCTGAAACCAGAAGGCCCTAAGTCTTAAAATTTGATATGTAGCATTGTCTAGTGGACCTCTACCAAGTTTGGCCCCGCCTGGTCCATCAATTGATTTTACATAGGCTTAAAAAATCTTATGTCTGAAATGTCTGAAACAACAATGCCCTGAGCCTTAAGATTTGGTATGTAGCATTGTCTAGTGAACCTATATCAAGTTTGTTCAAAATTATCCTGCTGGAGTCAAAATTGGTTGTGCCCTGGGGGTTGATTTCACATAGGCTTATATAGGGAAAACTTTGAAAATCCTCTTGTCTGAAACCACAAGGCCCTGAGCCTTAAGATTTGGTATGTAACATTTTCTAGTGGAACTCTACCAAGTTTGTTCAGATAATACCCCCGGGGTCAAATTTGGCCCTGCCCAGGGGTCAATTGATTTTACAAAGGCTTATATATGGAAAACTTTGAAAATCTTCTTGTCTGAATGACAAGGCCCTAAGCCTTAAGATTTGGTATGTGGCATTGTCTAGTTGCCCTCTACCAAGTTTGTTCAAATTATACCCCTGGCGTCAAATTTGGCCCCACCCGGGGGTCAATTGATATTACATAGGCTTATATAGGGAAAACTTTGAAAATCTTCTTGTCTGAAATGACAAGGCCCTAAGCCTTAAGATTTGGTGTCGCATTGTCTAGTTGACCTCTACCAAGTTTGTTCAAATTATACCCCTGTGGCCAAATTTGGCCCCACCCAGGGAGTTAATTGATTTTATTAAGACATTTATAGGGAAAACTGAACATCTTTTTGTCTGAAATGACAAGACCCTGATCTTAAAGATTTGGTACGTAGCATTGTCTAATTGACCTCTACCAAGTTTGTTCAAATTAGACATCTGGGGTCAAATTTGGACCCACCCTGGGGGTCAATTTATATTACATAGGCTTATATAGGCAAAACTTTAAAAAAAACTTCTTGTCTGAAACCACAGCCTAGAACTTAGATATTTTTAATGGAGCATCAGCTAGTTCATCTATCAAGTTTTTTTTTCAAATTATACCCCTTGAGTGAAAATTGGCTCTTCCCTGGGGACAACTTGAATTCATATAGATTTATATAGTGAGAATCTTAAAAAATCTTCTGATGTTTGCTCAACAGCATACCCAAAGGCAAAGTATTCAGGTGATTGATCTAGGGACATCATGGCCCTCTATTTCTACTTTCTGTCATAGAGTGTTATTTATTGACTGATATTTTAGATGTTTGGTTTGTAGGCACTTACAAATCTTCAAGTAGAAAATGTAATACTGCTTCTGCATGTGCTTAACAACAAACCCACAGACCAAGAACTCAGGTGAGCAATCCAGGGTCATCATGGTCCTCTTTTTGTGTCTCCTGCTATGAAGTAGCTGGACATACAGGGATCACTTCTTCATCGTCCGTCCGTCCATCTGTCCGTCCGTCACAAAACTTGTCCGGACTACTCCTCAGAAACTACTGGTGCGATTTCATCCAAACTTTACAAGAATGACCAGTACCAAGTCTAGTTGTGCATACCTTCAGCATTTTCCAGTCCAATGATTTTTTTGAGAGTTATGGCCCTTTTATGATTTTAATTTTTAAAGTTTGTTCGGACTACTTTTCTTATACTACTAATGCAATTTGAATGAAATTTTACAGGATTGATCAGTACCTTAGGTTCTTGCGCATATCTAAAGCGTTTTTCGATTGAATGATTTTTGGCTGAGTTATGGCCCTTAAATAAAAAAATGTGTTTTAGCCTACAAACTGTCCAATCACCTCTCAATACTATTGTTTAACTGGCTATCATCAGGTGACACATGTGATAACTGATCGCCCTTGTTTTACACATAGATGGTACAGGAGCATTGGTATGGAAGTTTGTGACACTACTGAAAGACATACAGATGATATGCCAGCCAACCAATCATGTGTTCTGGCTGATGGAAAATACAGGTTCAATGTTGACCCAGTATAAAGATATCATTAATCAGGAGTTAAAGGTAAGATAGTAACTTCAGCAAAAGACATAAAATACCACAGTTTTGACACTTCTTTTGCTGTAAAGGGGATCTAACTGATCTTATTATACCACCAAAACGAAGTTTGGGGAGTACATAGGAGTCACCCAGTGGTTGGTAGGTCAGTCGGGCGGTATGTCGGTCTGTTCTTTGTCCAGAGCATAACTTGACAACTAATGGTTGGAATTCAGTGCAACTTCATACAATGGGCAAGCACAATGAGAGGAAGTGCAAGGTTTAAGAATCATAACTCCATCTTCACTATTTGCAGAATTATTGCCCTTTATTGGTTTTCCTTTTCCGGAGCACAACTTGAAAACTACCAGTTGGAATTCAATGCAACTTCAAACAGTGGTCAAGCACAATGAGAGGAAGTGCAGTGTTCAAGAATCTTAACTCCACCATCACTGTTTGCAGAGTTATTGCCCTTTGTTGATTTTCCTTGTCCGGAGCATAACTTGAAAACTAATGGTTGGAATTCAGTGCAACTTTTAACAATGGTCAAGCACAATGAGTGCAAGTGCAATAATCAAGAATCTTAACTCCACCTTCACTATTTGCAGAGTTATTGACCTTTTTTTTTTTTTTTTTTGTCTGGAGCATAACTTGAAAACTACTGGTTGGAATTCAGTGCAACTTCATACAGTTGTCATGCACAAAGAAAGGAAGTGCATTTGTACAAGAGCTATAACTCTATCTTCACTATTTGCAAAGTTACTGCCCTTTGTTTTTTTCCTTCTCGAGAGCATAACTTGAAAACTACTGGTTGGAATTCAATGCAACTTCAAACAATAGTCAAGCTTAACGAAAGAAAATGCAATATACAAGAGCTATAACTCTATCTTCACTATTTGCACAGTTACTGCCCTTTATTGGTTTTCCTTTTCCGCAGCATATCATGAAAACTACTGATTGGAATTCAGTGCAACTTCATACAATTGTCATGCACAAGGAAAGGAAGTGCAGTGTACAAGAGCTATAATTGTATCTTCACTAATTAAACAGTTATTGTTTGTTTTCCTTGTCTGGAGCACAACTTGAAATCTACTTGTTGGAATTCAATGCAACTTCATACAATGGTCAAGCTTAATGACAGGAGCTGCAGTTGAAAGAGCCACAAGTCCATCCTCACTATTTGCAGAGTTATTGCCCTTTGTTGGTTTTCCTTGTCTGGAGCATAACTTGAAAACTACTGGTTAGAATTCAGTGAAACTTCATACAATGGTCAAACACAATGAGAGGAAGTGCATTGTATAAGAGCTATAACTCCATCTTCACTATTTGCAGAGTTATTGCCCTTTGTTGGATTTCCTTGTCGGGAGCATAACATGAAAACTACTGGTTGGAATTCAGTGCAACTTTAAACAATGGTCAATGATAGTGCAATGAGAAAGTGCAATGTACAAGAGCTATAACTCCATCTTCAGTATTTGCACAGTTGTTGCCCTTTGTTTTTATGCCCCCACAAAGTGGGAGCATATAGTGTTGCACTTGTCCGTCAGTCCGTACGACCGTACGATAATACAACTGTACGTCTGTACGTACGTCCCGAAATTTTGTGAACGCAACTCCTCTTAAACCGGATGGCAGATTTTGCTTAAACTTTCAGGGATGAATAACCTTAATGTGTAGATGACAGTAAAGGAAGGAATTTTTGCTTCGACCAAATTTAACGGAATTATGGCCCTTTGTTGATTTTTTCACTATATACCATATAGCCAAATAAACTTGTGAAGCAACTCCTCATAAACCGGATGGCAGATTTAGTTTAACTTTCAGGAATGAACAACCTTAATGTGTAGATGAGAGTTAAGGAAGGAATTTTTGCTTCAACCAAATTTAACGGAATTATGGCCCTTTGTTGATTTTTTCACTATTAACCATAAAGTGAAATAAATTTGTGAACGCAACTCCTCATAAACCGGATGGCAGATTTTGCTTAAACTTTCAGGAATGAACAACCTTAATATGTAGATGATAGTAGAGGAAGGAATTTTTGCTGCGACCAAATTTAATGTGCAGATGATAGTAAAGGAAGGGTAATGTTTTTTATGGGACCTGACACACCTGGGGTTTCTATACTTTAAACTGTAGTTAACTTTCATGTGTAACATTTTTTAAATTTTACCTGCTTACTTTAATATCAGCAACATGTAATTACTTGTGTGTCTCTTTCTTCATCTTCGCTAATGTGATTCCTCATAGTACATAAATATTTACAACATTTTTATGTCGACTATTCAAAGAATAAGGAGGTCTATTGTACTTGTGGCGTGGCTATCGGGTTAAAGTTTTAGGGCAAGCTTCTCATTTTCACTATTTCTTCCCTTGCTACTGCAGATATTTGGTTCAAACTTGGCCATAGACTGTGTCATTCCATCAAGGCCCATAACTCTGTTAAGCATTTTTATTAGTTAATTCCCTTTTAAGTCTTTGAAAAATCTTTAATTTCAGGCTTTTATTATACCTTCAAGCACTAAGAATAGTCAAGTGTGCTGTCCATCCGACAGCCCTTGTTTCAGTATAAAATATCTAAGTTTGAAATAAAAGGACAGCATTAATAAAATACAAAACACCTCAATTCATTTGCAACTACAGAAAAAAATTGTTCCCCACCTAAATCTTACATACAGAATATACATGCTCTTGTTTATGAGCACTTATGCATAGTGGGGGCATCCGTGTCCTATGGACACAGTTCTAGTTTTTCCTTGCCCGGAGCATAACTTGAAAACTAATGGTTGAAATTCAGTGCAATGGTCAAGCACAATGACAGGAAATGCTGTGTACAAGAACAACAACTATCTTCAATTGCCCACAACCATAGCTCTATTTCAATTCTTTTACAAAGTATTCTGTTACTAATAACTTCTTCAGTTGTGAAGCAGTCTTGCGGGGGTATTAATCACATTTAGTGAAAGCTCTAGTTCATTTTTCTATTCAGCAGATTTTAAGACTGCTTTAACAGGCATGGTAGGTCTAGTCATAAAACTTTTTAATCTTTTCATATTTTTAGCACACCAGAGCAGCCAGTGCTTTTAGGATAGTAGTTTGTTTTCCATCAGTTGTCCACAGTTGTTTCAAAGGACATCTCTTCTGAAACTACTAGGCCAAATTTGATCAGATTTGCCTTGAGTCTACCTTGGATGCATCGTCGAAAACCCACGTTCGATCCATTCCGTTTCACTCTATTTATCTACCGTGGGACAATTGGCTGGTAAAATTTCGTACTCATGAATAATTCATTACCTACTTTCATTGGTTTCCGTAAGATTTCCCTTGCGGAATCTCAGCCAGTGAAATTACTTGTTACAATTTGCCTTCCGCGCCTGTGTTTAAATCCTGGGAAATACGTCTATTTTAAGTAACTTGTCATTATGCCTACTCTCCACACTGAAGAGTGTCTATTTGTAATGCGGCATCTCATTCGACGAAGAGTTACATCCCTTTGCTAATAAATATTCATGAAAACGAATAATCAGCAGTCAATTATCCCACGGTACATAATGTAGTCGTGCGGAATATGTACCGGGGGTCACCGACGATGCCTTGGATGAAGCTCTATCAAATTTGTTCAAATTGTTCTATTTTTGTTGTTGTATGGGTCTTAGGAGCTAAAGTTAGATTTTGAAAGTTAAAACTTAAAATATCTTCATCTCTGAAACCACAAGGCCTAAGACTAAGATATTTGTGTGAAGCATCTTGTAGTGAACCTCTACCAAGTTTGTTCAAATCATGGCTAAGGGGTCAAAATTGGCTCTGGCCCAGGGGTCATATAATTTTAAATAAGCTTATATATGAAAAAAATATGAAAATCTTCTACTGTGAAACCACAAAGCCTAGGGCTAAGATATTTGGTATGTAGCATTGCCGGGTGGACCTCTACGAAAACTGCTCAAATCATGACTCTGGGGTCAATATTTGCTATGCCCCAGGGGTCACATAATTTCTTAAAGGCTTGTATAGTGAAAACTTTGAAAGTCTTCTTCTCTGAAACCACAGGGTCAAAATTGGCTCTGCCCTAGGGACGATAATGATTTCACATAAGCTTATAAAGGGAAAATTTTCAAAATCTTCATCTCTGAAACCACTAGTTAAGATTTTTGATATGTTTCATTGTCTAGTAGACTTCTACCAAGTTTGTTCAGATCATAACCCCACCCTAGTTGCAACATGATTTTACATAGGCTTATAAAGGGAAAACATACAAAATCTTTTTTACTGAAACAGCTTAGCTTTATGGTTTGATATTTGGCATACAACACAGTTTAACCTAAAGCTCTTCTATAAAGATCATTCAGATGATGCCCCTGGAATCATTAATGGTTTCCCTATGGGGGTCACTTGATTTTATAAAAGCTAATACAGGGAAAACTTTTAAAAACTATTGTATGAAACGACAAAGCCTAGGCTTCCGAGATTATCCAAATTACCCTGCTGTACTCAAAATTATTGTCAGTAATAACAAGGTGTAGTGTTAATATATTTGATGTGTAACATGGCCTATTAGACCTCTGTCAAGTTCAAAACTTGGCCAAAAGGGTAAAAATTGGCAATGCACCTGGGGTCAGCAAGGCTAAAAATAGATTTTTCAACTTTGTGTCATAAAACCTTTATCTTATTTGGTATATACGTACCTTACAAGAATCTCAGCAATTCACTGGGGTCAATGTCACCGAGGCTAAAAATAGATTTTGTACTTTTCCCCATACAGTCTTTATTTATTGAGCACTACCTTATATATATGGTATGTAAGTAACTTGCAAGGACCTCTACCCTTGGGTGGAATTTGGGGTCACTGAGGCTAAAAATAGATTTTTAGCATGTCTGTTTTGAAGAAAAAGTTGAGCTATATTTTTGGAGTAATGTCCCTTTTTAACTTACAATTTTTGTCAAAATTGCTTATTAAGTTGAATGATCAAAGGTATCAGTATGAACAATATCAACATCTTGACATGAAACATCAGAGGTATATAGACCTCCTTCAGGAGTAGTGCTAAAGAACTATAACTATGGCCCCAATTGTCAACATGTAAAACAGACGAGCATTGGCACAGCTCCGGGGAGCTCTTGTTTTACTTTTTATGCCCCCCTTTGAAAAAGGGAGGGCATATTGCTTTGCTGCTGCCTGTCGGTCTGTCTGTATGTCCACCAACAGTTTCCGTTCATTTTCTCTGCAGAGGTTGCACATACTGAAATAAAATTTGGTATACAGATTTATCATAAGAATATCTAAGTCAAGTTCTGTTTTGGGTACAATCCAGCAATTTTTGACAGAGTTATACCATTGGACTTAGAAAAATCCAATTATTTGCAGTTTCCGTTCATTTTCTTTGCAGAGGTTGCACATACTAAAATAATATTTGGTATACAGATTTATCATAAGAATATCTAGGTCTAGTTTTAGCTTAGACACATCATACTTG
Source organism: Cyclina sinensis (assembly GCA_012932295.1). Lineage (NCBI taxonomy): Eukaryota > Metazoa > Mollusca > Bivalvia > Venerida > Veneridae > Cyclina > Cyclina sinensis. The sequence goes on along the minus strand of JAAONU010000007.1, from coordinate 28,736,333 downwards.
ATAGGTTGATGCATCTCAGATAGTACATGTAGATAACCCCTATTGATTTTAAGTTCAAAAGGTAAATTTCATTTCCATGTACACTGCCCATAATGAATACTGCTGGTGGTGGGGGGGCATAAGTGTTTCACAAACATCTCTTGTTTTCATAGAGCCTTTATTTATTGAGTGATATTGTAACAAAATGGTTTCCAATCAATAACTATAGAACCCTTGGTTTAAAGTTCTTCAAACTAAATGCATAGGTTTTTCATGGCCAGTAGATGACCCCTATAGTTTTTCAGGTCATCAGGTTAAGGACCAAGGTCACAGCGACCTTGAAAAGCCAAATGGTTTCCGATTAGAAACTATAGAACGCTTTGCCCATGTTCCTTAAACATGGTGTGTAGGTTGGCCATGACCAGTAGCTTTTTAGGTCACTAGGTCAAAGGCAAAGGTCATAATGACCTTGTATAGCAAAATGGTTTCCAATCAATTACTATAGGATGCTTAGGCTTAGCTCCTTAAAACTTCATAGGCTGGTTGGTCATGACAGTTAGATGATCCATGTAGTGTTTAGCTCATCTGAGCACATAGTGATTGTCCGGCGTGCATCGTCAACAATTTGACTTGAACAACTTCTCCTCCTAAACTGCTCAGCCAACATTGACGAAACATGCCTGGGATATTCCTTGTATGAAGCTCTACCAAGTTGTTAAAAGAATTGAATTCCATCAAGAACTCTGGTTGCTATGGCAACTTAAAGGAAAAACTTTGAAAATCTTCTTGTCTGAAACCAGAAGGTCCTGAGCCTTAAGACTTGGTATGTAGCATGTTATAGTGGACCTCTACCAAATTTATTCAAATTATGCCCCTGGGGTCAAATTTGGCCCCACCCCGGGGGTCAATTGATTTTACATAGGCTTATATAGAGAAAACTTTGAAAAATCTTCTTGTCTGAAACCACAAGGCCCTGAGCCTTAAGATTTGGTATGTAGCAATTTGTCTAGTGGAGCTCAACCAAGTTTGTTCAAATTATACCTCTGGGGTCAAATTTGGCCCCACCCCAGGGTCATTTGTTTTACAAAGGCTTATATAGGAAAAACTTTGAAAATCTTCTTGTCTGAAACCACAAGGCCCCTGAGCCTTAAGATTTGGTATGTAGCATTGTCTAGTCAACCTCTACCAAGTCTGTTCAAATTATACCCCTGTGATCAAATTTGGGTCTACCCTGGGGGTCACTTGAATTCATATGGATTTATTTAGGGAGAATCTTAAAAAAGCTTCTGGGAAGCTTAACATTGGCTTTTTAGCTCACCTGAGCCGTAGGCTCATGGTGAGCTATTAGGATCGATCAATGTCCATCATCTGTCCACACTTAGTTGGTTAACTGCTCTAGCGGTCACATTTTTGCCTCAATTGTCCTTGAAACTTGGTCAGGATGTTTGTCCCAATGATTTCTTGTACGAGTTTGAACATGGGTCATCTGGGGTTAAAAACTATGTCACAATGCCTAAATATGGAAAAACCTTGTTAACACTTTAGAGGCTACATTTACAGTCAGATATCCTGGAAATTTGTTTGAAAGGTTGATTTGATGATTTCTAGCTCAAGTTCGAATATGGGTCATCTGGGGTCAAAAACTAAGTCACAGAGCCCAAATGTGGAAAAACCTTGTTAACACTCTAGAGGCTACTTTTTCAGTTCAAATATACTGGTAATTTGTCAGAAAGGTTGTTTCAGTGATTTCTAGCTCAAGTTCAAATATGGTTATCTGGGGTCTAAAAATAGGTCATAGAGCCCAATTATGGTAAAAACCTTGTTAAAACTCTAGAGGTATTATGTTCAGTCCTAATAACCTGGAAATTTGTCAGAAAAATTGTTTCTGTAATTTCTAGGTCATGTTCGAATATGGGTCATCTTGGGTCAATTAATCAGGTCCATAAGAATTTTGTTAAAAGGAGTCATACTCAGATGAGCGATCTAGGGCCATCATGGCCCTCTTGTTGTTCTCCTGTAGGTTCCCAGCACATTTTCCATGAATCTTGAAATGGAGCTTGGTCAGGGTTTTCCTAACTTCAAATGAAAAATCTACTACATGTATAGGGGTGCGTGGTGTTGTTGTTCAAGGAAGTCCAAAAATTTTTTTATCTTAGTCCCTTAGTCCTTATTTGTGAGTGGTAGTCTTACTGAGTCCCTTAGTCCTTATTCGTGAGTGGTAGCCTTACTGAGTCCCTTAGTCCTTATTCGTGAGTGGTAGTCTTACTGAGTCCCTTAGTCCTTATTCGTGAGTGGTAGTCTTACTGAGTCTATCAAAGTCCTATGAGGACACTGCTGCAAGTGCTTTATATTTCTATATGATTATTGTAGTTTGTTTCTTGTAGATGAAGCCAGTTAGATGGGATGCCAAGGACTTTTCTGGTCAGAGAAGAGCCCGGTATTTTTGGGGCAATATTCCTGGAATGTTTACCCCTGCAGAATTCTGTAAACATCTGGAAAAAGATAAAAGAGATCTTGACTTTGCTTTGACAGGCCACTATAACAGGAAAGCAAGGGTAGGGACTTTATTGTCTAATCAAAGCTCACATCATAAGATATGATGGTGTTTATGTTTCGTTTAATTTCATTTGAAATTTTTGAGACACACTAATGCAAATTTGTTGTACTGAAAAACTGAACATCCTGGCTAGTTATGCTTCAGAAGCTAGACAGATTTGGTGATGTTTAAAATTTTGAGCTGGTCAAACATTTGTTCAGCAGACCTAATAGAAGCTGAAACTGTTTGTAGATTACCCACACAAGGACAGTCACTACAAGCACTAACTCTCTAACAATCACAAATGGAGTGAATGATCCTTTAGTCAGTATGGATGGTGAACCAAGTCACATATGGCTGTCAGAACTAGAAAGGTATGTGCTTTGACATTGATTAGTGCAGTACGTTTAGTTGTTCTTTAAATATACAGGTCTTTATAACTAATGCTGAACATAGGTAAAGTACCAGTTGAAACTGGATGGTTAGGCTTTATCTAGTCTTAAAAGTAACTTTTACGCTCAAGGTGAGCTTTTGTGATTGCCCTGTGTCCATTGTGTGTAATCAGTTTTTTTTTCCATAATTATACAACATTTCCTAAACCATTTGAACAAATTTGATGAAGCTTGGTAGGATGTTTCTTGTATGAAGTATGTTTATGCCCCCCCCACCAAGATGGGGGTGCATATAGTTTTGCGAATGTTGTTCATGACTTGTAGATGAGCCCTTTAGTTTTTCAGGTCACCAGGTCATAGGCTATGGTCATGTTGTCCTTGAATAGCAAAATGGTTTCCGAACAATAACTAAAGATTGCTTGGTCCCAGCTCCTCAAAACTTTATGGCTGCCTCTAGGGATAAGGCATTAGGTAGCCACATATGTTTTACAAACATCTCTTGTTTACATAGAAATATGTTGACTTGTTCTTATATAAAACATAAAGACCTAGAGTTATAAAATTTTGCAGTGGACCTCTTCAAATAATATTCAAACTTTCTCCCTTGGATCATTTCAGGTTCCACCCCAGTTTTGGATGTGTTTAATACACTTTTACAGGCAAACTCTTTCTAGTAGAACTTTACAATACCTCCTGAATTGTGCTCCTGGAGTCATTATTGAATCCACCCCAGGAGTCACATTTTTTTAAACAGACAGGTATATGAGTCTTTTAAACTCTTTTTGCCTGATACTTAATGGTCCTGGGTTTTCATATTTTCTATTAGACCTTAACCAAGAGTGTTAAAAGTTTGCCCAGGGGTCAGTATTGGCTCCACATCGAGGCCAGATGTTTTACATAGACTTATCAAGACAGACTCTACAAAATAAAGTCATACTCTTGCAAATACAAACACTTCAAAAAACTACTAGACAAACTTTTTAAGTCAATCCTGTGCGCTCTTCTTTCGGATACATTACTCTTGCAGGGCATTTATGTCACATGGTGTGACAGCTCTTGTTTCTTAACTAAAGAACAACTGTTCCTAAAAAAACTGCCTCAGATTCTTCCAGAATCACAATGTTTGTTATAAAGAGGGGCACAAAACCTCTCACTTTCAAATTTTTGAAGGCATATTTTTGGTCTACTGGTTCGCGACCTACAACCGGACGTTTTTATAACCTTTTTAACAAAAGCTTTAAAACTGTTTACATTACATGCTAGATTTTTTACCTGGAGGAAGTTAGGTTCAAGGTCTCTCTGACATCATGGGGATTTCTTATTTCTAAATATAGAACACATGTTTTGAGGCCCTGACATAGGGTCATTAAATCGTGTTAATTTTGTTTAAAGCTGTACCATGTTTCCGGACGGTCCGTCAACATTCATCAAAGTTGCATTCTATAAGATAATTGACATTTTACTGTCAATGATCAATTGATTAAACAGTATAGATCAATATTTATTTGCTATTCTGGTATATACATTGAAAATATGTATAAAACAAAGCTGTGCTGTTACTGAAACTTAAATTGTGCGGTAACAGACAGCTGTTTCTGAATTGTACAAGTTATTTTATAAAACACATGTTTTCCAGTTCGACATTGAAACATTATCATGTTTGTTTATTTTAACTTTGATATTAAAAGTTTGTTAAATCTATATGTTAATCATAGACATAAGATAAATAGTATACACACAGGCATCGTCTAACGTAAGTTCTGCCCAGGATTTAACAAAAAAGAAACTAACTTTGTGTAAGTTCTTTTTTTTTATCAGTTTCGTAATTTGATATTCAAATCTTTTTTTGTTATATTGAAAGGAAAATAAATATATGTTTATCCTTTCCCCTCTGTCCGAGTAAAATAAAAAAATAATATTATCTGAAAATATCACAGATACGCATAAAATGCAACAGTCTCAGTTAACCAAACTTTCTCATGATCATAAGTGCATTACTTTCATTCCTCTTGATACAGCCATGGTTTACATTTGCAACAGTACCAGTCAGTCTTCTCTTCCATACTCTCTTGTAAACTCTCCTTCTCTTTCATACTAAGACATTGTTCATGGTACCATTTCTCACACATGCTCTCATCACATCCATACCACATCACACCATTTAACTCGTCATTCATTCTACCTCTCTCCCCACACACAGGTGTATTTTGCTTCAGGCGGTCATGCAACGTGCTTTTCGGGACTCCAAATTCTCTTGCCGGTGATCTTGTTTTCTGTTTCTTTTGTTTCACAGCCGAAATAGCCTTCTGTAGGCTTTCTTGGGAATATTTTCTGGCTTGCATGATCAGAACTATTATAAATCAAGAGTAAAGAAAACTACATTAAGTCGACTTTTGAGATAATTATAAACACATTAATAACGTACAACGAATCAACCACAGAAAAACAAATGTGAACAAAAAAAAATTATCTCAATAAAAAAACAAAAACATTTCATAGCCAGTTAGATCTAACTATCTTTATCTAATAGCCTAAACTCATTTTAGCTAAAATATTTCTAAAGAAAAGCAACTCTTCTACCAAATATTGAGAATAAATTGTTCGAGTTACCTCCCTTGAATTGAAAAATTTGGCGTGACCCGTCTCTAATATGATTTTTTTTTTGTTCTGATGTTTTTTTTGCGCATACAAAATTTTGGAGCATCATAATATGATGTTTATTTATTGTATAGTTTGTCTTAATAAGTTCTTTTTGTTAATATCTGTTTTTGGAAATGTTTGTCTGCAACATGTTCTTACACTTGACCCCTTGTTTAATGTTCCGGGCCTCAATAAAATATTTGCGCATGCGCATTTGCGTGATATGTAACTTCCCTCGCGAACAGGCAACAGGTCAAATGGCATACAAATGTAAATATTGCATTTTCGACAAATATACTTACAAATTGATGACGTTGTTGATTATTGACTGTTCCAATAACAAGAACCAGAATTGCTGACAGATCAATAGCTGTAGTAGGACCAAAATGGTGGAATGCCCTTCCTAAAGACCTAAAATGTATCAGAAATGAAACCACTTTCAGAAAGGAACTGAAAACTTATTTATTTAAACTGTTCTACAGCTAAATACATTGTAGCTTGACTGCTTTATGTGTGACTGTGTAAATAGCTTATGAACTCTGTAAAGCGCAATAGAATATTGATAAATAATTTTTGTGCTATACAAATGTATTTGTATTTGTATTTGTATTGGTGCTTCAAAATCAAGCCCCTGAGTGATCAACAACAAATTATCAAAGTAAACAGCGAAATAATTAAAAGCATTTACGTGGGTGTCCCGATGGTAGGACGTCCGACTTTCTAGGTCGCCAACCAGTAGATGAAGATAATTTGTGGTCTTAGATTTTTTTTACCTAAATATTTGAACCAAATGCAGAGCAATTGGTTTTAACTGTTTCAAGTTTTCAAAATAAAAAACCTTTGTGGTTTATTTTTGCACTGATATCACTTTTTATGTCACAAACTGCAGGTTGTTTGGATTTCCAGAGCATTACACAGATGTGGGTTGCCTGAATTTAGAAAGAAGACAGAAACTAATTGGCCGTGCTTGGAGTGTACCAGTCATCAAACACCTTCTCTCGCCACTGAAACATTATTTCAAGGTCAAGGACACATAGATGTTCACCAGTGTTTTATTGAAAGCTATCTGTAATAGGCCAGTTGTACAAAGTACCTTGTATTAATTTGTGTTAGTGTTATGGTGATAGTGTTGGTCTGTCCATTACACATTTGTCCCGAGCAGAACACTTTTAAAGGGAAGTTTAGATGTTACAGTCAGTTTTATAGCTTCGTAAATTCTAAAAAAAAGAACAAAAAATTATATTTTCATTAGTTGAAAAAACCTGCTTTTTTCTAAATTTGTTATTTGTTTTGTATTATTATTTTGTCAGAACTGCACCAGATAGTGCTCCTAGAAACAGATGAAAAGTTCTGTGGTTAGCATACCTCTTGTTTCCAGTCACCTTGAATTATCAACTTTAATATCTTTAAATGGCATAAAAGCTAGGGTTTTTTTTATGGACATCTTAATTTTCTGTTTATTTTTTAATCAGATGTTTTGATACAGCCAGTGCCGGTCTTCTAAACTTGTAGGCAGGTAATATATACACAACACTAGCTTATCTCTTGCGCACATTTTACACTTCTTTAAGATGTGTGGGCCTGTAACTACCAAAGTTGGCTATCATTTATATACAATTAACCTTATGGGTTGTTACAGCAATACTATTTCTCAGCAACTGATACACTAGTTGGTCTATTCTGTCTGCATTTTCCTTAGTATTGGAGATGAGAGAGAGAAGAGAGAGAAAGGACATAGTTGGTCTCTCTGTGATAAACACTTAAGGTTTAAATTCTGTTCCATTTTCACTTAGTTGTTTACAGAGATTTTGAGAAAATAAATGTTTGCAAGTTAACTTACTAGTGTTGTTTAATGATTCTTAGCTCACTAGAGAACAATGTTTTCAGGATAAGCTTTTTTTATCACCCTTTGTCTGCTGTATGTTGTCAACTTTTCCCCTAAAATCATTATCTCCTGAACTACTCGTTCATAATACTGTTGTCAAGTATCTTTTACAAAGATTGTTATAATTTAGCCCAGGGGTCATTCAAGTTCAGTCCATCGGGAAAGTTTTCTACATAGACTTGTATGGGCAAACTTTCAAAATCTTGACAGAAACCGCAAGGCTGAAATTCTTTAAATTAGGTGATCAGTATTATCATGTGGTACTCTACCCAGATTATTAAAATTATGTTCCTGAAACAATTCTTGGCTCCAGTCGATTGGTCAAAAGTTTTATTTAGAAATAAATACTGGTAGTAAAATTTCTACCCAGATTATTAAAATTATGTTCCTGAAACAATTCTTGGCTCCAGTCGATTGGTCAAAAGTTTTATTTAGAAATAAATACTGGTAGTAAAATTTCTACCCAGATTATTAAAATTATGTTCCTGAAACAATTCTTGGCTCCAGTCGATTGGTCAAAAGTTTTATTTAGAAATATATACTGGTAGTAAAATTTCTTCTTATGTAACCACATGACCTAGGCTTCTAAAATGTTGTACAAAGCAATGGATAGTTGACTTCTATCAAGATTGTTTAAGTTCAAACTTTGGTCCTGTGGTCATATTTGTGTCGCCCTCTCGAAGAAACAGCGATACATAGGGACCGCTTTGTCCTTCCATCACGAAAACTTAACGTTGGCTATATCTTTGCCATTTCTTAACATTTCCTTAACAAACTTTCAAATCGTATTGCTTATGACAACAGGGTGGGGATGATGCCTAAATCGTTAGGTCAAGGTCACATTTGACAGAATTATGCCCCTTTTTAGCTCACCAGAGTATTGCTTAGGGTGAGCTTTTGGGATCATTGATTGTCCGGCGTACATCGTCAACAATGTACATTTCCTCCTAAACCGCTAAGCCAACATTGATGAAACATGCCTAAGATATTCCTTGCATGAAGCTCTACCAAAATTGTTCAAAGAATACAATTCCATCAAGAACTCTGGTTGCTATTGCAACTGAAAGAAAAAGCTTTGAAAATCTTCTTGTCTGAAACCACAAGGCCCTGAGCCTTAAGATTTGGTGTGTAGCATTGTCTAGTGGACCTCTACCAAATTTGTTCAAATTATACCCCTGGGGTCAAATTTGTCCCCGCCCCCGGGGGTCAGTTGATTTTACAAAGGCTTATAAAGTGAAACTTTAAAAAATCTTCCCGTCTGAAATCACAAGGCCCTGAGCCTTAAGATTTGGTATGTAGCATTGTCTAGTGGACCTCTACCAAGTTTGTTCAAATTTTGGCCCAGGGGTCAAATTTGGCCACGCTCAGGGGTCATTGGTTTTTCATAGGTTTATATAGGAAAAAAAATTGAAAATCTTCCATCAAGAACTCCGGTTGCTATGGCAACTTAAAGGAAAAACTTTGAAAATCTTCTTGTCTGAAACCACAAGGCCATGAGCCTTAAGATTTGGTATGTAGCATGTTATAGTGGACCTCTACCAAATTTATTCAAATTATGCCCCTGGGGTCAAATTTGGCCCCACCTTGGGGGTCAATTGATTTTACATAGGCTTATATAGAGAAAACTTTGAAAAATCTTCTTGTCTGAAACCACAAGGCCCTCAGCCTTAAGATTTGGTATGTAGCATTGTCTAGTGGACTTCAACCAAGTTTGTTCAAATTATAACTCAAGGGTCAAATTTGGCCCCACCCCAGGTTCATTGGCTTTACATAGCCTTATATCTTAGCATTGTCTAGTGGACTTCAACCAAGTTTGTTCAAATTATAACTCAAGGGTCAAATTTGGCCCCACCCCAGGTTCATTGGCTTTAGATAGCCTTATATAAGGAAAACTTTGAAAATCTTCTCTGAAAGGACAAGGGCCTGAACCTTAAGATTTAGGAGCATTGTCTAGTGGACTTCAACCAAGTTTGTTCAAATTATAACTCAATGGTCAAATTTGGCCCCACACCGGTTCATTGGCTTTACATAGCCTTATATAGGGAAAACTTTGAAAATCTTCTCTGAAAGGACAAGGGCCTGAACCTTAAGATTTAGTATGTAGCATTGTCTAGTGGACCTCTACTGAGTTTCTTCAAATTGTACCCATGGGGTCAAATTTGGCCCCACCCCTGGGGTCATTGGTTTTACATAGGCTTATATAGGGAAAAATTTGAAAGTCTTCTTGTCTGAAACCACAAAGCCCTGAGCCGTATAAGATTTGGTATGTAGCATTGTCCAGTGGACCTCTATCAAATTTATTCAAATTATGTCCCTAGTGTCAAATTTGGCCCTGTCCCAGGGGTCAGTTGATGTTACCTAGGCTTATATAGGCAAAACTTTAAAAAAACCTCTTGTCTGAAACCAGAGCCTAGAACTTAGACATTTTTAATGGAGCATCAGTTAGAGGTCATCTACCAAGTTTGTTCAAATTATGTCCCTTGAGTGAAATTCGGCCCTGCCCTGGGGGTCACTTGTATTCATATAGGTTTATATAGGGAGATTCTTAAAAAAGCTTTTGATGTTAGCTCAATAGCAGACCCAAAGGCAAAGTATTCAGGTGAGTGATCTAGGGGCATCATGTTCCTCTTGTTGTACTTGGATTTTGTCATGAAATCTAAATCGGCTAAAACTACCGGTATGCCATTTCTTAATATTTCTTCAAACTTTTAATGCTTACAATTGTATCACTTAAGACAACACCATTTCTCAAGGGCAGATAACCCTCAAATTCATTTTGCAATGCTATGCCCTTTTTTATACCCACAAAACGAAGTTTGGGGGTATATAGTAGTCACCCGATGGTTGGTTGGTCGGTCAAGCTGTAAATTGTCAAGAGAATAACTTGAAAAATACTGGTTGGAATTCAGTGCAACTTCATACAATGGTGAAGCACAATGAGAGGAAGTGCAGTGTCCAAGAATCATACCTCCATCTTCACTATTTGCAGAGTTATTGCCCTTTATTGGTTTTCCTTGTCTGGAGCCTAACTTGAAAACTACTGGCTGGAATTCAGTGCAACTTCAAACAATGGTCAAGCACAGTGAGAGAAAGTGCAGTGTTAAAGAACTATAACTCCATCTTCACTATTTGCAGAGTTATTGCCCTTTATTGATTTTCCTTTTCTGGAGAATAACTTGAAAACTATTGGTTGGAATTCAATGCAACTTCATACAGTGGTCAAGCACAATGAGAGGAAGTGCACTGTATAAGAGCTATAACTCCGTCTTCAGTATTTGCACAGTTATTGTTCTTTGTTGGTTTTCCTTGTCCAGAGTATAGCTTGAAAACTACTGGTTGGAATTCAGTGCAACTTAAATTCATACAATAGTCAAGCACAATGACAGGAAATGCATATACAAGAACCACAACTATCTTTAATTGCCCACAACCATAAATCTTTTTCAATTTTTATGCCCCCAATCTGGGTGGGCATTTAGATTTGCCCTTGTCCGTCCCAAAAAGTTGTGTCGCCTGTAGCTCCAAAAGCACTGGAGCTAGAGTCAAGAAACTTTACAGAAATGTTGATCAGCATGTGAAGTTGTGCACCTGGGGTTTCCCTTGTAGATTTATTTGGAACTGTTACAGTTATGGCCCCTTACTTAGTCAAAAATAGTAATTTTCAACTTGTGTTGCCAGTACCTTCAAAAGCGCAGCACCTACAGTCAAGAAACTTTACAGGAATGTTGATCAGCATGTAAAGTTTGGCACCTGGGGTTTCCCGTATAGATTTATTTGGAACTGTTAGAGTTTTGGCCCCTTACATACTCAAAATTTGCAATTTTCAACTTGGGTCGCCTGTAACTGCAAAAGCACTGGAGCTAGAGTCACCCTGTTCTGACAGAGTTGACATACTGTATCTGACTGAAGCAAATGTCTATGAGAATCAAGTACAGTACCATCATGTTGGGTGGAGCCTGACATGTTTGCCTATGTCATGGGAAGACAACTGCCATTGTTTGTTGTTCTACACACAAGATATGTTGCCAGTGAAAACTTCCAGTGTTTCACATCAACCTCATATGGAACAAGTGTCAGTTACCATCTCATCAGAGCTCTGTCCAAGGTCATTCTGTCTTCTCGATAGATCTCCATCCTCGAACATAACAGACTTTATTAATGATCTAACACATATTGCAGACCAAACTTCTCCAGATGTACTGCTTGGAGATTTCAACTTAGCTTTTAATTCTACAAATTATACAAGACTGTCACAGAAGTTGAATAACTATTCCCAGTGTGTGCAGCTCCCAACTAACAGAGGTGATTCCACACTTGACCTTCTCTACATACAGAATAATATTCTACAATCCAGATTATCCTGCCTGTCAACCTACGTCTCAGACCACAGCATTGTTGCCCTACTGTTTGATACCTAAAACAATTTTTTTTCTTAGTGAGTTTAACGCTGTTCCAATGGTCAAATTGCAGACTCAGTTTGATTGAGCATGTTCATGGACAGTAATGAAAAATGCAAGTTACCGTCCACGCCCGTTTGCACCAGCTTAAGCAGAATTCAACATTTAAGTATGGAAATGGTGAAATTTTGGTCCAACAGTTGCTTAAAATTGTTTGCTATTTAGATGACAATGGACATTTTATAAACAGTCTGACTTACAGAACATAATTATAACTTAGGAACTTAGTACAAATTAGACATGAAAACGCCTGTTTACCATCTGCAAACTCCAAGAATGTCCAACTATGCATACAGAATTGTGAAGGATAATATTCATCCATTGATCACAGTGTTGGAGACAGTATTTTGAGTCTTTACACCGCAACAGGTTTCTTATAGTTGTCAATTTGTTAAACCAATCTTATTAATGATTCAGCATGTATGACTATCTCGTTGCCATATTGCTAGCTATATGAGTAGCTAGGTTGAGTGGGGGCATCTGTGTGCTATGGATACATTTCTAGGTTTACAAAGTATTATGTTACTAATAACTTCCTCCGTTCCGAAGCGGTCTTGTGGGGGTATTAATCACATTTAGTGATAGCTCTAGTTCAACTTAAATTTCTTAGTTAACGTTTTTGTTAATGTCAATATTTTAAAAAATGTCAAAGATATTCCATTCAAACTTGGAATACTTGATCACCTGCAAGACCCCTGCAAAGCTTGTTGGTACCCATGTCCCTGGGGTCAAAGTTAGCCCCCCAGGGGTCACTGGATTTTGCTTATACTTATATATAGGAAAAAACTTCTTAAGCCTAGAAATAATATATTAACTGACATGAGATGGGTAAGTACAAGTAATCCCCCCACCTCCTCCCACCCTATAGAGCATGCCTGGGACATGCTTTCTCATAGACTTTCTTTGCGTCCGATGCCTGTGCAGAACGTCGTGAGCTTTCTCATGCTCTTGTAGCAGAATGGGATGCCATACCACAGGAAATGATTAGACGTGTCACCAGGAGCATGCCCAGACGATGCAGAGAGTGCCTAAACGCCCGAGGGGGATACACTCATTACTGACACTGACTATGGAACGTTTCCAGGCCTGAATGTGCTTTTACAGACATTGATTGTTCTCCTGTAAGACCGCCATTTCAAAGTTAATTTGATATTGTTCATATCCTGGAAACTGTCTCTGTTCAGGAATGTGCCTGTTGGCGATGAAAATGCCGATTTGTTTTTGTGAAAAAAAGAATTTTGTTATTTCTGTAAAAGATATTCATAAATCTACTCAACATGTATGGTATTTTTATAAATTATATGGGCGCTCCTTTATTTTGAGAAGTGTATTTATGACTAATGCTTAAAAACTAACTTACTGACAATAAATAAGTCAGATAATCACATTATAGATTGTTTTTTCCTTTCATAGTGCTATACCGTAACGCGGTATAATTATACCGCAAACACATCAGAGGAAGCACATTGTGGTAAAGGGATTTCAAATGAAACATCATTTGGAAACAATTATACATAACAAAGTTATGGCCAATTTTAGCAACATTCAGAAATTTGACCTTAAAGGTCAAGGTCAAGTTCAGTTTAATCTTTCTTTGGAGGTATTGTCTAAAAGGTAGTTATGTCCAAGCATGAAGACACTACATCCATTAACAACAAAGATATGGCCAAGTTAAGTAATGTCAAAGTCATTTAAAGGTCAAGGTAATGCTTGAATTGTTCAACACGTTTGTTTTATTCTCAGTGTTGTTTTGTCCCTGTATAGATCAAATCCGTCCATAAATAACAAAAGTTTGGCGATTTTTGCAAAATGCAATAATTCGAACTTGACTGTAAAGGTCATTTAAAGGTTGAGGTCATACTTGAATAATTTAACATGTAGGTTTTGTCATGAGCATTGTTTTGTCAAAGTATTAATAAAAAAGAACTAAAAATGACATTATGACCAATATGAGCAAAATTCAATAATCTGACCTTGATGGTCAGGGTCACAGTTGAATGATTCAATGTGTCAGTTTTGTCTTAAGTGTTGTTTTATCCCAGTATAAATAAAATCAAACCATAAATAACAAAAATTTGGCTATTTTAGGCAAGTTCAATAACTGGACCTTAAATGTCAAGGTCAAGGTTATACTTATAATAAATTAAAATGTCGAATTTGTTGTTTTATCAAAGTATAAATTAAATCCATAAATAAACAACAGATTCGAAAATTTAAGCAAAATACAGTAATGGGTCATTGACTGTCAAGGTCATTTTAGGGTAAAGGTCATATCTGAATTATTCAACATGTAAGTTTTGTCAAAAGTGTTGTTTTGTCCAAGTGTGAATCAAGTCTAACCATAAATTACACAATTATGACCAATCTTATCAAAATTCAATAATTTGATCTTGCTAGTCAAAGTCATTTTTTAGGTCCAGGTCAAACTTCAATCAAAATGTCGGATTTGGCAAAAGTATTGTTTTGTCCAAGTATAAATCAAATCCATCAATAAATGACAAAGTTATGACAATTTAAGCAAAATTCAAACATCTGACCTTGACGATGAAGGTCATTTTTAGGTCATGGTCACACTTGAGTTATTCAACATGTCGGTTTTGTCACAAGTGTTTTGTCAAAATGTGAATCAAAACCAACCATAAACAACAAAGTTATTACATTTTAAGCAAAATTTAATTATTTGACCTTGACGGTCATGGTAATTTTAAGATTAAGGTCAAACTTGAATAATGTATCTAGTCGGCTTTGTCATAAGTGTTGTTTTGTCGAAGTCTGATTCAAATCCAACCATAAATAACAAAATTATGGCCAGTTTTAACAAAATTCAATGATTTAACCTTGACTGTCAAGGTCAGTTAAAGGTCAAGGTCAAACTCGAAATAATCATAATGTCGGATTTGTCATAAGTGTTGTTTAGTCCAAATATGAATCAAATCTTAAGATAAATGAGACAAGTATGACAATTTAAGCAAAATTCAATCATCTGACCTTGACGGTCAAGGTCATGGTCATATCGGAGTTATTCAACATGTCGGGTTTGTCATAAGTGTTGTTTTATCCAAGTATAAATCAAATCCAACTATAAATACTAAAGTTATGGACAATTTTAGCAAAATTTAATAATTTGACCTTGGAGGTGGAGTTCATATATCAGTCAAGGTCTTATCTGAAAGAATCAAAATGTCGGATTTGAAGGTGAAGGTCATTTATGAGTCAATGTCAAGTTGAGTCTTGTTCGCTTGAAGATCTTGTCCAAAGAGTTGTTGTGTCCAAGTATGAAGACAATCCACCTATTAATAATTAAGTTTGAGTAAATTTTAACAAAATTCAATAATTTGACCTTGAATTTGAAGGTCATTTATAAATCAAGTTCAAGTTTAGTCTGGTCTACTTGAAGGTCTTGTCTAAAGGGTTGTTGTGTCCTAGTATGAAGATAATCCATCAAGGAATATAAAAAATCATGATCAATGTTAAAGTTTTCGGACGGCAACGATACCATGACTTTGACAATAACTCGATTTTTTTTTCAAAATAAGTCGAGCTAACAAGGCAGTCTGAAGGACAGCTAAATCCCCTTCCGCAGCAGACATGAATGTGTACTTCTTGACCTTTAACAAAGCATGACCTTGATGTTGTGCCATGCATATTATAAGCACATAGTCTCATGATAGCAATTATTTGTGCCAAGTTATTTAAAATCTTCTATAAAGTCAAAAAGTTATGGAGAACATTTAAGCTTGACCTTAGGGGTAGCAACCTGGAAGTTGGGTTCTGCACATCGTGTCATAGTGGTGATCATTTGTGCAAAGTAATTAAAAAACTTTTTGTAAGTCAAGTTAGTAAGTTATAGAGCAGACGTGAAATGTGGATATTTGACCTTTAACTGTGACCTTGACCTTGTGGGTAGCAACTGTAGCGTATTGTTTTAACTACACTGAAAATCACAATACAACACTTTATATCCATTTAATCACTTTTTAATCACATTTAAATCCGCATTTCAAAGTATCCTTTACATCAACTTTTACCAACATAGTCCCAGAACACCTTCACATCAACACATTATATAGTCATGAGAATGGCGCGAAAATTCTTGTGAATTACATGATTTACATGATAAACGTGAATTAAAGTAAACCTTTCCATATTTCTCGCCAAAAAACCTCAGTAGGAGAAAAGAGGAGTAAACATACATATTATATAGTCAACAAACTTTACAAAAGCACGTGAAACATGAGAATATAATAAAATAAACATGAATTAACAATGTTAATCGCAAGTTTGCGACACTCCCCACCAAGTAACTTAGTTCTTTATTTATGTATTCTAACACTATCCGCAATTTGCCGACAATAAACAAAGAAGGAATTGAGCGTGATATATCAGGCAGTATAGCACGCTGAATACAAGCGCGCGCCCGCTAACGTCACTGAGAACGCCACTGTTAAATAGTGCACATACTTACGTCCCTTATAAATATACGTACGTGTTAGAATGGAAATAGATTTTAACATTTTCGTGATCTACCGTCGTATATATCACGGTTTCTCGTTCATATGCGTAATTATTTAATCACTCAGGCCTACGGCCTTCGTGATTAAATTACTACGCATCTGAACTCGACACCGTGATATATCAGACGGTATATTACTCAAACTTAAAATCTATTTCCTAATTATTTAAGTTTCAAACAAACAAAAAAATTACATTACAACAAATGAAAACTATACTCTATCTTTTCTATTTCACATGTACAAGAGTTCAAAATAAATAGGGATGCAAACGGTAACTTTTTCATTTACCGGGTAACCTGACGCTGTTACCTGTAAACTTACCGGTTAACCGATAAACAATGAAAATAATTTCGTGCCGACTAGTCACTGTTTATGATATGTACACTTTTAAAGCGAAACCGAAAGTTGATGGGATAGTGTTTACTATTCGGATCCTGCGGGCCGAAAGAGTATTGTGATCGCTTATTAGATACATATCCGTCCCCCTCGTAATTTCTTACTGCTTTAAATTCATTAATATGATTTAATAAATGTATGCGATCGTTGTCGGTAATATAAAACGTTTTCAATCTTTGTTTTAATGTTTCATTCTTATAATGAAATGTATTGCATTAGATCTACCTACATAAAATAAATAAAAAGAACACCGAAGACTTTTATCTTTTATTTAATTACACAAAAACAAATTAACTGCTTCGAAAAACAAACTTGACTTAACGTGCTAATTGTTAAGAAATCATCAATGGCGATCTGCCTTTAGTCTCAATTAAAGTTTCTAGCGAGTAGGAAACAAACGATAGTGTTAATTAAACTCTTAATTGGCAGCTGCAAATAGGAGACGCATTGTTTATATAATTGTTGATCATAACAATGGCAAAAGTGACAATTACCAAATAATCGAGAGGCGTCTTTTGTATAAGGTTGACACTTGTATTGTTCTACGCGCATCTGGGGTTTACCACCATGACGATCGATAACAAGTATAAGCATTTCCAAAAATGCTTGAAATCGCCGTTCAGCCATGCATTTCGTCTTATCCATAGATGAATGTATTTCATGTTCTTCATTCATTAATTTGATAATCTTACAACATGCTTTGCACTGAAAAGCGAAGTTATATTTGATAATTTTCACACAGAAATTATAAAGTAGATTAAATATACATTGTAATTTTTATTTTAGCTGGACTATTTTTGAATGCAGACGATTTGGCTTCTTAATGAAAAACATATCGCCCTAACCCTAATGAAGCATATATAAAACACGGAAAAATCCTGATCAAACTCCTCGCACCGGTTAAGTCACGCTTTGCTACTTTTACTGTACTAATCAGGGGAAGTAACCCCTGCAGGGATTTTGTATCCTGATTAGAACCGCCCGGAAGCAAGCATTAATTTTTTTCTTTAAGTGCAAGTTTTTGAAAAAAACAAACAAACCATACTCTTATTTAGACTACATTCTCTAGTTAAAAATGACATGTAGCAAAAATATTGCGATTATCCTGTGTTTATCCTACACCAGCCTGAAGACTGGTCCTGAGATCGTACATTCATGATGGTATTTTTCAGTTGTAAGAATAAGTAACCCGACAAACATGGCGGTTTGGCGAGTCCATTTACGCATCCCTTGCAGAAGAATTTTGACGTCCATTTTGTTATCATGTGATATGAAATGCTTTGCTTTGATTGGCTAAAGGCAGGCGGTGTACAGGCAAAACTGTTCAAATCTTGTTAATTGTATATATCGCCGTCCAGGGACGGCGATAAATACAGTTGTCAGCGCGGCGCGCTTGTTTGGTAGTTTTTACTTTAAAAGTTTGTTTTTAACTTTTTTTTTCGGTTAACCTCACCGAAAAATTGTTACCGGTTAACCGATTATTCGGTAGGTTAACCGGTTAACCTTTTGCACCCCTTAAAAAAAAACCCATCATCAAATCAAAATAAAACATAAACGTACATTTCTTAATGGTACTATATAATTGTTCATTATATTTTTACCCTCGGTTTCATAAAGTCGATTGTATCATAACTCCAAATCAGTACACACTGCTAACTAATAATCAGTCTGATAACAGTCACTACAGAAGTAATCTGTCGAACCCACGATATCATTTCCTCGGTACTAATACTTCTTCTCAAAACAAATGAAATATCTCTGTGTCAAAACTCTAACATCTGGATCAATATTACTGACTTCATTCAGCGGTTGATCCTCAGAAATGTCACTATAATCCGTGTCATAGTTATCATTCTCACTTTCGGTAACCATGGCATCTTCCGCGTCTTCCGCAGGTTGAAACATTGATTCACTATCACTAACCTCCGAAACAGACTCATAAGTCACTCTTATTTTCGCTGATATCACCCTGACCTTTGCTTACAGTATTTTTCTCTTCTAAAAGTTCAAAGATACTCTCATCATCACTTACATCTCGAAGAGCATCTTTTATTTCCACGAGTTGCACGTAACGACATCTCCCTTGCTTCAGATCTATTAATTCCATGTACATTACACAGATGAGTACACAAATAACTTCTTCTTATAAACTTTACCTCACAGTCATTAACAACACAATTCCAGTGCTCTAAATCCATATGTTTCTCAAGACAGTGTCTAATTAAATTTCTCTTATGTTTGTAGGTTTTATTGCAGGTATTACACTTTTAATTTCCCATGATGAATTTGACAAAATAGAACGTCTAAACACTTCAAAATTAAGCTAAACCATAAGTTAAAACACAGTATACACTTATATACACAAACTGCATACTTTCACGTGGACTTTCTGGGTCTTGCTTCACAGAATTTGACAGCTTGACTTGCTCCGTTTCACATTTACGCGTGAAACCGTTTTGTTATAATGATTTGCTCCGTTGAATTTAATAATAACTGTATAACTCCGTTGTTACTATAAACACTCAGTGTCAGTTCTCGTACTTTGTTTATACATTAAATAACTAATTTTATTTTCTTTCTGGCTTCTTCTGAAGCTTTCTGACAAGGACGAGAGGACCTCCCCACCGAAAAAAATTGGCGACGATACTACTTCTTTTGTTTCTATATTACTGCATTCTATAGGATAGAGCATATTGAAAGGTCTTGTTGACACATTTCCGGAAGTAAGACACACTTTTGCAGACCGTATATATCCATCCTTGCTTTTTCGTACACTCGAAATTCTTCCTATTTTCCAGCTGCCTCTGGGAACGTTATCCTTAACCAACACTACATCACCAACTCTTGGATTTTCATGCGATAATACCCTTGTTGATTTTCATTGAGTTTGACTTCTTTCTCGCAGACTAGTTAAATACTCCTCTCGCCAGATTCTCCAAAATTCATTCAATAACTTCTGACCTTTTTTCCAAATATTCAGCATACGATCAACTGAAGTTTCTTTTTCTACGTAATTAGGATCTGTGGAACAGGTAGATACTGGAATTCCAATTTTAGGGTTAAGAGTTAAAAAATGAGACGGTGTTATACTGGAGTTTATGTCATTCCCTACATACATAATAATCTCCTTCCAAGTGATTTTCTCAACGCCCGTTTTACAACTCCTACCAACCGTTCATAAAATCCTCCCATCCAAGGAGACAACTCCGGTATAAAATGCCACTGAAATCTTTTTTCTGACACATAAGTTCGCACATCTACACATTTCATTATTTTATTCCACTCCGTCTCTATAACTTTACTTGCCAACTTAAATTGCGCCGCATTGTCACTAACGCATATCACTGGTGTACCTCTAACACTAATGAAACGTTTTAAACTAAGAATAAACTCCTCAGCGGTCAAGTCTTGAATAACTTCAAGGTGGATTGCCCGAGTTACCATACATGTGTACAAACAAATCCAAACCTTTTTTCTTCATCTGATGTTTTAATCTTCAAGGGTCCGAAGTAATCAACCCCTGTGTTCGAGAATGCCGGAGATTCTTGTATTCTAGAAGCTGGTAATGACGCCATTGGTGGCATTTTGTATGGCCCGCCTATCTTTTTTGATTTTAAAAATGTCATCGCATGATCGTCTAAATATAGACCTAGATTTCTACTTAAATTCGTACTTGATTTTAATGAAATACTGTTTTTCTCTGGCATAAAATGCTTCTTTTGGACATATTTGAACCAAATCGTTTCAGCTTCTTCTATGTTCCTAAAAAGCTGGACAGTGGATCCCAAAAATCATAAGTATCTAAGTCTTTGGCAGATCAGTTGGGACTGAAAAGTGAAAAGACTGAAGAACTGAAGATTGCTACATTCGGAAACAGTGATTCAAAAACACTGAAGACTTATACCACGACACTGAGTTTAAAACTCAAAAACGGTGAGAGTATGAACATATGTGCTAATATTGTGCCTGTTATTAGTGGTGATTTACACAGAAAGAAGATTGACATGTCTTCTAGATGAAGAATAACAGTCATCTTTTGAACACTTTGGACTTAGCAGATTTTCTTCCGAAAGAATGTGAAACCACTAGTGTAGAGAAACAGCTTCTTCATCACTATGTACACCTATGTCATAGTGGTGATCACTTGTGCAAAGTAATAACAAGAGGGCCATGATGGCCCTAGATCGCTCACCTGAGTATTTTAGCTGTAGGTTTGCTGTTAAGCAGTATTTCATGTTTTAATTGAAAATATGTAAGTAATGTAAATATAATTATATAAACATGTAAAATATCAGTCAATAAATACAGGCTCTATGACAAAAAGTATAAATATCTATCATAAGCTATGGTGACCTTGACCTTAACCCAGTGACCTCAAACTCTACCCACGGAATATAGGATCCATGCAGAGAAAATTTGCTGTAGCTTTAAAATAAAAAGTAGGTCAAAACTATAGCTAATGCTATGGTGTTTTTCAAATCGGATCAAAAAACTGTACACATGGTCCAAATTTCATTGCCATAGCTCCAAAATCAAAAACGTAGGTCAAAATATAGATCAATCGATGACATTTTTGAAATCGGAAGAAAAAACTGTGCATATGGTCCAAATTTCATTGCCATAGCTCCAAAAACAAAAAGTAGGTCAGTAGGTCAAAAATATAGGTCATGAGATGATATTTTTTAAATCGAAAGAAAAAACTGTACACATGGTCCAAATTTCATTGCCATAGCTCCAAAAACAAAAAGTAGGTCAGTAGGACAAATATATAGGTCATGCGATTACATTTTTGAAATTGAAACGAAAAACTGTGCACATGGTCCAAATTTCATTGCTGTAGCTAAAAAACAAAAAAGGTCAGTAGGTCAAAAATATAGGTCATGCGATGACATTTTTGAAATCGGAACAAGAAACTGTACACATGGTCCAATTTCATTGCCATAGCTACAAAAACAAAAAGTAGGTCAGTAGGTCAAAAACATAGGTCATGCGATGACAGTTTTGAAATCGAAATGAAAAACTGTGCACACATGGTCCGAATTTCATTGCTGTAGCTAAAAAACAAAAAAGTAGGTCAGTAGGTCAAAAATATGGGTCATAATATGACGTTTTGGAAATCAGAACAAAAAACTGTAAACATAGTCCAAATTTCATTGCCATAGCTCCAAAAACAAAAAAATAGGTCAGTAGGTCAAAAATATAGGTCATGCGATGACATTTTTGAAATCGGAAAGAAAAAAATGTACACATTGTCCAAATTTCATTGCTATAGCTTCAAAAACAAAAAAGTAGGTCAGTAGGTAAAAATATAGGTCATGCGATGACATTTTTGAAATCGGAACAAAAAACTGTACACATGGTCCAAATTTCATTGCCATAGCTCCAAAAACAAAAAGTAGGTCAGTAGGTCAAAAATATAGGTGATGCGATGACATTTTTGAAATCGAAACGAAAAACTGTGCACATTGTCCAAATTTTATTGCTGTAGCTAAAAAACAAAAAAGTAGGTCAGTAGGTCAAAAATATAGGTCATGCGATGACATTTTTTAGAAATCTGAACAAAAAACTATACACATGGTCAAAATTTCATTGCCATAGCTCCAAAATCAAAACGTAGGTCAGTAGGTCAAAAATATAGGTCATGCGATGACATTTTTGAAATCGGAACAAAAACCTGTACACATGGTCCAAATTTCATTGCTGTAGCTAAAAAAAAGGAGGTCAGTAGGTCAAAAATATAGGTCATGATATGACGTTTTTGAAATCAGAACAAAAATTGGTAAACATGGTTCAAATTTCATTGCCAAAGCTCCAAAAACAAAAAGGAGGTCAGCAGGTCAAAAGTAAAGGTCATGCGATGACATTTTTAAAATCAAAAACGAAAAACTGTGAACACGGTCCAAATTTCATTGCCGTAGCTAAACAACAAAAAAGTAGGTCAGTAGGTCAAGGGGGGAGGGGGTGAGTGGCCCCCTATGGGAGGGGGGATGAACCCAATGTGGTCACGGTGCATACAACCAAATATCTAAGCTTCAGGCCTTGCAGTTTGTGACAAGAAGATTTTAAAAGTTTTTTGCTATATAACTCTATGTAAAACATGTGACCTCTTGGGCGGGGCCAGTTTTGACCCAGGGGCCATGATTTGAACAATCTTGGTAGAGGTCTACTAGACAATGCTCAACACCAAATATCTAAGCTCCATGCCTTGTAGTTTCTTAAAGAAAATTTTTAAAGTTTTCCCTACATGTATATAACTCTATGTAAATCAAATAAGCCCTGGGCGGGGTCAGTGCTGCCCCAGGGTCACAATTTGAACAATCTTTGTAGAGGTCCACTAGATGATGCCTCGTACCAACTAGAACTATCGCTGAATGCGATTCATACCCCCACCAATGTCCTTGACAGAAGACGACATGGAAAGGTGGTTAAGGGAATAACTTTAGTTGCACAAATACATATACATGTACATAAAAAGAAATTATCTCTGGTGAAAAAAACAAACAAATTGTACAGGTAATAGTATAAATATATATTGTCAAATCATGTTCGAAACAGTTACAAATAACCTTTCATTTTCGTGAATATCTGTTCTAGTTTCAGAAACATTTAAGTATTAATGGTTATATCAGAACATTTTCTTAGCCTAAAAGGGGCATAACTTGTGTCATAATTCAATGGAATTGTAGAATTTTCGTCATCTGAGCTTGCTTGTAACCATTCATATAAATTTTAAGTTTCAAGTAAATATCTGTTCTGGTTTAAGAAATATTATAGTAAATAAATTTAAAGACATAAAAATGGACTTAACTTTGTCAAAATACAATACAAAGTTATCCCCCCCCCCACTTTTTTTAGTTATGAAACTTGACCTGCATATCTTACTTGCAACACTTCGTATATATTTGAAGTTTCAAATGATTATCTGTTCTAGTTTTAGAAATATTCAAGTACATGTTAAAATTTCAGAACATTTTCTAAGTCAATTTTTGACCTTCAAGTGTGGCCTTGACCTTAAGCTGGCACAAGGGTAAGATGGGTTCTGCACATTGCCCAGTTGGGGTGAACATTTGAGTCAAGTTTGAAGAAAATCCTTCCATTAGTATAGAATTTATAGAGTAGACACGACATATTGTCTAGTATTGATTGTAAGTAAATTAAGACTTAAAAAGGGGCATAACTTTGTCAAAATGCAATACAGAGTTATGAAACTTGACCTGCATATCTTACTTGTGATACCTCATATATCTTTTAACTTTCAAGCAAATACCTGAGCCAGTTTCAGAAATATTCAAGTACATGTTAAAATTTAAGAACATTTTCTAAGTCAATTTTGACCTTCAAGTGTGACCTTGACCTTAAGCCGGCACTATGGTAACATGGGTTCTGTACATAACCTTGTTGAGTTGAACATTTGAGTAAAGTTTGAAGAAAATTCTTCCATTAGTATAGGATTTATAGAGCGGACACGACATATTGTCTAATATTTGATTGTATGTAAATTTGAAGACTTAAAAAGGGGCATAACTTTGTCAAAATGCAATACAGAGTTATGAAACTTGACCTGCATATCCTAATTGTGACACTTCATATATATTTTAAGTTTCAAGCAAATACGTTTTCTAGTTTCAGAAATATTCAAATACATGTTAAAATTAAAGAATATTTTCTAAGTCAATTTTTGACCTTCAAGTGTGACCTTGACCTAATGCCGGCAAAAGGGTAACATGGGTTCTGCACATCCCCTTGTTGAGGTGAACATTTAAGCCAAGATTAAAGAAAATCTTTCAATTAGTGTAGGACTTAAAGAGCGGACACGACATAATGTCTAATATTTGATTGTTTGATATTTGACCTTCAATTGTGACCTTGACCTTGAGCTGACACCTGGGCAACATGGGTTCTGCACATCCCCTTGTTGAGGTGAACATTTCAGCCAAGTTTGAAGAAAATCCTTCAATTGGTATAGGATTTATAGAGCGGACACGATAATGGAGACGGACGGACGGACCGACCGACGCGACAAAGTGAATCCATTATAGCCCCCCCCCCCCACATTTTGTGGTGGGAGTATAAATATCTAAGCTCCAGGCCTTGCAGTTTCTGACAAGAAGATTTTTAAAGAATTTACTATATAACTCTATGTAAAACATGTGACCCCTTGGGCGGAGCCAATTTTGACCCAGGGGCCATGATTTGAACAATTTTGGTAGAGGTCTACTAGACAATGCTACACACCCAATATCTAAGCTCCATTAAAGGTTGACTCTATGAGAGGTCCACTGAACACAGTCAGTAGAGACATAACTAATTTGGTCAGGAGTGGATACCTAGGGTTCTCAAATGTCCTTAAGTTGAAGATTTTGGACCAGAAGTATTCATCTACTCGTTGTCCCTCAACGTAGTTATCTACCAACTCCTTCACCTGTCTATCAACAGAGAAGCTATTCAATTCCATAGCTAATTCTCCAGTTTCTTCCTTACTTAAAACATTTGGGAGTGTTTCAGCAAGTGCCTTGAAACTAAGGGAGGCTTGGTGATGCTCTACTAAATCTGGGTCCAGCACAGACAACCGCCTGAGTGTTTTGTTGTTCATAGGTAGCTGCAATAGCTTGGATGCTGCCATCTCATAGCCTGTCCTTAGATTCTTGTACATGCTGGAAACCCAGTGCTGTTGAGACTTATCTAGTCTGCTCTTGTTCAGGTCTACAAAAGCAAACTTTCCAACAGACAGGTCTTTGTCTGACTTCTGGATGTTCCTGTCTGTGACATCAAGCTTTAGCAGTTCCTTCACACTGTCAGGAATACACTCCGCCTTGATAAACATGGCAAGCACCTGTTTTGTAATGTCAACCATGTATCTGTGCAAAGCATGGATCTGAGGGCTCTCTGTCTGGAACTTTTTCACAAACCCTTGAAAAAAACTGACAGTAAACCACGGAACAAGTTCAACTTGATCACAGTTTCACTTCTATTAAGGAAAAGGGCACTCAAAATTCTGTCCTTCCTGTCATGGCTCGTTGCTGACTTCTGTTGTTGTTCCTGTGATATCTGGAGGAGACTGATTGCTGCCTGTGCTTCCACTGATACCCCATGTTGCTTGAAAATTTGGTCCATCAGCAGACTGAAAAGCAGTTTTAAATGTTTTCAAACATCATTGATACTTATGTCTGTGTTCTTCATTTGCTGATTTTTATTTCAATTATTATCATATTGCATTACTTTTACTGAATTTCTTCATTGCTTCTGTTTTGTGATTATATACAAATGAAAACTGGTAACTATTTAGCATAGGCAGGCAACATAAGACATTGTTACTGTATGATCTTCCTGTAAAAATCTAGAAATATTGTTCTGACAAGTTAATGAAAAACTTATTAAAATCAAAAATACTTTATAAATTATGTTAAGCAATAGTATAGACAAGAAGCATAATAGCAGAAAAAGAAATATATTTTGGCAAATTTAAAATAAACAAGAGGGCCATGATGGCCCTGGATCGCTCAATTGAGTACTTTGGCTGTAGGTTTGCTGTTAAGCAGTATTTCATTTTTAATTGAAAATATGTAAGTGCCTACAAACCAAATATGTAAAATATCAGTGAATAAATAAAGGCTCTATGACAGAAAGTAGAAATATCTATCATAAGCTATGGTGACCTTGACCTTGACCCAGTGACCTCAAACCCTACCCATAGGTAGACGTCCATGCAAGGAACCTATATACTAAATATCAAAGATATTGGTCTATAAATGAAGGCTCTATGAGGTACAGTAGATAAATCTATTTTTAGCCTCCGTGACCTTTAACCTAGTCTAATAATTTCAAAAAGCTTGATAAAGCTTGCTTCATGCCAAATTATAAAATTCTAGGCCTTGTGGTTTTAGACAAGAAGATTTTTAAAGATTTTCTTCTATACTGCTATTTAAAACTTGTGACCCCTCGGGCAGGGCCAATAGTGACCCCGGGGACATTTTTCAAACAAACTAGGTAGAGGTTCACTAGACAATGCTGCATACCAAATATTTAAGCTGTAAGCATTGAGGTTTCCAGTAAGAAGATTTTTAAAGATTGCCTTTTTTACATATTAAGGGCCCCCGGGGTGGGGCCGATTTTGACCCCGGGGCCAACATATAAACAATACTGGTAAAGGTTCTCAACACAATACTCCACACCAAATATCTAAGGTCTTGTCCTATTAGTTTCGGAGAAAAATGATTTTTCATATTTTTCCTATATAACTATATGTAAATCAAGAGAACCCTGGGGCGTGGCCAATTTTGACCCAGGGGACATAATTTGAACAAACTTGGTAAAGGTCCACTGGACAATGCTGCATACCAAATATCTAAATTCTAGGCCTAGGTATAGCACTTTGAAAGGAAAAAAATCAATTTATAATGTGATTACCCGACTTATTTTTTGTCAGTCAGTCAGTTTTTTAAGTATAAGTCATAAATATCACAAGAAATTTATAATACAGGAAAACTTTCTTTTTTTGTCATCTGGAGCACAGCCCCTTTAAAGTTGTGGAGTGGAGACGAAAGAGTTACAGACGGACAGACGTTGGGTTCTGCACATTGTGTCATAGTGGTGATCATTTGTGCAAAGTAATTAAAAAACTTTTCATAAGCCAAGTTAGTAAGTTATACAGCAGGCGTGAAATGTGGATATTTGACCTTAAACTGTGACCTTGACCTTGTGGGAAGCAACCTAATTTTTGCGCTCTGCACATCCTCTCATTATGGCGATCACTTCTGCCAAGTTATTTTTTTTTTTAAATTTTCAGCGGTTTAAAAGTTATGGAGCGGACACGAAATGTAGACTTTTTAACACTTGACCTTTAAGTGTGACCTTGACCTTGGGGGTAGCAACCCAATTATTGCGCTCTGCACATCGTCTCAAAATGATGATCACTTGTGCCAAGACGGAGGCCATTCCTATAATCCCCTCCCCGCTTTGCAAGAAACTTTGCAGGTAGATAGATCTTACTGAGTAGAAGTGCAATGTATAAGAACCATAACTCTGCATTGCCGAATTTTTGAGTAATTGCCCTTTGTTCATTTTTTCACTTTGAACTTTGTCCGAGACATTACTCTGAAACTACAAGAGGTATCAACAAGAAACTTTGTAGGTAGATTGTCTGTCCATATGTCTGTCCATCAGTATTTTCTTGTCTGGGACATAACTCTGAAACTACAAGAAGTATCAACAAGAAACTTTGTAGGTAGATAGATCTTATTGAGTAGAAGTGCAGTGCATAAAAACCATAACTCTGCATTGCCTAATTTTTGAGTTAGTGCACTAAGTTCATTTTTACACTTTGAACTTTGTTCGCGACTTAACTCTGAAACTACAAGAGGTATCAAAAACCTTTGGTTTACCTGTCACCAGCCTACTTCAGTGACCATGACACTGTCTGGATAGGACCGCCACTGTCTGAGTTGATAGAAAAATAAAGAATACAAGAGGGCCATGATGGCCCTGGATCATTCACCTGAGTACTTTGGCTGTAGGTTTGCTGTTAAGCAGTATTTCATTTTTTAATTGAGAATATGTAAGTGCCTACAAACCAAATATGTAAAATATCAGTGAATAAATAAAGGCTCTATGACAGAAAGTAGAAATATCTATCATAAGCTATGGTGACCTTGACCTTGACCCAGTGACCTCAAACCCTACCCATAGGTAGACGTCCATGCAAGGAACCTATATACTAAATATCAAAGATATTGGTCTATAAATGAAGGCTCTATGAGGTACAGTAGATAAATCTATTTTTAGCCTCCGTGACCTTTAACCTAATCATATAATTTCAAAAAGCTTGATAAAGCTTGCTTCATGCCAAATTATAAAATTCTAGGCCTTGTGGTTTTAGACAAGAAGATTTTTAAAGATTTTCTTCTATACTGCTATTTAAAACTTATGACCCCTCGGGCAGGGCCAATAGTGACCCCGGGGACATTTTTCAAACAAACTAGGTAGAGGTTCACTAGACAATGCTGCATACCAAATATCTAAGCTGTAGGCATTTAGGTGTCCAGTAAGAAGATTTTTAAAGATTGCCTTTTTTACATAATAAGGGTTCCTGGGGCGGGGCCAATTTTGACCCCGGGGCAAACATATAAACAATACTGGTAAAGGTTCTCAACACAATACTCCAGACTAAATATCTAAGGTCTAGTCCTATTAGTTTGGAAGAAAAATGATTTTTCATGTTTTTTCCTATATAACTATATGTAAACCAAAAGAACCCTGGGGCGTGGCTAATTTTGACTCAGGGGACATAATTTGAACAAACTCGGTAGACATCCACTAGACAATGCTGCATACCAAATATTTAAGCTGTAATCATTGAGGTTTCCAGTAAGAAGATTTTTAAAGATTGCCTTTTTTACATATTAAGGGCCCCCGGGGTGGGGCCAATTTTGACCCCGGGGCCAACATATAAACAATACTGGTAAAGGTTCTCAACACAATACTCCACACCAAATATCTAAGGTCTAGTCCCATTAGTTTCGGAGAAAATGATTTTTCATGTTTTTCCTATAGATGTAAATCAAGAGAACCCTGGGGCATGGCCAATTTTGACCCAGGGGACATAATTTGAACATACTTGATAGAGGTCTACTAGATGATGCTATATACCAAATATCTAAGCTGTAGGCATTGTGGTTTCTGAGAAGAAGACTTTTAAAGATTTCCTTTATAAGTCTATGTAAAATCAATTGACCCCCAGGGTGGGGCCTATTTTGACCCAGTGGCTTTGATTTGAAGAAATTTAGTAGAAGGTCCACTGGACAATGCTGCACACCAAATATCTAAACTCTAGGCCTTGCGGTTTCTGACAAGAAGATTTTTAAAATTTTTTCCTATATAACTCTATGTAAAACATGTGACCCCCGGGGCTGGGCCATTTTTTACCCAGGAGCCATGATTTGAACGAACTTGGTAGAGGTCCACTGGACAATGCTGCACATCAAATATCTAAACTCTAGGCCTTGTGGTTTCAGACAAGAAGATTTTTAAAGTTTTTCCTATATAATTCTATGTAAAACTAGTGACCCCTGGGGCAGGGTCATTTTTGACCCAGGGGTCATGATTTGAACAAACTTGGTAAAGGTCCACCTGATGATGCTTCATACCAAATATCTAAGCTCCAGGCCTTGTAGTTCTGGAGAAGAAGATTTTTAAAGTTCCAACTTTGAAAATCTATTTTTAGCTCCTGTGGCCTAGAAATGCAATGGACCTGAACCATTTGAACAATTTTGGTAAAGCTTCATGCAAGTAACATTCCTGCCAAGTTTCAGCAAGATTGGCCCAGCAGTTCAGGAGAAGAAGTTGTTTGAAGAAAAAGTTGACGACGCACAGACGGACGGACGCCGGACATCAGGCGATCACAAAAGCTCCCCTTGAGCACTTTGTGCTCAGGTGAGCTGAAAATGGTAACTGTCTTACATTCTTCATTGCATATTTAAACAGTTTTAACCTTTTTCAGCGACTACCAGTAACATAGTATCTTTATGCTGAATTTGGGCAAAGACTTTATGGACACACTATTCTGTGTCCAAAACCTATTCGGGGAGCACCCGGTTCTTGTGACTTTTATAATAAGTTTTGAAGTAAAATATCATGTTATTATATTCTCTCGGCATCTAGACATTTAATATATGTAAAAAATATTTTTATATCAAATCTCAAGTACAGCCCCTTCAAATTTACTTATGTTAATCTTAGTAAATAACCTGTTTTCAACATTGTGGGTTTTGCAGAATATCAGCATTACCTATACCAGATTGCTTCCTTGTGTTTGTTTTACTTTAAACTTCTTTATATTAATACCCAAATATATGTCATTCACGTTTTCATATTACTGTTTTAAGAGATACTGGCTGGCCTGCCTAGCTCAAATGGAAGAGCATCATATGGTCAATCCATGGGATAATGTTCAACCCCCCTTCCAGCAAAATTTCTCTGTGATAATGTATCGCAGACAATGCATCTACATGTATAGGTACATGTATAGGTCAGTTGTCACTCACCTCTAAATCAAGAGAGGAAGTAGTAAGTTGCTTGTGGACAGACTTGTTAGTAAATTGGTTTGATATGCAGGAACACTTGTTAGGTAGACAGAAGGCCAGGATATGACCACATCTGTTGAAACTGGGTAAACCTGGGTAAAACAACCAACCAGACAAGAGTTACTGCCCTGCATCTGCATAACACGAAAATTAAGGCCTCCAAACAAAGTGTACACAGGTCTGACACTACAAATCAAAGTGTAATCCAAATTCTTTGAAATGTGGGGAATAATTGAAACCCAAAACAACACAAACTAACCCCTGAATAAGCTCTTAAGATAAACATAAAAGAAAATTATTACTTCTTTATTCACATGTAGTTGCAGTTTTACTTCATTGTCATATAATTATAAATCTGGCGATTCAACTAAATAAAAAGCAGAATTGTAATGTTCTAAAACTTTTGTAACATTTCGTAAAGATGGATAGTGTCCTCAACTCTGGATGGACAGTTTTACATAGAACTTTTTTCAGGAATGCACTAAACTTTAAGGTATAACAAGAGGGCCATGATGGCCCTGGATCGCTCACCTGAGTACTTTGGCTGTGGGTTTGCTGTTAAGCAGTATTTCATTTTTTAATTGAAAATATGTAAGTGCCTACAAACCAAATATGTAAAATATCAGTCAATAAATGAAGGCTCTATGACAGAAAGTAGAAATATCTATTATAAGCTATGGTGACCTTGACCTTGACCCAGTGACCTCAAACCCTACCCATGGGTAGAGGTCCATGCAAGGAACCTCTATACTGAATATCAAAGATATTGGTCTATAAATGAAGGCTCTATGAAGAACAGTAGAAAAATCTACTTTTAGCCTCTGTGACCTTTAACCTAATCCAATAATTTGAAAAAGCTTGATAAAGCTTGCTTCATGCCAAATTTTAAAATTCTAGGTCTTGTGGTTTCAGACAAGAAGATTTTTAAAGATTTTCTTCTATACTGTTATTTAAAACTTGTGACCCCTTGAGCGCGGCCAATAGTGACACCAGGGACATTTTTCTAACAAACTTGGTAGAGGTCCACTAGACAATGCTACACACCAAATATCTAAGCTCTATAACTTACGGTTTCTGACAAGAAGATTTTTTTAGATTTTCTTATATAACTCTATGTAAAACTAGTGGCCCCTGGGGCGGGGCCATTTTTGACCCAGAGGCCAGGATTTGGACAAACTTGGTACAGGTCCACTAGACAATGCTACACACCAAATATCTAAGCTCTATAACTTACGGTTTCTGATAAGAAGATTTTTTTAAGATTTTCCTATATAACTCTATGTAAAACAAGTGACCCCCGGGGCGGGGCCATTTTTGACCCAGAGGCCAGGATTTGAACAAACTTGGTAGAGGTCCACTAGACAATGCTACATACCAAATATCTTAACTCTAGGCCTTCTTGTTTCTGATGAGAAGATTTTTTAGTTTTTCCTATATAACTCTATGTAAAACAAGTGACCCCCGGGGCGGGGCCTTTTTTGACCCAGAGGCCATGATTTGAACAAACTTGGTAGAGGTCCACTAGACAATGCTACACACCAAATACAAATATCTAAGCTCTATAACATACGGTTTCTGACAAGAAGATTTTTTAAGATTTTCCTATATAACTCTATGTAAAACTAGTGGCACCTGGGGCGGGGTCATTTTTGACCCAGAGGCCAGGATTTGAACAAACTTGGTAGAGGTCCACTAGACAATGCTACACACCAAATATCTAAGCTCTATAACTTACGGTTTCTGACAAGAAGATTTTTAAAGATTTTCCTATATAACTCTATGTAAAACTAGTGGCCACTGGGGCGGGGCCATTTTTGACCCAGAGGCCATGATTTGAACAAACTTGGCACAGGTCCACTAGACAATGCTACACACCAAATATCTAAGCTCTATAACTTACGGTTTCTGACAAGAAGATTTTTTAAGATTTTCCTATATAACTCTATGTAAAACTAGTGGCCCCTGGGGCGGGGCCATTTTTGACCCAGAGGACAGGATTTGAACAAAGTTGGTAGAGGTCCACTAGACAATGCTACACACCAAATATCTAAGCTCTATAACTTACGGTTTCTGACAAGAAGATTTTTTAAAGATTTT
Organism: Cyclina sinensis; assembly: GCA_012932295.1. Classification (NCBI taxonomy): domain Eukaryota; kingdom Metazoa; phylum Mollusca; class Bivalvia; order Venerida; family Veneridae; genus Cyclina; species Cyclina sinensis. The sequence goes on along the minus strand of JAAONU010000007.1, from coordinate 28,703,359 downwards.
CCTATATAACTCTATGTAAAACAAGTGACCTCCGGGGCGGGGCCATTTTTCACCCAGAGGCCATGATTTGAACAACTTGGTAGAGGTCCACTAGACAATGCTACATACCAAATATCTTAACTCTAGGCCTTGTGGTTTCTGACAAGAAGATTTTCAAGTTTTCCCTATATAACTCTATGTAAAATCAACTGACCCCTGGGGTGGGGTCAGTTTTGTCCCCAGGGACATAATTTGAACAAACTTGGTAGAGGTCCACTAGATGATGCTTCATACCAAATATCAAAGCTCCAGGCCTTGTGGTTTCAGAGAAGAAGATTTTTAAAGATCCAACTTATAAAATCTATTTTTAGCTCCAGTGAACCAGAAATGCAATGGACCAGAACCATTTGAACAATCTTGGTAGAGCTTCATGCAAGGAACATCTCAGGCAAGTTTCATTAAATTTGCCCCATTGGTATCAGAGGAGATGTCGTTTGAATGAAAAGTTGACGACAGACGGACGGATGGACGACGGACAAAGACCGATCAGAAAAGCTCACCCTGAGCACTTTGTGCTCAGGTGAGCTAAAAAGCTTAATGTCATTAAAATAACACCACATATTATTATGTGTACAAGCAAAGAATGGTAGAAACAATATTGGTAAAAAAATGAAAACACTTTTATTTGTATACTTCACAGAAATTAGCCAGGTTTGCTTCAACAAAATGTTAGTATGTTTCTAAACACTGTTCATGCCTGTAATAACAAGGAAATATTTTCCTTCTATTTCCTCCATAACACTCTAGATCTCCATGGTATTTTTGTGTCCACTTTGAAATTTATCTGTAAAATATGTAAATAACTGGTGCCTCACATTATCAGACTTCAGGGCCCTCTCCACCAGGGACAAGCTGAAACAATACAATGTATATAGCTTCAGTTGAGCAAAAAAAACTAGAGCTATCACTAAATGTGATTAATACCCACGCAAGACTGCTTCTGAACCGAGGAAGTTATTAGTAACAGAATACTTGGTAAAAGAATTGAAAAGAGTTATGGTTGTGGGCAATTAACAATTCTGTGAAATCATTTAAATTCAAGGGCATAAAATTTCGTGGTTAGCAGGCAGAAGGCAATTTCTTGGGGTCGTAAATTCGTGGAATACAATTACCAGGTAGAAACAAGAACTGTCACTGTAAGATGACAATGCCCCCGAAAGGTGCTTTGACCTTTGAGCTGAGAACCAGTCATTCAGGGGTCAAGGTCAAACAAATATAGGTCAGTGGGAAGGTCTTGTTCAAAAGGGGGTTGTGTCCAAGTATGAAGTAATTCCATTTACTAATAAGGAAGTTATGGGCAATGTTAAAGTTTCTGGACAATTGGATCTTCAAGGTGACGGTTATTCAGGGGTCAAGGTCAAACAAGTATAGGTCAGTGGGAAGGCATTGTCCAAAGGGGTGTTGTGTCAAAGTATGAAGTGTATCCACTTACTAATTTGGAAGTTATGGCCAAATATTAGTGTTTGGACAATTGGATATTCAGGGGTCAAGGTCAAATAATTAAAAGTCAGTGGGAAGGTCTTGTCCAAAGGGGTGTTTTGTCCAAGTATGAAGTAAATCCACTTACTTATAAGGAAGTTATGGGCAATGTTAAAGATTTTGGACAATTGGATCTTCAAGGTAAAGATCATTCAGGGGTCAAGGTCAAACAAATATAGGTCAGTGGGAAGGCCTTGTCCAAAGGGGTGTTGTGTTTAAGTATGAAGTGTATCAACTTACTAATTTGGAAGTTATGGCCAAATATTAGTTTTTGGACAATTGGATATTCAGGGGTCAAGGTCAAATAATTAAAGGTCAGTGGGAAGGTCTTGTCCAAAGGGATTTTGTGTCCTAGTATGAAGTAAATCCACTTAATAATAAGGAAGTTATGGGCAATGTTAAGTGTTTGGACAATTGGATCTTCAAGGTAAAGCTCATTCAGGGGTCAAGGTCAAACAAATATAGGTCATTGGGAAGGCCTTGTCCAAAGGGGTGTTGTGCCCCAGTATGAAGTAAATCCACTTACTAATAAAGAAGTTATGGGTAATGTTAAAGTTTTTGGACAATTGGATCTTCAAGATAAAGGTCATTCAGGGGTCAAGGTCAAATAAAAATAGGTCAGTGGAAAGGTCTTGTCCAAAGGGGTGTTGTGTCCAAGTAAGAAGTAAATCCACATATTAATAAGAAAGTTATTGCCAATGTTGAAGTTTTCAGACGGACTGACAGACGGACAGTTCAAAAACGGGGGCATAAAAAAATACGGGACGGAAAATTCGTTGATTTCAAACATTCAGTGGAACAAAACCTTACAAATAATGTCCCTCATTTATGCTATGAAATTGTTGACACGTGCAAGTTAACGTGATTCCACCTGACCAAACAACCGAAGATTCGTTACTATGGTATTTAACCTACCTATCTGTCTTCTCAATGAACAAGTGTCTAGTGTCAATTATACTTTGTAACATGTTGGGCACCTTTTTCATTGTTAAAATTAAAGGTGTGTAAAAACTGTCTTTATGAATTTTAAAGCTGTGAAAAACGTCAGCCTTCTGTCTTTGATACTGCAACCTTAATTATAATTAGCACCAATTAACCTTTTTGTTTGCAGCATTGTAATAAGAACAACAATACCAGAGTATCAAAAAATGTGAATTTGGTGAGAATACAGCAGACGAAATCTAGAAGTCAATTTACTATACTAAGTAACAAGTTTCCAAAGTAATTATAGTTTACTTAATATCAGTAAAAATAAACTTTTCATTCAGGAACCGTAAAAATGCAAATAGCATCCGCAGTACTAGTCTTTCGGATGAGACTTTAAACCAAGGTCCCATGTATCAGTGCTATACACTGAGCATGTAAAAGAACCAGGAGTGTCTCTGGAATGGGATGCTTTCTGTATCTTGCACTACCCCCACCACATAAAATAACTAATCTCTTCAGGGGGCATAGGTCATATGGGCAACCGGTACCGGCAGTAAATAAGCTTAAATAGAGAGAGAGTACAGTGTGGTTTGACAGATACGTGACGCTATGTCACTACAATTTCTACTTTCAGTTTGGATACACTTAGTAAACAAACAAAATACGGGTACACACCTGAAAAAAGCTCATTAGTCGGTTAAGTATCAGATTAATACCTATGTTTATCATTGTTTCTATGAATGAAGTACAAAAATGCCGCAGGTAAGCACACAACTTGACTTCGGATGATGTACCAACTACGAACCACGTCTCACACCTTATTTTGGTGCTATTGACTGATTAGGCATACTTAACATTATTTTGGGCACAATTTGTTTGTCGGGACTTAATTTCGTGGGTTACCTAAACCATGAAATCCACAAAAATTAATCCCCCACAAATAATAATGATTTCACAGTAGTTGTGGTTCTTGTACATTGCATTTCCTGTCATTGTGCTTGATCACTTTATGAAGTTGCAGTGAATTCCAACCATTAGTTTTCAAGTTATGCTCTGGACAAGGAAAACCAACAAAGGGCAATAACTGTCAATAGTTATGATTATGATGAGTATGGAGTTATGATTCTTGAACACTGCACTTCCTCTCAATGTGCTTGACCATTGTTTGAAGTAGTACTGAATTCCAACCAGAAGTTTTCAAGTTATGCTCGGGACAATGAAAACCAATAAAGGGCAATAACTCTTCAAAAAGTGAAGATGGAGTTATGATTCGTGAACACTGCACTTCCTCCAATTGTGCTTGACCATTGTATGAAGTTGCACTGAATTCCAATGAGTAGTTTTCAAGTTATGCTCCGGACAAAGAAAAGCAATAAAGGACAATAACTCAAATAGTACTGAATTCCAACCAGAAGTTTTCAAGTTATGCCTCGGGACAATGAAAACCAATAAAGGGCAATAACTCTTCAAATAGTGAAGATGGAGTTCAAGTCTTGAACACTGCACTTCCACTCATTGCGCTTGACTATTGTATGAAATTGCATTGAATTCCAACCAGAAGTTTTTTAGTTATGCTCTGGACAAGGAAATCCAACAAAGGATAATAACTCTGCAAATAGTGAAGATGGAGTTATAGCTCTTATACATAGCACTTCCTCTCATTGTGCTTGATAACTTAATGAATTGCACTGAATTCCGACCTTGACTATTCTATGAAACTGCATTGAATTCCAACCAGTAGTTTTTAAGTTATGCTCTGGACAAGGAAATCCAACAAAGGACAATAACTCTGCAAATAGTGAAGATGGAGTTATAGCTCTTATACATAGCACTTCCTCTCATTGTGCTTGATCATTTTATGAAATTGCACTGAATTCCAACCAGTAGTTTTCAAGTAATGCTCAGGACAAGACAACCAACAAAGAGCAATAACTGTGTAAATAGTAAAGATGGACTAATAGCTCTTATACATATTTCTTCCTCTCATTGTGCTTGATCACTTTATGAAGTTGCATTGAATTCCAACCATTAGTTTTCAAGTTATGCTCGGGACAAGGAAAACCAACAAAGGACAATAACTCTGTAAATAGTGAAGATGGAGTTATGATGGAGTTATGATTCTTGAACATTGCACTTCCTCTTAATGTGTTTGACCACTGTTTGAAGTTGTGCTGAATTCCAACCAGAAGTTTTCAAGTAATGCTCTGGACAAAAAAAACCAATAAAGGGCAATTACTCTGCAAATAGTGAAGATGGAGTTACGAGTCTTGAACACTGCACTTCCTCTCATTGTGCTTGATCATTGTATGCTCTGGACAAGGAAATCCAACAAAGGGCAATAACTCTGCAAATAGTGAAGATAGAGTTATAGCTCTTATACACAGCACTTTCTCTCATTGTGCTTGATCATTTTATGAAATTGCACAGAATTCCAACCATTAGTTTTCAAGTAATGCTCAGGACAAGGAAACCAACAAAGGGCAATAACTCTGCAAAAAGTGAAGATGGAGTAATAGCTGATTTATATAGTACAACCTCTCATTGTGCTTGATCACTTTATGAAGTTGTACTGAATTCCAACCAGTTGTTTTCAAGTAATGCTCGAGACAAGGAAAACCAATAAAGGGCAATAACTGCAAATAGTTATGATGGAGTTATGATTCTTGAACACTGCACTTCCTCTTATTGTTCTTGACCATTGTATGAAGTTGCACTGAATTCCAACCAGTAGTTTTAAAGTTATGCTCCAGACAATTTACAGCCCGACCGACCGACCAACCACCGGGTGACTCCTATATACCCCCCAAACTTTGTTTGGGGGTATAAAAACAGGGATGTACCAATAATGAGAAAAATAACAGAACTAGAAATGAGTCCAAAGGACACAGATGCCCTTGCTAAATGACACTGGACACAAACTAAATGAACAGGAAATTGGTGCATTTTCAAAGACAAGTTCAGCAGTCTCTTACAAGTATAAAATCTTCAGTCTCTCTAATATCCTTTAAGAGATTGCATTGAGGCAACAAAATGGAAAGCAATATAACCTATGTTGCAATTTGCTGTTATTTTTGTTGCACCCATATAATAATTGTATCAAAGCACAGATACCTGCAGCCCACTAAAAATATCTATTACATTCTGTTCTTTGTTGCTCACCTGCCTTGTGTGATAATTCCATATTCAACATCTGCTACCTTACTAAAATGACATAACGAGCATGCTGAAAGTGTTGAAATTATGGGCAAGAAATTGTGTCATCATCATATGATAACTAGATGTTTTTGTGAAGGCTCTGGGTGTAATGGTACTACAGTTACTCTGCAGAAATAGTTTTCACTCTACAGGTCCCTGTGACCCTGACCTTTGACATACTAGCCCCAAAAACAATATGGTTCTTCTATTTAGTAAAGGCAATCATGCTATGAAGTTTGGAGGCTCTGGGCGAAATGGTAATCCTGTTATTGAGTGGAAATGGTTTTCACTCTAAATGTCCCTCTGACCTTGACCTTTGACCTACTGAACCAAAACACAAAAGGGATTTTTTGTACTCAATAAGGGTAATAACCCTGTGAAGTTTGAATGCTTTGGGTCAACTGGTACTCAAGTTATTGGAAGGAAACAAAGTGTGAAAGACAGACAGACAAAACAGGACAATGGACAAGGCAAAAACAATATGTCTCCATTAGAAGGGCGTGGTTGGAGGGAGACATAACAACGAACAATCGAAGGTATAGTCCTTGGTGTTTCAGAGCAGCAGACTTTTTAAGTTTTCCATATATAAATCCTTGTGTAAAATCAAATAACCCGCCGGGTGGGGACAGTTTTGACCCCAGGGTCATGATTTGAACAAACTTGGTACAGGTCCACTTGACAATGCTGCACACCAAATATCTAAACTGTAGGCAATGTGGTTTCTGACAAGAAGATATTTAAAACTTTTCCTTTATAACTCTATCTAAAACATGTGACCCCTGGGGCGGGACCTTTTTTGACCCAGGGGCTATGATTTGAACAAACTTGGTAGAGGTCCAGTAGATAATGCTGTACACCAAATATCTGAACTCTAGGCCTTGTGGTATCTGAAAAGAAGATTTTTAAAATTTTTTTCCTATATAACTCTATATAAAACATGTGACCCCTGGGGCGGGGCCATTTTTGACTCAGGAGCCATGATTTGAATAAACTTGGTAGAGGTCCATTGGACAATGCTGCACACCAAATATCTAAACTCTAGGCCTTGCAGTTTCTGACAAGAAGATTTCTAAAACTTTTCCTATATAACTCTATGTAAAACATGTGACCCCGGGGCCGGGCCATTTTTGACCCAGGAGCCATGATTTGAACAAACTTGGTAATGGTCCACTGGACAATGCTGCACACCAAATATCTAAACTCTAGGCAAATATCTACTCTTGTGGTTTCTGACAAGAAGATTTTTTAGTTTTCCCTATATAAATCTTTGTAAATTCAACTGACCCCTTGAGTGATCCCACAATCATTATTTGAACAGACTTGGTAGAGGTCCACTGGATGATGCTTCATTCCAAATATCTAAGCTCCAGGCCTTGAGGTTTCGGAGAAGAAGATTTTTAAAGATCCAACTATTAAATCAATTTTTAGCTCCAGTGAACCAGAAATGCAATGGACCAGACCTATTTGAACAATCTTGGTAGAGCTTTATGCAAGGAACATCCCAGGCAAGTTTCATTTCATTTGGCCCTTTGGTTTCAGAGGAGATGTCATTTGAATGAAAAGTTGATGAAGGACGGACGGACGGACGAAGGACAAAGACTGATCAGAAAAGCTCACCCTGAGCACTTTGTGCTCTGAGGTGAGCTAAAAATGCATGTCTCCTCCAGCGCATCATTGAAACAGGGGCACAGAATTGATGAGATAGGTCAGCTAGTGACAGAATTGTGAACTGCTGAATAGGAATGAGTGTGTTGGAAAAAGACGGTGGTATAACAAGGAGAATTACTGTTGCAGAAGATAAGAGCACTATGACCTTGATGTTTGATCAGCTGACCCCAAAAACAATAGGCTTCTTATACTTAACAAGGACAATCATCCTATAAAGTTTGAAGACTGGGTCAAATAGAACTCAAATTATTGAGCAGAAACCATTTTCAAGTTAAAGATCACTGTGACCTTGACCTTCAACCAGCTGATCCCAAAATTAATAAGCTTCTTCTACTCATTAAGGACAATCGTCCTATGAAATTTGAAGATTCTGGGTCAAATAGAACTCGTGTTATTAAGCGGAAACCATTTTCAAGTTTAAGATCACCTTGACCTTTGACCGGCTGACCCAGAAATCAATAGGCTTCTTCTACTCATTATGGACTATCATCCTATGAAGTTTGAAGACTAATTCAAATTGAACTCTTACTGAGCGGAAACCATTTTCAATGAAGTTAAAGATCACTGTGACCTTGACCTTTGACCTACAAACCCCAAAAATCAATGAAGACTTCTGTAACTTAATAAGGACAGTCATCCTATGAAGGTTGAAGACACTAGGTCAAAAAGAACTGTAGTTATTGAGCGGAAGCCATTTTCACATTTAAGGTCACTGTGACATTGACCTTTGACTTACATCCCCCAAAACAATAGGCTTCTGTAACTCAATAAGGGCAATCACCCTATGAAGTTTGGAGAGTCTAGATGAAAAGGTACTCTAGTTATCGAACGTAAACAAAGTGTGACAGACGGATGGACGGACCAGACGGGAGGGGTGGAGGTGACATAATAACACTGTTTTTTTAGAAATCCCACCATAAATAAGGAAGTTATGAGCCGGACATGAAAAACTTTTTCACTATATCAATATAAGGAATTAGCCAAAACTTCACGTGTCCACTGTGACCTTGACCTTTGAGCGAGCGACATGTTTCTTACACCTGACAGGTTGACTTCATATAATGATCACTTATGCCAAATCATTTTGAAATCCAACCATGCACAACAAAGTTATGAGCCGGACACAAACAACTTTTTCTCTCTATACATATAAGGAATAAGCCAAAACTTCAAGCGTCCACTGTGACCTTGACCTTTGAGCGAGAGACATGTTTCTTACATGGGACAGGTCAACTTCATATAATGATCATTTATGCCAAATTATTTTGAGATATGGAGATTAACTGTGCAACTGCAACAAACCAGGTTTTCTTGAGTGACCCCTCGACCCAAGTGATTCCAAAGCAAAGCTATGGACAAGAAAAACAGCAGAACAAAAAATCTATTATTAGTAACAGTGAATGACATGGTGACCTATAAAGTAATCCCAAGGAAGGTGATTTTAAAGCTATTGACTGATTACATTCATTTGTTTTCAATAGGCATACTGTTACAAGAATACCAAGGGGAAACCAAAACTCTTATTTGAGAGACTTCTTTACCAAGTGCCCTAGAAGCAATACCAAGTAAGCTATTAACTACCCAATTTTGGTTATAACTTAAGACACTGTGCATAAAACCAAAACCAGTAATAGACCCCAAAAGCAATCAGAAGCGAAGTTATGATAAATGCTACCTTTTCATCAAGTCTTAAAGGGGCTGGCCTCCAGATGACAAAAAAAAGAAAGTTTTTTTGTATTATAAATTTCTTGTAATATTCATGACTAATGCTTAAAAACTAACTAACTGACAAAAAATAAGTGAGATAATCACATTATAAATTGATTTTTTTCCTATCATAGTGCTATACCGTAACGCGACGGTATAACTATATTGTATAACACTTAAAGTAAATAACTATTTTTACACATGCAGCGATAGTGGTGACAGTAAAAGCGTTGGTAAAATTTTTGTTAACATGAGGGTCCAGAGTTCAAATCAGGCTGAAGCGAATATATTTTTTGTTGTCCTATTTTGACTTTCATAATCAGTTTTCAAGTAAAATATCATGTTGTTATAATCTCACTGCATCTAGATATTTAATTTTATTTTAAGTAAAAAATATTTTTATATTAAATCTGGTTTAACACTTTGTTGTGTTTAAGATAAGATAAGATTCAAACAAGAATCACAAAGAAAATCTTTCTCGAAATTATACTGCATTTTCCTCTAGTCTTTTTAATCTTACTGCATGGCATCAACATTTGGGATAGGAAAAAAAAAAAGAGGGCCATGATGGCCCTGGATCGCTCACCTGAGTACTTTGGCTGTAGGTTTGCTGTTCAGCAGTTTTTCATTTTTTAATTGAAAATATATAAGTGCCTACAAACCAAATATGTAAAATATCAGTCAATACATAAAGGCTCTATGAAAGAAAGTAGAAATATCTATTATAAGCTATGGTAACCTTGACCTTGACCCAGTGACCTCAAACCCTACCCATGGGTAGAGGTCCATGCAAGGAACCGATATATTGAATATCAAAGATATTGGTCTATAAATGAAGGCTTTATGAGGTACAGTAGATAAATCTATTTTTAGCGTCCGTGACCTTTAACCTAATCTAATAATTTGAAAAAGCTTAATGCCAAATCTTAAAATTCTAGGTCTTGTGGTTTCAGACAAGAAGATTTTTAAAGATTTCCTTTTTTACATATTAAGGGCCCCCGGGGCGGAACCAATTTTGACCCCAGGGCCAACATTTAAACAATATTGGTAAAGGTTCTTTACACAATATTCAACACCAAATATCTAAGGTCTACACCTATTTGTTTTGGAAAAAAATTATTTTTCATGTTTTTCCATTATAAATCTATGTAAACCAAGAGAACTCTGGGGCGTGGCCAATTTTGATCCAGGGAAAATAATTTGAACAAACTTGGTAGAACTCCACTAGACAATGCTACATACCAAATATCTAAGCTGTAGGCATTGAGGTTTCCAGTAAGAAGATTTTTAAAGATTGCCTTTTTTACATATTAAGGGCCCCCCGGGCGGGGCCAATTTTGACCCCATGGCCAACATATAAACAATACTGGTAAAGGTTCTCTACACAATACTCCACACAAAATATCTAAGGTCTAGTCCTATTAGTTTTGGAGAAAAATGACTTTTAAAGTTTTTCCTATATAACTATATGTAAACCAAGAGAACCCTGGGGCGTGGCCAATTTTGATCCAGGGGACATAATTTTAACAAACTTAGTAGACCTCCACTAGACAATGCTACATATTAAACATCAAAGCTGTAGGCATTGTGGTTTCAGAGATGAAGATTTTTAAAGATTTCCTTTTTTAAATATTAAGGGCCCCCGGGGCGGAACCAATTTCGATTCCAGGGCCAACATATAAACAATACTGGTAAAGGTTCTCTACACAATACTCCACACCAAATATCTAACATCTAGTCCTATTTGTTTTGGAGAAAAATGATTTTTCATGTTTTTCCTATATAACTATATGTAAACCAAGAGAACCCTGGGGCGTGGCCAATTTTGACCCAGGGGACATAATTTGAACAAACTTGGTAGATATCCACTAGACAATGCTACATACCAAATATCTAAGCTGTAGGCATTAAGGTTTCCAGTAAGAAGATTTTGAAAGATTGCCTTTTTTACATATTAAGGGCCCCCGGGGCAGAGCCAATTTTGACCCCACGGCCAACATATAAACAATACTGGTAAAGGTTCTCTACACAATACTCCACACAAAATATCTATGGTCTAGTCCTATTAGTTTTGGAGAAAAATGACTTTTAATGTTTTTCCTATGTAACTATATGTAAACCAAGAGAACCCTGGGGCGTGGCCAATTTTGATCCAGGGGACATAATTTGAACAAACTTGGTAGACATCCACTAGACAATGCTACATACCAAACATCAAAGCTGTAGGCATTGTGGTTTCTGAGAAGAAGATTTTTTAAGATTGCTTTTTTTACATATTAAGGGCTCCCGGGGCGGAACCAATTTTGAATCCAGGGCCAACATATAAACAATACTGGTAAAGGTTCTCTACACAATACTCCACACCAAATATCTAAGGTCTAGTCCTATTTGTTTTGGAGAAAAATGATTTTTCATGTTTTTCCTATATAACTATATGTAAACCAAGAGAACCCTGGGTCGTGGCCAATTTTGACCCAGGAGACATAATTTGAACAAACTTGGTAGACATCTACTAGACAATGCTACATACCAAATATCTAAGCTGAAGGCATTGTGGTTTCTGAGAAGAAGATTTTTAAAGATTTCCTATATAAGTCTATGTACAATGAAGTGACCCCTGTGGCGGGGCCAATTTTGACCCCAGGGAAATAATTTGAACAATTTTTGTAGAGTTCCATTAGAGGGTGCTAACTGCCAAATATCTAAGCTTTAGGCCTTGTGGTTTCAGACAAGAAGATTTTCAAAATTTTTCCTTTAAGTTGCCATAGCAACCAAAGTTCTTGATCGAATTGAATTCTTTGAAAAACCTTGGTAGAGCTTCATGCAAGGAACATCCCAGGCAAGTTTCATCAAATTTGGCCCAGAGGTTTCAGAGGAGATGTTATTTGAATAAAATTGTTGACGGACGACGGACAAAGACCGGTCAAAATAGCCCACCATGAGCCAAAGGCTCAGGTCAGCTAACAAAAAACTTGTATTTCCAGATGCCAAAATTTCTGATATTTCTTGAACACATCAGAAACATTTTTTTTTTAAAAGTTCTAGCAAAGATATTTTAAAATGACCAACGACACGAGAAAAAGGGCACTTGGAAATTAACCTCTTTACTAATTTTGAATGAACGATATCCCTGGATTACTGTTTGAAAATTTCAGCTTCCTGCATAGAACACATATGACATTCTATCATGTTGAAGAGAGCATGATGAGCAAAACTGATAATCAGATTCTATTCATGTTCAAGCTGGCAGTAAATCAATATGATAGATTTTATATATTTGAAATTCAGCTATTTTATTGTAAAATTCTATGCCTTTTCAATGTATCCCACCTTTTTACAAAACTATGAACGTCACCATTCAACGTTGCTTTTATTCACGTAATGTTATTTTTACAAAAGAAAAAACTGTCTCCAAAAACTGTTGCCGTGGTAATGGCAATCAAGAAATTATGTCTCCCCCCCTCTGGGGGAAACATTGTTTTTGCCTTGTCCGTCTGTCCTTCTGTCCATCTGTCACACTTCGTTTCTGATAGATAACTGGAGTACCGGTTGACCCAGAACCTTCAACTTCATAGGGTGATTGCCCTTATTGAGTAGAAGAACCCTATTGATTTTGGGGTCAGTAGGTCAAAGGGCAAGGTCACAGGGGCCTGAAGTTGAAAACCGTTTCTGCGCCATAACTTGAGTTCTATTCCACTCGGTGTCTTCAAACTTCATAGGATGGTTGCCCTAATTGAGTAAAAGAATCCTATTGATTTTGGGGTCAGTAGGTCAAGGTCACAGGGGCCCGATGAGTGAAAACCGTTTCCGCTCAATTCCTGAAGTTCTATTTCACCCAGAGCCTTCAAATTTCATAGGATGGTTGCCCTTATTGAGTGGAGGAATCCTGTTAATTTTGGGGTCAGTACATCAAAAGTCAAGGTCACAGGTGCCTGAAGAGTGAAATCTGTTTCTGCTCAATTACTGGAGTTCTATTGCACCAGAGCCTTCAAACTTCATTGGATGATTGCCCTTACTGAGTACAAGAACCCTGTTGATTTTAGGGTCATTAAGTCAAAGGTTAAGGTCGCAGGGGCCCGATGAGTGAAGATGTTTCCGCCCAATAACTGGAGTTCTATTTCACCCAGAGCCTTCAAACTTCATAGTATATATATATATATATATATATATATAATGATATAATGATATGTATATATATAATGTTCTTACTTATAGCATAATAAATGACAGAGGCATCTGTTTCAGAAAGGTAATATTTTTTCCTTGGCCTTCCTTCAATCGGGTGCAGGGGGGAGACATGCATTTTTCACAAAAAACATCTAGTTTTATACAAGATACGCATTTTTATGAAGGACAATATTCAGACTATCAATATTTTACTTCCAACTTTGTTTTTGAAGAGAATGAGAAATTTGTCATATTTGCTGATTTTAAATTGAGTTTATTTCAATAGAAAAATGAATGTCTGAGTGCCATTTTTCCTGTGTCAATTGCTTTTAATTCTTAGCAGTTACCTAGTTAATATTACTATTTTTAAGGCAACAGTTTCAGTTTTAATTTTTTTCTTTTCTTTCAACTCACTTTGATGAGTGACAGTTAAATACCAACATGTTCAACGCACATGCTTGACTCAGATACAAGTACTTTCTTAATTACCATTGTTATATTATTTCCATTTAGTAAAATCTGGTCCAGTTTTGTGACACGTCTCCCCTCTGGCGTGCTTTCACTGAAGACAAAAAAAAACAACAGTGAATTCAGTGAGTGTAAATAGTTAAGACTATGTGAAGTGAGTTATATTTACAGCATAACTGTTTTGAGTATATATGACTTATATCCCATCAGGGCTGTAGGGAAGACTGGCAGTAATATGCCATACACAAGAAAAATTGCTGCATATAATTCACATCATTGTATTAGCGATGTCAGTTTTAGGGGTGTCATGATAAGCCAAATTACCATAGTTTACCATGGTTTTATATGACTGTAACAAGGAACTCTGCCTTCAAAGTGATACATTACAAACAAGAGGGCCATGATAGCCCTAGATCACTCACCTGAATACTTTGCCTTTTGGTGTGCTCTTGAGCAAACATCAAAGCTTTTTTAGATTCTCCCTACAGTACGTGCCAGGAGGAACTCACATTTTCCACTTTATTTCGCGGATGCGGTAAAAAAAATTATCCGCCGCGACATCGAGGAAAAAAATGGACTTCCTCGATGTCTCGACATCGCGAAATATCTCAGCGATATTTGACGACCAGCACGAAAATAATTAGAGTCATAACTCACCTGGATAAGCTGAACATTTAATGAAATGACCATAATGAAACTGTGCATTTTACGTCTGCCAATTATGTGACATTTGGTAAAATTAAAACCAAAGTTCTAATACATTTGCTGTGTAGGTTTATGTGTACTTCCGTCGTTGAAAGCTTGATATTGTATAGCAAAATCGATCAATAATTTTGTCAAGCGCATAGACAATACAGATGTCGCAGTAGGGTTTACATGTTGTATGTTTTCTTAAAATATAGGAAAGCAGTTTTAACTCATGTAAATCAAAAACCAGTCAATTTATTTTCTGAAAATAGGGTCACCTGTTCCGAGAAGCAATTACTTTCGGCTTTGAATTGTCATTCCTTCCGTTTACAAGTTTGAGAATTCGTAAACAAATGCATCAGAATGAGAGTTTTATACATTTAAATGATATTTTAAAGTGTAAAATTCGCCGAAATGCGTGTAATTAGGAACTTTGTGAGCCTCGATACATCAATTCTTACCTGTGAAAAAGTTCGCAGAACCATTTAGCGGACGTCCGCCGCGATATTTGGTGATCATGTCCGCAGCAGTGATCCTTGAAATGCAGCGGATTTAGTCGCGTTTTAAGGAATGGGCAGCCTGCGACGACCTCAAGGAAAACGAGAGTTCCTCCTGGCGCGTACTGTATATAAATCTATACGTATTCATGTGACCCCCAGGGTAGCGCCAATTTTCACTCAAGGGGCATAATTTGAACAAACCTAGTAGATGACGTCTAGCTGATGCTCCATTAAAAATATCTAAGTTCTAGGCTTTGTGGTTTCAGACAAGAAGTTTCACCTATATAAGGCTGTGTAAAATCAATTGACCCCTGGGGCAGGGCCAAATTTGATCCCAGGGGCATAATTTGAACAAACTTGGTAGAGATCCACTAGACAATGCTACATACCAAATCTTAATGTTCATGGCCTTGTGGTTTCAGACAAGAAGATTTCAAAGTTTTCCCTACATTTGTATTTTCAATAAGCCTATGTAAAATCAACTGACCCCAGGGGCAGGGCAAAATTTGACTCTATGGGCATAATTTGAACAAACTTGGTAGAGATCCACTAGACAATGCTACATACAAAATCAAAAGGCTCAGGGCCTTGTGGTTTCAGACAAGAAGATTTTCAATGTTTTTCCTTTCAGTTGCCATAGCAACAAGAGTTCTTCATGGAATTCAAATCTTTAAACAACTTTGGTAGAGCTTCATGCAAGAAATATCATGTTTGGTCAAAGTTGGCTTAGCGGTTTAGGAGGAGAGGTCATTCAATCAAACTGTTGATGACGCACGACAACAGACGCCAGACAATCAATGATCCCAATAACTCACCTTTGAGACTGCGTGCTCAGGTGAGCTAATAAAACTTAATCGAAGAATAAAAATATAACATGGCAATAAGCAATAGTGACGACTTGTGGCTCACTTGATTCTAGGGCAGTACATGCAGTATGTACATTTAGAATACTGGTTCTACAGATGTCCAGTATTTTGGTATATTGTGACACCACCTGTCAGATAACCTTACTGGTTCTACAGATGTACAGTATTTTGGTATATTGTGACACCACCTGTCAGATAACCTTACTGGTTCCACAGATGTACAGTATTTGGATATATTGTGACAGCACTTGTCACACTGTTACATGCCTTCTGCATATTCTCTAAGCCTTGTGATGCCTTTATGATGGCTGATATAAAATATGCCTTCTGTACATTCTCCTCTGACACAGCCTTGTGATCTTGCCTTTATGATGGCTCAGATATGCCTTCTGTACATTTGCTGACACAGCCTTGTGATCTTGCCTTTATGATGGTTGATATATGCCTTCTGTACATTCTCCTCTGACACAGCCTTGTGATCTTGCCTTTATGATGACTGATATATGCCTTCTGTACATTCTCCCCTGACACAGCCTTGTGATCTTGCCTTTATGATGGTTGATATATGCCTTCTGTACATTCTCCTCTGACACAGCCTTGTGACCTTGCCTTTATGATGGTTGATATATGCCTTTTGTACATTCTCCTCTGACACGGCTTTGTGATCTTCCCTTTATGATGGCTGATATATGCCTTCTGTACATTCTCCTCTGACACAGCCTTGTGATCTTGCCTTTATGATGGCTCATATATGCCTTCTGTACATTCGCTGACACAGCCTTGTGATCCTGCCTTTATGATGGTTGATATATGCCTTCTGTACATTCGCTGACACAGCCTTGTGATCTTGCCTTTATGATGGTTGATATATGCCTTCTGCACATTCACTGACACAGCCTTGTGATCTTGCCTTTATGATGGCTGATATATGCCTTCTGTACATTCTCCTCTGACACAGCTTTGTGATCTTGCCTTTATGATGGCTGATATATGCCTTCTGTACATTCTCCTCTGACACAGCCTTGTGATCTTGCCTTTATGATAGCTCATATATGCCTTCTGTACATTCGCTGACATAGCCTTGTGATCCTGCCTTTATGATGGTTGATATATGCCTTCTGTACATTCTCCTCTGACACAGCCTTGTGATCTTGCCTTTATGATGACTGATATATGCCTTCTGTACATTCGCTGACACAGCCTTGTGATCTTGCCTTTATGATGACTGATATATGCCTTCTGTACATTCGCTGACACAGCCTTGTGATCTTCCCTTTATAATGGTTGATATATGCCTTCTGTTCATTCTCCTCTGACACAGCCTTGTGACCTTGCCTTTATGATGGCTCATATATGCCTTCTGTACATTCGCTGACACAGCCTTGTGATCTTGCCTTTATGATGGCTGATATATGCCTGCTGTACATTCGCTGACACAGCCTTGTGATCTTGCCTTTATGATGGTTGATATATGCCTTCTGTACATTCTCCTCTGACACAGCCTTGTGATCTTGCCTTTATGATGGTTGATATATGCCTTCTGTACATTCTCCTCTGACACAGCCTTGTGATCTTGCCTTTATGATGGCAGTAACATGCCTTCTGTACATTCTCCTCTGACACAGCCTTGTGATCTTGCCTTTATGATGGTTGATATATGCCTCCTGTACATTCACTGACACAGCCTTGTGATCTTGCCTTTATGATGGCTGATATATGCCTTCTGTACATTCGCTGACACAGCCTTGTGATCTTGCTTTTATGATGGCTGATATATGCCTTCTGTTCATTCTCCACTGACACAGCTTTGTGATCTTGCCTTTATGATGGCTGATATATGCCTTCTGTACATTCTCCTCGAACACAGCTTTGTGATCTTGCCTTTATGATGGCTGATATATGCTTTCTGTACATTCTCCTCTGACAAAGCTTTGTGATCTTGCCTTTATGATGGCTGATATATGCCTTCTGCACATTCTCCTCTGACACAGCTTTGTGATCTTGCCTTTATGATGGCTGATATATGCCTTCTGTACATTCTCCTCTGACACAGCCTTGTGATCTTGCCTTTATGATGGTTGATATATGCCTTCTGTACATTCACTGACACAGCCTTGTGATCTTGCCTTTATGATGGCTGATATATGCCTTCTGTACATTCGCTGACACAGCTTTGTGAACTTGCCTTTATGATGGCTGATATATGCCTTCTGTACATTCTCCTCTGACACAGCCTTGTGATCTTGTCTTTATGATGGCTGATATACATGTATGCCTTCTGTACATTCGCTGACACAGCCTTGTGATCTTGCCTTTATGATGGCTGATATATGCCTTCTGTACATTCGCTGACACAGCCTTGTGATCTTGCCTTGATGATGGTTGATATATGCCTTCTGTACATTCTCCTCTGACACTGCCTTGTGATCTTGCCTTTATAATGGCTGATAAATGCCTTCTGTAAATTCTTCTCTGACACAGCCTTGTGATCTTGCCTTTATGATGATTGACACAGCAGGTCAAGAATGTCTCACAAGTAAAATATACAATTACTTCCAAGCACATTTTGGTAGATAAATGAATCTTGAATATCTTAGTTAAAATACACTTCATACTTACAACTCAATAACATCTTCTAAAACCATATCTAAAATCAAAGTTAAGGTAAAAATGGTACATGTACCCTTTGAAATGAAAGAATAACATGTCTGAACTGACTATAGACTGTCTCATAATTGACAAATTGACCACCACTTTTATGAAGGTCATGTGACCGTCTGCCATTAAAGGTCTGCTAAACTTAATTCCATATAACCTAAGCACATTTCAAGATCACATCCTGTCTTATATTGTATGAACTGTGTTGTACAATAAGCATCATTTCATTTTATTATTATTACTATTTTGTATGTTCTATTCCTGACTTGAACATATTATTAACTTGAATTATTTAACACATGAAGGACTTTGAAAAAAGACGATGGACTCTAAGTCTTTAAAATGGAAGCTCAAGTTGTGTAAAACACATGTAAGACATGTAAAAACACATAAAATATTGAAAGCACTGTTCACCTTTTTGAAAGTTGAAACTATGATTTCAATTATTCAACAACTCTGAAAGCTTACAAAATGGACAAAACAAGTAAATTTGTGAGCTAATGCTCACTAGTGATACCCCCGCTATCAGAAATTTGACTTTCATAATGTAATTTGCATTTGTCATATGTATAAAGAGTGTCAAATTTTTCCGAGTATTTACCTGAATTTAATACAACTTCATCCAAGGCACAGCTAGATGAATATAAAAATGGTCAGAATAATGAACAGGTATTACATCTGTGATTTCTGATTCATCAAAGTCTTTATTCACAAAAACACGATCAAGTGAACCTCCTTTCCTGTTTGTTGGTAACTGAACATACTCAATAAATCCATGATATTTGGTTAAAGTGGTCAATGAGTTGGATTTTGGATCAGTAGATTTCAAGTTGAAGTCGCCACATATAAAAGTAGGCAAGGAGCATAAAAATTGCTTTACACCATTTGTAACTATAGGATAAGGCAATATGCAAAATATCAGGCTGCTGCATGTTAAAGTTGCTTACAAAACTGCGACGGAAATTGTGCATGTATGACAACTATGTGTAAAAATCTAAGTATTCGGTAAACAGGAAGTAGATGAGCAAGGAGCATATAATCGCTTTATACCATATGAGAATATAGGATAAAGCAATATGCAAAATATCAGGCTGCTGCATCTTATAGTTGCTGAGAAAACTGTGATGGAAATTGTGAATATATGTCAACTATGTGTAAAAATCTAAGTATTCGGTAAACAGGAAGTAGATGAGCAAGGAGCATATAATCGCTTTATACCCTATGAGAATATAGGATAAAGCAATATGCAAAATATCAGGCTGCTGCATCTTATAGTTGCTGAGAAAACTGTGATGGAAATTGTGAATATATGTCAACTATGTGTAAAAATCTAAGTATTCGGTAAACAGGAAGTAGATGAGCAAGGAGCATAAAATCGCTTTACACCATATGGGACTATAGGATAAAGCAATATGCAAAATATCAGGCGGCTGCATCTTATAGTTGCTAAGAAAACTGTGATGGAAATTGTGAATATATGTCAACTATGTGTTAAATGTCAACTATGTGTAAAAATCTAAGTATTCGGTAAACAGGAAGTAGATGAGCAAGGAGCATAAAATCGCTTTACACCATATGGGACTATACGATAAAGCAATATGCAAAATATCAGGTGGCTGCATGCTATAGTTGCTAAGAAAACTGCAACGGAAAATAAAGATGTCGTTTGGTTGATGTAATGCACCTATATAGTGACAAAATCTAAAAATATTCGGTAAACAGGAAGTAGATGAGCAAGGAGCATAAAATCGCTTTACACCATATGGGACTATAGGGTATAGCAATATGTGAAATATCAGGCTTCTGCATGTTATAGTTGCTGAGAAAACAGCAACGGAAATTTGTTACGGACGAACAAATAGACGGACGGATGGAAGGACGGACGGACACACACACGGACAAGGGTAAAACAGTATACACCCCCCTTCTTCGAAGCGGGGGTATAATTAAACATCTCTCAACATCTTGCCCATCAACTGCACATTCACTCTATTTGAACTAAAACTCGTTTTCTTCTGTGATACAGTTTCAAAGAATACTTGACAATAAAGGAGCATTATTTAAGGCTTCTTTAATTATCTAACTGTCCTATGTCTTTTGCAGTGTCCTGTGGTGCAAGGAATGTGGTTATGTAAAATGACATAGTGTCTTTGTTTTAACAAGTCACTGTTTTTAATTGCCATTGTCAGTCTTGCTTGATCAGTCAAAGTAAAACACTTTAATAACAAATTCTGCTCTTGAGAAGATGCCTGAAGGCTATAAAACATGGTCTTTATTTGTTGCTGTTTGGTATATAAAATTTAAGACTATAATTCTTCCTTACAAGCAAGATATTCAACACCCTATGGAGTTTAGCATCTGTTGCCGTATGCAAGTTTTTTCTATTCTTTATTTCTTGCATTTTGGAAATCTGTTTTGGTAAAGTACTGATATGTACAACATGTGAGTTGGTGTATGCAGAAAGAAAATAATAGCTGCAAGGCACACGTTTGTAAAGATAATGATCTTCAATAATACGAGCTTGCTTTCTTCTATTTTTAACATTATTGTTGGTGGTATTTCCTTCTTATCTTTAACATTGTTGTTGATATTTTTTGTAATGAGAAAAATGAAATTATTATCACACCTATAAAACTATACCCTTTTATTCAGATTTTTTAAACACAGATACATGTACTTTTTTTCAGTGTGAAATTTCGATAAGATAAAAAGAATTAATCTACGGGAGAAGACCTTTTTGACAAGACCTGTATTTAACAATTGAGATTGAGATGTCAGCAAAAAAACAACATAACAAGAGGGCCATGATGGCCCTGGATCGCTCACCTGAGTACTTTGGCTGTAGGTCTGCTGCTAAGCAGTATTTCATTTTTTAATTGAAAATATGTACAATGTAAGTGCCTACAAACCAAATATGTAAAATATCAGTCAATAAATAAAGGCTCTATGACAGAAAGTAGAAATATCTATTATAAGCTATGGTGACCTTGACCTTGACCCAGTGACCTCAAACCCTACCCATGGGTAGACGTCCATGCAAGGAACCTATATACTGAATATCAAAGATATTGGTCTATAAATGAAGGCTGTATGAGGTACAGTAGATAAATCTATTTTTAGCCTCCATGACCTTTAACCTAATCTAATAATTTCAAAAAGCTTGATAAAGCTTGCTTCATGCCAAATTTTAAAATTCTAGGCCTTGTGGTTTCAGACAAGAAGATTTTTAAAGATTTTCTTCTATACTGTTATTTAAAACTTATGACTCCTCAGGCGGGGCAAATAGTGACCCCGGGGACATTTTTCAAACAAACTAGGTAGAGGTCCACTAGACAATGCTGCATACCAAATATCTAAGCTGTAGGCATTGAGGTTTCCAATAAGAAGATTTTTAAAGATTGCCTTCTTTACATATTAAGGGCCCCGGGGCGGGGCCAATTTTGACCCCGGGGCCAACATATAAATAATATTAGTAAAGGTTCTCAACACAATACTCCACACCAAATATCTAAGGTCTAGTCCTATTAGTTTCGGAGAAAAATGATTTTTCATGTTTTTCCTATACAACTATATCTAAATCAAGAGAACCCTGGGGCGTGGCCAATTTTGACCCAGGGGACATTATTTTAACAAACTTAGTAGAGGTCTACTAGACAATGCTACATACCAAATATCTAAGCTGTAGGCATTGTGGTTTCTGAGAAGAAGACTTTTAAAGATTTCCTATATAAGCCTATGTAAAATTAATTGACCCCCGGGGTGGGGCCTATTTTGACCCAGTGGCTATGATTTGAAGAAACTTAGTAGAGGTCCACTGGACAATGCTGCATACCAAATATCTAAACTCTAGGCCTTGCGGTTTCTGACAAGACGATTTTTTAAAGTTTTTCCTATATAACTCTATGTGAAACATGTGATCCCCGGGGCTGGGTCATTTTTGACCTAGGAGCCATGATTTGAACAAACTTGGTAAAAGTCCACTGGACAATGCTGCACACCAAATATCTAAACTCTAGGCCTTGTGGTTTCTGACAAGAAGATTTTTTAAGATTTTCCCTATATAACTCTATGTAAAATGGGCAACCCCTGGGGCGGGGCCGTTTTTGACCCAAGGGCCATAATTTGAACAATCTTGGTAGAGGACCACTAGGTGATGCTACATACCAAATATCAAAGCTCTAGGCCTTATGGTTTTAGACAAGAAGATTTTTAAAGATTTTCCTTTTGGTTGCCATGGCAACAAGAGTTCTGCATGGAATCAAATTCTTTAAACAATTTTGGTAGAGCTTCATGCAAGGAACATTTCTGTGAAGTTTTGTTGAAATTGGCCCAGTGGTTTAGGAGAAGATGTTCTTTAAAACAAAAGTTTACGCACGGACGCACGCACGGACGACGGATATCGACTGATCACAATACCTCACCTTGTGCACTACGTGCACAGGTGAGCTAAAAACAACAAGATGGTTCAGAAACCACAGATGTCCCCAGTAGCATAGTTTGTCACAAATTTAAAATGACAGCACAGTGGTAAAACAGTAACTGAAATCACAAGTTGGTATGGAAATAACTTTCTGGTGCCAGAACCTGTACATGAAAAAAAATTAACATACTAATCAAATAAAGTTACTTATAATATAAGATTAAAAAGAGGAGATTATTCATGAAAAAAAGTTGCAACAATTATCTAACCAGCTGAAAACCTGCAGACTCTTCATTTCAGTCACTGCAATGATGTCTCAACTGAAAAATATCAAATCTTCTGAAACAGGTGAACCTTTTTCTAAGTTCAAAATGGGGAGATTACCCAATAAAAAGGTAGCCACAGTTATGTACCTTGTCTGGGTCATGATCTGTACACTAGTAAGTAAGTGTTCAAACTATCATGTCACTGCTATTGGTAGAAGTGAAGAAACTTTCCAGCTACCAAAATTGGTTAACCTATACCTAAAGTACATATAAAGGCAGATTACCCGAAAACAGCCATAGCTGTGTATCTTACCAGTGTCACGACCAGTGTATAAATAAGTAAAAATGTAAAGTATTATGCCACTGCTATTCGTAGAAACTGTGAAATATTCAATTTGCTCCAAGTACAAAAAGGGAAGATTACCTAAGAAGAGAGGTAGCTGTAAGCATGTAACCTGTCAGAGTCATGACCTGTGCACTGCCACATTGAGAAATATCCAACTTGCCAAAACAGGTTAACCATTTCTCTAAGTACAAAATGGGGAGATAATCCATGAAATGAGGTAGTCACAGTTATGTAACTTGTCAGGGTCATGACCTGTGCACTGTTAAAAAAATGTGTAAACTTTCATGCCACTGCTATTTGTAGAAATTGAGATATATATCCAACTTGCCGAAACAGGTTAACCATTTCTCTAAGTACAAAATGATGAGATAATCCAAGAAATGAGATATCCACAGTTATGTAACTTGTCAGGGTCATGACCTGTGTACTGTAAAGTAAATGTGTAAACTTTCATGCCACTGCTATTTGTAGAAATTAAGATATATATCCAACTTGCCAAAACAGGTTAACTATTTTTCTAAGTACAAAGTGAGGAGATAATCCAAGAAAAAAGGGAGCCACAGTTATGTAACTTGTCAGGGTAATGACCTGTGTACTGTTAAGTAAGTGTGTAAACTTTCATGCCACTGCTATTTGTAGAAATTGAGAAATATCCAACTTGCCGAAACTGGTTAACTATTTTTCTAAGTACAAAATGGGGAGATTACCCAAGAACAAGAACTGTCACTGTAAGATGACAATGCCCCTGAACGTGGTGCTTTGACCTTTGAGCTGAGAACATGTCATTCAGGGGTCAAAGTCAAATAAATATAGGTACAAAATCGGGAGATTACCCAAGAAATGAGGGAGCCAAAGTTACGTAACTTGTCAGAATCAAGACCTGTGCACTGTTAAGTAAATGTGTAATCTTTCATGCCACTGCTTTTTGTAGAAATTTAGGTATATCCAACTTGCCGAAACAGGTTAACCATTTCTTTAAGTACAAAATGGGGAGATTATTCAAGAAATAAGGTAGCCAAAGTTATGTAACTTGTCAGGGTCATGACCTGTGCACTGTTAAGTAAGTGTGCAAACTTTCATGCCACTGCTCTTTGTAGAAACTGAGAAATATCCAACTTGCTAAAACAGGTTAACCGGACGGACGTTTGGATGCGCAGATGGACATTTCAATCGCTAGATGCCGGGGGCATAAAAAATTTTACAAATACACTTCTTTTTGGTTAGAAGACCATGGAATAGATCTTTGCTGATAATAAATGCTTCATGTGGTTTACATGAATCTGATTCTCTAAAACAATATCACAATCACATTACAGCTATAAACATGGGACTTTTTTATGCTCTGCATGATTTAACTTCTTCAATCTGCAGACCCTTAATGGCAAATGCAAGGGAGGTAATCATGGAGGTACTAATTTATGGAATGGTCTTTATTGGCAACTTCTGTATAGCAGTAATTTAATTTTACCATATATGTAAGCATGCTAACATCTTTGTTTTTGGTTTAGTTTAAACTTGCTTATTTTAGTTCAACACAAGTTCTGGCAATTTATAATTATCCAATTAAATGACAGCTTCCTGGGTTCAAAGCAATAGCATTTGCTACAAGTGTGAAATGCAAAGTCTCTGAGGACTTTCACCCTTTATATGAACTGAATCCGCCAATTGGTATCAGGGTTGGGTAGCATTACTTGTAAAAGTAATGCATTAAATTACCATTATTTAGCCAAAATGGTGCATTGAATTAGCATTAGCATTACCCATATTTCCAAAAGTAATGCATTAAATTACCATTATTTTGGGTTGCATTAGCATTACATTAAGCATTACTTTTAGAGTTATAATACAAAATATACTTATCATTTTACATAACCTGTTTATTTCTTATTTATAAACACTTTTGATAGAAAGCACTGTCTTTAGGTTACATTTAGTGTCATGTTTAACTTCATACAAAATTCAAATCTAAACACATGCAGCCTTAATTTTATCCGCTGTAAATTTATTAAAGTTTGTCAGCGTTACATTTTATTAGCATAAGCTGCTCAAATGTGTTATCGTTCAGTCTGTTTCGATCTGGCCTAAAGACCTTGCCAGCAATGGAAAATAGCCTCTCTACAGATGCTGAGC
Source organism: Cyclina sinensis (assembly GCA_012932295.1). Taxonomy (NCBI): domain Eukaryota; kingdom Metazoa; phylum Mollusca; class Bivalvia; order Venerida; family Veneridae; genus Cyclina; species Cyclina sinensis. The sequence goes on along the minus strand of JAAONU010000007.1, from coordinate 28,677,836 downwards.
TAGCAGGAATAGCCAGATACTTTGACTTTCTAAGTATGACTGAGCAAACAAGAAATCAAATTCACTCAACGAAATTGTATTGTAATCATCAGATTTTACAATCATTTTATAAGCCTGCAATTATCATGATTATAGATTATAAATACATTGAGATTTTTTCCCTTTGTGTTCTGATTGAAAAGGTAAGGTATGATCAATGCATATACTATTATGTAAAAGAAGTGTTATATTATTTTCAGTATTTATTAAGTACCTGCTTTATGGAGTAAATTAAGATTTGTGTCCATCAATATCAACTGGTGAAAGTAAATAACCACAAAATAATTCAGATTAATGCCATGCATTAGCATTAGCATTAACAAAATTTGCATTAAATTACCATTACTTTTAATGCAAAAAACTTGGCATTAATCATTACTTGTCATTATTTGAAAAAAGTAATGCATTATTAATGCATTAGCATTAATAATTGAATTGACCCAACCCTGATTGGTATTCCCTTGCTGTACCCCTTGACAACTTATATAACTGTAAATCATCCTGCGGACAAAGTCTTACTGGTACCTTTCCACAGATTACATAAGTAAATTACCGTAGTTTAAAGTAAAGCTCCATTACAACAGACTGAGTATTCTAAAAGCATGTGAAAAATCAGCTGTTATTATGACCACTTCATGAAAAAGGTAATGTTACGGTTGGTCATACAAGTAAAACTTTACTGAACATAGTGTTCTAATCCTGTTGAAAATGCAGAGAATGTTTTCCAGGTAATCAATTGAGAAAATACTGATCATGACCTGAGTTTACTGGGAGAACCAGCTCAGGCAGAGCAAACAGCAAAGGATACTGACATAGTCATCAAATCCAAGAAGTACTCCTACAATCTCTTTGTCATTCTTCATTATAATGTGGATTCTTGAACCAATACACTTGTCAACCAATTCTGAAAAAGAACAAGAGGGCCATGATGGCCCTAAATCGATCACCTGAGTCTCATTGCTCATGTTACAAATATTGTTATATGTTTTTATAGGTGCAAGTTTGAAAAGCTTTGCAATAAGTTTGAAGACTCTGGGTGTAATGGTACTCAAATTTTTTAGCAGAAGTAGTTTTACTCTACAGGTCCCAGTGACTTTGACCTTTGACCTACAGACCCCAAAAACAATAGGGTTCTTCCAATATAATTACCCTATAAAGTTTGAAGGTTCTGGGTGTAATGATACTCCAGTTACTGAAAAGAAATAGATTTCACTCTACAGGTCCCTGTGACCTTGACTTTTTCCTACTGACCCCAAAAATGATTGGGTTCTTCTACTGAGTAAAGAAAATCATCCTATGAAGTTTGAAGGCTCTGGGTAAAATGGTACTCCAGTTACTGAGCAGAAACAGTTTTCACTTTACAGGTCCCTGTGAACTTAACCTTTGACCTATGGACCCTAAAAACAATAGGGTTCTTCTAATACAATTACCCTATAAAGTTTGAAGGCTCTGGGTGTAATGGTACTACAGTTACTCTGCAAAAATAGTTTTCACTCTTTTCCCTGTGACCCTGACCTTTGACATACTAGCCCCAAAAACAGTATGGTTCTTCTATTTCTAAAAGCAATCATCCTATGAAATTTGGAGATTCTGGGTGAAATGGTAATCCTATTAATGAGTGGAAACGGTTTTCACTCTAGAGGTCCCTCTGACCTTGACCTTTGACCTACTGACCCAAAACACAAAAGGGATTTTTTGTACTCAATAAGGGTAATAACCCTGTGAAGTTTGAAGGCTTTGGGTCAACTGGTACTCAAGTTATTGAAAGGAAATGAAGTGTGAAAGACAGACAGACAAACAGACACCCATGGACAAGGCAAAAACAATATGTCTCCATCAGAAGGGCTGGGTTGGGGGGAGACATAACAATGATTAATTGATGGTATAGCCCTTGGTGTTTCAGAGCAGCAGATTTTTAAAGTTTTCCATATATAAATCCTTGTGTAAAATCAAATGATCCCCCGGGTGGGGCCAGTTTTCACCCCAGGGTTATGATTTGAACAAACTTGGTAGAGGTCCACTAGACAATGCTGCAAACCAAATATCTAAACTCTACGTCTTGTGGTTTCTGACAAGAAGATTTTTAAAACTTTTCCTATATAACTCTTTGTAAAACATTTGACCCCTGGGCGGGGCCTTTTTTGACCCTGGGACTATGATTTGAACAAACTTGGTAGAGGTCAAGTAGACATTACTGTACACCAACTATCTTAACTCTAGGCCTTGTGGTATCTGAAAAGAAGATTCTTAAACTTTTTCCTATATAACTCTTCATAAAACATGTGACCACTGGGGCGGAGCCATTTTTGACCCAGGGGCCATGATTTGAACAAACTTGGGAAAGGTCCTCTTGACAATGCTACATACAAATCATCTAAGCTCTATGCCTTTTGCTTTCTGACGTGAAGACTTTTTTAACTTTTCCTATATAACTGTAAACAAGTGACCCCGGGGCAGGGTTTATTATGACCCAGTGGCTATGATTTGAACAAATTAGTAAGGGTCCACTAGACAATGCTGCACAGCAAATATCTAAACTCTAGGATGTGGTTTCTGACAAGAAGATTTTTTAAAGTATTTCCTATATAACTCTATGTAAAACATGTGACCCCTGGGGCGGGGCCATTTTTGACCCAGGAGTCATGATTTGAACAAACTTAGTAGAGGTCCACTAGACAATGCTGCACACCAAATATCTAAACTTTAGGCCTTGCAGTTTCTGACATGAAGATTTCTAAAAGTTTTTCCTATATAACTCTATGTAAAACATTTGACCCCCAGGGCTGGGCCATCTTTGACCCAGGAGCCATGATTTAAACAAACTTGGTAAAGGTCCACTGGACAATGCTGCACACCAAATATCTAAACTCTAGGCATTGTAGTTTCTGACAAGAAGATTTTTAAGTTTTCCCTATATAAATCTTTGTAAAATCAACTGACCCCTGGGGTGGGGTCAGTTTTGACCCCATGGTCATAATCTTAACAAACTTGGTAGAGGTCCACTAGATGATACTTCATACCAAATATCTAAGCTCCAGCCTTGAGGTTTCGGAGAAGAAGATTTTTAAAGATCCAACTTTTAAAATCTAATTTTAGCTCAAGTGAACCAGAAATGCAATGGACCAGAACCATTTGAACAATCTTGGTAGAGCTTCATGCAAGGAACATCCCAGGACGGACGACAACGGACAAAGACTGATCAGAAAAGCTCAGCCTGAGCACTTTGTGCTCAGGTGAGCTAAAAACAGCAACAGTATCCTTTACATGTACCAATGTTTTTCCTGTTAGTTTTCAGAAAGACATATGTTTCAGTGTTTGTTATGTTTCAGTGTTTGAGACCAACAGAGTGTTAAAACATGATTGTCCTTTGATGCCTGGGTCCAAACTGTCCTTAGAGTCATCTTATGCTAGCAGTCAGCTGATGGCCAAGGCCATTTCTTGATGCCCTGATTGTAACATTTAAATTAGACATTTACCTTATGTCTGAAGCCAGTAGCTACTCTGAATGTCTTTGAATTGTTACAAAGCAGTCCGTATTAATGGTTAATCATGCACCATCTGAACCAGGAATGAATTATTTGACAACATACATGTATATATTTTAAACAACACTAACAGTTTTGCATCACTAATTAAAGGGTTATAAAACTAGCAAACTGTTTGAGAATTGCCTACTTAGAAGAGAGAGAATAAATTAACAAACAAAACCAAGAGGGCCAATGGCCCTAAAGCGCTCACCTTGGTTCAAGGATGAAAGAAATTTTTATGAATGTAATGATGCATATCACAGAAATGGACCAATGCAATTTCATTGCCATAGCTCCAAAAACAAAAAGTAGGTCAGTAGGTCAAAATATAGATCATGAGACATTTTTGAAATCGGAACGAAAAGCTGTACACACAGTCCAAATTTCAATGCCGTATCTTTAAAACAAAAAGTAGGTCAGTAGGTCAAAAATATAGGTCATGCTATGACGTTTTTGAAATAGGAACAAAAACCTGTATACATGGTCCAAATTTCATTGCCATAGCTCCAAAAACAAAAAGTAGGTCAGTAGGACAAATATATAGGTCATGCGATGACATTTTTGAAATCAAAACAAAAAACTGTGCACATGGTCCAAATTTCATTCCAAAAACAAAACGTAGGTCAGTAGGTCAAAATATAGGTCATGAGACAACATTTTTGAAATTGGATCGAAAAATTTTACACACAGTCCAAATTTCATTGCCGTAGGCAAGTTTCATTAAATTTGGCCCAGAGGTTTTAGGAGGAGATGTTCATTAAATGAAATTGTTGATGGACAACGGACAAAGACCGGTCACAATAGCCCACCATGAGCCAAAGGCTCAGGTGAGCTAAAAAAGTAGGTCAGTAGGTCAAAAATATAGGTCAAGGAATAATGTTTTTTGAAATCATCTTGAAAAACTTAACAAATGGTCCAAATTTTATTAAAACTTAAAAAACTTAAAACAAGAGGGCCATGATGGCCCTGGATCGCTCACCTGAGTACTTTGGCTGTAGGTTTGCTGTTAAGCAGTATTTCATTTTTTAACTGAAAATATATAAGTGCCTACAAACCAAATATGTAAAATATCAATCAATAAATAAAGGCTCTATGACAGAAAGTAGAAATATCTATTATAAGGTATGGTGACCTTGACCTTGACCCAGTGACCTAAAACCCTACCCATGGGTAGAGGTCCATGCAAGGAACCTATATATTGAATATCAAAGATATTGGTCTATAAATGAAGGCTTTATGAGGTACAGTAGATAAATCTATTTTTAGCCTCCGTGACCTTTAACCTAATCTAATAATTTGAAAAAGTTTGATAAAGCTTGCTTCATGCCAAATTTTAAAATTCTAGGCCTTGTGGTTTCAGACAAGAAGATTTTTAAAGATTTCCTTTTTTACATATTAAGGGCCCCTGGGGCCGGGCCAATTTTGATCCCAGGGACAACATTTAAACAATATTGGTAAAGGTTCTTAACACAATACTCAACACCAAATATCGAAGGTCTACACCTTTTTGTTTAGGAGAAAAATTATTTTTCATGTTTTTCTTATATAAATCGATCTAAACCAAGAGAACCGTGGGGCGTGGCCAATTTTGACCCAGGGAACATAATTTGAACAAACATGGTAGACATCCACTAGACAATGCTACATACCAAATATCTAAGCTGTAGGCATTGAGGTTTCCACTAAGAAGATTTTAAAAGATTGCCTTTTTTACATATAAAGGGCCCCCAGGGGCGGGGCCAATTTTAAGCCAAAGGCCAACATATAAACAATACTGGTAAAGGTTTTCTACACAATACTCCACACAAAATATCTAAGATCTAGTCTTATTAGTTTCGGAGAAAAATGACTTTTAATGTTTTTCCTATATAACTATATGTTAACCAAGAGAACCCTGGGGCGTGGCCAATTTTGACCCAGGGAACATAATTTGAACAAAATTCGTAGACATTCACTAGACGATGCTACATACCAAATATCAAAGCTGTAGGCATTGTGGTTTCTGAGAAGAAGATTTTTAAAGATTGCTTTTTTTACATATTAAGGGCCCCCGGGGCGGGACCAATTTTGAGCCATTGGCCAACATATAAACAATACTGGTAAAGGTTCTCTACACAATACTCCACACAGGGGCGTAGCAAGGGCTTTTGAAGGTGTACGCAGAATGGTAGGGGGGTCCGGGGGCATGCTCCCCCGGATTTTTTTTTTTCTGTAGATCGACTTCAGGAGCGTTTTGTCGGGTTTATGGCACAAAATAAGTCATATTTTTTTCACCAATTTTACTCGATTTTTTACTTTACTTTTTCTCATGGAACATCTACTAACAACTATTCAATAAGATTTTCTGGACCAATGTGTACGCAGCTGCGTATTCTGCGTACTGGTAGCTACGCGCATGCCACACCAAATATCTAAGGTCTAGTCCTATTAGTTTCGGAGAAAAATGATTTTTCATGTTTTTCCTTAATGTAAACCAAGAGAACCCTGGGGCCTGGCCTATTTTGACCCAGGGGACATAATTTGAACAAACTTGGTATCTAAGCTCTAGGCCTTGTGGTTTCAGTCAAGAAGATTTTCAAAGTTTTTCCTTTAAGTTGCCATAGCAACCAGAGTTCTTGATGGAATTGAATTCTTTGAACAACTTTGGTAGAGCTTCATGCAAGGAACATCCCAGGCAAGTTTCATCAAATCTGGCCAAGAGGTTTCAGAGTAGATGTTGTATGAATGAAATTCTTGATGGACAACGGATAAAGATCGGTCAAAATAGCCCACCATGAGCAAAAGGCTCATGTGCACTAAAAACGAGAAAAAAAATTTGCGCCCGGGTGTGTGTGTGTGTGTGTGTGTGTGTGTGGGGGGGGGGGGGGGGGGGGGGGTGGAAGAAAGGAGTGACATCCTGGGGATAGGGGATGACCCCAATGTGGTCACAGTGCATACTACCAAATATCTAAGCTCCAGGCCTTGCAGTTTGTGACAAGAGGATTTTTAAAGCTTTTTGCTATATAACTCTATGTAAAACATGAGACCCCTTGGGCGGGGCCAGTTTTGACCCAGGGGCAATGATTTGAACAATCTTGATAGAGGTCTACTAGACAATGCTCAACACCAAATATCTAAGCTGCATGCCTTGTAGTTTCTTACAATAAGATTTTTAAAGTTTTCCCTATATAACTCTATGTAAATCAAGTAAGCCCTGGGCGGGGTCAGTGCTGACCCCAGGGTCATAATTTGAACAATCTTTGTAGAAGTCCACTAGATGATGCCTCATACCAAATATCTAAGCTCCATACCTTGCAGTTTCTGACAAGAAGATTTCTAAAGAATTTACTATATAACTCTATGTAAAACATGTGACCCCTGGGGCGGAGCCAACTTTGACCCAGGGGCCATGACTTGAACAATCTTGGTGGAGGTCCACTAGACAATGCTCAACACCAACTATCTAAGCTCCATGCCTTGCGTTTTCTGACAAGAAGATTTTTAAAGTTTTCCCTATAAATAAACTCTGTAAATCAAGTGACCCCCAGGGCGGGGCCACTTCTGACCTCAGGGTCATAATTTGAACAATCTTGGTAGAGGTCCACTAGATGATGCCTCATACCAAATATCTAAGCTGCAGGCCTAGCAGTTTGTGACAAGAAAATTTTTAAAGCTTTTTGCTATATAACTCTATGTAAAACATAGGGGCGGAGCCAGTTTTGACCCAGGGGCCATGATTTGAACAAACTTGGTAGTGGTCTACTAGACAAAGCTCAACACCAAATATCTAAGCTCCATGCCTTGTAGTATCTTACAAGAAGATTTTTAAAGTTTTCCCTCTATAACTCTATGTAAATCAAGTAAGCCCTGGGCAGGGTCAGTTCTGACCCCATGGCCATAATTTGAGCAATCTTTGTAGAGGTCCTTTAGATGATGCCTCTACCAAATATCTTAGGCCTTGTGGTTTTTGAGAAGAAGATTTTAAAGTTTTCTTTTGTTTGCCATGGCAACCAGAGTTCTGCATGGAATTGAATTCTTTGAACAACTTTGGAAGAGCTTAATGCAAGGAACTTTCCATGCAAGTTTGATTGAATTTGGCCCAGTGGTTTCAGAGGAGATTTTGTTTGAATGAAATTGTTGACGCCTCATGACACACGACGCACACAGGACATTGGGGTATGACAAAATCTCACTCTGGCACTTTGTGCTAGGTGAGCTAAAAAGTAGGTCAGTAGGTCAAAAATAAATTTCATGCTATGATGTTTTTGAAATCGCAACAAAGAACTGTACACTTGATCAAAATTTCATTGCCATAGCTCCAAAAACAAGAGGGCCAATGGCCCTAAAGCGCTCACCTTTGTTCAAAGATAAAAGAAATTTTTACGAATGTAATGATGCATATCACAGAAATGGAACAATGCAATTTCATTGCTATAGCTCCAAAAACAAAAATTAGGTCAGTAGGTCAAAATATAGGTCATGAGATGACATTTTTTAAATCGGAACGAAAACCTGTACACACAGTCCAAATTTCATTGCCCTAGCTTTAAAACAACAAGAGGGCCATGATGGCCCTAGATCGCTCACCTGAGTATTTTGGCTGTAGGTCTGCAGTTAAGCAGTATTTCATGTTTTTAATCGAAAATATGTAAGTAATGTAAATATAAATATATCAATATGTAAAATATCAGTCAATAAATAAAGGCTCTATGACAGAAAGTAGAAATATCTATCATAAGGTATGGTGACCTTGACTTTGACCCAGTGACCTAAAACCCAAACCAATGGTAGAGGTCCATGCAAAGATCCTATATATTGAATATCAAAGATATTGGTGATTAAATGAAGGCTCTATGAGGTACAGTATACAAACCTATTTTTAGCCTCGGTGACACTGCACTTCCTCTCATTGTGCTTTAATTCTTTGGAATTAAAAGTCTGCAATTTTATTTTCTTACTTATTTGCATTTTGAAAATCAGCGCAAAAGGCGCGTGTTTTTGTTCCGTTGTTTTTAAGTATACGTAAGAAAGCAAAAGAATGGAAGACATTGTTATTTAAAGGGATTTTTATTTCTTCTTTTTTTAGATGCAATTATTCATTCGACTGAATGTTGTTGATTAATATATAAATGTTTTTAAACTTTATTTCCCTCTATATCAAGCATTATTTTAGCCATTATTCGAGAATTAAGCATGTCTTCTTCATCTTAAAACATTGCTTACTTTCATTTTTTATTTTAAACAAAATGATCGATCATTTGTTTTCAGTTTTAAAAAATCAAGTTTATCAGTTATTTTTATTATATTTATAGACGTTCGTTATCCACGTTTCTTTTTCATATATACTGAAACTGAAGTTTTTCAACATACAACAAATTGTTTTTGATATTGCCAACATTATTTTAAAAATATGGCTTATGCCATCACGTTCCCGCCAAAATCATATCCCATAAAGCGCTGCGCTAAAACAATTTAAACAATGTGCAGAACAGATATGATGATATTGATATTTCATTGGATTTTTCCGAGACTACTGACTCTTTATAACAAACTTTATAACGATGATTTTGTCAACTGCCCAAAAATGCTACTGGTAAAAGACACAATCTTAAATATTTTCTCATTCTTTAATAATTAGATCAGCGAAAAGCCTGACGTCTTGTTTTCTGTAGTCAAACATGCCATTTTTTTGTTTGTTATTGAGAGTGTACCTATAGTGTAAAGGTGCACAGGTGCGGGTTGTGCTTTAACTGATGTGTTCTGTAGTTTTAACATGGAATGTCGGAAACGTACGTTGTCCTGAAACAAACAAAATTCCATAACAGTGTTACAAAATGTTTATTTACATCATTTTGAATATGAAAATACATATAACATTGGCAAATCGCCAAAAAATGTTGTTGTGGACGTAGAAAAGGAAAAGGGGAAAATGGACTACACAAAAAAGAATGTTGTTTCTAATAATTAAATGTACAACATTATTGACGTAATGAATACGTGAACAACGATTCTAAATATATTAACTTATCATTTTTCTGTTATCCCGATCAAGACTACTAAAGGTAATATTTTCTCATAAAACAACATTTTAAGTTAAACTTTAGAGACTATCCCAAATTTGCATAAACGAATACTTCAGTCATACTACTACCGCTTGCAAAACTGATTAGAGTTTACACGGTTAGGTAATGAACGAGACTCGTCGGTACACCTGTCAAAAATGAATTAAAGCGCCGCCCAATGCGTTTCTTTCAAACTCCGCCTTTTACCTGTCAATAGTGTCATTCTAATGTCATTCTGCGTACGAAATGTAAAGGCGGGTAGGAAAATACTGAGTGAAGATTTCCGGTAGCAAAGCAGCGACAGTTTACGACACAGAACTTTTGGCGCCGCCCGGGCACATTTTTCTGGCTGCGGGTAGATTGCAAGACGCAGTTTTATTGACAAGTATACCTGAGAAAACTGCCTCGCTGTGATTGGATGATCAGTAAAGTAACACTTAAAGCTACTGAAATAAGCATCGTAAGGTCACTTTTTACCACGTTCCGAATACGTGAAACTCTATCAGTTTTGCAAGCGGTAATATTAATCACCTTATCATATTAATCCAAAATATTTTTTTTAATAATAAAATCATTTGTCTACATTACATCAATCAAATAGTTTTTGTTTGTCGCATTATAATTCATTTGTATGGCTTAATAGAGGTGATAATAACTTACAAAAGGTCTGTATCTCTACATGGGGCGAGTTGACCAAAATTATGACAAGTTTTACCTGGGGTGACTTAATTGGTTTGTCGCGGGTTGACTCCTCACATAAAACCCCAGTGCGACCGAAAAGTTAACGTTATCGCCAGTTAATGCAAATGTTCACACTAGTGCCCAAAACCTTCAATGCTTAGAAGAAAATATGCAGTTTCACTTCATTTATAGCACAACTGGGTTCACGAATGTCAACGGTTATAAAAATGCCGACTTACTTTTTCTGTTGCTTCACTGCCATTGCACAGACTGGTCCAAAATCACTAGAAAATGCTAATTTGCATATGTAAGATTTAATTTTAGAATTCAAAGTACTCGGTCAATTCAGTGCCAAATAGTTTTTTCGACTTGTGGTACGTTTTTTTCCTCCGTAAAATTTCGGTGCTTTTTTTCCGAATCCGTGTAAGTTCGGATGAACGTTTTCAATTACGTTCTTGTTGTTTTGCAATTTTATACTAAAGGTCAAAAATAATATTTTTCATTATTAATGCATATATTCATATTTTGAATATTAAACATAAACAGCGCAAATATTATTCTCAAAAGTTACGAGTTTAATAATAATACTTACATTTATACTGTAGAAACGCAATCATTTACGCTGCGTAATACTGTTCGCAGTAACCGTTCACGACAGTGTAGTTACAATGTATCAACAGTAAATTTGTCACGTGATATTAGCGGGGATGTGTAAACTTCGATGGTACATGTGTTTATAACTCTGTGAAATTCTTCATTATGGGTAAAATCAAATGGAAATTGCATGGAATTGATGTAATAATTAAATATTCTTTCAAGGCATGATAAAAACTTTACTCAGATGTTTATTTTACTATGATTTTAGACAAGTTAAAGTCAGCGACCAAAATTTGGTCAGAACTTTCACCACAGAAAAGGTACTTTCTATGTTGTACGCAGAGGAGAGATATTGACCCATACAAAAAATTACACAATATCTCGACTTGCATACAATTAGTTGGACTAAGTACCGTACATGAAAAGAATCCTGAATACAACCAAATAAGCATTTACTTTAAAACTGACCATAAAAACTTATATTTTTTCGCATATATTTGAAGTTAAGTGTTTAATTTTGCTTGATTAATAAAAATGTGTTGATTAAATGATATAGTTCAAGTGTATTTGGGTGTATTTGGGTATATTTGTGTGTATTTGGGTATTTTGTGCGAATACCGGCTGATTCGGACCTTGGCTGATTCGGCCCAAGGCTGATTCGGACCCTCCTTGGCTGATTCGGACCACTTTCTTGGCCGATTCGGACCACTTTCTTGGCTGATTCGGACCACGATACTGAAAAATATCCCTCATCTTTAACATGTTTTTTAAGTGAGTAACTCCCTCTTTTTGATACTTATCTGGCTTGATTTGATTGTATATGATGCGGGTTACGCTGAAAATCTGAAAGATAGAGAATTGCCTTCGACTTTTTGTTCACTTTTATTTTAAAAGGTGTGTTCATCCCAAATATGAAGATATCTTCTATGTAGTCTCACAATTCTAAAAACGTAGATGAACTAAATGTAATAATACCAAATATCAAATAATTTAAAACCAAATGATTTTACCATTTTATTAATAATCTATTACCGTGATTTAACGGCGGGCCGGATCAAAGTCGGGCATTTACACTTACTTTATAATCTGTGGATTAAAGTGCATATAACTAATTAATTTTTTACACTATTATCGTGATTAAACGACGGCCGGATCAAAGTCGAGCATTTACATTTACCTTATAATGTGTTCATTAAAGTGCATATAACTACTTAGTTTTTCGCAAACTCGTTACAAATTTTCTTTAATTTTGATGAATTCCATTTTTTTAAATTTTCCATATTGTCCTTCATGTAGATGTTATTATTATATTTTTTTTATTGTGAAGTTAACGAAATGAACGCAATAAATATGACCACACATTTTCAGCGCAACTCATGGCCCTAATACAATCAAATTAAGCCAGTTTAGTATAAAAAAATAGGAAGTTACTCACTTAAAAGAAATGTTAAAGATGAGGAATATTTTTCAGTAATCTTGTCCAAATCAGCCAAGAAAGTGGTCCGAATCGGCCAAGAAAGTGGTCCGAATTAGCCAAGGAGGGTCCGAATCAGCCTGGGCCGAATCAGCCAAGGTCCGAATCAGCCGGGTTCCTTTCGTGCTGCCCATGCATTAATGGGTCAACCAAAGAAACATATTCAGATTATAAAAAAGATTGTTTAAACAACAGATCCCTTTGTACTTTTTGTATTAAGAAGCAAAAGTAAAAAACACAATAAAAACAGATCTCAGTATCATGTAAAACTGCCTTTTTTTACCAAGCGGTAACAGCTGAGATGGATTCGTGAATGTCGCCATTTTGCGGTGATTTAGAATAAATTCCTTTTTGCCGTCCTGGAGCCGGCAATCACGTCCAACTGCCTCGGATGAAAACGAAATCAAAGACGGTCCATAACGGCCCAGTACAGATCGAGACAATAAAGCTGAAAAGGAATTTTTGGAAAAATGAAGTACAAGTTAGCTGCTTAAAAAAGCATCCAATAGCAGAATTTTACATGCGATATTGATAGTTCCACCTTCTGAATATTCAGGGTGACGAAACGACTTTTCATTTATTATCCATAATCAGTTCGACGAAACTGTTGGTCGACGAAACGACCGTCACCCAATGTTTCCGCCCATGTTAGTAGCTATTGTCACTGTGTAAACAAAGCAATCAATTTTATTACAGTGTAGTATTATAAGTCTTTACAAGCACAGGAAAAATAATCTTTGATAACTCAACTACGATAATCTATTTTATAAATATTTAAAGTATCGTAAAATATCGTAAATAGAGCTAAGAAGAGAAAATATTAGAAGAGAACAGCATAGCAATTTTATATTTTACATTACTTGCATTTACAGTGTGCATTATGCTTACTTACAAATTTGTAATGAAACCACTGTATTTTGCATTTTTGTTGGCCGGCAGTAGTTCAGTGGTAACGCGCTGAACTGGTAATCCGGAGGTTCCCGCTTCTCCACTAAAATTGCTTATTCTCTTTCGGATGAGACGTTAAACTGAGGTCACATATATCAGTGCTATGCAAAGAGCATGGAAAAGAACCAGAGGCGTCATTGAAATGGGATACTTTCTTGTCTTGCGCTATCCCCAACAATATAAAATAACTGACCTCTCCATGGGGCGTCGGTCAAATAGTCAACAAGTGGACGATAAATAAACTCAAATAGATAGAGCAATACACAGTTAATTAAGCAATGGCATTTTAGGCATCTTCTGAACTCTGGGGAATTTTTCAAATTGTTGACGTTCTAAACATTATTTAAATGAGTCGTCATTTTTAAAATATCAAATCTAATGTTTTTATCAAATGATTTTAGAAGTGTGAAACATTCTACGGCAAATCGTTGTTTTTAATATTTATAAATGTTTTTATTCCCCCGAATGAGGGCAAATATAGTTATCTAACTGTCAGTCCGTCCGTCGTCATTCCGTCCGAAAACTTTAACATTGCCCATAATTTCCTTATTAGTAAATGGATTTACTTCATACTTGGACACAACAACATTTCAGACAAGAATTTCCCACTTACATATATTTATTTGACATTGACCACCGAATGATCTTGACCTCGAAGGTCCAACTGTTAAAAATATGTAATGATACATCTTTACCCTGACCCTGACCCATATTATAACTTTTCATAAATGCACGAGTTCGTTATCTTTGATTTTCAGCAATTATAGTCACAACAATTTTCGTCTGCGTAGGTTCTCGTTTGCGAGACACCGCCAATGCTCTACACCTCTGAAGGGACAGCATATAGTCACCGCCTTGTCCGCCCGTCCGTCCGTCCGTCACACTCTTGTCCGGAGAATAACTTGAAAAGTATTAAAGGAATTTGATTGAAACTTTATACATTGATAGAGACCAGTGAGAGAAAGTGCAGTGTCCAAGAACCATAATTCTACCTTGTGTCATTTTTGAATCATCTCCCTTAAGTTAATAATGCTTGTCCGGAAAATAACTCCTAAACTGTCCATGATATCTCATTGAAACTTAACACAGTTATAGAGACTAGTCAGAGGAAGTGCATGTAAAAGAATACTCTCCTGCGCATCGGTCGAATGTTTCACTTTCTTACCTCTGCTAAAATTCAATTTTCAGAACGATATTTTTATTTTTAGACAGGGAAAACCACGGTTACTTTTCAGCCAGTCAGTGACACAACTGACAACCCAAAATGTAAACAAACACTGCATGTCTGGAAGTTACTTACGTATTTCACTTTTGAAAGTGTTTTTTAATATGCATACTCGTACGTAAATAAACCAATCAAAAAGGTTATAATCATGATGGTATGGTTGTTTTTAGACGTTTAATTGCTGAATTAAGATGTTTACGTAAAGGCGTAGTTGAAATGTGTACAAAATTGTCAGAAAACACCCGTCTATTTATAATTTTTGGAATCACATGGTCGTTTAAACCAATGAAAAATGGTTTAAAGATTTTTTCGGTTTGGGGATATTTGTGCACTTTCATTGGTTGTTTAAAAGTTCAATGTAAAGGTCAATATCATAAATCTACTGATTTTAAAGCAGCGGTGTGAAGTAACGGTAGTGTATTCATTTAGCTGCTGAGGGAGCGTAGTTAAAGAATTATAGCTCTTGTTTACTTATTTTTTTAATTATCTCCCTTTATAATAATTAATCATTTAGTTTAGTTTAGACTCAATTATTTTACATCGATTGCGATACAAGTTCTTACAGCTTAGATTCATCACGCTCGATGACTGCATCCTGGGTTTCATACCAGTATTCGCGCAGCGTGTGGGAATGTGAAGATCGTGAGAGAATCTCGCCATGACAGGATTCGAACCCTCGACCTCCGGATCCAGAGCCCTATGCTCTACCCCTGGACCACGGTTACTTAGCTTATGAATTATATCCCTTTATGGTACATAATTATGCTTGTTCGGAGAATAACTTCAAAACTATTTAAGGAAATTTAGTAAAATGATATTAATATTAATTGATATTAATTATTATAATTATTAATAATGCTTGCCCGGATATTAATTAGAAACGTATTGAAAGAATTTGATTAAAACTTCACACAGTCATACATACTAGCGAGTGAAGTGCACTGTTCAATAACCATTAATTTTTTAATAATCTCTATGATGCTTGTCCGGAGTACAACTTCTAACGTATCAACGATATATCATTGAAACTCCACACAGGTATACAGACTAGTGAGAAAAAGTGTATTGTCAAAGAACCATAACCCTACATTACTTAGTTTATGAATTATCTCCCTTTATGGTACTTAATTATGCTTGTCCAGAGAATAACTTCAAATAACTGTCAACTACTTTTAATTTTATTAAAACTTCACACAGTTAAATAGAACAGTGAGAGGAAATGCAGTGTTTATGAACCTTAATTCTACCTTGCTTAATATTTCAATTCTCTCCCCTAATGATTATTACAAAAGTTAAATGTCTGTATCTATTTTGATCCAATGACCTACTTTCGTTTTCAGGGAATCCTGTCAACTATCTTTTTACAAATAGAAATACCAGTGACAGTTATAATAATCTCATGGAGACATGTGTTCTGTTTCGTTTAACAAATAACGCCAAACTACAAAAAAGAGGAAATAAGATATATGAATTTCTTGAGTTTTTAATACGCATTCGGGTATGAAAACCTTCGCTCCGCTCCCACTTGGTACTGTGCTCATATTCCCTGCCCAATATAGACTCTGTTTTTTTAGTGAATTCCCAATCAAAGTTGACCTAACATGTTTATGTTCCTCTATAGTGACTTTCCGTCTGTCGTTCTTAGTATTGCTTTACTTCTGCCTAACCACGTTAAGAAGTCCATTAACTTCCAGGAGGGTGTACACAAAGTACAAATTAAGTTAACAAACTACTGATAGACCTGCCTCAAGTCAAGACAGCTAATTCAAAATATTTGCGTGCAGCTCTGTTCGTCGGTCCGCTGTGATACTTTTGTATCACTGTTTTTCTTGTCTTCCTCTAAAACACCTAATAATGCCTGTTAGGAAAATAACTTGAAAAGTATTGAAGTAAATTAAATAAAACTTCACACAGTTATAAAGACCAATGAGAGGTAGTGCAGTGCTAAAGAACCATCTCTTTACATCAATCAGTTTTTATTTGTTTGGGTCGTCACAATATCAGCCTCTATCACTCTTAGTTAAATCTGCAAATAGTCCGTCTGTTTAAAATGACTGGTGCATTTATTTTACACCCTTCTCAGAGAACAGAAAAATAGTTCCCGACTGGTTTATCTTCAACTTATTACTACCAAAAGTCAATACTGACTAAAAGATTAAAGATTCCTAATATTATGTAATGATTATCGCATTGTCGCCATCGCACTATCGCATTGTCGTCATCGCATTATCGCGTTATCGCACTGTCGCCATCGCATTATCGCACTGTCGCCATCGCATTATCGCACTATCGCATTGTCGCCCTCTGGATTATAACGTCTAACCACGATGGCCCTAACGGTATTCCGTAAAAGCCCTGTTAGAACTATTACATACATACATCGCCAGAACTTATATTCTTTAATTCTTTTCGATTTAGTAGACTTGGATAATTTTTTTCAAATGTTTGTAATAGAGAATAAATAATACTGCAAAAAAATAAAAAAGACATCATATTATAAGTTTGTGTAAAATGTATTTATATATAAAATAGTAGCCTTAAAGGTGCTGTGCTCCAGATGACAAAAAAAGAAAGTTTTCTTGTATTATAAATTTCTTGTAATATTTATGACTAATGCTTAAAAAATAACTTACTGACAAAAAATAAGTCAAATAATTACATTATAAATTGATTTTTTCCCCTTTCAAAGTGCTATACCGTAACGCGACGGTATAACTATATCGTATAAGATTTAAAGTAAATATCTGTAATATCACATGCGGCGATGGTGGAGACAGTAAAAGCATTGGAAATATTTTGTTAACATAAGGGTCCAGAGTTCAAATCAGGCTGGAGCGAAAATATTTTTTTTATTCTATTTTGACTTTTATAATCATTTTTGAAGTAAAATATTATGTTGTTATAATCTCACGGCATCTAATTATATAATTTATGAAAATTTTTTTTGTCAAATCTGGAGTACAGCCTCTTTAACAGTCAAGATCAAATTAAAGAACATGAAAAATTGTTCTGAAACATAGTTTAAAGTATGACAATGTCCTAACTGAATGTTAAAAAAAGCCTGCAAATAATGGCAAGGTATCTATGGGCCACTACCACTGTATGATTTTTGTTGTCACTAGACGAGCTTTAAGATTACTGTACTAAAACTAAATTTCATTTTTTAGTTTAGTATGAATTACATTGGTTTTGATAAAGTTTATGTTCCCTATTTGAAATATAATACACATGTATAGATATAGTTCTATTCATATACAAAGTATCGTAAAGTTCGTTGCTAAAGTTATTTTATTTCTCTTATAGGATCTGCCAATAATTATGAGATATGAACACTTTTAAACAACCTTTCTGCAAAATGGAAGGAAAAGTAAATATTGGCAACACTAATGACTGGTTTTGTGACCCAAACAAATTCAGTGTCTTCAGTGCTTTGATTTAATTATCTCCCTTTATAAAATAAATATAGCAACCCCGATCGATAGATACATCAATGGCTTATCAGCTGGAATTCTGGAGTACAACACTGATTATATGAATTTAAGTACAGGTCTACTTTTTACATCTGCCAGCCAAGCACTTGACACCTCTTGTGATTATAAAAAAAATGGCAAACATTCACAGATTAAACAAGTAGCAAGTAAATTTTTGCAATGAATCAACTGTCCATACAAATATTTATACTATAAATCCTCAAATATGTTTCATCATGATTATCCTTACTATAACTTAAAAGGTACTAATTTCACACGTCCTTGAAATACCATTGATAGTGCATTTCTTACTTTTCTGCCATTCTGAACAAAAAAGATACTTCGGGGAGCATTATTTGGTTTTACCAATTTCTTTTTTCATTTGTTACAACATTTAGAAACTCATTCAACTTTAGTTTCAAGAAGGAATAGTGTTTAACTTAAGTTCCGACTGTCTTTGTTGAAGAATTAAAACTTACACTATATAAACAGGTCTACGTACACTACATAAACAGGCCTACACTATATAAACAGGTCTACACTACATAAACAACTCTACAGCAGTGACTTATCACCAGTTTTTAAAATATTCTTGTTTGTACTTTTGGGTTATGTATACATTTCAAAAATCATATGAATACATATTCTGTTTAAGTTTAGCCATATTTTATTGCCACAGATACGGTTGAAATACAGAGAAAATTATATAACATGAAATAAAATGCAAATGGGTTTGGCAACAAGTTCTTCAGCTTAGTGAACGACCTGGTAACGCGCTGTATTTGTAATCCTGGAGTCGCGAGTTCCATCCCCAGCTCCTCCACTAATATTAGTTACTGTCTTTCGGATGAGACATTAAACCGAAATCCCATGTATCAGTGTTATTTGCTGAGTAGGGATGTCTCTGAAATGGGATGCTTTCTGTATCTTGCACCATCCCCACAACCTAAACTAAACTAAACTGTCAGTCATATGGGCGACCGGTACCGACAATAAATAAACTCAGACAGACAGGCAGACAGATATAAATCTTTCATTCGCTAAGGTAAATGATCATAAATAGATGGTGACCAACGAAAATAGTCTTGTTTATCATATTAAATAGTTGTATGAAAATAATACTTCACCAATAAAAATAGTTTTTTGACCGATGGCAAATATTTACAAATATTAAAAGGATTTGATATGATTTTGATGTTGTTGTCAAACATATCATCTTACGATACAATATATTAAGTGGTATAATTCTTGTACATTTAATATTATATTATTTCGAAGTTATCGTTTTTTTAAATATCATTCTAACTGTAATCACCCTAGATTTCACTGAAAAACATGAATATGTGAATAAACATAATAAATACAAGTGTAACAAAGTATATTACATAGTTTACACTTAATTAATAATCAAATAAAAATAATATTAGGTAGCAAATTAGTTATGTTTTTTATTATTTCATCACGTTTAGAAAGGTGTATATAGGGCTATCTGATTTGTTTTTACAAGTTTTCATATACACAAATGTAAATCTGATTTAATATGACTTCATTCACTGAAATATATTACTTTAGACATGCTTACATTAAGTATTTACAAATATTTCAGGTCATCAGATACTCAGGTTTCCCGCTGATGGCTATTTTATCAACTGGAATGATGCAATAGCCAACAGTGAACCCGTTTTTTTTATTCAGCAAGGATTGAATGTTTGTATTCTGTTCTGTTATATTAAGTCTTTGGACAAAATGAAACCAGGCATGAAGTGTTCATTATGCATTATGCATCAAAAATGAAAACTTCATGGTCATCTATGGCATCGACTTGTTTTCATTTTGACATAAGTCGCAGAAAAAAACAACAGCCTGAAATGGCTTCTGTCTTGAAAATGAGTGCTATGTCACTTTTAATGTCAATTCAATTGACTTGCGCATAAAAGTAACCCAGTTCTTTCTAACGGCATGTAGGATTATGTTTTACCAACCTTCAATAATACTTCAGTTATACCACAGGCACTAGACACAATCAATTTACCTATATACGCATATATACTATACATGTATATTAAGAATATTCTTTATATATAGTATATATGCTTATATAGGTAAATTGGTTGTGTCTAGTGCCTGTGAGTTATACACTATATAAACAGGTCTACGACTGTTTACCATGACATTCTTGCTATACAGTTCCATCGATAAACCACCACCCTTACTAGGAAATGCCAAATTCCTCTCAGAAATAGCTTTTAGAATGGCAGTTTTTTTTCGACATCAGGTCGATAATAAAAATAAGCCTCTATGACGCTATTGTGCAGTGTCGCTATAAGAAAGCATTCAGTTTCAATTGATAACTTTTGTAATAAACGAAGTGCATGACATTATAATCACTTTTACCATACAGAGTGATGTCATTTCTCACACAGCAATAAATAAGATTTAAAGAGGAGTCAGTACTTAGAATAAGTATTAAACAGGAGCAGAAGAATAAAATATATCCTTACTACAGAATAGGTAAATAAAATCGCTTCTTTTATTTTTCAAAACCATACAGTTTTATGTCAAGTTACAAGTTTCTGATAAACAACGTTAAATACATGTATACGCTTTTTATGCGGAACTGTTGTGACTCAGTACCGATAACATTTCTTTTTATCTTAACCGAATAGAATATCATTTCATCGTCGTATTAAAGCATTCACTTAACACTGTTGAAAAGTTAAAATACAACACGTAAAATGTCTTTCTATTCCAAACCATGAAGTGCTTAGCCCGTCTGAACAAAACGTACTCATACTGGGCGTTTGTGTTCGACCTTTGTCCGTCGTCAAGACGACCATCAACAGTTTGCTTTAAATCACATCAATTATAGAACTAACTGAAATTTGAAACTTGACAGAGATGAAGCTCTACTGAAGTTGTATGAAGAATTCTTTTTCTGTCTTGTTATTGAGTTATGATATTTGGCAAGGAACATCTCCACTTCAATTACCGTATTTTACACAAAAATATAAAACTATGATACCACGGTCTTTGAATTATAATAGAACCTGTTAAAGGAGGAGGAGGCACCGTGGTCCAGGGGTAGAGCGCAGGGCTCCGGATCCGAAGGTCGAGGGTTCGACTCCCGTCAGAGGCGAGATTCTCTCACGATCTTCACATTCCTCCACGCTGCACGAATACTGGTATGGAACACAGGAAGCAGTCATCGAGCGTGATGAATCTAAGTTGTAAGAACTTGTATCGCAATCGATGTAAAATAAATGAGTCTAAACTAAACCTGTTAAAATCTTCTTGGCTCTTAAATGTGGTTTTTAAGTATTTTCTAGTTGTTAAAATTTTGCCAATTTCATCTTTCTTTGTTATTTTAAGCTCACTTCTGAAGATATGATGTCACATAAAGAAATACTCAAAAAAAAAAAAACTTTTAAAGCCTAACTGTCATAAATGAAATAGCCAAGAGATTTGATATTTGGCTTGTAGCTTTGAAATAAATAAATTTCCAGACAATACACTAATTATATCAAAATCTGTACTTAGGTATACGATTCATGACCATTATAATGCCACTTGTTTCCGTGTTGCAATAGTTTCTCGGTCAACCCTCGCTAACCTTTATCAAATGTATTTTCTTCTACTGAATGTTAGAACAAGTCGTTTTTTATTACATGTAATTATTGTTAATCCGGAACGAGAGACATTGATTGTATTGTTCGATATACCGTACATTAAATGTCACTTTTGCATAACATAAGGCGCTTTGTCAGAGTGCTCCAGACACAGGGCATCTGTTTGGCGCCATCTTGTTTCGTCCATCCCAGTGCAACTCTTTCTCTCACTGTGATCAGCATGTCCTCTAGGTGATCCTCCGTGTAGTATTCCCTAAACACGCGAATACATTCTGTTATAAACCACGAACCAATGGAAACACGGCGGAAGGATTTATAGCCTGTCAAAACAAAGACGAAGATTTAAAAAAGGCAATTTTCTATTAGGAAGAATAGCACTGGACTGTTTTAATATTGTGAAAAAGTTGCATATTAATAGGAATATGTTAGCAGTACTGAAAGGTTTATGTGAAGAACGTCCTGTTGAATAAAGTAGTATCTTTTTAACCATTTTTTCAAGGTAATAACAGCGATAATATAGCAACACGCATGTCAAATAACTGATTCGCATAATTATTTCAGGAGCCAAAAATATGTTTAATTTCTTACATAAGATTCATACACGGCAATTATGCGAGAATGTACTTTTAGGTGAAAATGAAGCCATAAATGATTGAAGAAATCCAGCAAATATTATAATGATGTATTTATGATGCAATTAATAAGAAAGTAAGTGACTGTTCAAAAAGTCTTCGATCGATTTCATTCATGTTTACATATTTACATTTTACAACAGACATTTAAAGTATCAAGAGTAAAAGTTACATAAAAAGTACCAAGTGTTGTCGCAAAGGCCAACAAAATATCAGCATCTGTTGGAACTTGAATCAGCTCATCCGCCTCATCTATTTCAGGTACCATTGGCTCTAGTGAAACTCTTATATCGTCGGCATCATCTATCTCTTGTGAGCTTTGTTGCTCGATGCCTCTGCATGCCTGGATAAGAAACACCTTTGGCCGACCTTTAAAATTAATCATCATATATTAAAGAAAAATATCTAAAAAATTCATCTAAGCTTTAATATACATGGTTTTTATACAATACACTTGTCAAAATATCAGTGTAGGTTTAAGAAGAAAAGAAATTATTTCATTTATTCTTGTTTGTAACGGTTTTACATTCATGCTCACCTGTAAAGTTGGGAATTTGCTGGTTGTTAAAACTTTCACGAATGTCATCTATTGATTTTAAACCATCTTTTGTTTTGATTCCATTCTAAAATGATATTGAAGTGCAAATATAGACATACACCTATTTCTAGCAACGTCCAAGTGCATGTAATGTAATTATAAAATCTTTACCATTCATCTCTCTAATGCAAATTGAAAAAAAACATTTTATTGTATAAAATAACATTTTAGAAAAAGAAATAGTACACTTTCCTTTCCTCCAAACTGAAATGTTTTCTTCTGAAACCAGAATGATAATGCATCGAAGAAAGAACTTAACATGATAATTAAACAAGAGGGTCCATGGGACCCTGGATCGCTCACCTGCCAACAACTGCTCAATGGTTGCAAGAGTCAGTGGATGCAAATACAATTGCCAATTGACTCAAAGGGTGCAGGCAATTATGACCATGGGGTCATCTTTGGTAGAGTTTCACTAGATGTCGTGCGTCATCAGGATTGTTAAAGCACAACGTGGACTATAATGGACTGAGCCTCATAAAAAATATACCAGGCACATATACACATGATACCTAACATGTTTAAAGTTTCAAAGCAGTATCTTGAGAAATGTAGAAGTTTGTGCTGCAATATTTTTTTAAAAAATCCTGCCGTTATACATAAAACTAGGTTGCTGTGAACTTAATGTTGGAATACCGTTCCAAACAGGGGTTATGTACATGACACATGTTCACTCTATTGCCAATTATGCTAATTATTTTAAAATCCAACCATAGATGCAAAAAATATATGGGCAAGACACAAACTGTCAGCAGTAAGGCCTATATAGCAGAACTTACTAAGTTCAGAGGGTTGCTGTGACATGGATCTTGGAGGGAGGAACATGGGTTTCGAGTGTAACACATACTTATTTTAATTTTTGGTTGTAAGGGTTGCAGAGACTTTCAGTCTTTAAGTAATGTTATTTATAATACTAGAACTTTTATTAAAATACAATGTACACAATTATAAAGAAAAAGATTCATAACGGAAAAAATGTGTAAATGCAATCTTCAATAAAATAGAACAATATTAGCCCTTCAAAATTATTTTTCCCTGACTTTTCACTAACTTTTCTGGATTTTTATTTTTCACTGACCAATTTTCAAAATTCCCTGACAATTCCCTGACCTTGAAAAAAAATCAAATTTCCCTGACTTTTCAAGTCCCCTGGCAACCCTGCAAGATCTTATATGAACTCAAGTATTGTACAAGTCTGATTAAATTCAAATAAAAAATGAAGCTGCTATTGTGCAGACAAGGTCTAAATAGTTAATTTTGGCACTTTCAGTGGCCATAGCTCTGGAACCAATAATGCAATATGGCAATTTGAAGAAAGGAACCAAGATCTTATTGTAATGAAAGTGAAGATCAGACCAAAATTAAGACCACTAAAGTGCAGAAAAGCTTTTATCATAACTTAAGACCTAGTGACCTAAATTTCAAAGTCACATGACCCAGTTTCAAACTTGACCTAGATATCATCGAGATAAACATTCTGACAAAGCTTGAAGAAGATCGGAGCAAAATTAAGACTACTACAGTGCGGACAAGCTTTTTCTATAATTTGACCTAGTGACCTAGTTTTCAAGGCCACATAACCTAGTTTCGAACCTGACCTAGATATCATTGAGATACACATTCTGAACAAGCTTGAAGAAGATGGGACCAAAATTAAGACCGATAGAGTGCGGACAAGCTTTTTCTAAAATTCGAACTAGTTACCTTGTTTTCAAGGTCACATGACCCAGTTACAAACTTGACCTAGATATCATTGAGATCAACAATCTGACCAAGTTTGAAGAAGATCGGACCAAAATTAAGACTGCTAGAGTGCGGACAAGCTTTTTCTATAATTTGACCATGTGACCTAGTTTTGAAGGTCACATGACCCAGTTTCAAACTTGATCTAGATATCATTGAGATTAACATTTTGACCAAGTTTGAAGAAGATCGGACCAAAATTAAGACCACTAGAGCGGACAAGCTTTTTCTATAATTTGACATAGTGACCTAGTTTTAAGGGTGAGATGACCCAGTTATGAACTTGACCTAGATATCATTGAGATAAACATTCTGACCAATTTAAAGAAGATCACACCAAAATTAAGACCGCTAGAGCGTTGACAACAATTGTGAACGGACGACGGAGGACGGACTGACGGACGGACGACGGACGAAAGGCGATCACAAAAGCTCAACCTGTCACTATGTGACAGGTGAGCTAATAAAAATGTAATATCAAAGTTTTTAAAGACAAAATACTAAGTCATCGAATTGCTTGATGGCATATTGACAGGTCACTTCTTTTTCATTTATACATTTTGGTTTAAAAACTTTATATGGACACAAACCTCATTTCCATGACTCAGAATAACACATATGAAGCAGTAATAACATTTTCCCAGGTGCCCATTGAGTTGCCTTTGTACTTCCTCTAGCACCTGGTCTAGCCTCTCTGTGGTCAGATCCTCACTTTCTTGAGATCGCGGATCATAAACATTGAAGTGCAGCCCATCGTTTCCGAAAAAGGTCTTTAAATTTTCTACATCTTTTTCTGTGCCTAAAATCAAGAAAAAAAATTCGTAAGAAACTCTACTGATTTCGATGTCTATGACTAACAATGGGTATTTTCCTTTTCTGAAAATTCATACAAAAGAAAACAAATTAAAAGCGGTCTTAAGTTCAAATTCAAGAATTAATATTATTTCACATAATTTTCATACAATGCCGTAATAATAACAGATCTATGAGTAGTCTTTCACTCAACTTGTGCTTTTATGTCATCAACATGGCAAAACAGAGGACTTAAAGATAAAGCCTCACCTTTTCTATTCTCTTCTGAGTTCAAAATTAACAAGAGTCCTCTTTTACCCTTAGGGTCGTAGAATCCACGATTTTTACGGTCAACAGAGTACAATGGATCTGAGCTATCTATATTTGAAAGAAAAATCAAAGGATGAGAATGCAAAAACAGTTTAGAAACTTTTTGTCTTATTATATATATACTAGGTTCCAAAAAAAAGTGTGCACTTTATTTTCGGCGATTTTCCATTGCCCATTATGCTTAATGTCCACGTATTTGGTACCAAAATCAAGATCAGAACATGTACATTATAATCGTGACTTTAAACTTTAAATTCCGGTGCCATTAGGATACGATTTTGTCTCGAGAATGGACTAGGTCCGAAAATGAAAGTTGCAAGACTACTCTGAAATTAGCAATTTCCACAATTCATCATTTCATTCTGCTGAAATTGGAAATTCGATGTTAACTGTAGTCAGTATCGAGTGTGGCCACCTCGACTATTGATGCAAGCAGCAAGGCGACCCCGCATTGACCGTACGTAACGTCTGATAACGTCGTTGGGAATGTTATTCCATTCTTGAATTAAGGCGTTTTCCAGATCCCTAAGATTGTGTACGTTCCCTCTAGCTCGAACCTTTCTACCAAGATAATCCCAGATGTGCTCAATCGGATTCATATCCGGTGACACGGCAGGCCAAGGTAGTACGTTAACGTTATTTCTGTTTAGAAACTGCCGACATATCCTTGCAACATGAGGCCTTGCATTATCATGAACCAATATTGCAGGCCCATGCCTTTGAAGGAAAGGAACAGTTTCAGGCTGCAGAATCTGGTTAATGTAACCTTGAGCATTGAGGTTGCCTTGCACAACAATGAGATTTGTTTTCCTTCTGCCCATAATGCCACCCCATACCATAACATTCCCACCTCCAAATCGGTCCCTCTCAATGAGACAATTATCAGCCAAACGTTCCCTTCTTCTTCTAAAATCTCGAATTTGACCGTCATGATGACTAAGGTTAAACCTAGACACATCCGAGAATAGAACCCGAGCCCACTGCTGTCGCCCCAAACGGAAATGCCGTTGTGCCCACTGCAAACGGGCAGCCCGATGACGTGCTCAAAGCACTTGTCCCACATAGGGCCTCCTTGGCCGAATGGGTTGCCGGGCTTGCCTGAGGCGGCGCAACACTATGTTTGCTGATACCATACTGCCTTGAAGAACTTGTAGCCGTTTGAAAACGACGTCGAAGGTGCGTCAACGTAATGAACCTGTCCGTTCGAGGGTTTGTAACCCTCGGTCTACCGGGTCTACGGCGATCTGCTACCCCACCTATTTGCTGGAAACGCTGGCGCAACCGAAATATTGTGTTTCTGTGACAACCGAACGCTCTACTGACGTTGGAGACGTTGTCGCCACGAGCAAGCATGGTTAATGATTGAATTCGCTGATTTTAATTCAGTCTAGGCATGTTCAGTGACAAGGGCTGTGAAATCAAATGTGTTTTTCCCTATGTAATGGGTATAAGGATTATGTCTATACACATTTCCTGTGACATGTACCTTCGCCTCGGACTGCACGTGCAAATCATGCTATATTATGTATTGCCATATAAAGCGAAAATTCCGTGCCAGCACGGGATAGTTTTATATGGGATCGATGTATTGTGTACTAAGGACTAACATTGTCAAATTTGCAAAAGAAACGTCTGCTAATTTTCTAAATATTCAACATTAAAAAGTGCACACTTTCTTTTGGAACCGAGTATATGTTCATCTCTATCCTTGTCATCCAAGCTTCTCTGCACCACAGTTAGATAACAGACTGAATACTGTAACAATACATAAAAGCTTTTCTGAGTTTGGATTAATTAATATCTGACACAGCAACAGTATCCCTACAAGGACGAGTGTTCCTAAGTTAACACAATTTAAATATTCTCTTTCTCATGACATTACAAAATCTCACGTCGAATAAGGGTTCATACTTACAGACTAGCAATCAGGGGCATTTCAGTTAACACCTGCCTAAAATACTGATAATAAAGTTTCATTTTTGGGTGAAAAGTTAATTTGATATAGGACCAGCATTCATATTTTTTAATTGAACTACAGAACAGAGTTTAATGTTATGTACATTGTACCTTTTCGTTGGCGTTTTAATCCTCGCTGTTGTTGATCTGAAAGACAAAAAAGTATACGAATACTGACAAATCTCTTTTCATTGACTTAAGTATACATGTATATTACACCGCATGACCTTTAAGATAATATTCGTGAATAGTTTGAAAAAGCTACAAACTAATCTTCATGTGTGCATGTTTAATACTAATTCAACACACCTTGTGCAATTACTTCCTTAATTATGATCGCAATTGCAATCAATATTGATTTATTGTTATATTAACAGTTTAAGGGTGTTTACCACTCAGAGTTTCTTGAATCGGGGTTCCGGACGCTATTCTCTCTGTTTTTGTAGCTGTAAAGAGAAAACGGAGATTAATTATTTGCAAAATGTTCGAAATTTAGCCCTGTAGTTTTAACATTCTTACAGTTAATAAGTTATGTGACTGGATTTAACGATCACTTCAAATTGGCCTTGTTTAGAAATTTACTTCCTGGTTGTATGTTGTGCATGTACATCTAGTTTTAGATTCTTTGCATATATTTGCATTAAGTCCCATTCCCAAAATATTACCTGGATTGCCGTGCTGCAGTGTCTTAATATCTACTTCCGCTGCTTCCACAAGTTCTTTTATATCATGGTTCCCACTGCCTTCACAGATTTTCTTCAAAACGTCATACTTGCCGGGCTTAAGGTGTCCTTTTATAGCCAGAGCGTCAAATTTATCAAGCAACGTTTTCTTTGAAGCTAAAATCCCACGTGGGACATATCCCTTCATGTGCTCTATAAAACTATCGTATTCTGGTCCAGTATTTCCAAGGTTATCTGAAATGGTCGTCAATAGCAGCTTGTGACGAGTGAGCACAGGATCCATATTTCCTCGAATTTTAACTCACAGTCCCTTAGCCAAGTATTTAGGTCACAATGTATTTTCATAAACTCAGATATTTTACCACGTGTTTATATTATCTGATCCGGTGACAAAATTTAAGCGATATGACCTCTTTGTTAAATCAGTTAAACGGTGTGTTGGTTTTTCAATTGTGTGTACTCAATGCTAATTTATGTATTTTACCAGTTCATTTGAAATGCGTGTACTTTACAAAGATAAAAAATAGTAAAGTATGTAGAGTGTAAAAATGTCTGCCTGAAACAGAACAAAACACAGAACAGCTACATGTAATCTGTGCCTTAGGTAGGGTGTAATATTTCTGCCAACACATTACTACTTAATTTTAATGAAAAGTTTCTACATAGAGTTAAATATGTAAGTTTTATCAAATTTTATCTCACTATCATGAAAGAAAGTTTAACATCGACAACATAATTTTCGTGAAAATAATCTAGTTATCATGAAGATGTCTCTGCACAAAATTAGATTTTCTACGATCATGCATGTTAAGCTCTAAAATAACACCTAATGTGTAAATAATAAAATGCCAAATATGACTGCTCGAAGAATTATCTATCATAAAACTTGTCTGGTAACATGATTTGTTGAAAGCTTGAGTGACTGTTTTCGTGAAAACTTTTCATGAATGTCAGTTAGCTTGTTGCATTTCACTTTATTACTAACTTTCATGAAAACTTTTTGGAAAAACCACTAAGCTGACTTACTTTCGCGAAATCCACTATACTAACTGATTTTTGTATTTTTTTTTCAAGAAAACTTTTCATTTTATTTGAACTAGAAAAAAATGAAAATCTTTCGAACATTGAGTGGCAGTTCAGAGAAAAATCAGGTGGTTTAGAAGCATTTTTAAACTGATATTCTTCTTCATGTAGAAGCAACAGAAACACAGTCTGGCTATTTATTTTGGCTAAGATTAAGTGTTGCATACACAGAGCTTGGTTCTGACGTGCTATAAGGCAAATTTATATCCCTTCAATACAGTCAACTTCATCTTTAAATTTTGCATTAAAACATGTTTTATAGCGAATACAAGTAAACACTTTTCTCATATTTCTAACATAAGAGTTGTGATTTGTTGTTTCCTTGGCCATGAAAAGTAGTATCTCAAAAGAAATTTTGATCTCAGTTCTGAATATTTGGAACAAATTAACAAAAATGATATTCATTTTCAATTAAAGCCTGACTGCAATTTCTACACATTATTTCGATTTTACTTATAGCTAACTTATGAGACCATGTCCTAAAACGTACTTCAACATTTCAAATCTATAACTATGTCAATATTACTTTCGAAATGGAAATAATGTTTGAATAAGCAAGATGTTGACATCAGACAAGATATGATGGTAGATGAGTACCAGCTTTGTTGATATATCTGTAATTCTCTGTTTAATCATAATATAATTGATAAGCACACTGCAGAGTATTTAAAGGTCATTGAACACATTTTTAATTCTAAATATTCATATGAGAGACAAAAATATATCTAACTATGACAGTTTTACAAAATTCCGCACATATTTTTCCTTATAAAGATGTTTTTGCAGCATATCAAATCCATATATCACGCGAAATATGGTCGTGTGCGAAACCGGAAGTGACGTACATTCATCCCTTGCGCCTTTGATCCAGCTAACTGGATTGTTAACAAAGCTTTTAAATTATGATGGAAAGTAAAAGTGAGACATGCAAATTGGATGCAACTATTACGTAATGTTTTCACAAGTATGAGGTATCAAAAGTAATTCAATCAATTTGTAAGATCACTAGTCCAAAAACTTTGCTAAATGTCTCAACTTAAACAATGAATAGATCTTAAAAAATGATAATTGTTTTGTTTTGACAGCTATGCAGAAAATACAAGGGTCCTCGTGGGTAGGTTAAAACAGATAAAGCTGCTGGTCCTGACAACATTAAAACAATTGTCCTTAAAGAACTTCGATATCAGATTTCACCTATTCTTAAAACTATTATTCAGAAATTTCTTGACACTGGTACTCTGCCCTCAGATTGGACAAAAGAAAATGTTGCCCCTCTGTACAAGAAAGGACTTTCGAGTGAACCATCCAATTATCGTCCTATGACTTAACTTGTATTCCGTTTGAATTGATAGAACATAATTATAATTGCTTTCAATATTTCCTCACGTTTTACTCGATTTAACTTCTTGTATGAATTACAACATAGATTCAGAGAACGTCGTTCTTGTGAAACCCAACTCTTGCAATTGATAGATGTCTCGTTGCAGGCCAGCAGTCAGACCTCATTCTCCTTGATTTCAGCAAGGCTTTTGACAAAGTTAGTCAAACTAAATTACTTTATAAACTTCATGAACATGGTATCAGAGGTTGCAATCTTGACTGGATTCGCTCCTTCCTGATAGGCAGAACTCAAGTGGTTGTTCTTAAGGGCGAGAAATCTGTTGAAGTTCCTGTGTGCCCCAATTATAGGTTTGTCCTTGAGCCGCTTCTTTATCAATGACTGACCTGATCAAATCCCAAGTTCGACTTTTTGCTGATGACACGGCTGTTTATCGTACCATCAATAACACGACTGACTGCAAACAACTACAGCACGATCTTGACATTTTACAGATTTGGGAAAGTAAATGGGAAATGTACTTTAATCCTAGCATATGTCAAATTCTCAACATCTCACGAAATAAACATACAATACATCATGACTACATATTGCAACAAATGCAAAATACCTTGGTGTTAACATATCTAATGATCTTTCTTTTAATACACATATTGACAAAATTTGCTTAACAGCAAACAGAACACTTGGCTTCATAAAACGTAGTATCCAAACTAAAAACAAAAAGGTGAAAGAAATAGCATATAAAACTCTTGTCAGACCTCCGGAAGGGTACTCCTCCTCAGTATGGTCACCCTACACTAAACATAATATCAATAAAATTGAAAGAGTGCAAAGTAGTGGAATCAGATGGATACATAACAACTACTGCACATATGACAGTGTCTCAGATATGCAAAAGTTACTCGGTTTAAGATCTCTGGAAAACAGACGAAATGATGCTAAATTAGTAACGTTTTATAAGATTGTCTATTCTCTTGTAGCTATTCCTATCCCAACTTATTTTGAAAAAAAGACGACTCGTGACACACACCCCTTAACCTATCATTGCTAATTATTACAAAGTTTCTTTTTCCCAAGTTACACTGATCCAATGGAATAACCTTCTGTCCGACATTGTACTCCTGTCCACGGCTGAATCCTTCAAGCAGGCAGTACGTCAAATTGCCTACAAATAGCTGCAGCAGGATGTGTTTTTAACATGATTTTAAACTCTGCCAGTATAATTAACACTTTGAACTGTTTTTCAGTCTCATTTTTTTCACTTGACGTCTATCTGTCGCTGCTTTTGTAAAATTCCTTTCTCTTGCACTGACCGGCCGTCTGCTAATAATACCCGGCCGAAAGGGAAGTTAAGCAGTATTCAATGATAGATATGTTAATTTGCATAAATCCCAAGGTATGAGGCGTGATTTATGGCTCTTTGACATTTCATTGGATGTTTATTAAGAAACAGACAAAACATCCTGCTAAATGTACGTGGCAAATAGGTAACCCGAACTCACTACATTTTTGACGCAGCCCGGAAAGACTGCGTCTTTATGTGATTGATTTTTGCGGGAAATGATGGTAGGAGTGTTTTTTAAAAATATTTTTTGCAGTTTATGAAACACAATTTGTTTCTTAAAAAAGAATGTCAGTCATGTGAAAAAAGTAGACAACCAAAATGTTTTTTGTTGTTGTTGTTCTTGTATCCTGAAATAAAGAATACAGGAAGTTGAAATAAATATGACCTGAACACAAAATAGCTGTTCCCTTTGATTTGGGAGTAAGGATCAGTTTGTTATTTCACGTAAGCAATTTCTTTTGTCATTTAACAAAACAATCATTATTGACGGCTTGAATAGCAGGTTTAATAATGTATATTATGTGAAAACGTAATTTTAAAAGGGTTTCTTGCCGATTTTACATGATTATATCGTATTTGATTAAGCGTCAATAATAATTCCACTAGCAAGAAGGACTGATCCTTTCACGTGCATTTTATAGCACGTGG
This sequence comes from Cyclina sinensis, assembly GCA_012932295.1. NCBI lineage: Eukaryota > Metazoa > Mollusca > Bivalvia > Venerida > Veneridae > Cyclina > Cyclina sinensis. The sequence goes on along the minus strand of JAAONU010000007.1, from coordinate 28,645,056 downwards.
TATTCGCAGTCCCAAACTTCCTGGTTGCACAACATTTGAGCCAATCAGATTATCGGATTGATGTCCCGTGAGATCACAATCACCTAGGTGTAAGACCACTAAATTTGAATAAGCGCTTTAGATCAATAGTCACAGAAGTCCAACAACAAAAAAATGGTAAGAGGTTATCAAGGCAGTATGCATCAAGGTTTTTCCATGTTTGCTCCTTCTTCATGCAGTGTACAGCTATGTCACTTGTTGCGCGGAGTTCTACCGCTCGTTTGCCTTCTAAATTTGTTTAATTTCACTGAAAGTATGATTCCCTTTCTGTTAGTCTGTATAAAATAGATGAATTAAATTTCATTCTGTAACTGGGTTGAGCACGAAAAAAATATAACATCAGTCTTGGATCTCTTGTATTTAAAAAGTAGGGCCAAGTGATAGCCTTTCCATGTTATAAAACTATACATTTGTAAAGTGTCTGTTTCAGCAGGTAAATTCTAAATTAAGGCACTGGTTTCAATCAGGACAGTTACATTGGTCTTTTACTTCTTACAACACGCCGATTCCTCAGTGTATAAAACAGTATGCATGCTTTTCGCATAATGTTTATTTATTAGTTTAGCATAAGATCAACATGTTGTTTTACTTTATTTTTCAATAAAATGTTAGTTTATGTTTTCACACCTCTCTTTTACACCACAAGCGGTCTTTTGATTTAAGATCGCGAACCAGTCTAAATTTTACAGAAATAGGCGATTTTAAACGAATGACTACAATGTTATTTTTAGTAAGGACGCGACAGTCAAGCATGGTTCGAATTAATTAATTTTTTTCCGAAATAATTTTTTCCGTAGGTGAACTGTAAAAAGAAATAAGCAAATTTATATTTTAGAATTATAGCGGTAGGAAAATAGAAAAAAATATTATCTTTTGATTAGGTCAATGACTTCGGTTTAATTCTACTCCCTTAATAAAAAACATACTGTGACAGCAGCCAATTTCCGTTCTGAGGAAACAATGCCTATAGACTTGATTTGACATCTTTTTTAGCATTAAACATTAACAAATGTCAACCATATACAAAATTAGAGAAGATTAGATTTGATTAACCACCATACATTTAATCCAACATTACTAATTATCGCAACCCCCACTCCATTTGGCGGCGTTCAAACATTTGACTTGTTATACTCTTACATGAGTGTATTGTCTATAGAGTCAGTGAGGATGTGTAAGTTAACATGTAAAACGTTGAAAAGATAATTTTTATTGCATCATTGATATTTTAAACCGAAGTAAAGAAGATATTGGATTATTTACTGCTTAGGTAAAATTTCAGATGTTTATAAATCACTGCCAGCACAAAAGGTGGATTTACTAATACAAAATCGAGTAGTAACCGCATTATTTTTTAAAAGTTGCAATTTCTAAATGTTATTTTTTTACGCCTGTCTTTATTCTATTTCTTACACTTGTGGTTTATTGTTTTAATTTATTTTTTTTATTTTTGTGACCTTGACCTTTGAGCTACTGACTCTAAAATCATCCATTTAATGTGGGCAATAATCACATGAAGTTAAAAGACTGTAGGCCAATGAGTTACTCAAGTTATCCTCCGGAAACCATTTGCTAACGGACGGTCAGGCGGACGGACGCCCAGGACCATAACATAATATGCCCCTTCGTGCATATAAAAAGGGGTTTTTCATGAAAGAAGTGATTGCTTTCCTTAGGCTGCTAACGGCCAAACGGCTTTAGATATACAAAGTGTATCACAGTTAAAATAGCATTTCTGAATCCAGATCAAATTTACAAAATAAACAAAAGCGGTTTTAGGTGTATTTTCCAAATTCAAAAAAGGTGGTTTTTAAAAAGAACTTGCTATCTTAAGGCTAAGATAAACATAATGTATCGCGGTTAAAAAAGTATACAAACAACATAACCAAGGTGTTTAGGAAGTCCTTTTTGAAAAAAAAAAATCATTAACAGAAGATTTTGCTTTTTTAGGCTGGTAGCGGCCTAGCGGCCTATGATATACAAAGTATCTATCTTTTATATATAAAAGTTTAAATAGCATTTCTGAACTCAGTTAAAACAAACACCATAAACTAATGCCGTTAGGGGTGTCCTTTTGCAAATTCAAAATGAAAAAAGTTTTCCGTGAAGAGAAGTGTTAGCAGTTTTAGGCTGCTAGCAGCCAATCTGCCTAAGATATACATAGTGTTTCACATTAAAAAGTACTTGTGAACACAGTTGAAAACAAACAGCATAAACGAAAGGGGTTTGGGTTTCCATTTTTATATTCAAAATAAAAGGTTTTTCATGAAGAGTAGTTATAGCCTTTTTAGGCTGCTAGCGGCCCAGAGTGTCACAGTGGAAATAGTATTTCTGAACTTAGTTCAAACAAACAACATCAACAAAAGGGCTTTGATATATATATTTGCAAATTCAAAATAAAAGGTTTTTTCATGAAAAGAAGTTTTAGCTTTTTCAGGCTGCAAGCAGCCCAGCGACCTAGCGGCCTTAGATATACATAGAGTGTAACAGTATGCGGTGTTTTTTTGCAAGTTCAAAATAAAAGGTTTTTCTTGAAGAGAAAATTTAGCTTTTTTAGGCTGCTAGCGGCCCAGCGGCCTATGATATACGTAGTTTTCACAGTTTAAATAGTATTTCTGAACTCAGTTTAAACAAACAGCATAAAGAAAAAGGCTCTGGGGTGTTTATTTGAAATTCTAAAAATGACGATTTTTTAAAAAAAAAGAATATTTGTAAGAGTATTTGCCACCTTTAGGCTGCTAGCAGCCCAGCGACCTTAGATGTACATTGTATTTCACAGTAAGAGAATTATTTCTTATCCCAGTTTCAACAAATAAAAATATCTGTCTACCTATCTGTCATAATGGACCGCTGGCAGCCTTTAGTTAGCAAATCAGGAAAAGACGCTTTTTTATTTCCGAAAATACACCCCAACGTCTTTTATGGTTGTTGTTTGTTGACACTTGGTTCATAGATATCATTTTTTTATTTTGATACACAATGTATATCATAATTAAGCCGCTATGCCGCCAGCAGCCTTTAGTTATCAAATTATGAAAAGACGCTTTTTTCTTAATTTGCAAAAAACACGCTCATAATCCTTTTTATTTTTATTGATTGTGGACACTTAGTTCATAGATATCATTTTTATTTTGCTAAACAATGTATATCTTAGGCCCCTAGCAGCTTTCAGATAACAAATCGTGAAAAGACGCCTTGTTTTTAATTCGCAAAAGTAAACCCCAAACACCTTTATGTTGTTGTTGTTTGTTGACAGTTCATAGATATCATTTTTATTTTGATAAATATGAATATCTTAGGTCGCTAGGCCGCCGGGCCGCCAACTTCACAAACATGAAATAGCGGCGGAAACTAGCGATGTGGTGACGACAATAGCAGATCATCAAAAACACATTTTCTCTTATCAAAAGCAATAATTTTTTACAGGTCATGGGACACGACCATAGCAACTTTGTCTGTTTAAAATAAGCACAATATACTGATTAAAATGATTTAATTACAAAATTATGGAAAATATAGCTTTTGACAGGGTCTTTTAGATCTATTTAAGATATATAAAAATTATTCGACTTTTAATGTGAACAAAAAGGAGCGGATGTGGTCCAGTGGTAACACGCTGGGCTGGTAAACCAGGGGTCCCGAGTTCGATCCCCCGCTCCCACTAACATTACCAATAGTCTTTCGGATAAGACGTTAAACCGAGGTCCCATGTATCAGTGCTATACACTGAGCATGCAAAAGAACCAGGGGTGTTTCTGGAATGGGATGCTTTCTGTATCTTGCACTACCCCCACAACATAAAATAACTAATCTCTTCAGGGGGCGTCGGTCCTATAGGCAACCGGTAACGACGATAAATAAGCTCAAATCAAATAAAACCACGTGAACAATAAATATTAAAAACAATGTGTTTATTTTATGATTTTGACATAGTTTTTAAGGATTCTTCTTATCGCATTATTTGTTCTCTGATCATTATTGTTTTGTTTTCAAAAAAAAAAAAGAAAGAATGAATATGCAGAAAAAGATATGCATTTATAGTGAACAAATCATAGGTCTAGTCAAAGATTTCTTACACGTACCTCAGGCGAAATATATCACAGACAAATAAGCAACGCAACACTATAAAGAGAAAAAAAATCTCTCGATTTGAGTTAGCTAGTCCAGTCTTCAAAAAAAAAAAAAAAAAAAAAAAAACAAAAAAAAAAAAAAAAAAAAAAAAACATACACACAATACAAAAAAACTGCATGTGATAAAAATGAGCATGTTCAGAAACTTTTTGGATCAGTGACTTTGAAAAATCTCTAGATATTTTCACGAATGTATCTTTAAATTCTATCACCCTGATTGAGCTAGCCTCTATATAAATTTTGCTCACTGGCCTCCAAATTCCATCAAAATGTCAAATTATTCATTTAAACAATCATCAATGTATATTCATGATGTAAGCTTAAATTGTTCATTTTTTGGACAATTTTTAGTCTACATTTTCACTTTCCATCATAATTTTAAAGTTTTGCTTACAGTCCAGGTAGCTGTGTTAAGTGGCAAGGGATAAATGTGCGTCACTTCCAGTTCCGCAAGTGATAGGTGCGCGCGACCAAGTGCGTTTTATATGGGTTTTAATTTGCTATAAAAACATCTTTAAGATAAAAATTACCTGCGAAATTAGATATATAGTTGTCGCTCATATGCAAATTTCGAGGTCAAAAATTTGAAAGGTACTATACTAGTTTATTTCACCATTATTTATATCAAATGCTTTTAGTCTTTGAAGAATGGGATGGCTGCTGAATCGGGAAACATATATAAAATGAATGTTTTTCCAGCAGTCCGGCAGTAAAGAGATGTTGCCATTATATGTCGCTATTCTTAACAGCATCTTAAATGCAAGCATAATACCAGCCAAACGGTCTGAAATATATGGGCAGTTAATATCACTGAAAACTATCGTTCTATCACATTACTTAGTTGCATAAGGTTACATTTGGACTTTCCAGGTTTAATATATTCTTAGAAGAAAATAATAATCTCAATAAAAATCAAATACTATTACTGAAGTAATGTTCTGTTGGTTGATTTTTATAAAGCATTCGATTAAATGTGCCAAGTAGGACTGTTAGAAAATAATCTTGGAAAATTCCTTAGACTTACTAGAAAATGTACATGTATGTTTTATCAAGGTTCAGAATATTGGCAAGCAAAGTCTGTCTTGGTTTTGACAGAGTTCAATTTTAAAGCAAAACTAATCCAGTCTAAATGTCTTGGTAGTAAAACGTTGACAGTGTAAAACTGCTGACTGGGGGAATTACAAAATTATGTTGTGAATTCTTATAGTGGAATACGAATGAAACACAGAAATTATAATAAAAATCTCATATAGCTTGGATATTTGCTGTTTGCAATATTAAAAAAATAACCTAAGTTGCTCTACTCTATTTTCAGCATTCAACCACCCCACAATAGTATAGTCTGACACTTTTAGAGATATTATGCAATGTTATTCATTAATAAAATGGACACCACACTATTGCGTAACATTTTCCTAAGATCTATGTTTTAAACGTGCCTTTGTCAGTGTAGAAAAAAACCCGGTGTATCTTGCTGACAATACTTTTACAAAAAAAAGTCATTATTTAAAACTGCGCCAAGGTTTTTTTTTTCGTTGTTTTTTTTTACTTGTTTATCTAATAATATGTCAATGGCAGTGTACAGAAACATCTTTGGACAATTTACGTTCAGAAAAATACATTACATTTTGTTTTACCTAGATGAAGAGACCATGTTGTCCATCTACGATGTACTGCAGTTTCAAGTTCTCTTAAATACTTAGAAATAAATTTAGGATCCCTGTGCGCAAAAATGATTGCACTGTCAGCTGCATACAGAAATTTAAGTTAGCATTGATCACTTGTGCTGGTACGCATATCATTGATAACGAAGGAATACTAGAGAACCAAAAAATGCTAATTAGGGAACTCAACATGATTAATTTTCTGAAGTGGACTGAACATTGTTCGCAAAAAAAAATGACTAAGTATTTCCATACAAAAAGAACCTGAACCACTTTACAGATTCAACATTGTCAAGATTTCAACTGACTATATACCGCTCTTGTCACAATTCTTGAAACTATTAGCAATATAGTAACTTGTCTTTAATTTGAGACATCTACTCTTTTTTCCTTTTAAAAAGGGTGAGTATATTTTGCGGATTCCGTATCTGAATTAACAGTATCAATAGTTATTGGGCTGTTGACTATGAATGATACGAAATTGTATTTAATTTTACGGAGCAGCATCTTTGAGGGGTCGTGCTAGAATCTGGTCTAATCCAGTTCTTTAACCACAATTAAGTTGACATAATTCATTGTTCACAAATTCTTCACTGAAATTTAACAGGGTCTGGTTTCTTTACATTTAAAAACTGCATTTTAACTGCTAGAGCATCTGAGTCAATAATAAATAGATTAGAAGCTACAGGTTACATTTAGGATATGGTAAAAAGCGAAATTCTATATACTTGCTTAAAAATAATTTTTAGTAATTTATTAAAGGAAATTATGATTATGTTATATAAGTTTTGAAGGATAAGAAAGAGTTCATAGAACCTGGGACTTACTATTAACTAAATACACGGTCCCTGATCATGAGAACAGAGTCCAACATTGACACAAGTAAATTGTTGTGCAGTCATAGATATCATTACAGTATTAATATGAAGGCAGAATGATGACAAGCCATACTTTACAGTAAGACATAAAAAATTGAAATTACCTGGGACCAATATATATTAATTATAGCTCCAGAAATTACAAGGAAAAGAAATTCAACAGTATTGAATATTTAAGCAATATTTCTTTGGACAGTTTGAACCAGGACGTTTTATTCATGAAAACGCCGAACAATACAGTTACTATATTAACTGATACATTCAGACTTTTCAGCGCATTTTATTTCTAACAATCATTTCAAACCCATTTCGTTAAGATTTTTATCCCGGTGTGGCGTGAAAAACATAACATCTATTTTACTCGAAAACGGATTTTTAAAGAATCATTCATATACTTTAATAATTATTTTCATAAATTAGATTCAATTTTACTTTCAAAACTGCTTATTTAATTGATATTTTCCCATTCAATATTTATTCACAATTTGACAGCAAAAACAAATCTAACACTTCTCACGTCTTACATTTTTCACGGGTGTTCTGTGAGAATCGTAAGATCTTACGATTTTCACGGGTCTTACAATTCTCACGCTACACCGGTATTTTCTGGATTCCCGCTTCTAAACTATGTATATAGAAATGGGCAGATAACCAGGAAACATTCCACCCGTGTTGTTAGGTACGCCATTTTACATGTTTTGGTTCCGGTTGTGCTTTTATACTCACATTAAATGATCTGTAATTATGGCTGATGTTGAAGTAGCGGAACAGCCTCCACCACCAAGTAACACCTATGTTATTCGGCCAAATTTTCAACACAAGTATGTATCATTTGTGTGTGCTGACGTTAAATTATTAGCTTTTAGTTTTTATAATTAAAGATTAATTCAGCTCAGTAAGAGTAAGAACAGTAAGAAGTAAGATAATGGATCAGCTTCAAACTGATACTATCGATGCAGATTATATCTGACAGGCGATAGTCAGGAAATATTTAATTTGGTTTTTCAAAATAAAATAAATGCAGTACTGATTTAGTTATAAGAGTGTTTGGAAATGCCTGATTGAGTAAATTGCTCAGTGATTATTCATATTTGTTACATTATGACAGTCTGGAAATTTAGCAATAGCCCGATAGCCCATGGCTAGTAGAATTTGGGTCGATAAAATTCCCAAGTCTCTAGGCCTGTGAAAAATTAGCAGCTGATCACCTTACTTTCTGAAAATAAAATGACTGAATTTCAAATGGAACAACTCATTCATCCTCAATCCAGGGAATAAAATTACAAAATAACTGTACTGAACATTCTTGACTTTACTTTCCACTTTTAAAGTTTAACATTTTTGGGCTTGTTAATATCTATTTGGGCTACCAGATATTGCCAACCACTAGCCTGAAGTTAAAACCTATTTGGACTAGCAGGTATTGCCAACCACTAGCCTGAATAGCTTTTGGTTTTCTGGCCTTAAATACTTTGACTGCAGTAGCAAAATTATCATGAAAAGATACACTTTTCTGCCCAGTAATATGAAGGAAGCCAGTATAGACACACATACATGTGAATTCTAATGCGGGCAAATAAAATCTGGTATTTCAATGTATCTACTGGTCCTTCTGACAGACTCACACAGTAATGCCAACTCTACCATTTTCAAAGGCAAAACACAGAATTCATAAACTTACAGAAAAACTGTTACTTTCATCTGCAAAATACACACACTTGTTTGTCATAAATTTCCATTTGTCGAAAGTATAAAATTAGCCAATGAAAGTGGAGTTTACAGAGCATATAAGAATTTACGTAATGTTTGGAATTGACATGCGAACTCTTTGTTAGAATTAAAAGCTTCGGAAATTATCAGGGAGGTAAAAGGTAATTGACCCTTGTTGCAACATTCGATAAACTGTCTGTGAATTATTTGCTGGTCTTGAATTAGCAGCTGATCATTTCATTATTTTATTTGTTTTGTAAACTGGAAAGTTTGTAAGCAAGCAAAATGAAAGTAAAAGCCAAAGTAATTCATAAGTGCTTTGTAGATTTTATGAATATCTCAGTCATGAACAATCTGAAAGGTGGTCTATCATTGATTTTGTGTCTTTGCATTATAGGGTAAGTTGCTGAAGAGTAACACAGAAAACACAGCGCCTGAAAATGTGATTTTTGACCTCTAAAAATTCAGAGAACGACCTTATCTTATCTGAAATCTTATACCACTCACACTTATTTGTCTTGATGAAATGTATTTTTTTTCAAACCTTTTATTTATTGATATGTTAATGATTATAACAGTGCAAAATGATAAATATAGAATGATATTACATCCAAAAGAAACAAGAAATCGGTAGAACCAATGGATGCTCCCTGAATAAATGCCAATTCCAAAAGGGCTATTGTTTAATATGTATCTTTTTTAAAGTATGAAAAATAACAAAGGGCAATAACTCCTAAATTATGCAAAATAGAGTTATGGTTCTTGCACGCTGCACTTTTCCTCATAGAGATCTATCTACCAATAAAGTTTCAAGCTCTAATACTTTGTGAGATATGCCCCAGACAAAAAATAAGTATGAGAAATTTCAAAGGGCAATAACTCAAAAAATAATAAAGCATGAGTTATGGTTCTTGTGCACTGCACTGCTCATCAATGAGATCTATCTACTTACAAAGTTTCAAGTTGATAACTCTCATACTCTGTGAGATATGCCCCGGACAAAAAATAAGTATGAGAAATTTCAAAGGGCAATAACTCAAAAATTAATACAGCAAGAGTTATGGTTCATAGTGCACTGCACTGCTCATCAATGAGATCTATCTACTTATAAAGTTTCAAGCTGATAACTCTTATACTTTGTGAGATATGCCCGGACAAAAAATAAGTATGAGAAATTTCGAAAGGCAATAACTCAAAAATTAATAAAGCAAGAGTTATGGTTCTTGTGCACTGCACTGCTCATCAATGAGATCTTACTACCTATGAAGTTTGATCTTGATATCTCTCATAGTTTTTGTGTTATGCTCCGGACAAAATTATGACGGACGAACAGGACGGACAAAGCGGCAACTATATGCTCGCCCTTCGGGGAGCATAAAAAGTGCTTAACACGTTTTGGTGATGTATTTTAGGACGCTTTACGATAATTGTAAAATGATGAAATTTTCAAAACTTTTCAAAAGTTAAATCTCTTGATATTTTGACCAAAATCTAAAGGTGAAGGCTAAAAAAGTTCACATGTATGGTACAGATGTTAGATGCTTTTAACTGTTTTTAACTATTTTTAGTTGATCAATTTTTAGCTCACCTGAGCACAAAGTGCTCAGGGTGAGCTTTTCTGATCGGTCTTTGTCCGTCGTCCGTCCGTCGTCAACTTTTCATTCAAATGACATCTCCTCTGAAACCAATGGGGCAAATTTAAAGAAACTTGCCTGGGATGTTCCTTGCATGAAGCTCTACCAAGATTGTTCAAATGGTTCTGGTCCATTGCATTTCTGGTTCACTGGAGCTAAAAATAGATTTTATAAGTTGGATCTTTAAAAATCTTCTTCTCCGTAACCACAAGGCCTGGAGCTTTGATATTTGGTATGAATCATCATCTAGTGGACCTCTACCAATTTTGTTCAAATTATGTCCCTGGGGACAAAACTGACCCCACCCCAGGGGTCAGTTGATTTTACATAGAGTTATATAGGGAAAACTTGAAAATCTTCTTGTCAGAAACCACAAGGCCTAGAGTTAAGATATTTGGTATGTAGCATTGTCTAGTGGACCTCTACCAAGTTTGTTCAAATCATGGCCTCTGGGTCAAAAATGGCTCCGCCCCAGGGGCCACTAGTTTTACATAGAGTTATATAAGAAAATCTTAAAAAATCTTCTTGTCAGAAACCGTAAGTTATAGAGCTTAGATATTTGGTGTGTAGCATTGTCTAGTGGACCTCTACCAAGTTTGTTCAAATCATGGCCTCTGGGTCAAAAATGACCCCACCCCAGGGGCCACTAGTTTTACATTGAGTTATATAGGAAAATCTTAAAAAATCTTCTTGTCAGAAACCGTAAGTTATAGAGCTTAGATATTTGGTGTGTAGCATTGTCTATTGGACCTCTACCAAGTTTGTTCAAATCCTGGCCTCTGGGTCAAAAATGGCCCCGCCCCGTGGGTCACTTGTTTTACGTAGAGTTATATAGGAAAAACTTGAAAATCTTCTTTTCAGAAACCACAAGGCCTATAGTTAAGATATTTGGTATGTAGCATTGTCTAGTGGACCTCTACCAAGTTTATTCAAATCATGGCCCTGGGTCAAAAATGGCCCCGCCCAGGGGGTCACTTGTTTTACATAGAGTTATATAGGAAAATCTTAAAAAAATCTTCTTGTCAGAAACCGTAAGTTATAGAGCTTAGATATTTGGTGTGTAGCATTGTCTAGTGGATCTCTACCAAGTTTATAAGAAAAATGTCCCTGGGGTCACTATTGGCCCTGCCCGAGGGGTCACAAGTTTTAAATAACAATATAGAAGAAAATCTTTAAAAATCTTCTTGTCTGAAACCACAAGACCTAGAATTTTAAAATTTGGCATGAAGCAAGCTTTATCAAGCTTTTTCAAATTATTGGATTAGGTTAAAGGTCACGGAGGCTAAAAGTAGATTTATCTACTGTACCTCATAGAGCCTTCATTTATAGACCAATATCTTTGATATTCAGTATAGAGGTTCCTTGCATGGACCTCTACCCATGGGTAGGGTTTGAGGTCACTGGGTCAAGGTCAAGGTCACCATAGCTTATAATAGATATTTCTACTTTCTGTCATAGAGCCTTTATTTATTGACTGATATTTTACATATTTGGTTTGTAGGCACTTACATATTTTCAATTAAAAAATGAAATACTGCTTAACAGCAAACCTACATGTACAGCCAAAGTACTCAGGTGAGCGATCCAGGGCCATCATAGCCCTCTTGTTTTGTAAAAATCCTAAAAAACAAAACAAAAATCTCATTGCAACATTTCTCCATTATTTTGATCTTATGAATATTTCACAAGACTTAAGTTATTGCTGATAAAAATATTTAATTAAACTACTATGAAAATCTGAAAAGAGGCATTTGTGATATTAAAATTCATCAGTAAAGAAAAATTCAAACATCTTTTACTTGATAAATTGAGGACATTGTAAAGCCTGTGATTTCTCACATGACGCAGAATTACAAAGTCTTTATTAGTAAGAGAATTTTTTTTATAAATATGCTATATATTCTGCAGATTTCGACCAGTGATTGTTAAAGAATGTATCCACAATGTCTTGAATGAACGTTTAGATGGTAAAACATATGAACCTGATGAGATTATGGATTGGACAAAAGCAATCGCTGATGACATCAAAACTAAATTAAAAGGTCAGAACATAGAATGTTTGGTTTCAGTTTTCATCTTTTTGAGTGATGGGCTTTTGAATGGGAATTTTTCTTGGAAGCTTAGTAAATTGTAACACATTATGGGAGTCATGTTATCATATTAATTTTATCTTTGAAAGTAAAACTGGATCATTAATTGGTCCCTGCAAGTACTTTTATTGTTAAAGATAGGCTCTTTATACAACACTATGCACGTAATACTATATTACAAGCTATATTTCTGTATTGTCTTAATGACAGATTGATATATTTCATATACTTAAGCCAAATTAAAAAAAAGGTAAACATGAATTTAAAACAGCAAAACTATTGTTGGTTTTTGATTGACTTTAGTAAAATTCAGCACTGTATTTACATCATACGTTATATCAGATATTGTCTATTCTGAATCAGTGCAAGTATCATATTGATAATTTTCATCAATACTCAACTCTACTGATTAGTGCTGTTTTTAAGGAAGTTCGGAATAAAGATTTGAAGACTGCTGTACAACATGCATGTTCACTGGAATTATATTTACAAATGTTGTTTTGCAGATATGGGATATGACAGATACAAGTTTGTTGTACAAGTAGCTATTGGAGAACAGAGAGGGGAAGGTGTCAAGTAAGTTTATAAAACTACTGTGTCCATATTTCTATCCTTTGTTCACTAGATTTAAGCCCCAAAAGTTAAGTTATACATGTACTAATTTGTCTAGGATTGACTGTGAAGAAAAACTTTCAAAGCTTATTTGAATCTCTCTTGAGTCACCATTCAGGATTGAACCAGCCATTTGAGGTAAGAACCAGTATTAGTTACCTAGAAACTCAAATTTAATTAACACTATTCAGACTGTCATTTCTTTAAGTTGCTTATAGTAATATAAAGGAAAATACTTCCTGAAGATAATGTTTAAACTGCTGTTAGGACATTCATTATGATCCTGTTACATGTATCTATACCAAGATCAGTATCATTGTTACTCAAGCAATGTTCATTAAATGTGGCCATCTTTCTCTTTGATATTTTGAGCTTAGTCTGTTGAATTTTCTGCTATTGACAAGACGAGACTAGGGGCAAATGCAAAGTCTGTAACAGTTATACTAATGGGAAAAAAGATCTTGTGTAAGGCCTTATTGATGTTCTTTTTTCATTTTGGTTAAATAGTTTCAAAAAAGAGGTTTTATAATCACTGCTGTACTGCAGTGCAAAATCGCTTTATTCTATGCCTGTATAGTATCATAATTTTGTTTTACCATCAAGATGAGTAGTAAAGGAAATTATATGTGATATGTATATATTTCAGAATGGGAGCTAGGTGCTTTTGGGACTCAGATACAGACAACTATGCACAGGATATATACATGAATGTAAGTAATTACCTTATCTCTCATGTTTTTGTTTAAATAAGCTGTAAATAGATGTATACATTGTGCTTTCAGGACTTTTGAAAACTATTTTACGATTGTTCTTACATCATCCAAACTGTGTATGAGCTTGTTCAAGTAATATCCAAATCTTTTAAAACAGAGTTTTAAAGAAAACTTATAGGTCTTACTCTCAGTTTTCATACTCAGAATAATCCTTGGAGGTATTGAATCAGCGGTTATTGTCAATGATCAGTGAACTTTCTAGTAACTGAGAAGTCCAAGTTGTATAATAAATTAAGGTTGCGAAATCACTTTCAGATGATCCTTACACTTTCATCCATTACAGTTCTAATCCAGGAACTGCTTGTGATTTGTTATATTGCAACAATTCAGCAAAATTGGCTTGATGAATAATTGCTTTAATATTTCTTGGTTGCATTTATATTGATTTTGAAGGAGACTGTAGTTGGCAAGTTGTTTGAATTCTATTACATTTAAGTACTGTTATTGAATGGTGCTGATGGAATTTCTCCTCTATCAGTCTATGATTGACCTTATCTCAATTTGGTTATTTTCTTTTGAACAAAAAATTTTAAAATCCTTGAAATTAAGAATCACAAAAAACATGTTTATGCATGCCTTTGTAAAAATGTGAATGTTTAACTTGACCAAAGAATCTTGTATGACAGGCAGATGTTGTTAAAGCAGTTGTATACAATGTTTTGTTTCATTATTTCAGGACTCATTATTTTGTGTGGCAGCAGCATTTGGAGTGTTCTATTATTAGAAATTAGACTGTGACTCCTTCATTTTTCACACTGCTTTCATTATAAAACAGTGAACAAACACTGCCTCATTTGACTAATGATACTGGAAGGGAACAAAGAACTGTGATACAATGTATATTACAATGTTAACTGAATTACATTTAATATTTACTGTTGTGGAGTTTTGAACTAAGCAATTCATAACTCTGGTTTAAAAAGTCTTGATGCATATCATAAAAGTAGATATACATTTTTGAGCACCCCGTAAACAGATAGATTATCTTGTTGCTAATCTCGTTCCTACAAATTTTAGTGTTCATTAAAGTTGACTGGATGTAAAACTTTTTAAGAATTAATTCTTTCTTTAAGATCATTCATTAGAATTTCAAATTTGTTTCCTATATTTTGTCAGTATTTCTGCTTCTGACAATTTTTACACAATATAAAAACTGATAAAATTTCTGTATTTATGATTCAATAAAATGTTTAAATATCAGATGAATTTGTTATGCTTTTTGCTTTTGTTAACAAGGTTTCAAATGGTAAAGTGTCCACGTATATTTCACAGTGAATTAGATAAATGTAAATAGGAATTTAATTACAAACCATTATTTCCTGTCACTTAGAAAATATTAATGTAATTTTAGGTTCATTGTTAAAATTTGCACTGCAAAGACATTTTAAAACACAATAAATGCATGACACAAATGTCAGAATGTCTAAACATAAAAATTAAGCAACAGTTATGTATGAAAGTAGTTTTAATAACAAAATAAAATCACTACAGTCACTGATATCAATTATACAAATCCTCAAAAGAAACAAGAAGCGCCGCAATGCAATGAAAACCAGGTTTTCAACAACCAAATATTGATGTGACAAGAATTAGGAAGAAATATGGCAGTGAAGAAAAAATGATGCTGTTATTTTGGTACCAACACAGAAAGTTGGTTTCAATAGTTCAAAATAATAATAAACCAGATACCTGAGTAGCAATGCCAGACTGTATTTTCATGTAAGCTACACAAACGCCAAGTTGGGTATCAATAGGTCAAAGTGTGCTGAAGTTATTAAGTAGAAGCTGAAAATTCTATTGTAAGCAAGTGACATTGACCTTGCTCCCAGATATCTAAGTATCAATCCCAAGCTGCATCTTAATATAAGTTATTCACACAGCAAGTTTGGTGTCAATAGGTCAACACAAACTCAAGTTATTACGTGAAAACTGAATTTCTTTTTTAAAGCAACAGTGACCTTGACCTTGTTCACAGACACCTGGGTAGCAATCCCAAGTTGCGTCTTGATATAAGCTACCAAAATACTATATTTGGTGTCAATAGGTCTAAGCAAACTCAAGTTATTATGCGGAGACTGAATTTCTATTTTTAGCAACAGTGACCTTGACGTTAATCATAGTTACCTGGGTAGTAATCCCAAGTAGCGTCTTGATGTAAGCTAACCACATACTAAGTTTGGTGTCAATATACTAAAGCAATTTAAATGAAATGTTACAGGAGTGCTCTGTACCTCAAGTACTTGCGCATGTCTTACAGGTTTTTCGGTTGAATGAGTTTTGGCTGAGTAATGGCCCTTGAATAAAAAAATGCGTTTTAGCCTACAAACTGTCCAATCACCTCTCAATAATGCTGTTTAATTGGCTATCATCAGGCGACACATGTGATCACTGATCGCCCTTGTTAGCAACAGCGACCTTGACCTTGATCACAGACACCTGGGTAGCAATCCCAAGCTGCCTCTTGATATAAGCTACCAAAACATCAAGTTAAGCATCAACAGACCAAAGCAAACTCAAGTTATTAAGCGGAAACTGAAATTCTATTTTTTGCAACATTGACCTTGACTTTGATCAAAGACACCTGGGTAGCAATCCCAAGCTGCCTCCTGATATAAGCTACCCATACACCAAGCTTTGTGTCAATAGGCCAAAGCAAACAAGTTATTGAGCGGAAACTGAATTTCTATTTTTAGCGACAGTGACCTTGACCTTTAACACAGACACCTGTGTAGCAATCCCAAGCTGCCTCTTGATATAAGCTACCCATACATCAAGTTTGGCTTCAATAGGTCAAAGCAAACTCAAGTTATTGAGCGGAAACTGATTTTCTATTTTTAGCCACAGTGACATTGACCATGATCACAGACATCAGGGTAGCAATCCCAAGCTGCCTCTTGATATAAGCTACCGATACACCAAGTTTGGCGTCAATAGGCCAAAGCAAACTCAAGTTATTGAGCGGAAACCAAAAGTTGACGCCCGCCCGCCTGCCCGCCCGCCGACTTCAGCATTACAATAATGAGTTTTCATTGAAAACCTGGTTTACAATACATACTTTTGACTTTATATGAAAGTTATAGCAATATTCCATTGTTGTGTTCTGAAATAGTTCTATATTTTATATAATAAGACATAGAAAATATCACCAACCAAATACAATGTTTTGACAACAGTATACTTAAACAGAAGCATGATCAAACTCACAGGTGGGTCACATACAGCGTGACCATCACTGTGTCTGCCAGACAGGTAGTAGACTATGTTGAACACACTGGATGTAGGTCTTCATTATAACAAGGTGGACCCGGAATTAAGCCTTTAGATATGTGTTACAAACTTTTGTGTAATATTTTTGGCAAGATGAACAAGTTATCTACTGCTCAATACTGTAATGCACAAAACACTTACAAAAGACACAAAGACAATTGGTTCAACTTACCAACCAGATTGCAGCATGTTCAAATACTCAGAGTTGCTGCCTTAATTTGTTCTAGGCATCTTGTTTTGTAACTCTGATCTAAGTTCAATGATTTTCTATTGCTTTGTTACAAAGTCTTCATGTTACAAACTGATATGTCAAACTATACACGTTTCTGAGGGTGTGATTTGATGGCAATGAAAAATTTGGTCAAACTATAGAGCAGGTCATTACATTACAAAGAGATGTTAAAAAATAAGTTAATAAAAAGACCTACAATTCAACAGTTTCTTTTGAAATGAAGTATATTTATTTCACAAATAGAAATTACTGATTTTATCCAAAAACAGCATTGACAAAAACAATTCAGGAAGACCTATGTAATCAAATTTATCAGTTACAATAGATCTGCAAATTCCCAAAAAATCATACAAAAAATAATGAAAACATTTCAAATTGTTCAAGATTTTGAGCTACTAATTTCACATCAATTCATTTTAAAGGCAAAGCAGAAAAACTGGACCAAGTCTGAAGGGAATTCCATTTAAGACTTGATAGGTGTTGATGACAAAAGAGCTACATATTACAGGGACCCACTCCGAAGTCCCCTGATAAAAAAATGGTAACATTTTGAAAACAGCTCACATACCTACTTTAAAATCTTTCAGACAGATGAAGAGTATTTATAATCATACATAATGTTAACTGTGTAGTTTTAGTCAAACGAGGCAATAAACTACTAGTACCATTTTAATCAAGACTCAGATGTTATGGTTACATATACAGTAGGTGAAATATGGCAATCTTAACCACTCAGTACATGACAGGCTGATATCCTTGAAATGATGAAAACTCAATTTAGCAGACTTGCAATGACAATTTTCATACAGAATTGAAAATAAAAAGTATTACAGGTTTGTCCATCAATTGTAAAACATCCCCAAGTTTAAAATAACTCATTATTACTGGAAATGTAAACTTCTAATATTCTAAACACTGCAATTCAAACAGTACAATTTATTTATACTAAGATGAGCTGAGTTCTTTCAAACATTAGAAATAGAAAATCACTGAAAGTAAAAACCCACAAAGTATAAGGCAAATAACCCATACAGTCTTACTGTCTTTGTAGCTGATTCCATTATCTCTCACATGATGGTACTTCTTTCAGTAAACATCTACCATTTCCTAGCAGAAAAGATAACTTTGCAAGTGATAGAAGTACATGTATTACAATTTGTAATGGCATAACTGAAGTGTTGTTTTTATCTGATATTTCCTCTCATAATGAATCCCTTGGTCGTATTTTTGTTGCAACAATTTTTCCGTACCCACCTCTTCCTTCATCAAAATCTGTCCGGTACTCATCACGAACCTGAAATAGCATAATTAGTTTAAGAGTATTAACTGTACATGTATTTCTTGTAACATCAAGACTGGTAAATTATAAACATACCACTGTACACTAGTATTTACACTGACTGCAAGCTTTAAACAATACAGACTGATTAAAGCTAGATTTAGATAGATAGATTTATTTCAATATAAAATGTCAGACAGCATGGCATTATAATACAAATAAAACATACATGAAATAACAATAAACAAGAGCATGTATGAATTACACATATTCAGCCATGTCAACCAAACTCTTATTTCCATTGTGGTCCTTGAAGTATGAAGGTATAAAGGTCACATTCTAAACAAAATTTGAGCATAAACTCATTTAACCCCATCTTTATAAGTTTGTGATATGGACTTTTCTTGCCCATCATTCAATCTGGACAGACCATTTAACACTGCAAGGGCATTAATCAAAATCTTACTGACAGAACAGCAAAATGGACAAATCATGATAACACTACCTAGATGAACAGGCTGATCATGAAAGCAGAAGTACTTGCCAATACTGGAGAAAAAGTTGAAGTCATAAGGAACAAGAGCGGTTTGTGGGAAAAAATTTTATGTAAGAACAGATGGGTGTAACCCAGGGGAAAGCCTAGGTGCCTTATGGCATGTATAAATACTGACCACTATTCCTGTTTAATTGTGTAACTTATAGTCAAGTGCTATAGCAGCTGAAGAAAAGAGGACATAAAAAAATTATTATATATTTATAAATGAAATATTGAAAGGTGTTGATGAAATAAAATGTGTATTTTCATTTTCCTTATTTTCACTGTAAAAATTTATTTTTCACTGCAGTGAAACATGTTTTGCATATTTTCACTGGTGTGTTGCCAGACTTTTTTCACAATTCAGCCAATACACAAAATTAAAGGGGAATTCATTTCGAATTGTAAGGTCAAAAATGAGAGTATATAATAAACAGAAAATTCAATGTTTTTTCTATAAATACGGGATTTATTTTCACCTCGTGGTATGAAAATTATCATACCTTTGTATTTCACTCCTGGCTGTTGTCACTTGTGAAATATTTATTTTTATACCACTCGATGAAAATAAACCCCGTATTTATAGAAAAAAGTTAAATATTGTCTATATATCATCTCATTTTATCACAAAGCTAGAAGGTAAGTGTAATTAGCTTTTCAAAAACAGGAACATATATATCACTGTCGATTTGTTTGTTTTCTTCTATTTAACAGTTGTTTGGTATTCAGACTGGAAGTTTGGTTCCTATGAAGTAATGGCACTAATCTTTTCTTTTATAAAGAACTGTTCACATTCTCACTTAATTACGACAATAGCAAACATGAAATCATGACATTCTTCCAGTGAAAAGTAACAATGGTGTCTGAGATTCTTAAAACTGACGCATACAGGCAGCCAAATAGTTTAACCAATTATGATAATCCAAACCTGGCCACCACTTTTTCCTCTTCCATACTGTCTCCCTTCCTTAAATCCAGCATCCCAGTCTGTCCTAATGATTCTATCATCTAGACGAGTACCATTTACATACCGCATAGCATTTTCAGCATCCGCTCTTACATAATACCTATTTGTTGTTAAGAACAAAGCAATACATACAGGCTTTTGTCAATGCAATTTCACTGTTATATATTTGTCCATCAACCAGTGTTCCATTTTCTACCGGATCTATCATTTACTAGCTAAGAATGCAATGATGGCCCCACATCAGCTGATTTTTGAAGTCTTCCCATCTATAACAATGTGACCCGAGACAAGATTTGAACAATCTAGAAGAAAACTATAATACTCATGGGCAGCATGTCGAGCCCACCTATGGAAAGCCACCTATGGGGATGGGACAGTGAAATGGAAAATGTGGAAAGATGATGATGGAATGAGAAGGCAGGCCTATATGACTCCTCTTTCAGGGAGCATAACAAATGTATCAAGGTATCTTCAAATTCTTCCATGCATGGAGAAGTAAAGGTCCAAACATGTCTATCATTAACATTTTAGACCTTTGACCTGGCACTGTGACCTTGACCTCTAAGCTAGGAATCTGGGTCTTGTATGCAACACACCATCTCATCAAGGTGAACAAAACTGCCAAGGTATTTCAAAATCCTTCCATGCCCAGAAAAGTTATGGCCCGGATTAGGCAATCATTACATTTTTTAGTTATGGAGTTCTTCCCCACACTAGACAGAACGACATAATGATGGAAAGACAAGGCAGGCCTATATGATGTCTCTTTAAGGGAGCATAACAAATGTATTTTCAAATTCTTCCATGCATGGAAAAGTAATGGCCTAAAGGTCTATCATCAACATTTTGGACCTTTGACCTGGCAACATGACCTTGACCTCTGAGCTAGGAATCTGGATCTTGCATGTGACACACCATCCCATCAAGGTGAAAAAATGTGCCAAGGTATTTTAAAATCCTTCTATGCAGGGAGAAGTTATTGCCCGGACATGGTCTATCATCGAAATTTTGGACCTTTGACCTGGCAATGTGACCTTGAACTCAGAGCTAGGAATCTGGATCTTGCATGTGACACACCATCCCATCAAGGTGAACAAATGTGCCAAGGTATTTTAAAATCCTTCTATGCAGGGAGAAGTTATGGCGCGGACATGGTCTATCATCAAAATTTCGGACCTTTGACCAGGCAATGTGACCTTGAACTCAGAGCTAGGAATCTGGATCTTGCATGCGACAAACCATCCCATCAAGGTTAATTATGTGCCAAGGTATTTTAAAATCATTAAATGTAAGGAGAAGTTATGGCGCGGACATGGTC
The DNA here is from genome assembly GCA_012932295.1 of Cyclina sinensis. Taxonomy (NCBI): domain Eukaryota; kingdom Metazoa; phylum Mollusca; class Bivalvia; order Venerida; family Veneridae; genus Cyclina; species Cyclina sinensis. The sequence continues at coordinate 28,623,927 of JAAONU010000007.1, read as the reverse complement.
TATCATCAAAATTTTGGACCTTTGACCTGGCAATGTGACCTTGACCTTTTTAGCTGGGAACTTGGGTCTTGCATGCGACACACCGCCTCATCAAGGTGAACAAATGTGCCAAGGTATTTTAAAATCCTTCAATGCAGGGAGAAGTTATGGCCTGGACAATGTCTATCTACAAAATTTTGGACCTTTGACCTGGCACTATGACCTTGACCTTTGAACTGAGAACTTGTGTCTAGGACTCCACACACTGTCTCATCAAGGTGAACAAATGTAACAAGGTCTGTCAAAATCTTTCCATGCAGGGAGAAGTTATGGCCCAGACAAGGCAATCTGAAAGGATGGACGCACGCACGTACATACACCAAACTGTGGTACCAAATGTGACGACTATGTCAAGCTTTCAGCAAGCCTGCTCGACAAAAAAGAAAGTAATCAAGTAATGCAGGCAAGGTAAGTCCTTTAACAGTGAAAGTTTTGTCAGTTATAAAACTGTAAAATGGAGTGGCAAGGTCAAAATCTCAATTCAGTCCTTTAAAGAAACCCCTTATTTCATGGACCTAGCATTATAACAGGATCTGCATTGTGCATCTATCTTACCATTCAGTCTGAACTGTTCAAGCAAGTTGTGATTTTCATTTACAAGTGCATGTTTTAGGTTCTAGCTATATCTCCAGTACCTGTGAAAGTATCACAAACCTGGCTTCCATATTTCTTTTAGTTATGACACGGATCAGATCTTGCAGACAAACTAAAAGGCGGATGGAGTTCACGAGTAAGGTATGAACTGTCTATTTAGAGGGGTCAATTCAAACCTGAACCAACTGCTTTCATTAATATGCTACAGCACACAGGCATTCATCACCAATCACCTTAATATGCTATTTCAATAAAAGGATACTCCACAAAGCAGAAACCACAAGGTGTTTTCCTGACCTTGTCAAGACCCATTATGATTCTTTTAACATCACCACATCTACCAAACAGTTCATGTATCTGTTCTTCTGTCGTGTAAAATGATAAATTCCCAATATATAGTGTTGAACTCTGCCTCAGCAGTTTCTCTTGTTCAGTTCTACTCCCCTGCAAATAAAAGTATTCATACATTACTTAGCTTGAATGAGATACCACCAGAGACCAGCAAACAGAAGAAATGTCTGAAACAACCACGAAATTCATTTTCATAGTATTCACTATTATGTGTATTTCAAACTGAACATATTTATAGCACTGAACAACCAAAATCATAACTGTTCCTGTTTTTATGACAATGGAAAGATTTAATGAACTTCAATTTATAAGTTAATATATTTCTTTAAAATATCAGAGCTTAGATGAAAAGTAACAGTGAAATCACTACAGTATTTAACACGGTAGGGGGATTTTACTATGCATATGTACACCACCGTTTAAAATAAAATATATGCAATTTCTATATCAATTAAATAATCAAGACTAGGTTTCTGTAATGCAATAATTTATCTCTGTAAAATAGAGGACGAACAGCATTTATCACTTTCATTATTTTTATAACTTACATGTACCAAATCATATAGTATATCAAATTATACAGTAGATTTGCACTAACCTTGAAATGTTGATCTCTGTATGAACTAATGTCTGCTGACCCAGGAGATGGCTTCAATAGTGACATGTTCAAGGTAATAATCTGTAAAGACAGGTTAACTAATACACTGCTCAAATTTATTAAAGGAGCGCCCATATAATCTATAAAATACCATAAGCGTTGAGTAGATTAATGAATATTTTTTTACAGAAATAACAAAATCGTTCTTTTTACAAAAACAAATCGGCATTTTCATCAGTACTTGACACTAAAGGGTTATAAAACCTTATAAACTCAAAATTCACACAAAATCCTTGACAAAGTTACCTCCTCTTGTGGCAGTCTAAAGCCATGATGATAAAAAAATGTTATAAGTTAATCTGCAAGGGAAAGGTGACTAGTGCTACCTTGCCAAAAACTAACCAAATTTCTAAGTAAAAAAGGGGCCATAATTCACACATAATGCTGGACACAGTAACCCTCTCTTGTGAGCAGACTAAGCTCTTGATGGTAACAAGTATTGTGAGTTTCAGGTCTATATCTGCAAGGGAAAGGTGACTAGTGCTACCTTGCCGAAAAACTTTAACCAAATTTCTAAGTCAAAAAGTGGCCATAATTCAAACAAAATGCTTGACACAGTTACCTCCACTTGTTAGCAGACTAAGTTCTTGATGGTTAACAAGTATTGAAAGTTTCAAGGCAATATCTGCAAGGGAAAGGTGAGTAGTGCTACCTTGCCAAAAAACTTTAACCTGAACCGATGCCGACGGCGGGGCGAGAACTATAGCCCTCCTTTTTCTTAGAATAGTCGAGCTAAAAACCCTGGTAAGACAGTTAACCCCCACAAATTATTTTTATATTATTCAAGTTAAAGTTCAACTTATTACTGCCAACAGTCAATTCTGACTATACTAGGCAGGCAAGCACTTGCAACTTATTGCTTCCTGGGTTCAAACCAGTACTCGCGCCGAAAGTGAGTAATGTGGAATGTCACTGGAGACTCTCACCTCTGGTGGGATTCGAACCAGCAACCTCCGGATTGGGAGTCCGGTGTTCTAACCCCTCGACCACTGCTCCTCATTATTAAATATATATATAATAAATATATATAATTCAAACAAAAATAGCCTCACAGACAATTTTTTCAACTAAAACATTCTGATATTATAAATAATATTGACTTGAGAAGAAAACTAAAATCATACATTTCAAAGGAATTGTTGAACTAGGGTTACAGGTAATAATATACTGACAAACTTTCTTTACAATCATTGCACTTGTTAAACAACAATATTGAAAGTAACAGTTGATATCAATAGAGGCATTTATAAAATATATGAATTTCAAGTCTTTAACACATTCATTGGTGCACATGAATACTATAAATACTTAGCATTCTACAATTTTTATAACTAAATATGGGACAAAGTAAAGTTAGTTTTAAAAAGATTGGTTGTCTCTTACCAAAACTTTCTAAAATGTATGATCCTATTCCCAGCCAAACACCAAATTCTGTATTTGTGCAGACAACAAAACCATTAAATATGCTAAAATGACTCAAAATACACATATAACTATTAACACCTTTGCCTAAAAGTGATAAAAAAAATGGGGTGGGGGTGGGTGGGGGGTGGGGGGGCTGAACTGTAAGTTTTCATAAAATGTGGGGTGAAATGTCTGGTAAAAATGGCTATGAGTGAAGTGACTGTGGGGTGGTGGTGGTGGGGGGGACTGTCTGTAAGCCATACCTTCACAGTAAATGTGTTCGCGAATATTTCAACCAAATTACAGTAAACTCCGCTTATAACGATATTCTGGGGACTGCCAGTTTTATATTGTTATTTCAGGATATTGCTACTTCAGAGAGGTAACAGAACTGCAAGTAGGTTATGGGCAAACTGCACTTGATTAATTAAAGGCAGATGAGCATGTTTGATGAATGGAACAGATTTGTAAAAAAGGGTTATTAATCAGTTGAATATCATTATTTGAAGCTGAAAGATTGATTTACACCCGAAATATTTTAAGCCAATATTTTATAAACAAGAGGGCCATGATGGCCCTGGATCGCTCACCTGAGTACTTTGGCTGTAGGTTTGCTGTTAAGCAGTATTTCATTTTTTAATTGAAAATATGTAAGTGCCTACAAACCAAATATGTAAAATATCAGTAAATAAATAAAGGCTCTATGACAGAAAGTAGAAATATCTATTGTAAGCTATGGTGACCTTGACCTTGACCCAGTGACCTCAAACCCTACCCATGGGTAGAGGTCCATGCAAGGAACCTCTATACTGAATATCAAAGATATTGGTCTATAAATGAAGGCTCTATGAGGTACAGTAGATAAATCTACTTTTAGACTCCGTGACCTTTAACCTAATCCAATAATTTGAAAAAGCTTGATAAAGCTTGCTTCATGCCAAATTTTAAAATTCTAGGTCTTGTGGTTTCAGACAAGAAGATTTTTAAAGATTTTCTTCTATATTGTTATTTAAAACTTGTGACCCCTCGGGCCGGGCCAATAGTGACCCCAGGGACATTTTTCTAACAAACTTGGTAGAGGTCCACTAGACAATGCTACACACCAAATATCTAAGCTCTATAACTTACGGTTTCTGACAAGAAGATTTTTTTTAGATTTTCTTATATAACTCTATGTAAAACTAGTGGCCCCTGGGGCGGGGCCATTTTTGACCCAGAGGCCAGGATTTGAACAAACTTGGTAGAGGTCCACGAGACAATGCTACACACTAAATATCTAAGCTCTATAACTTACGGTTTCTGATAAGAAGATTTTTTTAAGATTTTCCTATATAACTCTATGTAAAACAAGTGACCCCGGGGCGGGGCCATTTTTGACCCAGAGGCCATGATTTGAACAAACTTGGTAGAGGTCCACTAGACAATGCTACATACCAAATATCTTAACTGTAGGCCTTCTTGTTTCTGACAAGAAGATTTTTTAGTTTTTCCTATATAACTCTATGTAAAACAAGTGACCCCGGGGCGGGGCCATTTTTGACCCAGAGGCCAGGATTTGAACAAACTTGGTAGAGGTCCACTAGAAAATGCTACACACCAAATATCTAAGCTCTATAACTTACGGTTTCTGACAAGAAGATTTTTTAAGATTTTCCTATATAACTCTATGTAAAACTAGTGGCCCCTTGGGCGGGGCCATTTTGGACCCAGAGGCCAGGATTTGAACAAACTTGGTAAAGGTCCACTAGACAATGCTACACACCAAATATCTAAGCTCTATAACTTACGGTTTCTGACAAGAAGATTTTCTAAGATTTTCCTATATAACTCTATGTAAAACTAGTGGCCCCTGGGGCGGGGCCATTTTGGACCCAGAGGCCATGATTTGAACAAACTTGGTAGAAGTCCACTAGACAATGCTACACACCAAATATCTAAGCTCTATAACTTACCGTTTCTGACAAGAAGATTTTTTAAGATTTTCCTATATAACTCTATGTAAAACTAGTGGCCCCTGGGGCAGGGTCACTTTTGACCCAGAGGCCAGGATTTGAACAAACTTCGTACAGGTCCACTAGACAATGCTACACACCAAATATCTAAGCTCTATAACTTACGGTTTCTGACAAGAAGATTTTTTAAGATTTTCTTATATAACTCTATGTAAAACTAGTGGCCCCTGGGGTGGGGCCAATAGTGACCCAGAGAACAGGATTTGAACAAACTTGGTAGAGGTCCACTAGACAATGCTACATACCAAATATCTAAGCTCTATAACTTACGGTTTCTGACAAGAAGATTTTTTTAAGATTTTCCTATATAACTCTATGTAAAACTAGTGGCCCCTGGGGCGGGGCCATTTTGGACCCAGAGGCCATGATTTGAACAAACTTGGTAGAAGTCCACTAGACAATGCTACACACCAAATATCTAAGCTCTATAACTTACAGTTTCTGACAAGAAGATTTTTTAAGATTTTCCTATATAACTCTATGTAAAACTAGTGGCCCCTGGGGCGGGGTCACTTTTGACCCAGAGGCCAGGATTTGAACAAACTTCGTAGAGGTCCACTAGACAATGCTACACACCAAATATCTAAGCTCTATAACTTACGGTTTCTGACAAGAAGATTTTTTAAGGTTTTCTTATATAACTCTATGTAAAACTAGTGGCCCCTGGGGTGGGGCCAATAGTGACCCAGAGGACAGGATTTGAACAAACTTGGTAGAGGTCCACTAGACAATGCTACATACCAAATATCTTAGCTCTATAACTTACGGTTTCTGACAAGAAGATTTTTTTAAGAGTTTCCTATATAACTCTATGTAAAACAAGTGACCCCTGGGGCGGGGCCATTTTTCACCCAGAGGCCATGATTTGAACAAACTTGGTAGAGGTCCACTAGACAATGCTACATACCAAATATCTTAACTCTAGGCCTTGTGGTTTCTGACAAGAAGATTTTCAAGTTTTCCCTATATAACTCTATGTAAAATCAACTGACCCCTGGGGTGGGGTCAGTTTTGTCCCCAGGGGCATAATTTGAACAAACTTGGTAGAGGTCCACTAGATGATGCTTCATACCAAATATCAAAGCTCCAGGCCTTGTGGTTTCGGAGAAGAAGATTTTTAAAGATCCAACTTATAAAATCTATTTTTAGCTCCAGTGAACCAGAAATGCAAAGGACCAGAACCATTTGAACAATCTTGGTAGAGCTTCATGCAAGGAACATCCCAGGCAAGTTTCATTAAATTTGCCCCATTGGTTTCAGAGAAGATGTCGTTTGAATGAAAAGTTGACGACGGACGGACGGACGGACGACGGACAAAGACCGATCAGAAAAGCTCACCCTGAGCACTTTGTGCTCAGGTGAGCTAAAAAGATATATAATGGTGTTTCCTATCCTATGCAATGCGCACAGGTTAGCTATTTTTGTATTCCTGCGTAAAGCCTCGGTGGTGCTTGGGAATGTCATGTGATCATTTCGAAAAAAATATGCATTTGGTGTACCTTGCCGATTAACGACAGCGCCATTTGTTTCAAAATGCCATTGAATGACCATGTGACATTCCCATAATATCCCTTGTTGCTAAATATAGAATCTATTTTTGTTTCTTAAGGGGATTGTTTTCAGAATAGGTAAAATGGTAAAATTAACTGAAAATTTCCTCCTGGAGGGTTTGAATTGTAGAGTTTTAGTGAAAAGTACACGTAAGTGTTACATAGATTGATCTGTTAACGATTTTACTGAGTACACCTGCTCCACCCTGCAGTTCCCCCTTTAAGGCAAAGTATTATCAGAATCGGATTTATTTGACATACTATTTTATATGCAACCATATACATGTTAACAATTACACAAAATTTACCGCTAGAAGACTTTATACCAATATCCACTGGAAAAGTAAGTTTTCTTAGCGAGAAAGATGTTAAATCATACCCTTTAACGATAGCATCCTGTTTATTTAAAATTATGCTTAGTGAATTTTGTTTGATTCCAAAGTCAGCAGAAATATCTATCTTTTTTCTTAGTTCTTTATCAACTTTACATATCAGTTTATATTTATATTCTAGATCCAAAAGATTTTGTTTTCAACGTGGAGACTCCACTATTATACATGTAGAAAATATAAACTGCTACAAATACATGTTTTGGTAAGGAGAAATAATTACACTAATCATTTATTGCTAAGTATCTCTTTTGTGTTTACTTGACAGTACAAACTTTAGACTATTTGCCCGATAATTTGAGAGACATAGATAATATACGTCTCTGCTCTAAATCATTGGAGGAACAATCTTTTCACACCTTCCTAACAAGTCATAAAAAGTGCCCAATCGCCTACGATTGGGCGAGTCCGCTTAACCAGATGCAAATCGAAGTGAGACGTAGAAGGTGAACAACTATTAAATATCAGCCTATAAAATGGGTTCAACTTCGGAGACGAAATAGTGAGACTAAAAACATCTAGATTTAAAAGAATGAAAGAATGGACATGATTTAAAAAAAATTGAAAGACTTAAACGGGTTTAAGTGAAAAGTGAAGACATTCAGCTTTTTTACGTTGTAAGAACAATGGCTACAAAATAAAGTATCGAATTCGCGCTACTTTAAAACTAATGTTTATGATAAAAACATAAAATAAAATACTCTACTTTCTCTCTTTCTTTTGAAACGCTTGAAGTAAAAATATCCAAGCGTTTACTGGAAGAGACTATAGACTGGTCCACATTCGTGCCAGTCGAGGGTAGGATTAAACACTGAAGTCCGGTACCCGAGATATCAGGATCCGGGATCCAATTATAAATCAATGCGCTGAAAGTACGTATTGAATGCGACAGGCATTACAAAAAGGGAGGAAACATTTTATTTACTCAACTGATTTTGGACTGACATGTAGATATAACATATCTTCTGAGAACTGCTTACTCTAAGTTCAATATGTTGAAAACTGAGGCTACACTTCTGGAAAGATGAAGTCTGTTCCTTTATTTGCAATGAGGCAATAGATGAAACTTACTGCAGTAAGTATATGATTTAAATATCTTGGTGAAACTAACATGCTTCCGCTCATTTCTGCTTGTAAAAGATATATAAATCGAACAACATAAATTCCGGATTAAGCCTGTATTTTTATTGGCAGTGGTTACGGTTACGGAACCGTAATCCTAGCCACCGAGTCTAGGATTACGGAAGTCCCGTAATCCTAGACAAACCCACTGGAATAGGCTACGGTTACGGAAGTTTTTTTTAAAGAAGGGTTACATACCCAAAATCGAGTGATAAACCGTTAATTGTCTCAAATCCTATCAACAAAAATATAGTCTGCGATGTAAATCAATTTTGATGCCGATTTCGTTTGAAACCGAAAGCTAGACGACCAAAAACGTAACAGAGAAGCGTGAAATTGCTCAATGAATACAAACAATGGCGATTAAGCGATTCGTTGATAGGAACCTGCTTGTCCGTGAAAAGGACCTTTGTAAAACTTTGTCGCCGGTAACAAAGGGTTATCTTGAAGACTACACAATTCTGTGGAATATGAAGGGTACCGGCTTACGCTGATTTTTAGTCCGCATATGATAGACTACGTCTAGAAACAGCATATTAGAAACTTGAAAAACCCGATCTTTCCGAGGACTTTCGGCCGCCATTTGCCGTGCATCGAACCAAAACAAAGTCACGTGATTCACGCCCACCGTGAAATCACGCCGCCTGAACTTAAGAGCAAAGTACATTCGAAATGAATCCTTTGTACTAACTAAGTTGTTTATCAGTGCTGAACTACTCTAAACATCATAACAGACAAGGACGCTATTGTCTTCTTTTGTTATGAAAATAGCGTATCTCACAATTTCTTTACATTTAAGCCTACCTGAGCAAAAGGTGCTAATGTTGAGCTTATGTGATAGGCCATGTCCTTCGTCATGCTTCGTTAACATTTAAGTTTTAAGCAATACCTTTTTTTAATCCCAGGACAGAAGCTGAGGCAACTTGACGTGGATGCTCCCTGCGTACGTGTAATTACTAATACTGTTAGGAGAATACCATTTTTTTCAGAACTAGAAGGAGGTCACAACGCCTATAGCCAGTCCAGAATTTATTATCTAGTGGCCTTTACAAAGACTGTTAAAGTCATATTTCTTGGTTGTAATGGGTCCCATAGGAGGGGTCACATATTTTGCATATAGATATATAGAAAATCTTCAAAATTCTTCTTGTCTGAAACCATACAAAGACTGCCGAAATCATTACAAAGACTGCCGAAATCATATACCTGGGTTGTTATCGGTCCCATTTGAGTGCTCAAATATTTTGCAAACAGATATATAGTAAATCTGTTGAAACCATAATGCACACAGCTTTCATATTATACATATAGCACTGTGTAATGTATCTTTCGAAGATTGTTAAGATCACGCCAAAATGATCATCATCAGCGTGAGGTTGGCATGTTTCAAATGGATACATATGGAAACTTAACGGAAAAATATCTGAACATTTGTTCTCAGGTTAGCAAACCAGAACCATTATGGCCCTTCATTCTATATTAGATAATTCTTCCTGCAGCTGTTCTTTTTTTTTCTATTTTATTTTTGAAGTTGTACATGTGCAGGTTTCATCCCCTAATTTTTAGTAAATGACTTCTTTCCTGAAATAAAGAGGGCCTTCAATGAAAACGTTTGTTTTGACCAAAAGATGTTCTCCTGTTCTGTCTGTGACAATTCCTATTCGGTCACTGAGTTTGCGTATTTCTTCATTTCTAAAATCTGTTAGGTTCTTTTTCACTCTGTCCATTTCGTGATCTCACTCCTTTTCCAAAACAACAGGCTAGTCCTATAACAGAATACTGATCGCCCCTACACGTTCCGTATATAAGAAACACAGCGAGACATGATATCTCTTTTGTCGACGTAATAATATCTTGAGGCAAAATATCCCTCAACATCTCGATTCTATATTCAAGCTTCTCTGCTCACACCGATATATGTACATGCATTTGAACACAGGGACAAACAAAAACCAAAGGTTCCATGCATTTGTTGGTTTCTATATAATGTTTAATCCATAACCAAATTTATACTATTACGAATGAAACAAGTACCGTTCGCAATCTACAATGAAATGCTTCTTAAGTTTACCTTTTTCTTTGACATATTCATCAAATATTTCATTTTACTAAATTTCAAAGTCATACATTTTATATCCATGAAAAACAGATGTAAAAGTACCCTTCATTTTTTTCTAAATAAGCAAGAAGTGTAACGTAGCTACACGTTTATGGAAGATATATGCAAGAGTTACTTCCCTTAATATAGGAATTTGACAGTTTGTACATGTCTTCCGTGACTGTTGTCTGGAATTTAATTTATGTCGCAAGAATTGATGAAGGATGTAAACAATATGAAAACATTTGAAATAAACGGGGTTAACAACCCTTGGAGCCTCAAAAAGTACTGGAAACAACCTTCGGAACCTAGTAACATAGTTGTTGAATACCCGTGCTGTCAATACATCAGTGGTTAATACAAAGTGTATCCTTTTTAAAACAATAAATACAAAAATACAGCTCTCTCAGCTCACTCTTTTCATTAATCTTACTGTACAATTTGTCTTCATTATAAACACGAGCCTTAACTGTTCTTTCATTTTAAAACAGATCTTTTTTTACTCCAGTCCTGCATAAGTTGAAAAAGTCCTAATATATCTTCCGTTTGGTCTAAAGCACCAATAAATAGATACGAACGCTGTGTATGATTTTCAGTTTGAACGGAAACAACAGCTTAAATCTGTCGTTCAAATGTTTCCAAAATCACAGCTCAATTTTGATCAGCAAGAATTTTCTAATTTCGTAACTTGCATTGACTTGGAAACATATGTAAACTATCATGGAAGTGCAACAAGACTCAAGCCAAAAACAAACAAATTGAATAGCTAGGCCATCTGCGCTTTTTTCTTGAAGAGTCGTATGAAAACTGCCACATAAAACATCAACAGCCAGTGTGCTGACCGATGCAAGTTACTAACGGTAAATGTCCTCAAAGTTACATCTGAAACAATACGGTGAGCTAGACTAAAATAAAGATAACAATCAATGTTTACAAAAACTGATGGATCGATTATATTTGAATCCATTTTTTTAGTTTCTCGTGCCGCATACGATTTTCATACTGTGTAATCCATTTTTGCAAATTCAGCCACGTTTTGTAATTCTGCCCTATAGATTAAAAGTCTAAACAAGTAGTTAAAAAGACTAGGTAAGTATTTCCAGAGAAATCAATAATTAAGGCAAAACTGTCGCTGCACTCTACATCCAAAATGTTAAACTATAACGCTTTTTAATCAAACAGACATAATTTGAGCAATCTTTGTAGATGTTCATTTTGTAATGCTGCATACAAAATATCTAAGCTTTAAGGCATACAGTTTCAGACAAGATTATCAAAGATTTTCTCTTACACAAAAAGCACTTCTAGGGCAGGGCTAATTTTGTCCCAATGGGGAATGACGGGAACAATTTTGGTCGATATTCACAAAACAATGCTACAAACAAAATATTTAAGATCTAAGACATGTAGTTTCAGAAATTTTCAAGGAATTTCCTATAAACCTTAATGTAATTTAAACAAACTTGGTGGAGATTCATTAGACAATGCTATTAACCAAATATTTCAGTTCTATGCTTTATGGGTTTTGGGCAGATTTTAGGGTAAAGATCTAAAATACCACGGTAATTAGGTCTTTGTTGAGAGGTAAATGTTGATGACGCAAGAGGAAAGAGGATCACACTTTTGCACAGGTTAAACGTTCCAAACCACTATATGATCAAAATTGGCATTGCCCCCAGGGTCCTATTTGTATGAAATATAAGATCCTTGGAAATCTTCAATTCAGAAACTGTAATTTTGCTTCTGATGTTTGCTCAAGCCAAAGTATTCAGATGAGTGATCCAGTAGTGTGGGTACTGTGTCCATAAGTAAAATACGTGTTTTTCTTTCATAAGGTACGATAGTATAAATACTGTAAATGACTTTCAGTAAATTAATCAGAATGTTAGTATGAATGCCAGATTGGTCACAGCTTGAGAATATATATAAATGACATAATTCAAAGTGCTATATTCAGCCAAAATATTTAAACAACTAAAATTTATATATTAGATGTTAGTCAGTACATGTATGATACCAATGAAACAACAGAGCAGTCTTAATGACAACTATATCCCCCACCGCCAATTATTCCATATGATGACGGTTGATTTTAAAGCTGTTGTAAATGCAGGTAGGTAACTAAAGGCAGCTCGGACAACCCTTGAAATTGAAATACTTTTTAGTTTTATAATAAAATGTGCCATTGTGAGGGAATGGATAACCATCTACTATGTAGTTGTATTTTGAAACTGTCCGAGTAGTTCAAAAGTAGCGTATATATGGGATGCCACTTTGCTATTAACTGAATTTTGTAATATCACCGATTTGAATTGGTGACATCACCTATTTCAGTAGGTGGTATCACCCGTTCGAATAGGTGATATCACTAAATCAAGGAACAAAGAAGTGATATCACCTGTTTGAATAGGCGATATCGCCCATTTACAGAGATTTGTTGTGCTCTGCAGATTGTCTCATGATGGTGAACTTTTGAGCGAGGCTGTTTCGAAATTCTTTAATGCTTGAAGTTATGGCCCAGACAAGTGAAATGGACCCTATCTTTGACATTTGACTTCTAAGTATGATCTTGACATTGGGAATAGGGACCTGGATCTGCACATCCTCTCACGATGGTAACATTTGTGTGAAGTTATTAAAAATCTTCCCGATAGTTTGAAAGAAATAGAGCAGACACACACTAAAAACCACGAGAAAGTTATGCCCTTTAAGTATTACCTTGACCTTAGTTATTGGGACCTTCTTTCCCTAAATAAGCACTATGTAAAATAAACTGACCCCTGGGGCGGAGCCAGCTAGTATTGACCCTAGCGGCATAATTAGAACAGTCTTGGTAGAAGTCTACTAGACAATGCTGCATACCAAACCTTAAGTCTCAAGACATAATACTTTTTGACAAGATGATTTTAAAGTTGTTCCTTCTTGTTGCCATAGCAACCAGAGTTCTGATTGACATTAAATTATTTGAACAACGTTGGTAGAGCTTCAAGCCAGGAATGTCCCAGGCAAGATTCATCAAAGCTGGCTTAGCGGTATAAGAGGAGAAGTCATTTGAGTCAAATTGTTGACGACGCACGCCAGAAAATCAATGAGCACTTCGCACTAAAAATTCTCTTTACTGTTAGTACTTTTCCAAAGATTTTATATTTCATACAAATAGGACAATCGGAGCAGGGCCAATTTTGACCTCAGCTACATAATTTGAGCAATCTTTGTAGAAGACCTCGATCAAGCTGATGTTCCATGCAAAATATCTAAGTTCTAGGCTTCGTGGTTTCAGACAATTGATAGAAGACCTCCAGCTGTACTCAGTGCAAAATATCTAAGGTCTAGCACTTATGGTTTCAGATAAAAATTATTATTAAAAATTAAAAAATTATTATTCTAAATTATTCCCTATATAAGCCTAAGTAAATTCAAATGACCCAGGAGCAGGGCCATTAATGACCCCAAGGGCATAATTTGAACATTCTTAGTATAGGACCTCCAAGTGATGTTCCAGGTCTAAAAATTACGGTTTCTTATAAGAAGATTTTAAAAGATCAAATATTTTAAAAAAATAGGACCTATGGTGTGGGTCAAATTTGACACCAGGAACATAATTTAAACAAACTTGTTAGAGGACCTCTAGCTGATACTTTGTGCAAAATATCCAATTTCAAGGCCTTGAAATTTCAGACAAAAAGGTTTTTTTTATGTTCTCGTTACAAGCCTATTTAAAATCAAGTGACCCCGTGGTGTGGCCAATATTGACCTCAGTGGCATAATTTGAAGACCTCAAGATGATGGTGCATGCAAAAAAAATCTTAGTCTATGGCTTTCTGGTTTCAGACAAGAATATTTGTTTAAAGTTTTCTCTAAATAAGCCGATGTATAATCAGGTGACCCCAGGCCAGGGCCATTAATGACCCAGCGGGGAAAATCTGAACAATCTGAGTAGAAGACCTCCAGATGATGCTCCATGCAAAAACTCTAAGGTCTAAAATTTACGGTTCCTCACAAGAAGGTTTAATATTTCATATTTTACACAAATTAGACCCCGATGTGGGGCGAGTTTTAACCCCAGGGACATTATTTGAACAAACTTGGTAGAAGACCTCTTGCTCATGCTTAATACAAAATATCTTAGTTATATGCCTCTTGGTTTCAGACAAGAAGAATTTTTAAGACTTTCCTATATTATCCTATGTAACATCATGTGATTCCGGGTCAGGACCATTAATGATCCCAGTGGCATAATTTAAACAATCTTGGTAGAGGCCAGTATTGACCCCAGAGGTATAATTAGAACAAAATTGGTCAATCAGTGATCATTTAAGCCCACCCTTCCCTTGAGCACTTCGTGCTCAGATGAACTAAAAACTTTCGTTACTGTTACTACCTGAATTTAAATGAATAATTTAGGCTACTGTTTACTTAAGTGTCTGAATTCGTTTATATACTTTAGATAACGTTTACCCAAAGTGCTTGAATTCAGCTGAATGATTAAGGTGACATTTATATTTAGTTTTTATATTTGGTTGAATAATTTAAAATCATAAATAACACACCCATGTATTTAATTGTGTAATATTATAAAACTCATCTAACATGTTTTTCATTTTAGCTGTAATGATTTTGCATGTAACCAGTTTTGTTTTTCTTGATTGTCTAAATGCTGAGTAATTGAAACAAACGCATTATTTGAAGCTTTACATTTCAAATATGCTTTTACACTGATTGGCAAGCAACAAATTTGATTTTGACTTCTGAAATATTTCTCTAAACTTGCACTTCAAAACATTCTATAGCAATCCATTAATGACTATTACCGGTATTTTGATAACAGCTTTTGTCATAGTTTCTTGTCGGTGTGCATTATCTATAAAGCAAACAGATAATTTAGGAGATTAAACAAAATCCAAAAATAATGGATTCTGTATTTTAAAAGACTTCTTTAAATTACATTGTATATTTAAATGTGACCAGAAATGCTAAAATCTTCTACGGCTTGGAAAGATATCGTAAAACAGAAAAGTTAAGATATCGTAAAACAGAAAAGTTAAGAATGCAAATGTTTGTTATCATAGATTATTTAAATGAAAATTATTTTTCCCCAACAACATTGATTAAACAAAATGCACGTAATTCAGAAATGCATTCCTACAATGACTGGACTATTCCGTTTAGCTTGCATGTTTTCCTGCATTAGTTCAATGCATTCCGTCACTCTGTTTGCATGTCAATGTAGATTTGAAGAAAACTTTTTCCTTATAGTATAAAAATAAAATATAATTTTGACTATTTAGCTGCCAAAGCACATGACTAGAGAAGTACGTTCATTTGATGATCGCCTGTGGATGCATAAAAACAATTTTTACGGATAATGTGTTTGAGTTGAGCTCTAAACAGTTGCTTTGAATTTCAAATGGTCGTCAAGTATGTTCCCTTATTCAAAGATAAAAGGATGTAAGAGTCATCATTTTTATCATTTATTTTGCTCTGTTACACATGCTACACAGATATCAGACATTTCTATAAACAAAACCTCACTTAGCTCAGCATTTCTAAACAAAACAATGATTTAAGTGATGACACTTTTGATTAAAATGATATACAGATTGATAACGATTGAGGAGTTTTGGAACACCTCATCAAATGGGCTTGGTACTATCAAATTGTTGAAGACCTCAGTGTCGGAACAGGTCCCATACCAAGACTCACATGATGTACATTGTCTATAAAAGAGAGAATCGTCCAACTTATCTGACACTAAACGATCTTGGACCTAGATATGCCGCCTTGTATATTAACATATATTTAGTTTTTTTCTAATAAGGAAACCATGGCCAAATGATCCAAATACAAGAGACTGGAAAACCTCAGGTGTCACTATTTCTAAACACAAAGCTGGCACACAAAATGGTCAGGTTTTGGAGCACTGCAGATAAAAGTAAGTACATGTGTATATTGAAAATTAATTATTAAGAGTCCTGTAGCGAAACATGCAATGACACACACATTGTTATTTCAGTTTCTACATCTTGATGTGCAAATAAGACAAAAATCCTCTTCGTGGGTCTATAATTTAGAAAATAAAAATATCCTAATAGGATGAAAAAATCTTGTAAGCTATATTTCTTATAGGATGGTCAGACATTATAAATAAATAAACTCTGTTGTTTTTTTTTGGGCTGCCAGCGTAATGCTACACACAGCATTTCAGAAGTAACAGCTTTGTAGATTCTGACAAGATTTTTTTCTATGTAAAAACATTTTAACCACGGATGGAGTCAAACATGATCAAAGGGGCAAAGTTTGAACAATCTTGGTAGAGGTCCACTATACAATGCTTCTTGAAACATTTCGGAACTCTGAGCCTTGTTTCATATAAATAGAATTTTAAAGAGTTTCATTAAAAATGTTACCCCGTGCGCAGGGCCAGTAATAACCCCAGGGTCTATTTTGAACACACTTGATAGAAGTCTGGTAGATACTGTTACATATCAAAATTCAAATGTCTCAGCCATGAAATGTATTAAAGAGTTTGCCTATATAAGTCAATATAAATATCTGATCTCTCGGGCAGAGTTGAGTAAAATTTGAATTATTTTGGTAGAGGTCTACTTGACAATGCTTTGTACAAGATTCCAGAGCTCTTGTCCGTGTGGTTTTATACAAGAAGATATTTTACAAGAAGGTCATGAAGACGTTGTATTGCTCACCCGAGTACTCAGTAAAAAGCAAGGCCAATGAATGAATCAATGTAAGTTCACTCAATGTTGAAGTTTAAATCTACACGCAAAATAGTACATCTGGTACAAATGTACACCAAATTTCAAATCGATATTCCTTAAAATGTTAAAGTAGTTCAAATCACAAGATTTCGGCAACGGACTGACCAACCGACCATAAAATGACTCCTATATACGCCAAGAGCTGACTCTGTAAGTGACAAATGCCCCTCAAGGATAACGTCTACAGAAAGTGTTTGGCTTGAAGCAATGCTTTTTTGACCTTGACCTCAGCTGCATGTGATAAACTTTTGTGCAAGTTATATCAAAATCTGGTCTTCTAGCAATGACTTACAACACATGACAAAGCATACAGGTTGAAAGTACTCTTAGGTATTTGGTTGGATGGACCAATAGAATGTTTATAGCACATAGTCTCCATATAAAGACCATTTGTGCATTTTATTTTAAGTCCTGAAAAAGTACCACTGAGTTACAAAGAGTTCAAATAAATACTGCTAGGCAGTATTCTTTATTATTTGGTCGGATGGACAAATGTGCAGACTGCCTGACAGAGACTAATGAACAGATGCTTTGTGACACAATGTCTCTATTTCTGTCAAGTTATTTTAAAGATGTCCCAAACACAACTCAAAATCTACTCTAGGGGTTTAGTTGATATTTAACCCAATGATAGAGTACTTTCAGCTGATGTGCAATATGTAGGTACCATAGATTTGGCTTGCCTTATTGTTTTTAAATTCTCCCTCCGCTGCCATTCCATTGGCAACATTGCTCCGGTGGAAGAATGGTAATATCTAACATGGCTCCTGTTTTTGTAATGTGAATTTGGACCCCTGATGCAAAATGTGAAAATACATGTTATCAAAATAATCAATAAAATGGGAGTGATAAAAAACTCAAACCACAAAAAGCCTTCATTGAAACTGAGTTACGTGCTGATGATATGCAGAAATAAATAATATTTGTTTTAATATTGCGTTTCTTGTTATTATTTCGTTTTTGATTTATTCTGAGTCTGCTTTTGAAGCAGCAAAACATGAGCTCATTAAAACCTGCAAGTAACCAAGTTACTTTTGTGCATGTCAATAGCTTTAACTGTGAGAAATGGCTAATACTGACTGATTGGATTCTTTGCAGTATTAACATGCAGAGAGCAAGTTCATAAAATACTGCATGAGTTAACTGGATTTGTTCCTCATAAATGCTGTGCATAAAGGTATAATTTATTATTTTGTTTTAACAATAATTTTGTCTGGCAATGTTTTGAGACAGTTAACTGCATTGTTCTGCGAAGATTTGCGTTATGCAGTATCAAAAATTCAGCGATGGGGATGAAGTTCAAATAATGAAAACAGCGTTTAAGCAAAGGAAATACATGTTCTATAGGGCGAAAATTGGCTGATCTTAACTGGAAGCCTACACACTTTTGTTGCCAATCTGTGAAGTTGCTAAAATAGTAATCCCACGTTTCGTTCCCTGTCACACGAGTGGAAACACTTTTCTTGTCATATTTTGGTTACAGTTTCAAAAGATTTTTAGCGACTCGAACTCAAGTGCACATTTGCTCATCCATCCGCTAATAGGATATCCATTTGGCAGTGATGCAGAATGACAAAAAACATTTGTGGCTGAAATACCAACCATGCTTGCCGCGCGTCTGAATTAACAACGTCAGTAACTTTTTGCATGATTTTTTTGTGGTTGCATTTGCCGGCGCCCACATCTATGATCATCTGTCAGCGTGTTTTTGAATTTGTTCATCCATCTCGAAACTGTCATATAGGACACTTCGTTGTGTTCACAAGAAATGCTCAATTCTTGGTGTATCTGATTTGTACATACACCAAGTTGGCGACGTGTCTTTATGTAACCTCTTATTTCAACAGCCATTTTTGCTTTAGAGTCTGTGACTAGGCTTAGGAACAAACTGAAGTGTGATCATCGTTATTTTTGATCTAGTTAAATGACTTTAGTTTTGGTGTATAGCCTGTGTATCGGGCTTTACCTGGCGTATAGTTTTCACGATTTCATTGTCTAACTTGAGGATAGCAAGGCTCGTACATCTGCAGTTAAGTCATTGCTACAGACAGAGGAGGTTAAGGAAGATGGATATGCCAAGGAAATAACTTGATCGTTGAAGATATCTTGCATCTTGTCAGTGTTTTTTGACAGGGTCGGTTAACAAAAATTGATGGCTTCCTTGGGATATTTAGTTTTTGTCGTAATGTCGTAATGAATCAGTCGACATCAATTTGCTGCAAAGGATATTATTCCTAAAGTTCCTGGTCAAAGGTGTTGGAACTTGGAAAAAATGTTCTTTGCAAGGTCTCTTTTTAGAACTATTCTTATTATTGAATTCGATGCAGACCTTTTATTTCCAGGGACGCTGTATGAAAAATAATTATCTTCTTGTCCCAACTTTGCTAGGCCTAGAGCTGTGATATAAATTTTGGCATTTTTCATCATGTAAAGGTCCTGAACAACAAAATTCTTCAAATTATTAGAAAGAGGTTCTGTTCCAAGATTGTTTGTAGCCCATAGGGTCAGTCGTAGCCCACCTAGGGTGCCAGAGGTAAAAACGGATTTTTGCTAACGTTTGGCTTCAAATGACATTTCACACAAACTGCTCTGCCATTTGCCACCAAACTTTACAGAAATGTTTCCTATATAGTTGCGCTTTTCTAAAATTGCTCAAGCGGTTCCGCTCCATTGCATTTAAGGACCGAAAGCGCTAAGTATACAAAAAAAAACAACTGCTTTCTTCCTTAACCCAAAGGTTTTTTTGTTCAAAATTAAATATAATATTCTTTTATATTTGCTTTTTCTCGAAGTACTACGAAGGTTCTTCTTCATTGCACACAGGGGTCACCACAGCTGAAAATTAAAAAAAAATATATAAATTATATTTTCTCTTGAACCGCAAGATCATATTAATAGAAGTGTTCGTTATGTTCCCATTAAAATTGCTGAAATGGTTAGATTCCTTTGCACAAAATTGCAGCCAGAGCTAAAATAGAATTAAAAAAAAATCGACTTCAAATGACATCTCACAAATTGCTAGTATAAATGATGTTCTGGGGTTAAAACTGACCCTGCCCTAGGGGTCTTGTTTGTATAAAATAAATGATATTTGAAAATCTTCAATTCAGAAACTTGCTTTTGATGCTTGCTCAACAGCAGACCCACAGCATTAGTACTCAGGTGAGCTATCTAGGGCCATCAATAATTTAAAGATCTACTTATTTGAAACCTTAGCAGCTAGAGGCGAAATATATATTGCAAGCAGCATCATATGGATGTTTTCTGCTACGATTATTCATACTTATTTTAAATGATATCAATTAGGACTAGCCCTAGGCTGGGCATGCACACATGAATTGTAAAACCGATACTTAAAAAATCTGTCACTGATAAATTACGTCAACAGCTATTTAACTTTACACTCCACAGTGATTATCAGGCAGAAATTTAATAATGTTGTCAAACCGTGCGCATCCTCATGCAGTTGACTTAAAAAGCGTAATAGATTATACTATCAGAAGCCAAGGATCAGAGACAACTAGTATAATGCACTACTTCAATCCAAGAATCATAGACTACTACTAAAAATACAGCAACCTGTAACAGAAACATTTTCTCTGACATTTGCAAAACAATGTTATGGACACATTTCATTCTATCAAGCTTTTTAAGTCAACTCCATGAGGATGTAGCTCAAGCAAAATTTTTCCTAGGTGTTCTTATTAACATTTCATGATGAGTTTTCCCTCTCAAGTAATGCGCACGGTTTTGCGAAAGTTACGTAACCACTTGTGACTTGGACCCTTTTCTGAGCTGAATAGACATGGGCGTCCAGATTCTAAAGCTATGTCATAAGCAAGCTTGCGGATGACCTTTCTTGTCAAAGGAAATCACCTGTCAGCCATGTATTGTACATAATTACACAAAGCTTTCTCTTCAGTGTTTGTAAGAGCATATATACCACCACGCTTTGTAATTTTGTCCATATATCTGCCTCTTGCATGATCCTTTATAGTAGAAACTGGGACATTTGTAAGGGCTGCAGCCTTCCGGAGTGATGTTCCTTTCCGTACTTTTGAAACAGTCAAGTTTAGGTCGTCTCTGGAGTATCTTTTTGGCATTTTTACCTGAAGGCGAAGTATGTGTAAAGCGGTTTTATCATCTGAAAGCCAAAATTTGCAAGCAGCTTTTTGTTAATAATAGGTTACTTATGTTAGTAAGCACATCCGATGACAATTTAGCATGTTAATGGGTCATGAGGTGTTGGATATTGCAGATGATCCTGTTACTCGATTAAATAAATCACTATTTAAACTTTGAAAAAAAAAATTAAGTAAATCCAAGATTTTGACAGATGTGTTGGGGGACCTTACATAAGTGGCTTTTTTCAACAAAACTATACGAAAATATCGAGTAAAACTTACTTTTGTTTTGTATTATACACTTTGACAGGTGACTGGTCCATTTATCTGATAAAAACTGCCTTTCAACTTAGAAATTTTAGGTTTTTCTTTGGTTGACCTAGCGACCTACTTAGATTTGTTTATGTTTTCGTCTGCACTTACCACGAGGCTCACGTGGGAATCCCTTGTGATGTCACATCTTCTGAGAAACTCGATTTCACATTGAAAACAAAACGCAAATTTTGAAAAAAAAAAATATTTTGATATCAAAAATGTGCATAGGCCTATAATTACGAAGTGTGCGAAACCGCGTCCTCTGCGAAACCGAGTACACTGACTCTAGATTTTCGAAAAAAAAGGAACTGATCTTCTAAAAAAGATAATTAAAAGAAAAAAAAAATGTTTTTCACTGATTTTTTAGTATAGTTATACATGTTTGAAAAAGTGGCACAATTTATCAAAGCAATATGAACACGAACAGTTCTGGAGGTAAATATGTTTAAATGATATGTTAAAACGCAAGGATAGGCTTTTTGTTCTTTTAATTTATAAATGAGTATTTATAGGAGAAATTCATGTTCTCAATAATTTTTTCACTACAATGACATTGCTTTTTGGTATATGTATAATCAGTCTGTTTTTATTATATGTGTACATGACTTTGTACATTTCATCCGTGCATTTCATTAGTTCTTAAATGACCGATTAACAAAATGTTTCACAAAAATCTCGTAAAATTATCAAAAATCTAAGCTTGAAACCACTGTTAGAAACGGATAGGGATTTAATCAACCCAAAGAAAACAAATCTGCACCCGGTTTTGATTCAATTCACGACTGAAACTAGGCTTGTTTGAACTAGGTTTCATTCTAGGTTTTAAACTGGAGATAAACCGGTCATAAGTCTTTATTGGAACTGAAAAGTAAATAGACATTTAACCATAACATTTGTAGTTACGCCAAGTAGTTCCTGCGGGGGAGAGTACTTCGACCATTCTCACGGCTTCATGCTTGGAAACCTGTAACTTTTAGTGAAATGAAGGTAAACTATTCATTTATTTACATAAGACTTTTTTAATATACAATTTGTTTCTCTTAAATTCTTAAAATACTTTAAACATACACCGTTTTCATAAACAGCCATGATTATATTTATAAACCCATTTTGCTTGTAGGTTTTGTCAGGATAACAATGTGATAAAGAATAACGTAGAATCACACTTTTAATTTCAGGCTTTTGGTGCTGTTATCCTTAGTATGGGGATAATTAGAAAACCCACCATTGCTCAGTATTGGAACAAACGACACCTAAGTCAGAATACTGTGTTGTTCCGGAAGATGTTTTGTCGGAAACGGTTTCAGCTGTTACTCAAGTTTTTTTCATGTTGTTGATAACAGAACAGTCCAGGATATAGGTATAATATGGTCTGACGAAAAAGTAGGGTATTTGACATCATATCAAAGAATCAATTCATATCAGTTACTCTTCAAAAACATAGTATATGTTTTACCTAGCGAGCTTGAATTTTCAGATATGAAACCGCGAGATACCAATTTTTCAAAAAAGGTAAAAGGTCAATTTCAAAAAATTATTTCCGAGAGCCTTTTTCACGTGTCGTCGGTCATTTGACTTGTTAGATGTAAACAAGATAATTGAGCTTAAAACTTGTATATAATTAAATCCAAACAGTTATGCACATACAGATTAGTGAGTGTTAACTAAGAAAAAGTATTAAAATATATAGTTTATGCGTTACCATAAAACTTCGTTTGCATGTGTGACAGCTGGAAATCATTTTCTATATGACTTCTCCCATATTCAGCAAATAACGAATTTTCCCCAGAACTAAGAACTAATAGAATTACGTGTCCATGTAATGTATTCTGCATTTTTTGCAAGATAAAAGTAATTTCTATGCAATGGTTTTTCGAAAATAAGGTTTATTCGAATGAATGTCGCGTTCAGTATATAATAAATTGTATGTACCAGGCCTGATGTTAAGTTTAGACCCTTACTAAATTTTGCCAATTGTCAGTTCAAGAGATTTTACACGCCGAGAAGACACATCTCCGTTGACGAGACATTGGTAGCGACAAGATGCAGGACCATTATGCGGCAGTACATTCCATCGAAAGCTGCTAAGTTCGGGGTTAAGTTCTGGTGCCTGGCAGAGAGTGTATCGGGATATGTCATGCATATTGAGCCTTATCTTGACCGGGCCAAGGAAACTACCACTCGAGGCCAACTTCAAGGAGCAAATGTTGTCATGCGTCTGCTTGGACTGTCAGATTTGTTAAGAAAAGGATACCATGTTGTCTGCGACAGCTTCTTTTGCTCCTTGCAGTTGGCCCGAAGACTTTTTAACAATGTTACCTACATGACAGGAACATTGCAATCAAACAGACCGACAGGTAATATTTCACTTCCTATTTCAGTAAAAATGTATATCAGGAAACAATAAATCTTTGTTTTCCCAATACTTCTTTCAGTTAATTATGTGTTGTGATGGCATTCATTTATATCACATAAACGATAAAAATCAACCATGGAAGTTTTATGTGTATTAATGGTAAATTGACAAGGAAATGTAAACTTACAACTTATCATATTGATGTGGTTGACTCAAACATGATTTCTTATTATATATTATTGAATTTTAGCTCATAAAAAGCGCAGATCTCAACAGGGGAGAGTCAGTCTTTATGCATCAGGGCCAGGTTTTAGCAATGGCATACAAACCTGTTGAAGATCGAAGGAAGCCGGTAAGAATGCTATCGACCTTCTGCTGTGCTGGTGGCTGGCCCGAGGAGAGACCATATATGTTTCAGCATATAACAGTTACATGGGGGGAGTAGATGTCAGCGATATGTTAATGACATTCTATAATGACAATCGCAAATCATTAAAAGTATGAAAGACGATAGCTCTTCATATAATAAGACGTATGGTTTTAAATGCATACATACTCTATGTCCAGAGCACACAGGAAGTTCCCCAGAAGACAAGGCTTCAGTTTTATCAAGAAATCATTGAGGAACTGTCGCAGGATTACATTACCCTCAGACACCACCAACGAGTACGACCGGCTATTAGAGTACAGACAAGGCTATTACCAAGTTGGTTTTGTTTATAACTTTTCAAATACATGTAGATGTGTATTTGTAAATAAATAGACTAACTGCAGGAGTAAACTTGAAGGAACATGTATGAATAAAACATACTGAACACTATTGATAATTTAAGAAAAAAAAACAAACAATAACTATCATATTTATCATTAGCATAATTACTACCATTATTATTGTGTTTTTGTTATTGTTATTATAATGATTATTATTGTTGCTTTATTATTCAGGAGGAAGGTTCAGGGACTGCAGTGTATGTAGTGACAGAAGTGTTGGTCAAAGACGGAGGTCTCGGGAAGTGTGCCGCAACTGTGGTCGTGGTTTATATGCCCGTTGTCGCCGCCGACATTGTTGTTATGAATACTAACTTCTTTGTTGTTTTATTGATATATTCCTGTCCAAGACTGTATGCTAAAAACTTAACTTTGTTAAATCGTTTTCTTTATACAGTTCTTTTGGCAAAAATACAGGTACAAAGACGATTAAATGTGATTTTGTAACCCCCACGCCCGCCCCAACCAACTACTCTATTTGCTGCTTCTAAATATATATATTCATTTTGTATGCTGCCTTGCATACAGAAGCATGCACACACACGTAGACACGTTTTAAAACCTTGAACTGAATACAAACAGGTTTATTTTTTATGCAATCTTTCATAAAGCCATGCTGTTTTTTTTATAAAACTTTCATGAAATAAAAGTTTGTTTTGTCCGGTTCTGTCACAATATTTTTTTCAAGATGTTAATGAATTCAAATTCTATAATTGAACGTTTATTTTATAAAGTCATTTTAATAAAGATGATATTCTTTTCCAAAGCCCTTAATTAACATGAAATTTGTTAACTCTGACATCAAACTTGTAGGAAATAACGCAACGTCAAAATTTTGGCACTGGAAAAATAACGTTACGTTGTTTTGGCATCGAAGAGTTCTTCTTGTATGAAAACACAAGGTATAGAGTTCTGGAATTCGGCACGAACATTGTCTACTGGACCTGTACCAAGATTGTTCAAACTTTACTTCTTGGGTCGTTAAGGGCCAGTTGTTTTATTATGGACTTATTTAAGAAAACTCTTAAAGATATCTTCTTGTCAGAAACTCCAAGGGTGAGAATTTTCGAATTTTAATGAGTAACATTGTCCAGCCGACCTCTATCAAATTTGCTCAAAATGAGTCACTTGGGTCACTGTTGGTTTCGCCTTAAGAATCACATGTTTTACACAGAAATATAGAAAAAATATATAAGACAAAAATACTCCTGTTTGATATAGAGATAAATATACAGGAAAATCTTTAAAATTCTTCTTATGTAAAACGACAGGCTGCAGTATTCTGAAAATTTTACCAAGTAGATCTGTACCAAGATTATTCACTTCATTAACTTTGCCCCTTGGGTCATTTTTGGTTCCATCCGAGTGTTAACTTAAAAAAAAATCTTCAAAAACTTTTTGTCAGAAACCGCAAGCTGAACTTCTGAAATTATGTGTAAAGAATTGTCTAGTTGTACTTTTATCAAGTTTGTTAAAATTACGTCACTAGGTACATCATGAGGTTTGTCATTTTTTATGAACTCAGCGACAAGAAGTTTGATGCAAGCAGTCTAGAATTTTCTAATCAACTACCAAAACAAATAGTTCTGTCAATTCAAATATTTAATTTAAAATAACATTGAATTTTACTACTTAGAAGTTCAGTGATCATTTAGCAATATAGAAATTACTTAATTCAATACCTTTCTAACTACCGTGGTTTGAGAGAAAGTTGTTTTATGTTCTATGTAGCGCAGTGATACAAGGTCATTGCATTTTTTAGAATATATTATATTCGTCGCCTACTAGTGTTAGTCATGACCTGGTCTATTACAGATTAGAAACAATAAGCGTAATAGTTTAATATTTGTAGTATGTAGAAGGTAGCGACTGTTTTGCTTTGATTATTTACTCTTAATTATTGATTTATCTGGTTATATTTACATAGTATCTTTATCTATCTGTTTAGACCTTTTTTTTATCTCTAGAGTGGACTTACAAAACGTGGCTGAGTATGAAAATCGTGTGCGGCCATGTGGATTCAAAAACAATCGATTCATCAGAATTATAAACTTTTATTTTGTAACCGTAAGTTTCATGATTTAAAGCTGTTCTGCAGGTATCAAGCAACGAACGGCAGCAACTGTTTTGATATAATTATGAACATCAACTTAGAAGGTACATTTTCATACCCCCGACAAAAGAAGTTTGAGGAGGTATACAGGAGTCACCCTGTGGTCGGGCGGTCGGTCGGTCCGTTGCATTTTTCTTGCTCGGAGCATAACTCTAAAATTATTAAAGACATTGACATATGAAACTTGAATTAAAGATACTAGTGACTAGGAGGAGTGCTAAGTGAAAGAACCATAACTGCCACTTGTTCAATTTTAAAATATTTCCCTTTTTGCATTTTTTTTTACCCGGAGCATAACTCCAAAACTATTCAACGGATTGACTGGAAACTTGAAACATATATATATGGTGACTGGAGAAATGCAGGTTGAAAGAACCATAAATCTTTCTGGTCCCATTTTTTATTTCCACCCTTTTGCAAATTTGTTGCAAATTTCTTGTACGGAGCGAAAGTCTAAAACTATTCAAGGGATTGACTTGAAACTTTAAATATAGATATAGAATTACTAGAAAAAGTGCAGAGTGAAAGAACCATAACTCCTATTTTCCCATTTTTAAATAATATCTCTTTTTGAAGTTTTCTTCTCTGAAGCATAACTAAAAAATATTCGACTTGAAACTTGAAAAAAAATATTGACTAGAAAAAATGCAAAGTGAAACCATTACTCTGTCTGAGCCCATTTTTTCATTATCCCCTTTTTGCAACTTTGCTGCAAATTTCTTGTGCGGAGCATAAGTCTAAAACTATTCAAAGGATTGACTTTAAACTTGAAATATGGATACACAGTGATGAGGAAAAGTGCAGAGTGAAAGAAACATAACTCCAACTTGTCTCATTTTTAAATTATCACCCTTTTTGCAATTTTCTCCTCCAGAGCATAACTCCAAAACTTTTTAACGGAATGACTTGAAACTTGAAATATTGATACATGATGATAAGGAGAAGTGCAGAGTGAAAAAAAACCATAATTCTCACTAGTCCTTTTTTTAAAATTATCTCCCTTTTTACAATTTTCTACTCTGGAGCATAACTCAAAACTATTCAACTGTTATACTTGAAACTAAAATATGTACTTAGTAACTAGGAGAATGTGGAGTAAAAGAACCATAACCACACTGGTCCCATTTTTTTTATTATCCTCCTTTCTGCAATTTTGCTGCAAATTTCTTGTCCAGAGCATCACTCTTAAACTATTCAAGACATTGACTTGAAACTTAAAATAGAGATACATGGTGATTAGGAGGAGTGCTGAGTAAAGAACCATAATTCTTACTTTTCCTTTTTCTAAAAATTATCACCCTTTTTGCAATTTTACAATGACATTTGATTTGTAGCATTGTTACAAGAAAAATGTAAATGATCAAATAAAGTAACAGCTACCTGTAAAATGTAACTAAACATACTGATAGAAAGACATGTAATTGTACCGGTATATTGTATACTTTACAACATCAGACAAATTACTATTAGCACTTCAGTGTTGAAATCATTGTTAATATTCAAAACTTTTAATGAAAAATATGTATTATTAGAAAAAAATTGACAACTGACCTTCATCCTAAAATATATTATTAATGGGTGAGCATTTCAAATCACTATATTCCATACTTTAGCATCAAAGTGCTGTTCGGGTGTATTAATCATCTTCAGTTATAGCTCTAGTTATACAGATACCTGAAATTCACATTTTTTCTAAAACAAAATGCAACATGGCCATTTAGTTTACAAGCTTCTTACACTTTTGTGTTGGTGTTGACAAGCATTTAAATGTAATAAAAAAATCATTGCAATATTGTATAGAATCGTCTGTTTATATTACATCACACACCGCATGCCCGGTTTATTGATTTCAAAACTTCACAAACACTTGATACTCATGTACGTTATATTAGATTCTTTCTCATTGTTTGAATCTATATTTTCGACGACATCCCATGAAAGTTGGGGCATGGACATATTTGATTCTTTCTCATTGCTTGAATCTATATTCTCAACGACATCCCATGAAAGTTGGGGCATGGACATATTTGATTCTTTCTCATTGTTTGAATCTATATTCTCGACGACATCCCTTAAAAGTTTGGGCATGGACATATTTGATTCCTTTTCGTTGCTTGAATCTATATTCTCGACGACATCCCTTGAAAGTTTGGGCATGGACATATTTGGTTCTTTCTCATTGTTTGAATCTATATTCTCGACGACATCCCTTGAAGGTTGCGGCATGGACATATTTGATTCTTTCTCATTGTTTGAATCTACATTTTCGACGACATCCCTTGAAGGTTGCGGCATGGACATATTTGATTCTTTCTCATTGTTTGAAACTATATTTTCGACGGCATCCCTTGAAAGTTGGGGTAGAACATATTTGATTCTTTCTCATAGTTTGAATCTATATTCTCGACGACATCCCTTGAACGTTCCGACATGGACATATTTGATTCTTTCTCATTGTTTAAATCTATATTTTGGACGACATCCCTTGATTGTTGCGGCATGGACATATTTGATTCTTTCTCATTGTTTGAATCTATTTTTTCGACGACATCCTTGAAGGTTGCGGCATGGACATATTTGTATATTTCTCATTGCTTGAATGTAGATTCTCGACGACATCCCTTGAAAGTTGGGGCATGGACATATTTGATTCTTTCTCATTGTTTGAATATATATTTTCGACGGCATCCCTCGAAAGTTGCGGCATAGACATATTTGATTCTTTCTCATTGTTTGAATCTGCATTTTCGACGACATCCCTTGAAAGTTGGGGCATGGACATATTTGATTCTTTCTCATTGTTTGAATCTACATTTTTGACGACATCCCTTGAAAGTTGGGGCATGGACATATTTGATTCTTTCTCATTGTTTGAATCTATATTCTCGACTACATCCCTTGAAAGTTGGGGCATGGACATATTTGATTCTTTCTCATTGTTTGAATCTACATTTTCGACGACATCCCTTGAAGGTTGCGGCATGGACATATTTGATTCTTTCTCATTGTTTGAGTCTATATTTTCGACGGCATCCCTTGAAAGTTGGGGCATGAACATATTTGATTCTTTCTCATAGTTTGAATCTATATTCTCGACGCAATCCCTTGAAAGTTGGGGCATGGACATATTTGATTCTTTCTTATTGTTTGAATCTATATTTTCGACGACATCCCTTGAACGTTCCGACATGGACATATTTGATTCTTTCTCATTGTTTGAATCTATATTTTGGACGAAATCCCTTGATTGTTGCGGCATGGACATATTTGATTCTTTCTCATTGTTTGAATCTATATTCTCGACGACATCCTTGAAGGTTGCGGCATGGACATATTTGTATATTTCTCATTGCTTGAATGTATATTTTCGACGGCATCCCTTGAAAGTTGGGGCATGGACATATTTGATTCTTTCTCATTGTTTGAATATATATTTTCGACGGCATCCCTCGAAAGTTGGGGCATAGACATATTTGATTCTTTCTCATTGTTTGAATCTGCATTTTCGACAACATCCCTTGAAGGTTGCGGCATGGACATATTTGATTCTTTCTCATTGTTTGAATCTATATTCTCGACTGCATCCCTTGAAAGTTGGGGCATGGACATATTTGATTCTTTCTCATTGTTTGAATCTACATTTTCGACGACATCCCTTGAAGGTTGCGGCATGGACATATTTGATTCTTTCTCATTGTTTGAATCTATATTTACGACGGCATCCCTTGAAAGTTGGGGCATGGACATATTTGATTCTTTCTCATTGTTTGAATGTATATTCTCGACGACATCCCTTGAAAGTTTGGGCATGGACATATTTGATTCTTTCTCATTGTTTGAATCTGCATTTTCGACAACATCCCTTGAAGGTTGCGGCATGGACATATTTGATTCTTTCTCATTGTTTGAATCTGCATTTTCGACGACATCCCTTGAAAGTTGGGGCATGGACATATTTGATTCTTTCTCATTGTTTGAATCTATATTCTCGACTACATCCCTTGAAAGTTGGGGCATGGACATATTTGATTCTTTCTCATTGTTTGAATCTACATTTTCGACGACATCCCTTGAAGGTTGCGGCATGGACATATTTGATTCTTTCTCATTGTTTGAATCTATATTTACGACGGCATCCCTTGAAAGTTGGGGCATGGACATATTTGATTCTTTCTCATTGTTTGAATGTATATTCTCGACGACATCCCTTGAAAGTTTGGGCATGGACATATTTGATTCTTTCTCATTGTTTGAATCTGCATTTTCGACAACATCCCTTGAAGGTTGCGGCATGGACATATTTGATTCTTTCTCATTGTTTGAATGTATATTTTCGACGGCATCCCTTGAAAGTTGGGGCATGGACATTTTTGATTCTTTCTCATTGCTTGAATGTATATTCTCGACGACATCCCATGAAAGTTGGGGCATGGACATATTTGATTCTTCTCATTGTTTGAATCTACATTTTCGACGGCATCCCTTGAAAGTTGGGGCATGGACATATTTGATTCTTTCTCATTGCTTGAATGTAGATTCTCGACGACATCCCTTGAAAGTTGGGGCATTGACATATTTGATTCTTTCTCATTGTTTGAATGTATATTTTCGACGGCATCCCTTGAAAGTTGGGGCATGGACATATTTGATTCTTTCTCATTGTTTGAATCTATTTTTTCGACGACATCCCTTGAAGGTTGCGGCATGGACATATTTGATTCTTTCTCATTGCTTGAATATATATTCTCGACGACATCCCTTGAAAGTTGCGGAATGGACATATTTGATTCTTTCTCATTACTTGAATATATATTCTCGACGGCATCCCTTGGAAGTTGGGGCATGGACATATTTGATTCTTTCTCATTGTTTGAATCTACTATTTTCGACGACATCCCATGAAAGTTGGGGCATGGACATATTTGATTTTTTCTCATTGGTTGAATCTATATTCTCGACGACATCCCTTGAAAGTTGGGGCATGGACATATTTGATTCTTTCTCATTGTTTGAATCTATATTCTCAACGACATCCCTTGAAAGTTGGGGCATGGACATATTTGATTCTTTCTCATTGCTTGAATCTACATTTTCGACGACATCCCTTGAAAGTTGGGGCATAGACATATTTGATTCTTCTTATTGTTTGAATCTATATTCTCGACGACATCCCTTTAAAGTTTGGGCATGGACATATTTGATTCTTTCTCATTGTTTGAATCTATATCCTCGACGACATCCCTTGAAAGTTGGGGCATGGACACATTTGATTCTTTTTTTATTGCTTGAATCTACTATTCTCGACGACATCCCTTGGAAGTTTGGGCATGAACATATTTGATTCTTTCTCATTGCTTGAATCTACATTTTCGACGACATCCCTTGAAAGTTGGGGGATGGATATATTTGATTCCATTTGATTCCTCCTCATTGTTTGAATCTATATTCTCGACGGCATCCCTTGAAAGTTGGGGCATGGACATATTTGATTCTTTCTCATTGCTTGAATGTATATTCTCGACGACATCCCTTGAAAGTTGGGGCATGGACATATTTGATTCTTTCTCATTGTTTGAATGTATATTCTCGACGACATCCCTTGAAAGTTGGGGCATGGACATATTTGATTGTTTCTCATTGCTTGAATGTATATTCTCGACGACATCCCTTGAAAGTTGGGGCATGGACATATTTGATTCTTTCTTTAATCTATATTGTCTTCGACTACTGTCATTTATGTTACACAGTTCTTTTTCCTCATTACTTCTTGTCAAGTGCTGGATTGTTTTATTGTGTGTCATTCTGTTGAGCTTTTGTACAAAAATCAGTATGTACTGACAAAAACCTCATCTTTGCTAAAAATAACAAAAGGCAGACTTTGTTACTGGATAAAATATGGCTTTGAAATTTATGAAGTTATTTGTGTATTACTAATAAAAAGCAGTTATTCATTATGAAATAAATTTTATACTTTGAGATGCAAGGCATTAGATATATAATTTTGACGGAGATGTTAAGGGTTTTGCACTAAGCACCTAAACATTTATCAAGTACTTACTTTACTTATAACAAACAAATCAGTCCAAAGAGTTGTGAAGTTTATTGAAAATAGACCTAAATGTCAAACGATAACGGAATAGTAATAGCCAAATGATAATGGAATAGCATTAACCAAATGATAACGGAATATCAAAAGCCAAATAATACTGGAATAGCGAAAGCCAAATGATAACGGAATAGCAATAGCAAAATGATAACGGAATAACAATAGACAATGATAAGAGAATAGCAAAAATCAAATGATAACGCATAACAAAAGCCAATTGATAATGGAATAGCAAAAACAAAATGATAACGGACTAGCAAAAGCCAAATGATAGAGGAATAGCAATAGCAAAATGATAACGGAATAGCAATAGCAAAATGATAACGGAATAGCAAAAGCCAATGATAACGGAATAGCAAAAGCCAGTGATAACGGAATAGCAATAGCCGAATGATATCGGAATAGGAATTGTTTAATGATATCGGAATATCAATAGCTAAGTGCACTATAATCTACTGAAGCAAAAAAATGCTAGAAAATTGAAGACTTTGATAGTACATATATAAAAGCTTGATTTTTTTCATTTATGAAAATAAGCATTCTTAATAATTTTATCAAGTCAGCATTGTTGATGAGGTTATTGCTTCTCATTTATTTGATCTTCGCAACATCTGGCTTTTATGACCAAGCGTAATTAAATTCTCTCTTTGTTTTTCTTGGAGGGTTTCTCGTTACATGCAGAAAACCTGTTGTTATGGTTTCAAGAACAGTTGAATAAAAATAATTTTAGTGGCTGGCCATTTTGTCTCTAAATATCAGGTGACGGACAGAAATGTTTGTGATCATTCTACTAACGGTACATACACACAAGTGCAAGAAAAATATGCTACTGATAGTTTCATCATTAATTGCTCTGTGAATCACATTTAACTGCAGCTATTTTTGTTTATAAATGAGGCAAATTTATAAATTTTGTTTCTTATCTAATATCAATCTCATTGCCTACTTTCTAAGTTCTCATTTGACATATTTTGTATTGCAGAGTCTGGAAATGGCACTTGAAGATAATGATAGCAAGATATAAGGAACTGTAAGAGTCATTAATCTAGCATATGTGACTTTTAATGAAAAGCTTGTATTTTTGAGAGCAGGAATGAATGCATGTCTTGTGTGAATATGTTAGACAGTAATAGTTCAGCTACTATTTGTAAGTTGAGAGTATTGTTTTGGCCAGTACATGATAATGGAGAGTTTGAAGCATATTCCCGACATTGTATCGCTGTGTTTGGCGGCACACCAAAGAATTGGCCATTTTCATGCATACGGACATTTCGTTAAATTGTCACCGACAGTATACAGTAAAGACTTTGGTTAGAATTTTTGTATGCTTCTAATTCTTATCAGATTACAAAGTGTAATCATTAAAAGTGCGTCATTAAGAAGTTGTTGATGTTACAAGGGCTGTGCAAATGCTTGAGATGAACATTTCACAGCATCAGGTGGCTCAGGAGCTCGGTGTATCGCAGAGCGTGGTCGCACGTCTAAGGTTGAAGGTACCAGGAGTCAGAATAGTACCCAAGGCTTCGGAGTCAAAGTCAAGGAAGATGCACAACAGCCGAACAGTATAGTTTCATTCGGGCATTTGCACTGCGCAACCGTCAAATCACCGCAACACGGCTCCAGACAGAGTCCAAGATTGCTATAGATCGCCGAAACTTCAACACAGACAGTTAGAAGCAGTTTTCATGAAGATGGCATGAATGTTGGACAACCTTATATCTGCCCAGTTTTGAGCCCACGGCATCGCAAAGACAGGATTTATTTCGCCCCAAACCACTTTTACTGGAGATTTGATACTTCATACAGACGAAACCAGATTCCATCTTATGGCTTGCGACCGTCGTGTGCGTGTATTGGGAAGGCAAGGATACCGCTTTGCTGTGTGGTACATAGAGGGCATTTTGGTGTGGGCGGAATTTGCTAGGCAAAACGTGTCAAAACTGCCAGCTTCACGTTTTGCCTACTGCTACTGCTATTACTGCGTCTGCCAACTTCATGTTTTGCCTACTGCTACTGCTGTTACTGCTACGACCAGCTTCATGTTTTCTTTACTGCTACTGCTGTTACTGCTACTGCCAACTTCACATATTTCTACTGCTGCGTACAGCTACTGCTCACTTCCTATACATTCCACCTTGAACATCTCTAACTTCTTGGTCAAGAAAGCCATTTATCCCTTAACTGAATACCAAGAACCGAGATACACAAGGTCAGTAAAGGTAAGTAAAGAGACTTGCTTGTAAATCTGTACACATTGCCTCAATATTTTTTCTGTAGCTGCATAAACGAAAGGTAGCAAATAGGTCAAGATCACGGACAGTAGCCTTGCGGTATCAAACATTAGATTGTTTTTTAAAATCCATCCAAAGTTGTTGTGACCAAGTAATGCGATGGACCCGAACCTTTTAACTCATTAGAGACATATAGTTCTCCGCGTTACCTCGTATATCCGAGAAATATTGTCTCAACATAGCGTGACCACAACCGATTTGGTAAGTTTTTTGTGTCTATATATGATCGCTGGCGTGAAATACTGGTCACACAGGAGCGGATCAGTGGTCCAGTGGTAATGCGTTCGACTGGTAACCCAGTATCCCGCTCCTCCACTAACATTACTAATTTTCTTTTGGATATGGAATAGTCCGAGAATCGTAAGGATCACATGATCACAGATATATTAGATGCATGTTACATTTACAGGTTTCCTCTCGTCTCGGAAAAAGGAAAAAACGCAAAGGGATTTTTCGTGGGCGGGCCGTACACCGTAGACAAATATACAGTCGATGATAACACGTTGTTATCGTATATTGATTGATCTAGTTGTGCGATATATACCGTTTGTCCTTGCTTGGAAAAAATTGTCGTTTAAGTACAGTTAAACGTAAACTTACGTATTATTCTTTCATCCCTTCATGTTATCCAAAATAAATGCGCCTCGTCAACGCAAAACAGAGTGGTTGTTTTGGTGTAAGGTACAGTTCCTTTTGCATGTACATACACGTATTTGTATTTTGAAATGTTTTATTTATTAATGTTAGTGACTTATAGGAACATTGGGCTTCGGTGCTTTTTGTTGTATATTTTATTTTTGTATATAATACATAATGCCATATTTATAAATCATTTACTTATTTACGTAAAGAGCTGGCTGCCAAAGGATCATTCTTGTGAAGATTGGTCATAGAGTTGATTTTAAAAGGAACTTGCATCTTTCAATCTTTAAAGTTGAGGCGATTATAAATGTCACAATGAGCAAATCGTGTTCAACTAAAATAGAACACGGATTAACAATGTAAAAGCAGTATTTAGTTTTCTTCTACGCTCCAGCATTTACATCATAACGCCACTGAAGTCCGTGCAATGGTAATATGGAATATAGGATTCAATGATAGTAATCATAAAAATCTTTGGTCAACTTAAGTCTTAAAATCATAACACTAATGAGTTTTAGTCGTTTCATTAAACTTAGATTTTTTGTGAAACTGGGACTTGTGTCAGTGCCCGCTCCCCTCCCCCCACCCTATTTGTCAAATTCACACTGACTTAAGTACTGACAAGTTTTGAAGGTGAAGTAATATTAATAATCCTCCTTATGTCGGGAGGTCATTGAAATTGGAGATCTTGTATCCAATTGATAAAATTCTTAGAGCAGTGCAAGATCTTAAATCAGGTAGCCGTTGTGGTAAAGATAATATCTCTCCTGAATTCTTTAAAAATGGAATTGACCTACTACTACAATTAATTAACAAACTATTTAACAGGTTATTTCCTGAACAGTAGAGCAGGGCCGTTATTGCGTGATTACATGAAAAAGTGATACATGTTTACCAGAAAATTACGTGAGTATCTCTTTACTCGTAAATACATGTATAAAATTTTTACAAGGTTTTCAATAAAAAGGCTGACATTTTTATGCCTTCGGAGGGAGCATATTTTTTTTGGTAGGTCTGTCTATCTAATTGTTTGTTTGTCTGTCTGTATGTTTGTTTGTCACAAACCTTAATCATTACACGAATGTCCTTCCACCTACAGCCTCCAAAGTTCAAAGGTGCATGCATCTTGATGAGGTCTACCCGCCAGACCCATTTAGAGGTCATGAAGTCAAATGTCAAGGTCACCGTGACCCAAAATAGCAAATATTATTTGTGGTCATATAACGGAAGTCCTTCCACAGTCTTCAAACTACACAGATGTATGCACCTTTTCACGTTCTACCAGCAAAACCCACTTAGAGGTCACGGGGTCAAAGGTCAAGGTCACCGTGACCCCAAATAGCAAATATTAATCGTGGCAATTAAACAGAAGTCCTTCCATCCACAGCCTTCAAACTTCTCAGATTTATGTACATTTGTGCGCTCTACCGCAAGACTCACTTAGAGGTCACGGGGTCAAAGGTCAATGTAACTGTCTCTTCAAATATCAAATATTTACTTTGGTCATATAATAAACATACTTCCATCCAAAGCATTATAACTTCACACGTGTATGCACCTTGATAGGCTCTATCCATCAGACTCATTTAAAGGTCCCAGGGTCAACGGTCAAGGTCACCATATCACAAATATTAACCTTGGCCATACTGTAAATATTAACCTTAGCCATAAAATGAAAGTGCTTCCATCCAAAGCCTTCTAACTTCACATGTGTATTTACATTGATGAGTTCTATCCGTCAGACCCACTAAGGGGTCTTAGGGTCAATAGTCAAGGTCACCATATAGCAAATAATAACCTTTGCCACAATATGAATGTGCTTCAATCCAAAGCTTTCTAACTTCACATATATATTCATCTCGATGTGCTCTATTCGCCAGATCCACTTTCAGGTCACGGGGTCAAAGGCCAAGGTCACTGTGACCCCAAATAGCAAATATTTACTTTGGCCATAAAATAAATGTGCTTCTAAAACGTATTAACTTCACATGTAAATGCACCTTGATGCGCTCTATCCACTTAGAGGTCAAAGGGTGAAAGGTCAAGTTCGCCATATAGAAAATATTACCTTGGCCATCAAATGGAAGTGCTTCCATCCAAAGCTTTCTAACTTCACATGTGAATTCACCTTGATGAGCTCTGTCCAACAGACCCGCTTAGAGGTCACAGGGTCAAAAGTCAAGGCCACCATGATCCAAAAAAGCAAATATTAACCTTGGCCACAATAGTGCTTCCATCCATACCTCCGGAAGGAGGGCAAATTGTTTTTATGCCCGTGGAGGAAGGGCATATTGTTTATGGTCTGTCTGTGTTTTTGTTGGTTTGTCGCAAAACTTTAACCTTGACCATAACATGGAAGTCCTTCCACATACAGCCTCTAAACTTCACAGGTGCATGCATCTTGATGAGCTCTACCCGCCAGACCCACTTATAGATCACGGGGTCAAAGGTCGTCAACGCACCCCCGTGGGCATGGCGTTTATTCGAACATAGCACTTGTTTGTTAATATTTTTGGTAAATTGCATGAATCGCAGTCAGGCTTTCGGGGAGGTTATTCTACCATTGATAATGTTTTTGTTTTAAATGTTGCTTTCAAAATAAGGTGGTAAACTTGATGTAGCTTTTGTTGTTTTATGAAATCGTCTGATATGACAAATATAGATAAGTCATTGTTAGTTTTAATATTTAAATGTATGAAAGGTAAATTGTATTCTGCAATTACCGGCATGTACAATCAAGTGCAGGCATCTCTTAGCAAGTGAAGGGATTACTGAATAGTTTTGGTGCTCAGTAGAACTAAAACAGGGATGTTTGGCTTCACCAGTTCTGAACAGAACAGAACAGAACAATACCTTTATTGAAAGGAGCACAGAATACAAAAGTTACATTTCGTAAATATATGTGCGATAAAACATATTTTGATATACAAATGGGTATCGGTATCAAACATATACAGTTTCTTGTGGGGAAAGTGGTAATCATTTGAATTATCAAAATTCAGTATAAGTTACTACGGAAGTATATAAAATAGGAATTGAACAAACAAATAAATAAAAAAAAAAGTTTATAGATCTGGGTTAACATTTTCTCATTTTTGCAAAATATAATACTTTTTTCTTTATTAAATAACAAAGAAACTTTTTTAAACAGTAATAATGATTAACGTTACTGTGAAGTAGATATAAAATGCCTATAGAATCTTCTTAAACATTGCTGACTTGCATACTCTATTTCTAAAGATGTCTGTAATAATAAAGGGAGGTAACAAATGTGTGAGTATTTGTCAAATCTTAGGGGTAAGTTATGATAATAATAAAGAATGTATACTATTTTCTTCGAGCTACGAACGCTTAAAAGTTTTCATAATAAAGTTAACAAATTTGGACAGATTTGTCAGCTGTACTCGATCTTTAGTGGCAAGCAATTCTTTGAATTTAAGAATATTCGGTCTTATATAAAATTTTCTAGAAATCAATTTCTTTCGTTTTTCCTTAAAAAATGGACAGACGAGTAAGTAATGGAACTCGTCACCTAGGTCATTTAGAGGGCACAGATCGCATTTACGTTGCTCATGAGGAATAAATGACTGACTCCAACTTCCTACTTCAATGGGAAATCTATTATTACCTGTACGGAAATGCATCAACGCTATTCGCAGAGAATTTGGGAGGACAGAAAAGTATTCCTCAAACGATATATTTTCTTTAAATGAGTGGTACATTTTACCTTTGCTCGCGCTTTCAAGTTTCGTAGACCAGTTTTGAAAGTACTGATCAACTAGATTGTGCTTTATCAATTTATGTAATGTATTACAGGTTAGTGACCATTGATTTAACCAGAGGTCGGAGTTTCCGGTTGAGTCAAAAATGTGTTTAACGAAAGATGCCCATTTGAACGAATAAGTAGATTGTATGAAGATAACAATTATAAGAATATTTCGAGCTGTCGGACATGATTAGCTTATTC
The DNA here is from genome assembly GCA_012932295.1 of Cyclina sinensis. Classification (NCBI taxonomy): domain Eukaryota; kingdom Metazoa; phylum Mollusca; class Bivalvia; order Venerida; family Veneridae; genus Cyclina; species Cyclina sinensis. The sequence continues at coordinate 28,584,252 of JAAONU010000007.1, read as the reverse complement.
CAAAAATTAACTATTCGACACTTTATGGTTATTTCAATTGGGTAGTGTCCAAGTTCCGCATATAACATATATCTAGGTGTGCTTTTTCTGGTCTTAGTAATTTTACGAAGGAAATTAATGTGAACTTGCTCTAACATATCCAAGTTTTCGAAACCCCAAGTTTCACAACCGTATGTCAGGATAGGAAGGACGGTGTGGTCAAACAACTTCAGTTGTAGGTCGATAGGTAGGTCAAGGTTATTGGTCCTCAAATACAATAAGTGCATGGCCTTTTTTGCCTGCGAAACTACATGTTTTCTACAAGATAAAAAAAGATCCAGAGCTCGAAAAAATAACACCCAAGTATTTATACTCTTTAACCGTTTCAATAGATTGACCATTAATTCGAAAATTAAATTTGCTAGGTTTGTTAGTACCGAAAACTACCACTTTCGTTTTGGAGAAATTAATTTTTAATTTCCATAAATTACAGTAAGAGTGAAAGTTATCCAAACAAGATTGAAAAATTGTCTCATTTTCCCCAAATATAACGGTATCATCTGAATAAAGCAGCAAAAGTATTTTAAAAAAAATGAAGGGCATTATTCACGTGAAAATCGATTACAATACCGTTATCATATCGACTGAGGGCGGATTCTAGGTCATTAAGATATATAAAGAAGAGTATCGGTGACAAATTTTCACCTTGACGCAATCCAGTGAAACTAGAGAAAAAGGCAGATGTTTGACTATTTGCACTGACGCATGATTTAATGTCTGAGTACATATTCTGAATAACTTGAAGAATTTTGCCTGATATACCAGATTGAGACAATTTATGCCAAAGCCTCGCTCGCCACACTGAGTCAAAGGCCGCTGTAAAATCTATAAAGGAGCATATCAACTTTTTCTTCTCTGATCTTAATTTTTCGATTAAAAAGTAAAGAGTAAAAATATGGTTGTTTGTAGAGTACCCGGATCTAAACCCGGCCTGATTTTCATTTAACAGGTTATTATCGGTAAGAAATTCGTTGATTCGGTTATTTAGAACAGCTGTAAGAACTTTACCGAGACAGCTAAGTATTGTAATTGGCCTAAAGTTAGCTGGGTCTAATTGAGAACCTTTATTTTTAAAAATAGGTTTTATACACCCAATTAACCAAGAGTCAGGTAAAACACCTGAATTTAAAATTACATTAAATTAGCATAGATAGGGACCATGACAGTTCGTGTACTTTTTAGGTACTCATTACTGATATTATCAAACTGGGAGGTAGCTTTATGATTATTTAAATTTGAAATCACTTTTAAAATTTCATCTGTGGAAATTGGCCTATTCAAGGAATTATCGTCATCGATTATAAGAGGCGATTCATCTAAAGGTGTATTGTCAACATTTTCATTTTGATTTGAATTAACATCTTTCAAAAAATCATAAAATTCAGAGACGGTCGGCATTTTCTCAGTTTTCTTAGGTAAAAGGCTATTTAAGTATTTCCAATAATCCTTGGGTTTATGCGAACTCATTGCACGCAATTTTCGTTCTTTTTGAAATTTGTATCTGTTAATGAAAACATTCATGGTCTGTTTGTAGTGTTTTCTGGCCGAATTTAACCTAGATTTATTTAGGTCATTTTTATGAAGTTGATAAGTTTTGCGTGCTTTATTGTAACTATTTCTTGCACGACGACATTGAGGCCCAAACCAGGGTTTTGATGAACATCTATATTGCTCATGATATAGTAGATTGTTTGACCTTTTTTCACTCGAAAATGTCATTTCAGCGGATTGAGCAAATAACTGAGAGATTAATCCAGTGACCTTATTAACATAATTTTCTACAGCTGAGTTGAGTAAGTCGTTTAACTCTTCGATACTTCTGGGGTTTAAATTATGGATAAACACGCTTTGTTTATCAGCATTCCACTTAGGGTGCTTCTTAGGGCAATGAGTCTTGGATTGGGGCTCATGCAATGATTTGGGTAAGGTTTGAGGGGTAAAGAAAGACAGGTCCAAGGTCAAAAGTCGGTGGCCATCAGAGAATAATGTATCGAGCTCAAGTAAATCAAAATTACTAATGAACTCTAAACAACTTACTGAAGAAATAGAATAATCAATAACATAATTTTCTCTAAATGTTAACATTCCACGTGATCTATCATTACCAATTCTACCATTCAGAATGAATAAACTGTTATTTTTACATATTTCAAGTAACTTGCGTCCAATATTATTAACTTTAGTGCACTGTGATTCTCTATCTCGTAAAATATTTAAGTCTACGAGTTTGTTTATTTGATTAAAAGAGCTTATTGTATCTTCATCTAGATCCATGAAATTTGATAAAAAATTATCTAGTTCAATATAGTCCGGGAGATTGGAAGTACAACCATTTATATCTTCAGTCAAAATCAAAAAATTATATTTACTACATTTCGATACAATATCATTTTGGAATTCAAAAAATTCATCTTCGCTGAAAAAACGAGACTGCTCAGGCGGCACAAACATTGCGCCAATGACTAAATCTTGCTTTTGACATTTAAAATAAGTACCAATTTTAAGCCAGTAAACGTACTCACAATCTGATTCTACAATCTGAATCTTATTCTCTATAGGTTTATGGACAAAAAAAAAACCGATAGCACCCGATTTACGCTTAAATTTTTCAAGACGCGGTTTAGAAAAAAAAAGTGTAGTTCGGAATAACAATTATATCAAAGCTATCTAACATTGTTTCCGATACACAAAAAATAGAGAACTGTTCTATCAGATTAATGAATTCTGGAAATTTTAGTCTTGTTTTCAAACCACAAACATTTAGACTTCCAATTTTTAAATTTTGTTCACAAAAAGTTACTTCAGTTACTTCAGGCGAATAAAAAATATCCGTTGAATTATTACGTGAATTAATAGTCTTAGAGCATATTTTGTCACTTAACACTGGCTGTCGAAGTCTATCTTTTTTAATCAGAATATCCCCTGACACAACATAGCAGTTTTGTAAATGTACACACACTCTCTGCTTAGAGGAACAAGGTAATAAAAGACACTTTTCACAGAACGCCACAATCCCCGTGAGTTCCTAGTTTCCAGTATGCGTGTTGTCGGCATTACTACTAGAAGTTTCCGTGTTAGAAATGGTAGCTGGTTCGAGCCCAGGTTGCTGCAGTGGTTCGTGTATCTCTAGCAAATAGCCAGAGGCAGTAAGTGGGATAGGTCGTGATGACGCAGTATCAGAACAGACTTGCTGGAGCGTGACCCCTTGTGGGTCATCTGCTTGTAGGGTGACATCGCTGCCATGCACTGGATCTTCTTGTGGTTGTGTGTCAATTACGTCTTGCACAGGTTCAACATCCGTAAATTCCTCAGGGGCAGTTTTTAAATGTGCCGAAGATTTGATAGAATCTTCAGCCATGTACTTGAATTTTTCTTGAATTCGGCCCTTAACATCAGAATTCCTCGATCCACGAAGAATACTATGCCATCGAGGAAATAAATTATGTACTGTGTCACCATTAATCACTAAAGCTGCTGGGAACTTCAGTTTAACGTTCCTGGCACCGTTCCTGGCACCATACTTATCCCTGGCTGCCTTATACTCGGGCCATAATTCCTGGCGTGCCTCTCGGATCTCCCGGGGATAGTCCCTCGAAATTCCAAAATCCGTGCCTTTTAACAGAGATGCCTTTTCAAGAATCAGGTCAGTGTCAGCAGGATCACTAAACGTAACCAATATGGATCGGTGGCGAGGATTTACACCCGCACGTACTCGAGAAACTTGGTGTCTACCCATTCGATAAGCATTTGTAATCCTCATTGTTTTTGTATCAAGCTTAAGTCGTGTTTTGATGAGATCAGTGACAGATTTCAGGCAGTCGTCATTAATTACCTCAGGAAGGCCATTGAATATAAGATTACAACGCAGCTGACGGGCCTCCATATCGATGTTTTTGTATTCGAGCAGCCTTAGCCGTGACTCAGTAATATCTTGAACCGCAGCTGAATGATACATATAACCGTTTATGCATTCGAGTTTGTTATTTATAGGCCCAAACAGAACCATCATGTCAAATAAACTATTCATGTTCTCTCCCATTTCGAGAGACACGAATTCCTCTTTCGAAGGAGGCACAAAATAATGACCATGCATATCAAATGGGTTGGGTGATGCCGACGTGGCACTCGAGGAGCGACGCTGGCGCTTTCTTGTTTGTTGCACAAAATCATCACTCAAAGGAGCAAATTTACCTTGATATGACGTTCTTTTAATTCATTGATTAATTAAACAAATACTTTAAGCAAGAGGTATCCAGTTATTTTCAGATATTATTTTAACAGTATCACTTTTATTTGCAGACGATCTTACACAACAGATACAGTTGGAGGTCTTCAAAAATGATTACATATTTTAAAACAATTTTATTTTGAAAAAAGGCGTTAAGATTAAATAAACAAAAATAAAAAATAATGGTTTTTAAAAGGGGGCTTTGACTAAAATGAATATTAGACTTTAAATGGAGAAGTTGTAGAAACCGTTAACAATTTTTGCTATTTGGGCGTTACACAAACCTTACAGCTTTCAAATGCAAGAATGTGATCAAGTCCAAAGGGCTAAGAAAGTTCTTGTATCAGTTTCGTCAAAATCATATGACTATGGTCAACTATCTAATCATGTAATATTAATATTTTTGATACTAAAGTTTCACTTTTGTTACTTCACGGGTCTGAACTTTGGGGCATTCAAAACAAGTTTCATGAAAATCTGTTCATAATTACGCTTTTAAGCTGTACAGGTGTGTTATTAAAAACAACTATGAATGCATGCAGCTGTACTTGGGGAGTGAGTGAGATTATATATTTCAATTAAAAGAAGCATTAGATACTGGTGTAAAATTCTAAGAACGAGCAAAGAGATAAATTTGTAACAAAATATTTGTATGTGTTAAAATATTTAGATAACCATGGACAAAATAATTAGGTTTCATGTATAAGAAAATTGTTATGTAGCATGAGTTTGTCTATATTTGGTTAGACTAATTTGTTTACGAAGAGAAACCATTTATAAATAAATTTGTTCAGCGTCTGAAAGGACTAGTATATTCAAGAGTGGCTTTGTACAACAACCAACAATTCCAAATTGAATTTCTATCATCAATTTATTAGTAATTTATATTTTGTATCTTGTACATGAACCACACCTAGATTATATACGCAGCACTGCGTTGTTTATCTAATGATTTAGCGATAGAAAGAGGAAGATATAAATGAATATATATATATATATATGCCATAAGAAGAAAGTATCTGTTGACTTTGCAATGCGGAAATAGAAACGTAATTTAATTTTCTTTAAATTTGTCCACAACTTAGGTATATCCGAAAAAAATGTATACCCAAAATGTTTTCTGTCCTCGTGAGTTGCAAATCTTTAAAATCTGTATTGAATTTAGCAGTGTATGTATATTATGCCTTCCAAGAAAGAAAATTAATTCTTAATACATGTACATTATAAGACGTTTTATAACCTTGAAATCTACTAGCGGTTCAAGGGCGCTCCTCCAACTAAAATTCGCGGACCATAGGTGTTATTGTAGGTCTGTTTTGAATATGTCTTTAAATAATGTATACTTTATTGTTCAACATTGAATTGAATAATCAGAGGCCAATGTGATATTGTTAAATCAGTATACTCTAGAATAACCACAACCGTTGAAATGAGGAGGAAAACGGACACAAATTGGGCCGAACATTTTACGCCCCCAACCTGAAATCCTGGACCCGTCCATGTTAGCTCCCAATAAAAGGTGATATACACTTAGAATTAGGACAAAAATATAATTTTTTTATATTATCGACGAATATTGTTAGACAAGTAGATATTCAGTTTTATTATACCTCAATTTTATCACCCATGTTTAATTCCCCAATTTTAGGATATGATTTTGATCAGATTGTACCGTGCGACAATTTTTACTGTCACCACTGTTGCTAAATTTAGATTTACAGATTTCCCGATTTTGGAATCCCAGTGTCTATTGCTATTTTTATAACGGATGTGACCGCCCTGCGCAGGCGCACTTTCCGTGTTGTAAACATCCGCTTGCATCAAACGACAAAGTTTTGTGATGGAAAATAAGGAAAACAAACATTTTTTTCGGTATAATAAAATTAATGTCATGTGTACATATTGTCAACCTTCGGAGAATACTTTCACCCTAGGCGAATGATATTTATAGAATATCACAATATCTGTTGTGTAGTCCAGGCGTACATCCAAGTGAGCTTGTAATCAAGTAGATACAATCTTTTTAAAGAGAATGTACTAAGTAGAGTCAGATCTCTCAAATGCTTCAGTTCTATAATGACAAATTTGCCCTAAGATTTAAGATTGGAGAAACTATGAACAGATTGTTCTAACTGCACTGTGTTGAAAGTTTAATGAAACAAACATACCTAAAGTATATCTAATATATGTAAGCATCACAGGTTCTTGGAATATTTTAAGAGATATTAGATTAATTAACAAACTTAGTTATGCATCATTCAGTGCACACAATATTTGAAATATGTCATCCGTTTCTGAGAAATCTTGTATAAATAATCAGGGAAGGCAAGACACATACTTGTTTGAACAAATACCATTTCATTACTTTAAAACGACAAGTTCGTCTGACACCATATATATTAAATCCGTTCATAAATCTGTTTTCCAGCTTGGTTTTAGGGATTTGAATACACTTTTGTCAAACGATTGTATAGCAGTGACTTTGTATGGCTTGGCGGTTCTAGAGAATTATATTTCCAGCCCTTTCTAAGAGAATAAATTCAACATAAAGGTGCAACTAATGGCCGTCTCAGATAAGAATCTGGTTTTGGCAAAGTTCACGTTGATTACACAGAGCTTTCCGAAATGAAATGAAGCGAAATCTTTCTTCCAAGCGCATTCCCACTCGAAATCACAGCATTAGTTTCTTTGCAACTGTTTCCTTTCCTATGGATTATTTAACGATATGATAAAGGATCATTTCTACACGCAGTTAGACTTTGATAATCAAATGTGTGCACACTTCTTCACACAGTATATTTTTCAGGAAAAGCACCTCATTTCGCCCGTCGTTTGTAGATAGGATTCTTTAACATGTTGAAATTATTTATTTAACATTTTGTTCTTACATCTGTCATGTAATATATATATATATGTATATTCTACTCCTTGGGACAAGCAGTCTTCAGGTTTGGAATTGATTTTACATTCGTTTATGTATCTTACTGTAATCTTCTTCGGTTTAGCAGTATCATGTTGAAGTTGAAATTAACATTGTTCATATACATAGTGGCTTGAAGCCAAGCCAACATAAAATGTATCTAAGAAATCTTGAATAAAGATGCTTTTTATGTAAATTCAAAGTTAGAGAAATAGAATGAAATACCAAAAATACCAACATGAAAATAATCTAGAAAAAACATCTATAAACATCACTGTTTGTTTGATTATTTTCATTTCATCTATATTCATAAGATATAAATTTGAATGTCACAGAGTTAAAATATCAACAGAAATAGAATTAGCTTTGAATATTTTCATTTCATTTATATTCATAAGATAGGTTAGATAAGAGTGAAATTTAAATATTCATATTTAAACTGATAAAAAGCATGTATCTGAATTTGTTTAGTTCAAATGGCGACTGCCATAAGCAAAGATATCAGCAGGAGACGAATGGAAAACTGGCGCCTGCCTAAATCAGGCTACTCAAAGCATTGTTATTCTCTCCGTTTGATTTGTCGACTTTTCCATTCTTCCATGTTTATTTCCATTTCTTTGATCGGTAAAACTTCTTAGTTCTATTCCACGGTATGGTTGGCGAGACTTTAAACACAACATCTTTCTCATTTCCTTACGAAAGTTATGGGACCATATTAGATAATAAATTATATTCAAACACGAACTCAAGTAATAAACAAGCTGGAACGTTTGTTGGAGAATCCGGTCAGACAGTGTGTATGGACGATTGCCTTCAATCTCTGTCAGTATCAGATGTCTCAATTTATTGATGTAGGACGGTCCACTCAATAGGACAAATGTAAGTGAAATGGCCAAAAGCACTCTTGTTATCCTTACAAGACTTTTCTGCTTCTTTGACAACCGTCTGTAAATTGAATTGTCACGTCGATCAATCTTTTTCCCATAGCAGAGATTCTTGGACAGAATAGCCACAATCAGTGTTGTTGTAATAATGATTGGTAACACAAGGGTCGTGACTGTATCCCAGAATGAATAAATCCTATTTAACTGAGAATATTGGGCCACCTCAGTACATATTGTATAGTTTTCTGAAACAGCTATCACACCAGTTGTCCAGAACTGACCACTGTATAGCATGAAAGAATATAACATCAGAAGTGAAATAACAACTTTGGCTCGAAATACTGTGCAATAGACTACCGCCTTCGAGAGATGAAATGTGACTATGTAATTTTCCACTGTGATGCAGACAATCAGCCAAACTGACAAAAAACTGAAATAAGAATGGATAAATTCCATCAGTAACATTTCTAGAACCTGAACATCATTGACATGTATGAAGAAATTGTGTTGATTGTGTCGCCTGAATTTGATTTTTATTTCCTTAATATAGAGACGTTTCCTTTTCTTTAAGATGCCGATGAATTAGTAAAGTTCTTGACTATTTCATGTTTTGCATATCAACAAGAGGTATGATAGATATTATATACATGAGACATTTTACTTTCAATGTTTTTAAGAATAAAGCTCAAGATGTTAAACCTCGGGGAAAATCAATATTGTGAAGCACAGCTGATTTTGTGACGTGCTGAGACACTAATGTGCTAATGGTTATATGTTTTTTTCAGTCAAAGATTTTCGTAGAATTAGAACATCAAGAAATGCTACTATTGAAAATTTTCACGGTGAGAAGCACGTTCACTGGTTGTTCTAATATTTTGTAAAAACCACGGTGTACAGGAATCAAAGCAGACTGCACGCGGGGAAAAACGTTACTTGTCAACGGTAGAACAGGATGGTACGAAAAAAAATGAATAAAAACAAGATTACACATGGTTCATACCCCCGCCGGGAAGAAGTTACTTGAAGATTGAACTTTCAAAAACTTTATGTAACAATGCGCGTATGCAGTTTAGAGAAAATCCCTCAAAATATAGGCAAGGTACAGTTATTGTTCTTGCACACTGTACTTCCTACCAATGTGCTGGTTTGAAGTAAATCGCTCGAGTACTTTTGGAGTTATGCTTCGGACAAAGTTTTTCAAGTAAATCTGATAAAGGGGAATAACTCTAAAAGTAGGCAAGGAAGAGTTATTTGTTTTTACACACTGCACTTCCTCCTAATGTGCTTTGTCAGTGTATGAAGTTTGAAGAAAATCCCTCAAGTACTTTTGGAGTTATGCTCCGGAAAATATTGGGACGGACGCACGGACGGATACCATTTTCAATATCCCCTTCGTCTTCGCCGGGGGGATAAAAACACACACAAAGTTGGCCAACTGAAACAAATTAAAACGAGATTGCAATGTAGTGTAATAAGTTGACATCAAATACGGAGCATGAAATTTTTGACAGTCTTTTATCTCTTTAACTAGAAATTTCATTTGTGTATCATTTAAATACTCCAGGCAAATGAAAAAAAAACAACAACAAAAAACAATAAAAACAAAACAAAACAAAACACAACAAAAACTGTGCAGCTGTGCAGGGAGCCACAGGTTTGTAATCTCCGTATTTCCCGTATATTTTTTCGATTGATTTCTCGAGTAGACATGCCTAACCTATACAGCCTTATTCATATATAGTTACAGTTTACACATGCTCTTTGTAATCTAAGGTCAGAATGAAGGTAAAATGTTCTAGGGAACAGACTGCCTGAAATCAGTGGAGTAGACGACAACGGACTGACTCAGGATCGAATTATGTACATCGTTTAAAGATAAACTATATTTATTCAAACATACATTTTAAAAATACTATTGGCAAAATACAAGCGACTACTTTATACATGTATATTTTGCTTGAAAATAAAGATCTTACTGGAAATTAATTATATTGTCTGTTGGAATGTGAAGGGTGTGCTTAGTTTGGAAGCAGTCTGGTCCGTCTAAGTGCGGATCCACATGTACTTTAAGAGTTAAGAACTAAAGGGCAACACTATTACAGTGAAATGTATTCAAGTTATTCACTGCAAAACAGATTCATAAAATAGACTTAATCAACATAGAGTTGTTTTGTTTGAAGGAATAATCATATAAGAATCAAAATTTACGACAAGCAAATCTGTTTTTAGAAACAATTCCGTGCGATCCAGAAATATTGCACATCTGACATTTTCAAACCTTAAAAATTATTTCTTGGTAGAAGATATTCCAAATGAATTTACCGCCTAGATAATCTCGGTTTATTCATTTTTGCAAAGATCAAACTCTGACAGTTTTCCTGTTTTAAGCAAATGTCAAAAGCACCAGTTTGCTGTTGCTGTCTGCAGGCAGAAGGTAACATATCTTCTTTCTAATGTCCACTCTGATTCCACACCGTGTGATCTTTCATATGATCCTAAACCGAGGTTCCATATGGCTGACTTATACTGCTGAGTTAACTTTCCACAGAAGTTTGAGTTTTGAAGTTTTCAGCCAGATCTTTTCATATTATGGCAGACAAACTATAAATGTAGAAACTACTGTGTGAAGGCGGTATCTGGGGGTATTCATTATTATTAGTGATAGATCTTGTTTGAACAATATTTACAGTGGTCTTCTAGGCTTCGAACAACTGTTTTTTTATTATTCTAATTACACATTGTGCATAAAAAAGCGGAATTAATAGGCTGATGGAATACAAGGACGGAGATGATATTTCATGGACTCATTATCAAAAAATATCACATGCATTATATTCATGTGGTGATATATATTCCGTCAACTTTGCTCTCACAGCAACGAATTACAAATAAAACAACTCATGCAAATTATAAGTGCACAATTAAATAAAACATAATTGTGTTTCCTATGTTTTTTGAATGGTGCCTAAAATGAAAATGAAATATGAAAAAGATTGAACATGGATTATGAGGACGATTCAAATAATCACTAGTATACCTAAATACGTAGCCAAAGTAGACAATGGCTTGACAAAATCCATTCATGTGCATGACTGGAACATTGACCATCTCTAACCATTGAACGAACAGTACCAAATTAAAACCGTAACTGCTTCCAGAGAGACCTGAAATAGAAAAGAATAGCACACATGTACTAAAGCCGTGCAAGACTACGGAACACCGTAACTGCCCTCTGATGACATTTGTCTTTTCCTTCCACTCACTTTCCTCTTCGTTCTGTAGTTAAATACTTGTAGTTTTGTTCAGTTAATTTGTTCTTATGCTCGGTAAAAAACATTTGTACATATTTAATAAGGCCATGTAGTAAAATAATTTTGTTTTCTTCTGCATTTGTCATAAGGCTTTATAGTCAAATCGTTCCGTTCTGAACATTTGTCAGTATGCTCTGCATCCTGTGCGTTTGTCATTATACTTTGCGTCCTGTCAATTCGTCAGAATGCTCTGCGTCCTGTGCATTTGTCATTATACTTTGCGTCCTGTGCATTTGTCAGAATGCTCTGCGTCCTGTGCATTTGTCATTATACTTTGCGTCCTGTGCATTTGTCATTTTGCTCTGCGTCCTGTGCATTTGTCATTATACTTTGCGACATGTGCATTTGTCAGAATGCTCAGCGTCCTGTATATTTGTCATTAAACTTTGCGTCCTGTGCATTTGTCAGTATGCTCTGCATCCTGTGCATTTGTCATTATACTTTGCGTCCTGTGCATTTGTCAGAATGCTCTGCGTCCTGTGCATTTGTCATTATACTTTGCGACATGTGCATTTTTCATTATACTCTATAGTCAAATCATTCCGTTCTGTTATGTACTTCGTTATGTGCATTTGTCTTTATGCCCTGCGTTCTATGAATTTGTCATTATTCTCTGCGTTCTGTGCATTGGTCATTATGTTCTGCGACATGTGCATTTGTCATTATGCTCAGCGTCCTGTGCATTTGTCATTTTGCTCTGCTTTCTGTGCATTTGTCATTATGTTCTGCCTTCTGTGCATTTGTCATTTTGCCCTGCGTACCGTGCATTTATCATTATGGTATGCGTTCTCTGCATTTGTCATTATATTCTGCGTCCTGTGCATTTGTCATTACGTTCTGCATTCTGTGCATATGTCATTTTGCTCTGCGTACTGGCATTTGTCATTATGCTCTGCGTCCTGTGCATTTGTCATTTTGCTCTGCGTACCGTGCATATGTCATTATGCTCTGCGTTGTGTGCATTTGTCATTTTGCTCTGCGTTCCGTGCATTTATTATTATGTTATGCGTTCTCTGCATTTGTCATTATGCTCTGTGTTCTGTGCATTTGTCATTTTGCTCTGCGTTCCGTGCAATTATCATTATGGTATGCGTTCTCTGCATTTGTCATTATATTCTGCGTACTGTGCATTTGTCATTACGTTCTGCATTCTGTGCATTTGTCATTATGCATTGCGTCCTGTGCATTTGTCATAATGCTATGTCCTGTTCATTTGACATTATGTTCTGCGTCATGTACATTCGCCAGTATGTTTTGCGTCATATGCATTTGTTATTATACTTTTCGTCCTTAGCATTTGTCATTATGCTCTGCGTCCTGTGCATTTGGCATTACATTCTGCCTCCTGTGCATTTGTCATTATTCTTTGCGTCCTCTCCATTTGTCACTATGCTTTGTGTTCTGTGCATTTGTCATTATGCTTCGTGTCCTCTCCATTTGTCAATATGCTTTGTGTACTGTGCATTTGTCATTATGCTCTGCGTCCTCTCCATTTGTCATTATGCTCTGCGTCCTGTGCATTTGTCATTATGCTTCGTGCCCTCTCCAGTTGTCATTATGCTCTGCGTTCTGTGCATTTGTCATTATGCTTCGTGTCCTCTCCAGTTGTCATTATGCTCTGCGTTCTGTGCATTTGTCATTATGCTTCGTGTCCTCTCCAGTTGTCATTATGCTTTGCGTCCTGTGCATTTGTCATTATGCTCTGCGTTCTGTGCATTTGTCATTATGTTTCGTGTCCTCTCCAGTTGTCATTATGCTCTGCGTTCTGTGCATTTGCCATTATGCTTCGTGTCCTCTCCAGTTGTCATTATGCTTTGCGTTCTGTGCATTTGTCATTATGCTCTGCGTCCTGTGCATTTGTCATTATGCTCTGCGTCTGTGCATTTGTCATTATGCTCTTCGTCCTGTGCATTTGTCATTATGCTCTGCGTTCTGTGCATTTGTCATTATGCTCTGCGTTCTGTGCATTTGTCATTATGCTCTGCGTCCTGTGCATTTGTCATTACGCTCTGCATTCTGCGCGTTTGTCAGTATATTCTGCGTCATATGCATTTGTTATTATGCTCTATAGTCAGATCGTTCCGCTCTGTGCATTTGCCGTTATGCTCTGCGTTCTGTGCATTTGGCATTATGCTCAGCGTTCTGTGCATTTGTTATTATGCTCAGCGTTCTGTGCATTAGTCATTATGTTCTGTGCATTTTGTATTACGCACAGCAGTTTAAAACATTTCATTCTTAGCACCGCCTACGGAAGCATGGGGTGGGGTGCATGGAAATATTTCATATATATTTTATCTCGTAGTTACTAGTTGAAACTAAGAAAAAACTTCGTTCGCCTATCGATTGATATCCATTCATAATTTCGTGGCCTCGGTTTAGCAGACCAATCAAATTCTTTCATTATTTCGTGACCTCGACTTACCAGCCAATTCAGATCCACTCATTATTTTGTGGCCAAAAAATCAGATCCATCCATGGAGCCAAGAAATATTAAAAGGATCTGATCGGTCGACTAAGTCGTAGCCAGACAATATGAAATTTGTTTTTCGTTTTTTTCTTAGTAATAAACGATTTTTTTCTATTTTTAGTTATACCTCGTGGCCACGAAATATTTTTTTTGTTTTTCGTTTTTTCCTAGTTATAATTCGTGGCCAAAGAATAATATTTTTTCTTAGTTATTATCCTGGCCACGAGGTTAGATAAAAAAATTCAGTGTCCCCTCCATGTTTCCGTTCTCGCCGATTTAAAAATAGATGGAAATTTCTGTTCCCATCACACTAACACCCTTCAGGTTTATAGAGTTTTTATTTTCATTTTATATAACGAAGTTCTCCTTTTTTCAAAAGAAAAAAAAACAAAGAACGCTACATTATAAGTGACCTGAGAATGAAATTTGTTGGGCAGTTTTATTTGTTTGGGTCATCAGACCAAACAAATAATGCTAGCACAATTTCAGTCTCTATTTCCGCAAATGGTCCGTCTGCACAATTAACAGTCACATATATATTCACACCCTTCTCAGAGGACAGAAAATAGTTGCCGGTTGGTAAAAGATTCCCAGTATTGTGCAATTATTTACACTTCAGCAAATTATCGGTAATATATTCAAACAATTTTGATTATAAACATGTCAATTTCGAACTCTTGAATGAAAAGGAGTTCGTCTATAATAATACGCATAAATGTGTCACGTGACCAAACCTCGCTGAAAAGTGCCACTATCAAGAAAGGTTTGTAGATTTTTTTCTCATGTAATTTTACTTGTACATTATCATTTGGTTTTTTTAACGGAGATAAATTAAGATGTTGACTGCATATTACAAACAAGTTTGTGACAGTTATAACATTGGTAAAGCAATCTCCTGCGCATGGGTCGTATGTTTCACTTTCTTACTTCTGCTAAAATTAAATTTTCAGTACGATATTTCTTTTTTTAGACAGGGAGATCCACAGTTACTTTTCAGCCAATTAGTGACTACCCTACGACGAATCTTCCAGTACGCCCGGAGTAGACAACAAAAAATGTAAACAACAATGCAGCGCATGTTCGAATTTTACTTTAAAATTTACTGATCAAAGGCTGAAATCACGATGGTATGATTGTTTGCGGACGTTTCTATTGCTGTCTTAAAATGTTAACGTAAAGGTAAACGCGTGGTTCAATAGTGTTTACAAAATTGTGAGAGACAGAACACCTGTGTATTTAAAATTTTTGCAGTCACATGATCGTTTCAACCAATGAAATTTTGTTGCACGATTTTTCGGTCGCGGGGATATTGGTACACTTTCATTCGTGGTTTCAAGTTCATTGTAAAGGTCAATATCATAAATCTACTGTTGATAAAGCAGCGGAGTGCATTCAAATAGCTGCTAAGGCAGCGTATGGTCAAGCCTATATATTTTAATTAACACACGGTTCCTTTCTTTATTTACTTACGAGTGACCAAGTGCGGATCTGTCGCCTCATAGCCAATACAAATATCGAGTATCGAAATCATTTTAGCATTTCCTTCAAAATGTAATCATTGCAGTTATTGCCGTGTTTGAAAGCACTGGGCTGAACAGACTGATTGTGAATCCATTTAGAGAGTGAAAAGTTTAAACTTCAAAACAATTCTAGACGTTTATAAAGGGAAACAACCTTGTGTCTTTATAAATGCTACGAAGAGCTATGGGTGTAGAAAAAACTGAAGAAGTAGAATTGGCAACATCTTAAGGTCCAGTCAAGTAAGATAAAAAATGAGTGGTGCCATATAGACACTTTGGCTGTTATTTCTGTGAACTGAAGATGTATTAGATCTTTCTGTGCTGCAAATTAAAACGGTTCTCTTCAACAAATTACATCTAGTAATTGATGTCTGTGTACCTTTCTGCAAAATGGAAGGAAAAGAAAATATTGACAATACTGATTACTGGTTTTGTGACCCAAACAAATCCAGTGCCTTCAGTGCTCTTATTAAGAATGATACTTGTATAAACGACAAGGAAGGAAAATGATGTATGCAATTGTTACAGAAGTATTTGTCCTATGGTTGCTATGCCATAGCGTGATATCTCGGGATGGCAAAGATATAGTTAAATCATACCATCAGTGAATCAGTTCACAAATACTGTCAGATATTTAACGATTCAATACAGTTCATTTAATCTGGAATGCGATTATTATAATTTCTGAGAGAGTTTCAATTTGTTGACAATGTTTATTAATAAGGAAAAATGAATCTCACAGTAGGCAAATGTTATTAAACTCGTTTCGGACATGCATTTTTCTTCCTTCAGTATTTCCCATTTTTATGTGCTAGGACAATACAATTTCGTGTTCATCTTAAACAAAATCAGAGCAATAATGACCAAAAAAAAAATAAATAAACATAAAAAGAAAAAAAACGAGAGGGCGTAGCTCCTACACAGAGGGTCGATCTTTAAGGTGTTTATTTGTAGGAAAAAAAAGCTGCACGCGGAAAACAGAATAAGTCTTTCTAAGCACTTTGATAGGTCTGCCCTTGATCAACAGGCAATCTACATGCAAAAAAGACGTATGCACGTCCTTAATTGTCAGCACAGGTCTTTCCAAAATATATAGACCTTTATTTAAAAAAAAAGCAGTTGTGAAATCACAGTATAGTTTACAATGATTACAATATCCAAGCGCCAAGTCAATATATTAATGAAATAAAAATGCATAACATTTATGTGATAGGTGTTGCGAAGATGAAAATAACCAAATAAGTCACTAATAATAACTATTACAAGCTTTGACCTTGTGACATTCAACTACATGTGTTTGCAGTTTTTGATTAAATAGATTCATTCGCGGCTATTAAATATCTAACTGACATACAAAAATAATTTTTCACTTAGTTTATTTAACTATTTCGCTGCCAACGGCAAATTCAAAAGTTGCCAAATGACGTCGTTAACGTCAACGATTGAAAAGAAGTTTTCGCTACTACGTAAACGTTCGTGCTAACTGGAAAACTGAAAGACTTATTTTTATTCCAATATCACTAAAATCTAATCTTTTGGGGAAATAAAATGTACGTTTCAATGAAATACTAGAAAAGTGTGCCAATAAAATTCTTTGATGTTCAAAAGGCTATTGGTGCATAGCCTACATTTTTAAATTTTCGTTTTCACACAGTGTAGAGTGACTTTTCCCGTGTATGTTTTGATTTACAACTGGAAAAGGTTGTCCTGGTTTTGTACAGAGATGGTCGTTCATTTTACGACCTATTTTTGTACACTTGCAATTCTAGAATAATTAAGTCCCGTGTTTTTTCTTGAACAACATCTGAGTGTGCAAAAACTAGCGCAGGCTCTAGCTATAGCACTTCCGATTCATTTAGGCACTTAATTCAGAAGAGAGACTTTTCTAGTTCAGCACATTTCAATACTTCTTTAAAAACTCTTTGAGTTTTCATACTTTACAGACAATGCCGCATTAAATCTTAAACAGATAACACTTGGATTTGCTTCTAATGTGATTTAATGTTCAATATTGATGTAAGGGAATCAAATTTCCACTCTCAAAGTTAGCTGAACTCAAGAAAAGTATCCTTGCGGTCAGTGAAGCCATAACTCAGCTGTAAAATCATACACGTTCGAAAATCCAACTAGAAAATATCTCTTATTATCAGTCGTGATATTTTATAACCATAACACGTTTTCGGAGAGACAAAATTTCAACTAATTTAGTACATTGATGGAATTTCCTTTTTCTTCTTACACGCACGTAAAATATAACGAGATAAAACAAGAGAAAAGAAATGGCTGAAATCACGCTTTTCAAGACGTTTTATGTCAAATTGTTGCATGCTTTTTACACTAGAAAAAGTGTCGTTACCTGTTTATGATTATATATTGTACGAGAAACGGTTTTGAAAATAAAATTGATAAGCCATCTTCAAGTCGTGCATTTCTGATTGCATTGTTTTGAAAAGGTCAAAATTACAATTCGTTATACGATATGTTTTAATGGAATGGTCTGTCATTTAAGAGTGAATGGTGCCAATGAGAAGCTGATAATAAACGTTAATAAAAATTCCCCTAGTATTACATGCAGTCGAAAAAGTAAAAACAAGAATATAATCGTATATTTTATAATATCTCTTTTGAGCAAACAATCATTGTCAGTTCTAGCGTATCGTGCTATATATTCGAATAGTAGGAGCAGTAATCCAGGGGTTATGTAACTTTCATACTTTCATCATGAGATGAGTTCTTTATTTGATAAACACTATTATCAGAAATCAATCAGACGGAACAGTTAGGAGGTCTTAGCACAGTGCAGCGTAGCGTTTTGTTACTCCATATTGTATTGTCTTAGGGGAACAAAAACATTGAAACCTCAAATTTTAGAAACAAAATATTCAGTATGCTGTGTCATAAAAACACATGATGTTTGATCAAGTAATTCTCTGCGCGGCTTCGTTTAAAAATCTTTTAAGAAAATTTCTTTCCTCCTGCTCAGTTATTATAAAATAAACCCTTTTTTAGTAGAACGATATCAAAAAGTATCGTTTCGACGGACATACCGAGAAATCTTATCTTTCTTCTATGATGGGCAATAGGTTACCCTCACAATTAGAACAGGGATATGGTTTAAAAATTCTGAAAACGATTGATTTTATTATGTAAAATCGATGAAAGATTCTTTACTTTAATGGCTTAAATGTGAGCTCTTTATAAACCTACAGTTTTCATTTCTTAAAATCGCATTAGTTTACTTGCAAGTAAGTATGTCTTGTACATAATCTACACGTCTGACGTTTGAAGTAAGTGCAACATACCGAGTCTCGTATACACGCTTTATGAATTTCATATATTAAAGCTCTCTTTATTTCAAAACACACGATTTCGATGGGCCAGGGATGGAGACGCACAATAACTATGGTACATTTTATTGTTATTTTCTTTGTTCGTTTCAAAGTCTTTCCAAGTAAAATCGCTGTCATTTTTGATCGTCACGTTCTTTTTTATGGTCTCAGATATAAGTATGCATGACAATTATCTAATTCATTTAAAAATAACCCCTTTTTCAATTTTCAGCCAGATAATGAACACGACAATATACAGTCTTATATTCTTCCCCACCAAACGTCAAAAATGACAACCTATTATTAGAAATGAATATATGTTACATGCAAGAAAGGTTTGTACATATTTGTAAATTTTGCAAAAGGTCCTTAAGTCATGCTTACATACAGTTGTATCAAACCATCCAAATCCAAGTGCACATATAAAGCTTTTGTAGGTGCGAAGCTTATACCTTCATACTGCTGACAAGTTAATGTTAAACTGTCTTTGACAGGGATATCTGGTAATCTTCTGGAATGGTTCAAAGACTATTTATCTGATCGACACCAACGAGTTGTTCTATCCGGATCTACTTCTAACTTACTTAATATCAATGCTGGTGTTCCACAACGCTCAATATTGGGACCTCTTCTGTTCATCGTCTATATCAATGACATTGTCTTGGATATACAATCAATCATTAGACTGTTTGCTGATGATACATCTCTTTATCTCATTGTTGAAAACCCTACTACCGCTGCTGAAATCCTGAACTCAGACCTTAGCAAGATAAACAAATGAGCAGATACCTGGTTTGTCAAGCTTAATCCGAGCAAAACTGAATCAATTATAATATCTAAGAAGTATCGACCACAAATCCATCCACCTTTTTTTATGAACAATATTCAAATTTCCGAAGTAGAATCCCATAAACATCTTGGAGTTACGCTATCTAAAAACGGATCATGGTGTGAACACATTTCTAATATCAAACAAAAAGCTTGGCAAAGGATCAATATCATGCGGAAATTAAAATTTACTCTAGACAGAAAGTCCCTAGAAACTATTTACTTTTCCTTTATCAGGCCAGTCTTAGAGTATGCAGACGTCGTATGGGACAACTTGACGCAAAAGGAAGAATACGAATTGGAACAGATCCAGCTGGAAGCAGCTCGTATCATTACTGGAGCCACCAAATTAGTCTCGCTATCAAACCTATACAAAGAATCTAACCTTGAAACTCTTAAATCTAGAAGGCTTAAACACAAATTAATAATGTACTATAAAATGACAAACTTTCTAGTACCACCATATCTGTCTTCTTTAGTCCCTGAATCTGTTGATGATGTCACTCCCTATTATTTAAGGAATGGTCCCAATACCAGAAACATACATTGTAACACACAATTCTTCTCTAAATCCTTTCTTCACTCTACAATTAGCGAGTGGAACCAACTACCTGTGGAAGTCAGAAATGCAGAGAGCATTGGCATATTCAAGAATAAACTCAATTCTACAATCTTAAAAGTACCATCATATTATTACCATGGTAGCCGTAAGTCCCAAATCTTACACACACGCCTTAGAACCCATTGTAGCATTCTTAAAGAAGATCTCTTTTCTAAGAACATTATTGATGACCCTTTCTGCCAATGCGGTGAAATTGTAGATTCATATCACTTCTTTTTTAACTGTAATCAATTCTCCCGCCAGAGGAACATTCTCAGGGATCAGCTTCAACAAATAACAACTGTAACATTGTCAACATTAATTTATGGCGACTCATGCCTCAGCGATGAAACAAATGCCAAAATATTCAAACTTGTACACGAATATATTTCGAGTACAAAGCGGTTTGATCTTGCCTAACTCTTTATATGCTTCCTACACAATATAAGTATCATCCCGAATCACTATGCTATTCTATCTATTGACGACTTAGCGGAATCAGGCATTAATTTTTAATTTTTTTAATTTTCAATACATTCATCTTAACAATATGTGCATTGCTGCGTGTCTTGTTACACGGCTTTTAAACTAATTAATTATCTCATCTATTAAAGCAACATAGTTGTGTTCTAGCTATATAAAACTATTACAGACACCTTGCTCTTCACAACTGACCTATCATCCCTTTCAAAGACAATGGCCTCATCTTGCACTTCTATAACTATCCTACTTTCTAGTCTACTTCCTTACTATTACCATGTGCAAGTATGCAATGAAATTTCAATTAATTATAATGTTAAATTTAAAACCACGGATCAGTATTTTTTTTTGGTTTACCTATCCCCACCAGTAAATAACAAATCACTATGATTGCACAATAGTTATTGTATTTACTATGTTTCGCTTGTTGTACTATTGTTCTTCATTTCACTCTCAATAGGTGTAATTATTTCATTTTAGTAACTAGTGTATTAATACGTGTAGTTACTGTACATTATTCTATGCTCTTATTATCCACAGGAAAGAAATTTATATAAGTCTTTGACTTCCTTTTCAATTCTGTATAATATCATGTTGCTGTACATAACTGTATAAGTTTGAACTATATCAAATTAATACTGTTTAAACTAAGTTAATGTTATTATATAAGGACAATAGTTTCATAGAGGCTTAGTTTGGCACAAGCAATCAAACTGACTGAATCCCAGGCCTTTGTAGCTTGAAATCTTGGTCAATTAATGTTAAAACGTGTTTTTTCTTTGATTTGTTTTCTATAAAGGAGGGTATCTTGAATGTTTCACTGATATTTCACCAAAAAAAAAATGTCTTGTCTGGTCGACATGAAAATCCAAAAAGTCGAGACCTGTCGAGGAATTTCGTTCTATTTTATTTTGGCAGTTTTGGAAAATATTCTCTCACCAGCATATTAATCATTCTCATTCTACTGAGATTTTCTTAATAACACCTTTTTATTTATTTATTTATTTTTATGCTTGGTTATTTCTTTTTTTCTGAGTAATATACTTACATTCTATTTCCACCATGTCACAACGAGACAAAAAGTAATAAAACCTAAATAACTTTATTTCTTCCCGGGCCGAGATATTTACATTCTATTACCACCATGTCACAAAAAGACAAAAAGTAATAAAACCTATATATCTTTATTTCTTCCCGGGCAAAGTTATAAACAACTGAAACTGCTTGGATAAAATTTAGTAATACGTGAGTCACAAGAAAATAAGCATGCATCCATTGATTGCTTGTAAGTTTCACGAAAAATATGTAAGACGACTTCTAAATTGTTTAGTTTTAGAAACTCGTAGCTTTAGCTCAAAATTACCTTTAAACATTTACTAAACGTCTTGTGCGGCGGCGTGGCCGAGTGGTTAACGCGTCAGACTAGTAGTCAAAGGATTGCTAGCTGCACGAGTTCAAACCCAGTCAGGGGCAAGCCGTTGTTTCCTTGAGCAAGAAATTTTACACTCATTGCTTAGGTTAGTTCCAGGAATGGATTCGAGAGTGTGTCTATTAGCTGAAAGCTTCCTACACAATCGAACTAAACTAAATTTGGTATAAACTAATAAACGTCTTGTGCTGCAATGATTTTAGTCACTCTCTCAGACGATTCATGTCTCGTTCAGGTCTTGATATTAACAGATATGTAACAATTCAACTGATCCTATCGTTTGTTAAATCTTAATTCTACATTCTAATTTTCGCCACTGTCAAAATTTGCAATAGTCACTGTCATTAATTCAAGGCGAATTAACAATTTTCGATCATAAATTTAGTTGTCAGTGGTTTTTTCAGTTTACCTTATCCTATATATAATATCTTATGAAATGCAGTATTACAGAGATGATTACTCAGTTGGATTCTGATGGAAAATGTTTTTGAACAGATTTTGGTCTTTTTTCTGGCGTCACTGTCTTTGCATTTTATTCCAGGTTCTGAAAAAGTGTCCATGCGATCGACTATTCGATATTACTGTTGTTCTTAATCCCCTTAAAACATTCTTGCCCAAACCATTTAAATCAAGGCCCTGTCTTGAATAACATCATATCTAGCACTTAGGAAATCGGCCCAAATTTGGTCCTTGGCACTCAACGTAATAACACAATTTGGTCAAAATTCGGCATTTGGCACAAAAGTGGTTAAAAAGTACTTAATGTGGTCGGACAAACTATAATTTTAACCACTACAAACACTTCCAAAATTATCATTAATAGATTTATTTGAAAATATACACTCTTTTGTAAAGAATTATTTTAATTTTCATTTATAAAAGAAAGGAATTAAAAATCGTAGAGGACTGCACTAGTCACGTTACCTTTCATAAAGGTTAGCGATGTACGTAATTTCTAAAGGAATCTTTGCTACGTCCAGAACGGCCGAAAAAAAATAGATACAAAGAAAAGTTACAGGGAATATTTTGTTGTATATTTTACATGGGTTGATCAGAAATCAGATACGTCCAAGAAATACTTCTTCTTTTATACTATTATGGCAAATACAGTTCCTATCAGTCTCTCTCTCTCCCCTCTCTCTCTCTCTCTCTCTCTCTCCCCCCCTCTCTCTCTCTCTAAATGAATAGATTTAAAGCTCACGTACATATAAAGTTTCTTTACATTATTTTGTCAATTTAGCAAGCACTGGGCATCGCAAAATACACCAATGGCTGACAGTTATGAACTTTCTCTAGAAACTGCGTCTTACGTATAACATTGCAGACCATTTCTTTGGTTTCAGTGTTATGTTAAAATGTCCATTGCTTGTAGTACGCTAATTTGGAAACCCCTTAATACAAACAGTCAATAAGCGGCATCAAATGTTTGTGTTTGTGAAACAGATGATCAACAGGGTTGTATCATAGTCCTAAGAAAGCCCAGTTTTTTTCTGAAGATAGTTATAATCACTGGTAGCAGTTGATTATTTCTTACAAACATAGCAGAGTAAATGAAAATTTAAGCCAATTAATTCGTTTTCTTTGTTTTTTGTACCTTTCTCGACATCAGAATTTTATAAAGATAACCGTTTTCAGGCCCTTTCGTCTTGATCAGCCATTGCACACGTACAGGGAATGGGAGTGTAATGGACTTTTCAACCATCGATTTACTGATCTCTGTTTTCAATAAACTACTTAAAAATATAGACAGTTCATAACAGTTTTACCAAGAGATTTAAGAGGTATGGCAATTATTTACTTGAAATATCTCTAAACTGAAAAGGTCTATCAAGCCAAGCAGCACACTTTTCAAAATCATTGTTATCTTTGTAGTTTTGCCGTAAAGCTGAAAACATTCACGGTAATAGAAACTTATGTCTGTTGAGAATAAAACACAAAAATAAAACCAAAAAGAGAGAAATTCTGAAATGTGACTACGAACATGATACCAGTTTACCCCCTCCTTTTTCATGATTAGGAAATGTTAAAAAGTCGAATTATCAAATGGCTTCAAATTAGCTAAAATGAAGTGTATTCCTTTACTTTCGGAACCTTTAAGTAAAATATAAAAGAGGTCTACCTCTACAGTATAGTTTCAGAGAAAAAAATACTGAAATAACTGACACTCAATTTCCATATATTTACCATGATTACAGGCTGCGTAATATTCTAAAAATGTTAAAAACGAAAGAAATTCGAATATGAGGTAAAATTTTAAAATCAAGTATTTAAACAAACAAACAAAAGAAAACAAACAAACCCACAAACAAAGACCAAAATAAAAAAGAAGCTAAAGAAAAAGACTTGAGTTTTAGATCAAACCAATTGCCTTTATTTCAACAGATTAATGGAAGTGTGTACTCTTCAGTTAGGAAGTACTGCATTACAAACCCACTAACTAGATCTCTTTTGCTGTTTTTACGCACAATACACGTCATTTAAATGGATGAAAACAATAGGTTGTCAGGCTATGTCGTTCAAACTGCCTGGGTTCAATTTGTTTTAAGGAAAAAAAAAGTTCAGTTAAAACTAATTTTGTCGTTATTGACGCCGAGGGAAAGATCATCAAAATTAGTGAATGATGCTAATGATGCTAATGCTAATGATGTAATGTGCAACTTGACAGGAATTTTGTTTCATTGAAATTTATAACTTGAACATACGAGAGGCTCTGTTGCATAGTTGTTCAGGAGGTAAATTCAGTGTCTTTCCTCTATACTAAGTTCTTACTGACAGTGACGTTTTCAGAGAGGAGAAAGAGAGTGCTATGTAGGGTTGTTGTTTATTTTTCTGTGCGAATTTTTGGAAACAGTATTATATATTCATAGTACGGTGGCACAGAGGTACGGTGGCACAAAGGTGACATGCACAACTTTTTTTTTTAATTGCACTTCTCTTTTTTTATCTCGTTCCCACGAGATACTAACTCGAGGGAACGACTTAGTATCTCGTTCTAACGAGTTACTAAGTCGTGGGAACGAGATAAAAAAAAGAGAAGTGCAAATCTGAAAAAAAGAATCGCATTTGAAAAAAAAAAGAATTGCGCAGTAAAAAAAAGAATCGTGTTGTAAAAAAAAGAACAGCGAATGTAAGCTATGTCGAGGGAACGACTTACTAACTCGTGGGAACGAGTTAGCTATGTCGTGGGAACGACTTAATATCTCGTTCCCACGAGATACTAAGTCGTTCCCTCGAGTTAGTATCTCGTGGGTACGAGATAAAAAAAAGAAAAAGTGCAATTTAAAAAAAAATGTATTGCTTTAGAAAAAAAAGTGTTGCACAATATATTGCTTTCTCGTTCCCAGGACATAGCTAACTCGTTCCCACGAGTTAGTAAGTCGTTCCCACGACATAGCTAACTCGTTCCCACGAGTTAGTAAGTCGTTCCCTCGACATAGCTTACATTCGCTGTTCTTTTTTTAACAACACGATTCTTTTTTTTACTGCGCAACTCTTTTTTTCAAATGCGATTCTTTTTTTCAGATTTGCACTTCTCTTTTTTTTATCTCGTTCCCACGACTTAGTAACTCGTGGGCACGAGATACTAAGTCGTTCCCTCGAGTTAGTATCTCGTGGGAACGAGATAAAAAAAAGAGAAGTGCAATTAAAAAAAAAGTTGTGCATGTCACCTCTGTGCCACCGTATCATAGAGATACATTGACTAGGGTTATATTTTTGTATTACGCTAATTTTTAATCATAAGGAACATAACATTTTTTTATAAAATAAAATTAAAAACATGTTTTTCAAGTATATACATGAATTAATATGTAATTTAGATTACTTTCCTTTATCTCATCAAAACAGTATAACATTCAAGTTTTGCTCTGAATTTATAAGATATTGTACTTAACTTTCATATGAGTTTCTGCTTTAGAAAAGATTAGCATATGATTTCAAAATGTTATAGAAAACAATTATTTCTGTAGGTATTCCTCAGTTTTTCAAGGAAAAAGAATTATTGCAGATTAAATATTAACAACTTCTTAAATTATATTACCTCCCTTTATTAAATATATCATGCATTCTATGTACTATGTCGACATGTGCTGTAAAAAGTTATTTTTTGAAATGTTGTTATTTTATAATACGTTATCGTGTTTTGCCGCGCAAACGTCTATACTTAACGTTCCCGCTTTTTAATGACGTTACGTCATATGTTTTTTTGAATGTCAATCATTTCGGCTGAAGATATGATACAAAAAATTGAAAGCGCTACCGATAATAAATGGTTTATTAGACATAAAAGTTGTTATTTCTTAAACTTTTTTTCTTATATATATATACATAATTAAAGTAATTCATAAAAACACAGCTAATCAAACAGTGTAGAAGACTGGTTAGCTTTTGTTTTAATTCCAATACAAAGTGTAGCATTTTTGGTCTTAAATAAAAACGGTTTAATCTTTGTGTGCACATATAAATCAGTGACTACTCATGATGTAATCACTAGGATGGCGCTAGAAAATAAAATATGTCATTAAACTTTGGTTACAATTTTAAGCAGACTACCTATGACATTGATAGAAGTAAATTATTCAAGTCCTGATTGATATTTTTACGTTCTATCTCATTTTGGTCCCGAAAATATCCGTTGAACTCAAGAAACTTCTTAATATTGATTCGAAACTATGTAGTATTATCATTACTATTTTATGATCATGTAGGATAAGTTTTATCTTTATTTTGTACAAAATAAGGCCATATTTTGACTGAGAAAATAACGTTAAACCTTAATTTGCAAGACATACCAATACTATTTTATTACTTCACTTGAGTCTTTATGGTAGACAATTGAATTAGTTAACAATCGACTAAATTAGATGCAAATTGTATTGCCTTTTAATCGGAAAATTGAGTTAAATTTTATGAGACAGACATTTGCACAAAAAACGTTTTAACTTAGTACTTTGGCTTTAAAGCAAGTTAAGATAACCGTATTGTCTCATAATTATTATAAATTTCTTTTAACAGCAAAATTGCAAATCCGCCTTTATATATTGACAGTGTTAATTGTCTATGTAAGACAAACAATAGAGCACTGTCCATGTTATATTAAAACTGATGACTCTTAATTAAAAAGTCTTGCTTTTCACAGCCACCCCGCCTCCACCAGATTCATAGACAAATTTCAAAAGCCTTGCTTCATGCTACCGTTTTGATTTATTTAGGGCCCAACAGTAGCTACAAGATTTTATGATACTTACGATATCTTATTGCACAATAAAGCCCTTCACTATTTTATGGATGCTCAATGTTTGCCGTCATAAGGTTTAAAGTAAGTGTACGATGTTTTCAGTTGTTTCGTGGAAATTAAAGTAACAACTACTTCCTGTTCATTGTACGTGATTATTTCAATATCCAGCAGAGCAGCAGAGTATTGTCTCATCAAAAACATTTTAGTCGTGTAAATTGACGTTTGAATGGTAATCACAAAGGTCTTATTAAGACATTTCAGATCGACTTTACATGGAAAACGTAGAGATGCATGAAGCACGACGTGACTGGTGTGATTTTAATGACATTGTTAGAATACCCTCATGTCTGTCTTGTTTGCAATTAGCAACAGTTAGTATACAGTGAAGAGATTGAAACGAATTGGATCATCTGTCAAAGTCAAAAGTCAGTATGTTTATGTTTAAGACTATGGTTATCTTTCCAGTTCTGATATTACTTCAGTACTTTAATATTATATTTTTGGATTAAATGTAACATTTTTGGATGAAATAAGTAAAAACATAAAATGTATACTGATATAACCTTGTCATGAAACATCAAATGAAATCTGCCCTCATCATTACTGCGTTAGGAATACGTTGATAAATTTCTTTTTGAAATTCTGGCAAAAAGTCAAGATTTGGTTTTGCTGTTGCAACTACAGAAAGGTGTGACATAGCCATATCGTCGCTATTTGAAAATGAGGACATCATGCTGAACTACGATGTAATTAGATAGACTTGATATACTCAATTAATAAATGATTTAAGTTAAGAGTAAGAACAAAAAAATAATATAACCCCAATGTTTTTAACCAGCAAGCTTAGTTTTGCACTACCCCAGTTAATGATCTTTTTTATAATTTGAATAGGACGTGCAGTTTCAAATTCAGTAAAATTTTAAAATTAACTTGCTAAAGGCAAGGTCAACAAATAGAACAAGAGGGCCATGATGGCCCTATATCGCTCACCTGAATATGACTGCTTTTAACAAAGTTGCTATGGACCTGGTTAATTGACCCCAGATGACCCATATTCAAACTTGACCTAGAAAATATTGAAACAATCTTTCTGACAAATTTCAAGGTTATTTGGACTGAAAGTGTAGCCTTTAGAGTGTTAACAAGGTTTTTCCATATTTGGGCTCTGTGACCTAGTTTTTAACCCCAGATGATCCATATCCAAACCTCAGCTTGAAATCATCAAAACAACCTTTCTGACAAATTTCAAAGACATTTGGACTGAAAATGTAGCCTCTGAGTGTTTACAAAGTTTTTCGATATTTAGGCTCTGTGACCTAGTTTTTTAATCCAGATGACCCATATTCAAAGTTGAGCTGGAAATCATAGAAACAACCTTTCTGACAAATTTTCAGGTTATTTGGAATTAAAATCTTAACTCTTGAGTGTTAACAAGGTTTTTCCATATTTGGGCTCTGTGACCTAGTTTTTGACCAAAGATGATCCATATTAGTACTTGAGCTAGAAATCATCAAAACAACCTGTCTGACAAATTTCCAGGATATTTGGACTGAAAATGACTAACCTCTGGATAGTTTAAATGGTTTTAACATTTTAGGGCTCTGTGTCCCTGTTTTTGATCCCAGATGACCCATATCCTAATCTGGGCTAGAAATCATTGAAACAACCTTTCTGACAAATTTCAAGGACATTTGGACTGAAAATGTAACCTCTTGAACATTAACAAGGATTTTCTTCTTTTTGGCCCTGTGTCCTAGTTTTTGACCCCAGATAACCCATATTCAAAACTGAGCTAGAAATCATTAAAACAACCTTTCTGACAAATTTCATGGTTACTTGAACTGAAAATGTTACCTCAATGCGTGTTAACAAGGTTTTTCCATATTTGGGGTCTGTGACCTAGTTTTTGACCCCAGATGACCTTTATTCGAATCTGAGCTAGAAATCATTAAAACTTTTTTTCTGACAAATTTGGAGAATATTTGGACTGAAAAGTAGCTTATAGAATGTTAACAAGTTTTTTTCTATTTTTGGGCTCTGTGACCTAGTTTTTGACCCCAGATGACCTTTATTCGAATCTGAGCTAGAAATCATTAAAACTTTTTTTCTGACAAATTTGGAGAATATTTGGACTGAAAAGTAGCTTATAGAATGTTAACAAGTTTTTTTCTATTTTTGGGCTCTGTGACCTAGTTTTTTAATCCAGATGACCCATATTCAAATTTAATCTAGAAATCATTGAAACAACCTTTCTGACAGATTCCTGGTTATTTGGACTGAAAATATTACCTCTAGAGTGTTTACAAGGTTTTTCCATATTTGGGCTCTGTGACCTAGTTTTTGACCCCAGATGACCCAATTTTGAACTTGAGCTAAAAATCATCAAAACAACCTTTTTGAAAAATTTCTGGGATATTTTGACTGAAAATGTAACCTCTAGAGTGTTAACGAGATTTTTCTATTTTTGGGCTCTGTGACCTAGTTTTTAAACCAAGATGACCCGTATTCGAACTTGAGCTTGAAATCATAGAAACAACCTGTCTGACAAATTTCCAGATTATTTGGACTGAAAATGTTACTTCTCCTTCTACAAGAAGATTTTCAAAGTTATCACTATATAAGCCTATGTAAAACAATGACCCTGGGTTGGGGCCAAATTTGACCCCAGAGGTATAATTTGAACAAACTTGGTAGAGGTCCACTAGACAATGCTACATACCAAATCTTAAGGCTCAGGGCCTTGTGGTTTCAGACAAGAAGATTTTCGAAGTTTTTCCTATATAAGCCTATGTAAAACCAATGACCCCAGGGTGGGGCCAAATTTGACCCCAGAGGTATAATTTGAACAAACTTGGTAGAGGTCCACTAGACAATGCTACATACCAAATACCTAAGCCTTATGCCTTACGGTTTCTGACAAGAAGAGTTTCGAAGTTTTTCCTATATAACTCTATGTAAAACTAGTTACCCCTGGGGCGGGGCCATTTTGACCCAGAGGCCATGATTTGAACAAACTTGGTGAAGGTCCACTAGACAATGCTACACACCAAATATCTAAGCTCTATGCCTTACGGTTTCTGACAAGAAGATTTTGAAAGTTTTTCCTATATAACTCTATGTAAAACAAGTTACCCCTGGGGCGGGGCCATTTTTGACCCAAAGATCATAATTTGAACAAACTTGGTAGAGGTCCACTAGATGATGCTTTATACTAAATATCAAAGCTCCAGGCCTTGTGGTTTCTGACAAGAAGATTTTTAAAGATCCAAGTTTCAAAATCTGTTTTTAGCTCCTGTGACCCAGAAATGCAATGGACCGGAACCATTTGAACAAACTTGGTAGAGCTTCATGCAAGGAACATTCTAGGCAAGTTTCATTAAATTTTGCCCAGTGGTTTCAGAGGAGATGTCGTTTGAATGAATTGTGGACGACGGACGGACGGACGGACGGACGGACGCCGGACAATCAAGGATCCTAAAAGCTCACATGAGCATGCTCAGGTGAGCTAAAAAAAGCTTTTTCAAGAGACATATTCTACAGTTAACCGAAGATATACTGCATATATGTTTTATTGGCCAGTTCATTATAGACTTAAAAATAACCGATAGTTGAAAGAATATATGTTAAAAATTCGGATTTAAGATACTTAAATCCGAATTCAAGTTCAGTTGGAATAAATGGTTATCCACCGCAAACGTTTTTACTACAACAACTCTGTAAAGATTATAACATAAATGTATTCAGTTTACATGTTGTACTTGAAAATTTTGACTGACACCTTGACATCTAGAATAATTCATTCAAAATCATTCAAATTTACATGAATTTAGAGAAGAAGAAATACTCAACATTTTAGGATACATCTCTTTCAAAATAACAAAAGGCAATAGTTTTGCAAAAACACATAATACTATATTATGTATCCAAAGCAAGCATAAATAAGCGACAAAGGAAAGGAAAAACGTTCATCACTGTTTCTCATCTTTACACTCAATGTCTCTCGTCCTCTCAATCAATGTCTCTAATTTAGTAATCTATGAAGGCTTTGATTGATATATATGCAACTACAAAATACGTAAACATTGTCCAATGATGTTTTGAAAATAAATTGTTCTTGTTTTCCTGAATTTGTATCTGACGTTTTCTGGGATTTGTTAATCTTTTTTTTATTATTTGAGTGATTTTCTTTTTCTTTTGCAATGATAGATGAAGTTTTTAACTCAATAATAAAACCAAATGTTAACGGTATCTCCCAAAATTATAATTTAATCAGTCGTAATATACATGACTATTGAAGTTAACAAATATTTTGTTTTCTGTAAAGAGATTGGATATATTCACCCAAGTCCCAAAAAATTATAGATTGATTAAATATTTTTTTTGCACCTGAACAAGCATCTGTCTGTGAGAATTTAATTTGATTACATAAGGTGTTGCTTGCTAGTATAAAGCACAAAATTCTGTAATGTAACCACTTCCATATATAAAAAAAACAATATGAAGCTTTGACTGACTACATAAGATTGTTTAATCTTCTCATTCAAAAAAATCTGTTTAGTTTTCTCCGTAAATCTTTGGACCAAGATAACGAAAACCATTTTTAACACCAAAGTGTAGAAGCAGATCTCTTGTCAAAAAATTACCCTGTACACACAAAATACCGTAAATAAACTTACCCAAAGCTTGTCCAACGAGCTTCTTTAAATCTTACCAACCAGAAACTGGTGAATTAAAATATAAGCTCTAGGGAGATACTACTTTTCTTTCAATGGGTTAAGCATATGCTGAGAGTACATTTAGGCATAAAATAGTTTATATAATTTATTAATTTTGTAACTTTATTTTACCATGTCATTATGTCAACCAACTATATATATCCGGACAGTCTTGACAGTTTGAAAAAGAAATTGTGCTTGTGCCATCTAGTAATGAAGACGTATCATCTGTATAAACCATCTTTTATTATACCTCATATACTTTTTTCATGGACATGATTTCTGCACACGGGATAAAATGCAAGATGAAAAAGTGAGCCGAATTCTGACCAACTGAACCCAAAATCTATTTACGTATCATGCCCAGAAATCCTGTAACATTCGGCACTTGCATTCAGTTAAACTTCAGTTATCAATCGGTAGCCGTTTAAAGAGTGCAGATCCTGTGTCCCTGACCTGGGATCCAGTGAACCCCAAAAGAAAAGGGGTCTTCTACCCAAAGTTGCGAAACAACAAGCCTAGAATAAAGTTTTAGGCTTATGCAGAATCACGTCATTGTTCGAAAACCGTTTGGTTAACAGACCGACTGACAATGCGATTGAAATTTATACACCTGCTAGCACTTTTTGGATGAATTTCCTAGAAAGAGTATCGTAAGCCTTTCGAAGTCACAGAACACAGGCATTCTTAGCGTGTTCTTTCCTTCGGTAAAAATAATAGATATTTGCAACAATGAATTTGTCCTCAGTTTGATTTTCACAAAGCTTCAGCTTGACGCAATTGTCTATTGAGTTTTGAGCAATTTTATAACCGGTTTAATAATGTGGTTGGCTTCCAGATTTTAGCCATTAGTTTTGATTTATTTTCTTTTGAAATTCTCATTATTATATTTTGCTTTTGTGAGACAGAAAAGAATCCTTGTTCTAAGGCATAATTTATGACTCTTAACACATAATGGCATGATTTAGACCTAAATACGTTTTTGAAATATACAGTCAATCCAGTCTTCACTTACAAAATCAGTTGTTTTTACTTGTTCTGGGTGAAGTTTGATTTTATGTAAAAATTAAACTTCTCTTGGCAGTTAATTATTGATCAAATGATTTTGAAAGTGAATTTTGCCTTGCTGTTTTCAAAATAACAAATTACATGAGCAAAAAGTGAGAATAAAATATGAGATAGAACTTTTTACCGCTAAGACATTAAATTAATTTGCCTTTAGAGATTTTGAAATAAAACGTTTTATTTTCAATAAATCTGCAAGAGTATTCACGAAACGTTCAGTGGTGTCTATCCTAACAATCTTTACGTGTCAGCTAACATTTTATCAAAAATGCATATTACAGTAAAATTAATGCAAACACGACATCTGCAGTGCGTACTATAAGGATCTTATATGACCCGCTGTGGAGGACTGGAATTTCCCATCACGAGGGAAACGGGGGATAGGAGGAACCGAGTTTTCCCAGCGGGTCATATAAGATCCTTTTTCTTGCATACCCTTTTATTTGAATGCACTAATTTTGTGCATTCTGATATCTGAAAAAACAACAACAAAGATTGTTTGTTTTATTTAGAATCCCTATCGGTCACCTCATTTACGTAGGAATAACAAACAAGTGAACAATGTGGCGCAATAATACTTACCAAATGACGAATGCATTTGGGAAAAAGAGTCCCTCTTTATCATGTAAATTCTTCAGTTTTCACCATAACAATATAAAAAAATATTTCAGTTTGCTTATTTAGTATTAATGCGTGTGATAAAACAAATATAAATGTTTTATAAACAAGACATTCTTATATAACGAGTCTAGTAGATTTACACTAGATTTACATTGTGTGCAAAAAGGTAACATAGTTCTAGCTTAAATCATTCTCTGATTAAAAAAGTACAAATTTTAATCATATGTGTTTCACAAATCAGAAGTTACTTTCTGTAATCATCATAGTTTTAAAGTCAGTTTTCTTCCAAATTCGATGACCTAGATTATTCAGACAGACGGCCATTTTGTTGTTGACAGCATGGAGACATGTTGGAATTACTACTGCAGAAATTAATTGAAATATTGAAAGTTCCACCATAAATTGTTGATCCGCGGAAAATGCCAAGAATAACTGAAGATGGGGATGTATTGAAAATTGGACCAGGCCTAGAAATTGATTCCTGGGTGGAAGAAAGCACTCTGGAAGTCTGATGTTGTTGCCTATTTGTCAGCGACCGATAATTGTTCAAATTTTGTGGATTCTTATGACCTGAAAACGCAAGAAATTTAATTTATTTGTAAATAATTTGTGTTGTCAAATAAATTCTGAAACATTTTGCCAGATTTGATCATTTCACATAGGATTATCTAAGAAAAGTCAGTCATTTCACAGGTATATTTCGTTCAAAAATTAACTAACAAGTTCACTTTTTATCACACTACTCACAGGTGATTTTTGATTAAGATAAACTTATGCTTCTTGTGGCATAAAAACAGAAGGCTGCAGGATTATTGCCATTCAAATCATCACCAGCATAACTGTCTAAAAAAATTCTGACATGTTTCTATTACACAAACATCAGTAACTGACATTTGATGGTTTCTCCAAATTACAGTATACACCTATAATTTCTCTATCAATTAATGTTTTCTTTGTTACATTGTTTAGATAAGTCAATCTAAGGACTCTGAAAGAAAATTCATTGTGATTTTTTTACCATCCAGATATTTCAAAGCAATTATTATTACCTGTCACTTGTATTGCTTGTGCATCAGGACAGGAACACCATGTCTTAGTAGTTTCTGGCAAAGATGCTTCCTGGCAATCTTTTGTTTGTTTCCAGCTTAGAATTAGTTTTTTACCATTGTTTTCATCAAGCTACGTAGTTTATTTTTTCCAATAGGCTGGCAAGTGAACCATGGCTTATTAAGTGGAGTGCGTTTGTCATTATAAGTAACAGATGCCAAATAGAAGGGGTCAGAGGCTTTACAGAAGTTTCCAGGTCTGCGATCACTGTAAAATTTGTAGAATGCCACAGGACATCTTGTTTCATCTTCTTCCGAGTACATGCGGGGCTTTGTAAGTCCAACATTGCTTACATCTTGTCCAGTTCTTGTTTTTGTCTGTTAAATTACATCATTTGATTTGAAAAACCAACCATAACTGGCAAAAAAAAACTTTTATCGCCTGAGAGAAATAAGTAGGTAAATTAGTGAACTTGAAACTTTATATAAAGAGATTTGCTTTCAAAGATCTTTGTCTTAGATAGCAGTGCAGAAAAAATATTTATATAATGTTTTTTGTCAGAGGTGTAAGAAACAAGTTATATTGAATTTTATTTAGAACTCTTTTTTTTATCTTTTTAGAATTATACCATAACTGGTGTTAACTTATAGGCAAACCTCATATACAAACCTGTCTTTCATTAAATGTTAGGTACTCCTTTTGTAGATCAATATCATAGTCGAGCTTTATGTCTCCCCAACAAATCTGCCTGTGTTCCGTACCGCCTCCCTGGATTCCAAAATGAATGGTGTTGTTCAGCCATACTGTATTGATCAAGTAGTCAGGAGTAGCAGTGCCCAGCTGACCTTTTTCATACAAGAACTAAATTTCATCATCTCTCAATTCATCAGCTGTCTTAGGTTTGGTTCCTTTTCCATCTTTTTTCAGTTCAGTTTTTTTAGATTAAAAACATTCTCTTGAAAGAGCAAACTCTGAGTCACGTTTAATACTGTAACCATACCGGTGTCTATTAAGTATTCTTGAATGCTCCACTGGATTGCTTTGAGGCTGGAAGGCTCATAATTAGACCCATCTTTCTGCTCAAGCTCCTGTGGTGTTATAGAAAAGACTGGACGTTTTTCATTCTTGAATTTTAGGGAGTTTTCAATCAGTTTCTGATGACATGCAGTTTTTCTTGCTGTTCTTTGATTTTTATATGATTTGACATAATCTTCAGTTGTAATGTTCATTACAGGAAATCGTTTTAAAATAGTTTTGGGAGAGTACAAGCTTGTAGATGGAGACTTTTTATGGTCACAGCATAAATCATGTGACAGAAGTGTAACAGCATCACGGTTGATAACATTTTCGGAATTTAGGTTTGACTTGAGAGTTTCCTGAGAATGGATAGAAATGTTACCAACATCATCAACATCACTGTCAAACTCATCAAACAACAAATTCATGTCAAAGGAAAGCATATCACCAGGGAGGCCTTTCACCAACTCATGTCTTGCTGCAGACTGAATGAATGATCCGTCGTCAAATAGCTGAACTTTGTAAATTTCATATGTGCCTAATGGCCTAACAATGTCAACAACTTTATCCCTGCGTACAATGTCATTGAGTTTAAACTGAACTAAATGTATTGTTGACATTTTGATTTGACAGCGTTCCAAATTGTAACCTTTAAAGGGAAGTAACTTTGATAGACAGTGTGAAAATTTGCATTTATATTTAATTATATTGCTGTTTTCAGTAAGATGTTATTTTCTGTACAGGGTTTAAAAAATGGAAATATAAAAAGAACTTAGAAAGAAATGTCTTGCTTTCAAAATTTCTTTTTATTTTACTCAAACTTTGGGTTTGAGGCAATATACAGAATACACACATATAGTCCGGCAAAAGTAGTCCCAATAACATCATCAAGGTGCACGCGAGATATGGGATCGAATTATCCCATACCTGTTCGTGATGGTATCAGCCAATACTTTCCCCGTAGGATATGCAAGAATAAGAATGTTCTTATGGGACCATAATGAATTCTGGCAATTCTAGAAGAAATAAGTAAAAGAAATATTTTGTTTTCACCGCAAAAATATTTCTATGTGTAAACTACCCTAACATTTTTGAATTCCTTCATTTCGATATATCTGTCGTAATGTTTGGAAAAACTACGACACTGAGAGACAAACTGGGTACCGCTAGAAGGCATGAAACGGTCATTATTGTATAGGGCATCTTACAAAACAAAAGAAATAGCAGAAAAGTGAAAAATAGATTACTTGTTGAAAAAGTCAGACTTTCGCGGCCATATATCCGTGGTGCCTATCATTTTCGATCAAGTGATTCCCAGCCCTGGCATTTTTTGAAAAAAAAGGGTTATTAACAGGGCAATTACTCTGAAAAAAGAAACGAGAAAGAGATGCGTTTTTTTTCTGCACTACCATCTAATCATTCTTAAAATTTAGAGTCAATGCATCGAAGTATTACAGAGAAATACTCCGGACAAAATTCTTATTCGAATGTTAACAAAGGGCAATTACTCTTTGGATAGTGGGTAAGTTATGATTCTTATATTAGTGTGCACTACTCCTAAATGTCAATATCTATATCCAAAGTTTCAAGTTAACATATAGAGGGTTACATAGTCATTTTGCAGATGGAAGCGTAAGTTTGCTAATAAGCTAAGTTTGAGACGAACGGAGACCATTATCATATTCGGCATGGAGAAAATAACCCTGTCAAAAACAAGAATATTTCGCTTTCAATATAAATCATGGCTTTAAAACTAGATCCAGACATTTGAACAAAATGTGATGTGCGCGCATTTGCACTGTGTACTTCATAAATTGATTTTATCAGCACAGTGTCTTATATCCGTGCAAGTTCTGGCAGGCTCACCAAGTTGAGCTCAAAAGTTACAAATAATAATTAAAAAAAAGTAATGTTGTCCTCAGCCATACTTCAGTAATCTTCAGTGCTTAGACCATCACTTGTTGCTATTTATGATAATAGTCTTGAACCTGTGAAGTTTACTTGACACTTTGTTCAAAAACATGTTATTTCCTTTAGATTTATTGAAAATATATATATTTCCTCTTGTACTGTATCTGAGCAGAACATATATGACTAAGAAGCATGTAATTTCACAGAAAGGTGGTTTATCATATGAACTTTCATAAATATTATCCCCCGCCGAATAACGAGGAATATTGTTTTGGCGTTGTCCGTGCGTGCGTGTGTCTGTCGTCTGTCATTTTATCAGTCCGTAGCTATAACTCTTACGCGTTTGTATTGCTTTTAGCTGTTACTTGGTGGGATTTTGAATAAAATGGGGGAACGATTTCTGACAATTGCCGTCTAAACTTAAAACTGACTTATAAACCTTTGTTTTTCAAAGATGCAGGCAGTATGTCCGCCGGGAGCCATACCTCAGTAACCATTGGATAGAATTCAATGACACACAAAACAATTATGTATTATCAGTACAAGACAGTGCAGGCACAAAGTTTATTCCGCTTAGAGTCATTATTTTACTAGCATAGATTAATATAGGGGAAACCTAATGTCACTCAACACACATATGTGACTCAACTTAAAAATGTGTCATCAGTAGATAGTGCAGGCAGTTTGTTCGATGCAGATCCGCAACACCCAACTCATGACCCTTTGATTAATTTCTATACGATATATTTTTAGGCATATATACTTATATAGGGAAAATCTGATTGCTCTTCACATAGCATTAAAACTTTGCATGAACCTCTATCAAAGTTGTTCAAGCAGTTCTATTCTATATAGAACTCCGGTTCGTTGGCAACCAAAATTGAAAAATATGATCTTTATCTTATCTAAAACCATAAAGCCTAAATTAATTTGGTATGTGGTACTTTTTTTCTAAACCATGCATTTGTAGTCGAAAGTTTTTTTTCAAACTCACATATCCCAAAAGTAGTGAACATTTTATTACGAAGGGTATAAATTCAATGAATTCGCTTGATTCTTTATTCCTTACTCTGAAACTGGCACTCTCAAGCTTATAAGCGAAAAGTGCACAGACAATCGTAAAAATACACGTATACACTTACGCATTCTTCATAATATATTTTTCCCATGTAAATACAATACTAAATATTTTGATGATGTCAATTTGTTTCCACTAGAATATGGCGACAAAACAATGTTTTCAAAGGCTTTCTGAGGAAGGATAGCATTTTTATCTATTTGAAAAAGATTCAAGGTAATTATTTACAAGTGTATTTTTACGGTTGTCTGTTGTATAATGTTTAGTTGACAGTACTTCTAAGTGTTCGTTTCAGAAGTACATGAAGAACATTTTATGACGTCTATTCTACTTCGTACAAGATGACAGACATATAGGAGACAACAGCTCGCTGTTTTTGAACGGTTTTGATGCCGGCTTCAAAGTAAAGTTTTATTTTTAAAAAAGGTGTGATAAGTTTTTTAAAATATAGTTAAGGAGGAAAAGTAATTTGAGTTTTTTTCTATTTTTAGCTCTTGCGACCCTTAAATGCAACAGAGCGGAACCGTTTGAGTAATTAAAAAAAGCAATATATGGAACATTCTTTTGTAAAGTTTGATGAAAAATGGCAATAGGGTTTGTGAGGACATCTCCTTTGAAGCCAAATGTTGACGAAAAACTATTTTTAGCTCTGGCGACTATTGTGTGCAGCGAAATAAAACCATTTGATCAATTTTATTAGAAGGCTTTATAAGAAACATTTTTATTTAGAAATTTCGTAAAATTTGGTAAAAATGGGTTCCAGAGATGTAGTTTGAATTTTTTTTCATTTTTTGAAGCCTTTTGTGAAATT
The DNA here is from genome assembly GCA_012932295.1 of Cyclina sinensis. Lineage (NCBI taxonomy): Eukaryota > Metazoa > Mollusca > Bivalvia > Venerida > Veneridae > Cyclina > Cyclina sinensis. The sequence continues at coordinate 28,544,715 of JAAONU010000007.1, read as the reverse complement.
TCTGAAAAGTTTGGTTGAAAATGGCAATGCAGTTTTGGAGGAAATACCATTTGAAGTGAAATGTTGACTACGCACGAGTCACATCGGACGTCGGACACAGGGTGATCCCAATAGCTCCCCTTAGCATATGCTCATGTGAACTAAAACCAGTTTATGGACAAACAGACAAGTTTATTTCAATCACTAAGGCTTAAAAGCCAATGACGACATAACAAATACAAAGTTCAAGACATCCTACGGACAGTGGCATATATTATGGCATATAGTAACATATTGTTTTCAGTATTTGAAACACCTGAACACTTAAGCACTTAAGCAGATTAATATATATAGCCCAAAAAACAAACAAACAAACAAACATTCAAACAAACAAACAAACAAACAAAATGACTTACAAAAATAAACACTATATACTAATAACTATTAATATTGTGAATAATAATTATTATCAGGTGTTAAGGATGGAGAAAAGATTGAAAGTAAACTTGATATAACCAGTTAATTCAATGTTTAAACTCGAACTCGGTCAATTTTGAACAAGACAACAATTACTATGACTAAGACAGATGCTCAAAGGCAATCATTACGTGAAATGAATATTTGGTTTTTAATTGACTTACAAATTTTAAGTGTCAAATATTACATATTTTTGTCCATATCATGGAATATTTCTGGAATATGTTTGCTGTAACAATTTTCACAACTATATCCCTGTCTGACACACAGGAGCGGAACATAACAAAACGAAATGGAACCTGACAAAACGTCAGGTACGGTCGAGTGACCCTAATCGCAAAATATTTGTTTCAGACTTGATGTAAGTTCTTTAAGAAATCCACTGTATTTTTAAGTGTACAGTTCCCAGCAACGCCGAATGTCTTCTTAAGGTATTTAAGAAGCATTCTCTTGCGCATTTTATTTTTACTGTTGGTAACTGAACATGGTGTAGTTCCCCGACTTTACCCTCTATTAATCTGCTTCTTTTTTTTCTTTTCTTTATGAAATCGTACTCGAAATATTTTTACAAGCCTATGGTATAATAGCCATATGACAATTTTACCAGCGATATAGTTGTGTGTTAGACCGGCATTCCATAGTTTCGTGATGCATGCTCCGAATGAGTTCTTGTGCCCGCAAGTGCCGCATCAGCAGCCGTGCTTCCATGAAGAGTTATTCAATTCATCCGTGAAAACCATATTACAGTTCTATCAAAATGTTGACAGACAACATTTGATGATGAATCGATAAGTTTAATAATTTTCTGGAATGAATCGCCTACGTACTAAATGCAGCTCATTAAATCAGATTTGTCCAAGGAAAACATGTCGACATGTCATTTTTAACGAATGCATCTGCGGCAACGAAGAAAGAGCTTTGTTTTTTTATCTGTTTGGGTCGTCAGACCAAACAAATAATGCTAGCACAATTTCAGTCTCTATTCCTTTCTTAGTTACCAAATCCGCAAAAATTCCGACTGTATTAATAGACAGGCACATTAATTTTCACACCCTTCTCAGAGAACATAAAAAATAGTTCCCGGATGGTCAAAGATTCTAATATTGTGCAATTTTTTACACTTCAGCAAATTATAGGTAATATATTCAAACAATTTTTATTATAATCATGCCAATTTCGAACTCTTGAATGAAAAGGCGTTCGTTTATATAAAAATATCCTTAAATTTGTCACGGGACCAAACCTCGCTGAAAAATAAACAGAAGAGATTGCCACGCTCAAGAGAGGTTTGTAGATTTGTTTCCGTGTAATTTTATTTGTACATTTTCATTTGCTTTTTTAACGGAGATAAATTAAGAAGTTGACGGCATATTACAAACAAGTTTGTGACAGTTACAACACTGGTAAAGCAACTCTCACGCGCATCGGTCGTATGTTCACTTTCTTACCTTTGCTAAAATTAAATTTTCAGTACGATATTTCAATTTTTAGTCAGGGAGATCCACAGTTACCTTTCAGCCAAGCAGTGACTACCCTACGAAGAATCGTCTATACGTTAGACAAAATGTAAACAAACAATGCAATGCATGTTCGAATTTTACTTTAAAATTTACTGATCAAAGTGTTTTTAATATGTATACGTAAACAAACCAATAAACTTAACAAAAAGGCTGAAATCACGATGGTATGATTGTTTGCAGACGTTTTTATTGCTGTCTTAAAATTTTAACGTAAAGATAAACGCGTAATTCAATAGTGTTTACAAAATTTTCAGAGAACACCTGGTATTTTTAATTTTTGCAGTCACATGATCGTTTCAACCAATGAAAATTTGTTGCACGAATTTTTGGTCGCGGGGATATTGATACACTTTTATTCGTATTTTTTCAGTATTGAGGTATATTTCAAGTGTTTTTGGGTAAACTTGCATGTACTTAGGTATTTCGTGCCGCCGATTCACAATAACTAATCGATTCTGTGGCTCAGTGGCTAGTGTTGTCCTTCGATGCGATAAAATCGGGGTTCGAATCCCACTCTAGCTACGTGTAGAACACATGTTAGGATAAAATGTAGTCAATGATCAGTACAGAGACAACTAACTGTATTGGCAATTTGCTAATTTATGAAAGATGATGACAAATTGTTTTCTAAGTTTCCTTTATGTCATTATTTGCTAAGGTTTATTTTTTCGAAAGTTTGTTTAGGTTAGTTCTATTTATTTTGAAAGAATAGTAATATTTATTTTGCGATAGTACAAATAAAAAGCCATATATTATTGAAATTGGTGCAACTTAGTTTTACGAATTTGTGATGACTATTTAAAATGTAATTTTGCTGTTTAATAAGTTTATTTATTTTCCTTACCTTCTTAGTTTCCTATTAACTAAATATAATAACATTTTCCAGAAGTGTGATGCCCCTGTAGAAATTAAAGTTGTGGAGGTGAAAGCTGTAGGTGTGGAGGATAAGACAGCTGAACTGTATTTGCAGACAGTGGAGATGTTAAATATGTCTGTATAAATTCTACAAAGAGCTATGGGTGTAGAAAAAGCAGAAGTAGAATCAGCAACATCTTAAGGGCCAGTCAAATTAGATAAAACATGAATGGTGCCATACAGACACTTTGGCTGTTATTTCTGTGAACTGAAGATATATTAGGTCTTTTTGTGCTGCAAATTAAAACGGTTCTCTTCAACAAATTACATCTAGTAATTGATGTCTGGGTACCTTTCTGCAAAATGGAAGGAAGGGAAAATATTGACAATACTGATTACTGGTTCTGTGACCTAAACAAATCCAGTGCCTTCAATGCTTTGATTCTTGTTGTTCTGTGTAATTACTCTTCATATTAAGAAAGAATTCTTTATTATGACATAAATTTATATTTATTTTAGCAGGTAACAATTTAATTCGGAAAACAAACTTTTTTCTCAGCGAATATAGCGGCATGTTACGCACCACGCTGATTCTATTCCGTTTTTTCTTGTTGTCTTACGAAACACTGTCACCTAACCAGTGTTCAAATTTGTCAAGGTTGCTTCTAGTATTTGTTTAGGAAAAAGAGGAAAAAGATATTTAGGCCCGACAATGCCTAACAGATAATTTATTAAGGAAAGTGTTTGTGTTGTCTTTCTAGTGTCCTGGGTAAGTTCTTGAACTCTAAAGACGTTGATGATGAATGCAGCTGTAAAAGAAGGTAAGTAAAATATGGATTAATTCTCAACTTGTGTACTCGTCCAATTATAGTTTAGTGTACTGTACTGTACTGTACTGTACACGCTATTCTAAATAATGTACAATGAACATTTGTTTATTTATGCCAACTTTACCGTAGTTTAGCTCACCTGAGCACTATGTGCTCAAGGTGAGCTTTTGTGATCGCCCTGTGTCCGTCGAGCGACGTCAACTTTTTACTGTAAACAACATCTCCTCCTAAACCACTTGATGAAAGATGATAAAACTTTGCAAGAATGTTCCTTGCATGAAGCTTTAGCAAAGTTGTTCAAAAAATTCTATTCCATGAAGAACTATGGTTGCTATGGCATCAAGAATGAAAAACTTTAAAAATCTTATTGCCTGAAACTGCCAAGCCCAGAGGTCCGAAATTTGGTGTGTAGGATTCTTTAGTAGACCTCTTTCAAATTCTTCAAATAATGTCCATGGGGTCACTATTGGCCCCGCCCGAGTGGTAACAATATGTACATAGCAATATAGAAGACAATCTTTAAAAAAATCTTCTTGTCTGAAACCACAAGGCCTAGAGTTTTAAAATTTGGCATGAAGCATCTTCAACTAGACCTCTACCAATTTGTTCAAGTTATGTCCCTGGAGTCACTACTAGCCCTGCCCGAGGAGTCACAAGTTTTACATAGCAATATAGAAGGAAATCTTTAAATATCTTCCTGTCTGAAACCACAAGGTTTTAAAATTCTGCATGAAGCATTGTCTATTTGACTTCTACCAAGTTTATTCAAATTTTGTCTCTAGGATCATCTTGGCCCCATCTGAGGGGGTCACTTGTTTTACACAGAAATATACAGGAAAATCATTAAAAATCTTCTTGTCATATATATAAGGTGTTTTACTCAGGTAAGCGCTTAAGGGCCATCATGGCCCTCTTGTTTAGTTATAATGACCCCTAGGGAAACTGTTTATTAAGTCTAATTTTTCTATTGTTTCTTTCCAGGAAAGAGTATCAATATGGTAAGACATTTTTCAGTCAATGAACAGATGTATTAAAGGAAAGTTCTGTAGTAATATTTATGATATTGTATAAAAGACGTGCATTTTCTGAACAATTCTGCCTTTAATGAAACAATGTTGATTTCTGCTCATTGTTTACTGGTAACTGTGTCTGAAGCAGTTTCATAAACCTTGTTTAATAACGTAATTAGTTTCTAGTTTATGATTAATAGTTTTGATTTATTCTCTTTTGAAATAGATACTATTATAAATTTTTATGAAACTTCAAAGTATGTTTTTTTTTTCTAAGCCATAATTTATTGCTTTTAAGATATAAACTTCGACCATAATACTTTGTAGAAATTAAGAATATATCCAGAATATTCTTGGCTGTGATATTTTCTCCTATGTAAGATTCACTTTTAAACTAGTTGGTTCTTAATAAGACACTTTTTTAAAATTACCTCAAGGAAGGAAAAAAATTGTCTTTTGAATCTTCTTTTACACTCACTGCTTTGTACAAGTTTGGATAAAACAGTTTTATTTCTTGCAAAATTTATTCCTGGTTTCCCGAAACAGAGCTGTCGCCCATCAGTAATTTATCTATCTCCTTTTTTAAATGTATATTTTTCCAAGTTTAAAAAGTACCTTTGTCTTTATTATTTCCTTCAATATCTTAGAGCTATGATCTTATAATATAACCTTTTAAATGTGCATTTTGTATAGTTTGTATGTTTGAACTCATTATGATAAATATTGTCATCATTAAGTTTTCTTTTAGTCCAGATATTTTTTTCTAACTTCGGACATTTTTTATAGAAATTTAGAAAGAAGAATAACTTTTAAAAGGAGGCCAAAGATGAGGTTGTTTTGCATATAATTTCTTCTCACTCTACTATCATTAACATTTCATGCTTACGGAGATTTGTGATCAACAAGGGCATTAGGTCTGATAAATACAGCAAAGTAAGAGTTATGGCACTTCTCTTTAATGCCGTCTAACAATTCTCCAAGTTTCAAATCAAAACCTTGAAGGGTTACAAACTTCTGATCCGAATAAAATTTAAATTAGACATTTAAACAAACGGCAGTTACTGTGAGAACAGCCAAATAAGAGTTACGGTTCTTTTACACTGCATGTCTCTTCAATGCCGTCCAACTTTTCTTAAAGTTTAAAGTCAAAATTTTGAAGGGTTACAAACTTTAGGTTCGGACAAAGTCAAAATCTTAATACGAAATGTAAACAAAGGGCAATTTCTCTGAAAACAGCCAAGTATTGGACATTGGTTCTTTTGCCTTGCACATACTCTCAATACCATGTAATATCTCTTCAAATTTAAATTCAATACATTGAGGTGTTACAGAGTAATGCTCCGAATATTTTATTTCAAGAAATTTGAACATAGGGCAATTAAATAGCCAGATTACTTATGTTTCTTTATGTGCACTTCTCCTAAATGCCATCTTAATATCTCAAATGTCAATATATTTAAGATTACTTAGTAGGCTCCTGAACAAAGTTCAGACGAACAGAGACCGTTTTTGAAAAGAAGTCGGGCTATCGCGCTCCCATTTAAATTAGATCCAGATATTTGAACAAACGTTAATGTGCACGCATTTCATAAAAAAGGGTACTAGTTTAAAAACGAAAGAAAATCAGGTCAGATATGTTATGATGTTATTTATTGTGCCTTTTTATATTGACAACTTGTATCATATCTCAGATATCTTTGGATATTGAAAATAATATTCAAGAAATGCAAAGTAAAAACGTCGAAAATGTAACAGTTTCCTGTTCTTCGTTTCTCATTTCTTGACTTAATCTTTCGTTCCGTCATAGCTTACCACATACATGACTTTCGGTCCTATGAAGTGCTGTAACTTAGCTTTATTTGTTCGGAAACTGTTCTTCAGAATGGAAAAAAATGAGCCAATGACTTCAAACAAAAGGAAAATTCGACAATATTCTCAGTCATGTACATCATGTACATCATTTTAAGTGTTACAAGGACAATAACCTATCAACGACCAGAATTTTCTACCTACCACCAAAGCAAATAGTTCTATCCATTCAAACATTTAAACTATTTTTTTTTATCTACTTTAAAGCTCAGGATTCATTTTCCAATATAGAAATTACCGCATTCAATATCTTTTTAACTACTGTGGTTGAGGGAAAGTTGATTTCAATTTTCTATTTGTTGTAAAATTTTCTGTCTAATGTTCAATGTAGCGCAGTGATACAAAGTCATTGCTTTTTCTGTACGGAAAATTGCCAGTATTATATTCCTATACGTACAATTGGAGCGGGGTTAGTGTTATCCAATATTATGTAATTCTATGTTTTGATTGGCTGTTAGAAGATCCGATTATTGCCGAAGCATTACGTATGCTTACGATGTACTACCTGTTGAATCAATTTGCGAAGTTGTGTTATTCCGGAAATCCTCGGACAGAATCACATGACTGTCTAGTAATATTGTGTAGAAAATGTGATTGTTTTGAAATCTATTAATAGAAACAAGTAACTGATAATACAGATAACTTTTTGAAGGTTGATAAAAATATGGCGGTTGATGAAAATGTAAAACTTTTATAATTACGGTTACAGAGTCATTTTTCATCAAACAATTCAAAATGCTGAAAAATGCTGAACCGACAGGTTTAAATTAGTTTAGTTTTCTTTTTCTAAAACAAAATTTTAAAATCTGCTTACATTTTCAAAATATGAATTTAAAGAGCTTTCAAATGATATAAGAATATTGAAATTCAGCTCACAAAGAAAAATGTTATCTAAAGTTAAAAATTCTGCTGCTGTCAAATGTATATAAATATTGATTCTTTTGCCAACCAGTAGGTCAGCTATATTCTGGTTACAGGTGCTTTTGATGTCATCCTTGCCTGGTTCCCGGTCGTACTTTGTTAAAGTACAAACGGTAACCAGACATAATTTTTAACTTTAGATATTTTTTTTCTTTGTGAGCCGAATTTAATTATTTGAAAACATTAAACATAAACATTGTATCATTTTACATCATTTGAAAGCTCTTTAAATTCATATTTTGAAAAAAATAAGCAGCTTTTGAATTTTGCTTTTAAAAAAGAAAACTAAGTATAGGTTAGTGTTTAATAAAAAAGCATTAACTGCGGCACACCTGACCAATTTATTTGGCGTGCCATTTATTTTTGTAAATGCGTATTATTAAACATTAACCTATTTAATGATCAACATTATTTTTCAACTAAATACAAAGCATCTCTCTGAACCTCGTGGTAAGACGGATAGACGGACCTGATTTAGTAAATTTAATTTAGTTAGTAGACATTAACCAAAGTTAGACTTAGCAGAAATTTGAATAATACTGCAATGTGATTGGACAAAAAATAATGTTGATCATTAAACTAATTTATACCTGTCGTTTCAGCATTTTTTCAGCATTTTTCCAGCAGCTTAGATGCACTGAGTTTAACCATTTACAACAGAAAGTGAACAGTTTTGGCATGTTTTTAAATATGTAAAATATGAGTTTACAGACCTTTTAAATGATATAAAATATTGAATTGTTTGATGAAAAATGACTTTGTAACAGTAATTACAAAATTACTATGTTTTGCATTTTTATCAACCGCCATATTTTTGCCTTCCTTGTTACTATTAATAGATTTCAAAACAATAACATTCCATTTTCCTACATAGTATTATCAGACAGTCACGTGATTCTGTCCGAGGATTTCCGGAATAACACAACTTGCAAATTGATTCAACATGTATTACATCGTAAAAATACGTAATGCTTCGGCAATAATCGGATCTTCTAACAGCCAATCAAAACATAGAATTACATAATATGGGATAACACTAACCCCGCCCCAAATGTACATATAGGAATATAATACCGGCAATTTTCCGTACAGAAAACCCCTACACTCAAATGGACTATTTGAATTTTCCTTGTTTAAAATATACGTTATTCATCGTCTGCTAGCCTACTCATATGTGTTCCGGTCATGACTTGGCCTGGTTACACAACGATTCAGTTTGATTAGAAAGCAGTAAGCGTTATATTTTGATACTTTGGCTGTAGAGGACAGCGACTGTTTTGCTTTGATTATTTATTCTTCATTATTTATATATCTGGTTGTATTTACACAGGCTTTGTTATCTATCTGTTTAGAACGTGGCCGAGTTTACAAAAACAAGACTACACAGTATGAAAATCGTGTGCAGCACGAAAAACTTTAATGTGGATTAAAAGACAATTGATCCATTAGTTTTTGTTAACTTTGATTTTTAGAAGCGAAAGCTCCTAAAGCTGCACACCATATTTTCTAGTTACAATCACATGACCGCCTCTTAACCATACATTCGCTTTGAAAAATAGTACCACAGGCTGTATGCTTTTAATTGCAATTTTGATAAAAGTACCTTGAAACTGCAGAAATCTTTTTGATTTTGAAAGTATGAGGTATAATTTCAATTTTTTGGGCAAATCAAACTGTACAACTAACAAGTAATTCATTTCGTATTCATCCGCAAAAGTTTCATTCATAAAATTTACTACGCATTGAAACAATCGCAACGTCTTGACCCTTTGCTTTTCGGTGAGGTATTCCGAATGCGTGTAAATGAGATAAGGTAAACAAGAAAACATACACGAACAACCAATCACGCTTTTGACTCTACTGAAAATACTTTTTTGTTGTTTTGTTGTCAAATGAATCAGAATAACGCAAATATTTTCCTCTAATAAATTTTCTTAAAATATTTTTAACATCCTGTCTTTTAGTTTGCATGCTGATTAAATTATCAATATCAATATATTTATCTGTTTTCCAGAATCTTGACTGAAAAAAACAACCCTTGCTATATTATCAATAGTCGGTATTTATGGCGATAATTCACGTTTTAAAGAATGGAATATATATTGTGTTTATGCCAATCACAAAACTTACTTGAGACTTCCATTAAACACGCCATTTCTTGATTATACACAGCAGTTTCCCGACTACGTTATTCTTAGCGAAAACAGTACAGAAATTCGGATAACTGATGGAATGTCTGTAAATCGAAAATTCGAATATTTTCCAAGATAGCAAAACAAATATTCGAAGAATGATTTCAGTATTTGTACCAATCCATACTTTTTATAACATTTTACTTGTATAAAATGTATATAATAATTTATATATTTGAATGCTTTTCTTGAAACATCTTCAACTGATTATTGATAAGCACAGATCTCCAAATATCTTGGTCATAAAGCATGTAAGGATTAAAACATTTCAATGACAACGTTTGGGTTTTCATCGTGACCATCTTTTGCCTTAAATTAATTTCATTCCACATTTCCTATACAAAAGATAAGATCCAGTGTGAAGCTAATAATACCTTAAATTTGTTTTTTTAAAGTATATGATAGAATAGGACTCTATATGCAAGTTTACTTCATGTAGGGTAGGATGTATGTCTCACATAAACTTGTCACAAGAGGTTATTCTACATAGTCATTATGTAGTTCTAAGGCAAATCTAAGTAGATTGTTATCCAAATTAGATCTAGTAAAACAGCACGGAATGTTTTGAACATGAACATAGAGTCAAGAAATTAGTTTCTGTTAACTTTTGTTTTGTCAGTATAATTGCATTTGAGGCCGCAACGTATATTTGCAGTATTATTTTTATACATTTCAGGTTATTTATCTACAGTTTTCACATCTTAATTATTTTCTCACATGATTTTGTTACTTTTTAATGAACAGTTTACTTACATAAAAAATTATTTGATTTCTGTGTTGCTCTTTACTTTGATATATAAGCATTTGTCAAGTATTTCAGTTTAATAGAGATCGCCATGGTATTTCCCCTATTTTAAGCTTATCTGTTTCTAAGAAAAACTCGAGCTACTATGATCGCTAGGTCGTCTTCTTTGTCGTGCAAAAACTTTGATGTAGCCCGTTACTGAAACACTTAAAGGTATCACAACAAAACTTGGAATACTTGCTTATAATGAAAAGTTGCAGTTGTAAGACAATGGGCATTCTATATTCTAAAATTATATTTTTGGAGCATTACTCTCGATTCTGCTTTTAGAGTTTTGTCCCATTTCAACTTGAATTTTTTGTTGAAGTTGGTTATTGATATAGAAAATTTTGAAATCTATAAAAATATTGTACTCATTCTTGGCATATTTGCTACTGGGGACAAGGCACATGTGTACATGTGTTTGCAGAGTTATGCCCCTTTTTCACATGAAAAATGATTAAACTTCTGTATAAATACTAATTTCTTGAACATTCAGAATCACAAAGTTATACATCTTAAGTGAAGTGCATAACAGCTATAATTCAGTAGCACCATAACACTCTTGAAATTGATTTTATTAAGTTGTTGCTCTTAACATAGGAGTGTTGGCACCGCATGCTATGCTTTTATTAGAGTCTCAAATGACCATTGTATCTCCCGTCACATCCGTACGTTACAACTCAGAAAATACTTGAGAGATTTAGTTTATACTGTATACAATAGTCACACTTTAGTGACAAGGAAGTCCGAACAATGACTCTACCTTGGTTCAATTTTGGATTATCTCCATTACTTTTCATTATGCTTTTCTAGAGCATATCTAAAAAGCAATTGAAGGAATTGATGTGATTCTTATTACATGGGTGCAGACACAAAGAACAATCTTCAGAAATTTTAACTTTCGCTTCTGACAGTACTCTCAGTGCTTTGATTTTCATTTCTCTATTTACCAACTTTAAGACGGGATTTCAGAATTGCGTTGCTCACTGTACTGACAACTGCATCTGAGTATTCAATATTTCATCGCTTTTGTTGTTTATAATTTCTATTTTTACTCCACACACACACACACACACACACACACACACACACCTGCTTATACATACATGATTTATACAAGTTTTTTTTGGATACACGCATGTAAAGGCTTATGACAAATTTAAGTAACGTTGTTTAACAATTGTTTAGAATTTTTAAAATGATACAGTGGTGTTAATGAAGTGGTAGGTGATTTATATTATCATTTGCTTTAACACTGTTGTACACCGTTCACCGGAAATAGCCCATCAAAACGCTGAAAAACGAAAGAACAATCACCAACGTCGAATTCACCTCAGGTAATGTTTCAACTTATTTCTCCATCATAACTTAATCGATTTCTCCAAACTTAACAATATTGTGAAGCTAGATATAGCTGGTGTTAGAGCAAGTTGGGTATTTTTTGTGTAAGTGGCGATAAATTGTAACCTAGTTGTTGACTTTTGCGAACAATGTTGATATTTTCCAATAACCTTGGCCCAAAACGTATTTGCTGTATCAAAATCCGTCTTAAATGATAAAATATAGACTTTCCTCCACTTGTATTAGAGCGGCCATTCACCAAGTCGAGCTAATTTTTACAAAGTTTGCGAAAAACGGTCATGCCTTGTGTACAGTGCTCCTTCAAAAAAATAAATTCAAGTGAACGGGGTCAGAAGCTTGAACATTTTTTGTTTTTGTGCAAAACAAGTTTCAGGTCATTAAACGTAGCAAGGTTAAAGTAAGGATTAGCAAGTCAGACAGTACACCAGATCTAATTTTGAGTTAATGTACACGTAGGTGCTGATCTGACAGAGATTTGTCTGCACGTCAATATTGTTGATCGTTTTCTCACTACTGTTTAATCGACTGGATCAAATTAGACAGTGATCTATCTGCACCACAAGACTGCTGATCGTTTTCTCACTATTGTTTACTCGACTTCTGCACGTCAAAACTGCTGATCGTTTTCTCAGTATTGTTTTATCGACTTGATCAGATTAGACAGTGAGCTGTCTCCGCGTCAAGACTGCTGATCGTTTTCTCACTACTGTTTAATCGACTGGCTCAGATTAGACAGTGATCTATTTGCACGTCAGTACTAATGATCGTTTTCTCTCAACTGTTTAATCGATTGGATCAGATCAATCAGTGATCTTTATGCACGTCAGTATTACCTATCGTTTTTTTTCTCAGTTGTTTAATCGACTGGATCAGATCAGATCAGATCAGATCAGATGACACAGTGATCTGTCTGCACGTCAATACTGCTGATCGTTTTCTCACTACTCTTTGATCGACTTGATCAGACTAGACAGTGATCTGCCTTCTATCTTAATTATAGCTGTTTAACTATTTACTTGTTTCGAAAACGATTTAAACTTATTTAAGGTAGGAGAGATCGAATGCAGTACCTCAACCTTGAAGAATACCTATTCAAATGACTTTGTGATAGTAAAAGAGTTTTTTCCACAAAAGAATGTCGGTTCTGCCCCCACTCGAGCAACTTTGAAAAATATGATTTCTCTCTGACCCCTGGATTTAGGGTGTTACAAGTCCACTGATACACTGGTCGTCTGAGAATTGCATTTTTATGTAAGATTGTTTATAGGTAAATGTTCATCAGTGTACATTGTATATTAAAATGTTAATTCAGTGCAGCTGCGCAAAGAAAAGAAAATCCTTTCTTCTAAACTGTTTGTACAGACAGCACATAAATAAGCGGTGAAAAGTGTATTTAACCTTCACTAAAATGAACATAAACCAGGTAAGTAGCAACAATTATATTTTGTGGAGTAATTAAGTGTTATTTGATAGTTATTTCAAGATGGAGTAAAGCTTTTACTTAAATGTGTTTGCACATGCTGCATTGTGATTAACAAATCTAAAAAAGAAACCTATAATTTTAACAACTAGGAACACATCAGATGTAGAAAATCCTCTAAAAACTAGTTGTATTGCAAAAAAGAACAAAGAATTTTACGAAAAATGTTTTACATTTTCCTATTTTTATATAAAAAGGCAACTAAATAATTGTAAAATGTTGGATATTTCACCTCTCATAAATATAAATGACACCCGTCAATTTCTTAGAGATTTACTGCTAAGAGCAAAGCAAGACACCAACAGTAGTGTACATGTCGCATTTTTGGATTTTAAAAAATCGTGATACACAGAAAAGCTACAGGAAATTTTACAGAGGTGCTTTGTAAATAGATAGTTATGACATGGTTAGATTATTTCTATCAGTTTTGCAGAATATGTCTGACCGATACATCATTCCAGGAAAATTTCTAGAAATAAACCTACTGGATGCGGAAAATACAGAAATGGAAGACGGCACGCAATTTCCTCTAGAAACTGTGTCTTATTTAAAACCGTTGCAAACCGTTACTTTGGCTCCAGTTTTACGCTAATATGCACATTCCTTTCATTAAATCAACTTGGAAATACGTTTTACTTTAATAGGCTCGTCACTAAGATGTTTCATTAGGATTTGGTTAAAACTGTGCATGTAAGACTATACAACCTTTGATATTGATTTAAAGCTTATATTATTTAGTTGAATTTTTCAGGGTATGTATAAGTTTTGACTGAATTTGTTCATGAGATATCTCTTTTTGACATTCGTCTCAACTTAAATAATTCTTAATATTTATTTGAAATTTAAAACAGTGTTCTCATTGATATTTTATAGTAATGTAAATAACTTTATTCATTGTACAAATTAATGCCCTATTTTGACGGAGAAAATTATGTGTAACTTTTGTTTGCAAGACATACCTTTATACATTTTATTCCTTTTTGAGTCTTTGTTGAAGAAAATCACTTGAGTTAACACTTATCTGAATAAAAATGCAAACTGTCACTTTTCACTAAGAATATTATTTAACATTTTTGCAGTTAACAGTTACTTTTTTAAATCTCAGATTTATCTTTTTTAACAGTGATATGAAATTCACATTAGTGTTTTATTTTTCTTTCGATTAAATAGTTAAGCGCGCTATCCAGGTTATATTTACATAGTCACAGCTAACTGGCAATAAAACAGTTTATTTATCGTCGGTAATGGTTGCCAGTATGACTTACGCCCCCAACCCCCTGCAATGGTTTGTTATTTTAGGTTGTAAGGGGACAGTGCAAGACACAGAAAGGATACCAAATCCAAAGACTCTCATGCTGTTTTCCATGCTCAGTGTAAAATAGCACTCATACATGGGACCTCAGTTTAACGTCTCAACCGAAAGATAATTAGTAATGTTAGTGGAGAAGAGGGGGATCGAACTCGCGACCCCTGGCTTACCAGTCCAACTATATAAACAGTTTAAGCGCTCTGTCACATAGTCACAGCGGTGTCTGTAATTAAAGTTAATCCTCACTGCAACCTTCCCTGACATTCTGGTTTCTTCGAAATGTTACTGTTTATAACTTAGGTCGCTACTTTCGTTTTTTACACATGTACTTCTAATGGCGGATATGTCTGTATATTAGGGCAAGTCGAATTTCTCAATTATACTTCGATGCTCAATGTTTGACGTCATAAGGTTTAAAAGTGTGCGATGTTTTCGGTGGTTTTGTGGGAATAAGAGTAAAGTAACAACACAATTTTGTTTGCTGTTCATTATACTTGATTATTTCAGTACCCAGAAGAGGACTGTCTCATCAGAAGCATTTTTTTTCGCGTTATATAACGCTTTACTGATAATAACAAAGCAAGTTTATATGGGAAACGTAGGGAAGCGTGTAGAGACATGACAGATGTGACTTTAATGACATTGTTAGAATGCTCTAACGTCGGTTTATTTTGAATTAAGCTGAAAAAAGAGTAGAGTTAAAAGAATTCAGTCAAAATCAGTAGTATGTATTATGCGCCAGAAATCTATGACATTCAGTGTGGCATAAATACTTTAGAAACACTATGCGTTTTGCTTTGTCTGCAATAATTTGACATATTTTGTTCAGAAAATTGAATGAATTATGGAAATAAATATATTTTCATCTAATTTCATTATTATAATAACAAAGCAACAAAGAAGAAAGATATTCAGAAAATAAGAATCTATACTGTCAAAAAAACTTATCTGCCGATTTGTGGGGAAAAATGCAGATTTTTGTACAATTCTGTTGTATTATCTGAAACAAGTATATATAGGCATATCAAGCTGACGTTTATTTTAGGACACAGCTTCATAATATTTGCGAAAAATGGCAAAAATCAGCAAAATGACCGGAGTGTTTACTTCTAAAAATGAAAAACTTTTTCTTCTTGAAAAACTTACACGGTAATGTACCTGTCACAAAAATACACAGTCATATATTTTTGTTAACACACCCAATAAAAATATTTGGCAGCGCTAAAAAACAATCCATTAGACAACATCGTGATTGCATGTTCTTGTCATTTAATTCTGAAAGAACCCTAGAAATAACCCCAGGTTCGGCAGTCCCCAATGAACGATACAGCGGTTTTTATAACCCCGGGTTCAGCAGTCCCCAATGAATGATACAGCGGTTTTTACTACTCCGAGTTCAGCAGCCCCCAATGAATGATACAGCGGTTTTTGGGGGCCGAAGCTTTCGCCCACCAAAGGTGTAACTATGCTGGCCAAAATTTTCACGAAAAATCGGGGCATTTCACATTAGATTTTAAAGAAATAGGAATCTTACGCATCAAAATAGTTCAATAATTTTATCGGAAATGGATTGAAAACGTTAACAAATGATGGTTTTTGTTCATTTTTGATAAAGGTACTTTATTGTGTGTTCTTTTTAGTTTTCAAATGAGACCAAAAAAATCGAACACTTTATATCGAAACAAAGTGATTACGCGCATTGATTGCTCGATATGATATCATTTCTTACGGCCATTTTGAATCGTGCAGCTGATTGTGAAAGAGAAAATAAAGGCAAAGTAGTCTTTTAGATTTTTTTTTAAGCAGATTATTATTTTCAGACATGTTTGAGAAAATCAAACAGTTTTGTCCTTAAACGCTTATTCTGAATGTCACGTATTGCTGTCGATATTTGAAAGTAGGTCAACCTTCATTGAAGGCTTTGAACATCCGTATTGGGGCCAATTACATTTTATAACAAAATAAACAAGATGTTGCATATTTAAGATATGGAAATATCGAGACCATCTTCATGGTTCTGAATGTTTCAATAGGCGAATTAAATATTGTCGACAATTTTCCTGCATATTGCATCATTTTTGCAAAAACATTCACGTGATTAAATACTTTCGTGTTTATAGATCAGCCATTCAAAACGCCGAATTTTGATCAATGGGAATTTCGGAAGTTGTGTTGTATTCTGTAAGGAAGGAAGGAGAATTTTCATGAGGTTTGTGCCTTTTCTGCATAACAACGTTTAAACAAGTAGTTCTTTTAGACTGTACATTGTACTGAAGTGAAGTTCTGCGTAATGATAATTTGGAATCCCCGATGGGCGACGTGGAAGTATCAGAATTGTCAATAGTGAGTCGAAATCTGCAAGCCTCCTCACCTAAAGATATTTTACGAAGAAAGGCAGTAGAAACCCATTAGAATTTTATGTTGTTTTGACTTCTCTTTCATTATGATATACATATAGATCCGTTCATTTTTATTGTCTTTGTTCTAAAAATAGTACGCTCTCAGATGTTTCGGCCGAAAAACATTTGTGCCCGAGTTGGTGAAGTTAAATATTTGTGATAAAAGACAGAAGACGAAACAACTTTATTTATTCTCTTAATTTAGAAAAAGCGTGATGAGGACTGCAACTCAAAGTCAGTTGAACCATATGAGTTTTGAATTTTGCTACCCTCAAACGCACAGAGACACGGCTCATTGACCAAACATTATATACTACTATAATAAATATTTAAACAGTTGTATATATACTGTTTGGTCAATGAGCTGTCCCTGTCCTCAAAAGTAGTGTTCATTGAACAAAAAACTACAGAGAACTCTATATACATTTAGGTTTATTTATCGTACCAATTGCGCATATGACTGATGCATCCTGCACAGGTTAGTTATTTTCTGTTTTGGGGGATAGTGCAAGATATTGAAAGCATCCTGTACCAGTTACACTCATGGTTCTTTCCATGCACCAATACCTGGGACATTGGTTTAACATCTCATCTGAAAGACAGTTTTTTTGAGTGTAGAAGCAGGGGCAACAAGCTTGCTACCTCTGGATTACAAGTCCGTGCATTACCACTGGACCATGATGATGCCAGGTCCATGTAATTATTCAATGATTTCGTTTTAAAACTAAAAACTATTGTAAAAAATTGTATTTTTTTCCCGTCAATGGAGTTGTTGAGAGTACATATTAATTAATTACTACAATTTCCATAAGTATTAAAACATTTTTTTTTCTAAAGATTTAAGTACATTTCTGTACGCCGTTCCCTGCAAAAACCAATTGGAAAGAGATGCTTAATGTAAAAGTGAAGAAAATTAGATGTAAAAGCACATAATTAGGTCCAAGAAATGATAATTATGTTCTTACTACAGCTTCATTGACAAATTTGTCTCATATTTCAATATAACTATACTTATTTCTCTGAAGTTGCATAAAATTAGTTTTCAGAGCTGCAAACAAATAAATTAACTTACCAAACACTGTAAGATAACCCAATTTAAGGAAGATTGTTATTCTTTAGTAACATGTGTATCAGTCAGTGCTGATAAACATTATTCGTAAATAAATGACTTGCAAGTTGAAGTGTTAATACTCAAAATATATGAAAATAACAACTTTAATTCACAAAACAAGATTGTATCGGATCCTTTCTATTTGCTCATATATTTTAATTCAGGCACTAAAGATAAAGGAAATTTTTATTTATTCTTCATATATTGATCACCATAAAAAAGCACCTTTTCCTGCATAGGATAAATTATTGTTTTTTTTACTTGACATCGTCTTTGAAATTATCATGTGTTTTCTGTTTTTTGTATAATTATATTCGTAGTTATCTCGAAATTTGTGAAATTGAAAAAACTGGGGCCAAAACGCCCATTTGTTGTTTTGCAAGAATGGGTTGAAGAAATTCAGGAAGTCAACAGCTAAATGATTTTACAAGGTTGACTTTTTAGCTCACCTGTCACATAGTGACAAGGTGAGCTTTTGTGATCGCAATTTGTCCGGCGTCCGTCCGTCCGTCGTCCGTCCGTAAACTTTTACTTAAAACGACATCTTCTCATATACCGCTTAGCCAATTTCATCCAAACTTCCCATGAATGTTTCTTGGGTGGTCCCCTTTGAAAATTGTTCAAAGAATTGAATTCCATGCAGAACTCTGGTTGCTATGGCAACTTAAAGGAAAAACGTTGAAAATCTTCTTGTCTGAAACCACAAGGCCTAGAGCTTAGATATTTGGCATTTAGCACCCTCTAATGGAACTCTACAAAAATTGTTCAAATTATTTCCCTGGGGTCAAAATTGGCCCCGTCCCAGGGGTCACTTCCTTTTACATAGACTTATATAGGAAATCTTTAAACATCTTCTTCTCAGAAACCACAGTGCCTACAGCTTTGATGTTTGGTATGTAGCATTGTCTAGTGGATGTCTACCAAGTTTGTTCAAATTATGTCCCCTGGGTCAAAATTGGCCACGCCCCAGGGTTCTCTTGGTTTACATATAGTTATATAGGAAAAACATGAAAAATCATTTTTCTCCCAAACCAATAGGACTAGACCTTAGATATTTGGTGTGGAGTATTGTGTAGATAACCTTTACCAGTATTGTTTATATGTTGGCCCTGGGGTCAAAATTGGCCCTGCCCGGGGGGCCCTTAATATGTAAAAAAGGAAATCTTGAAAAAAATCTTCTTCTCAGACACCACAATGCCTACAGCTTAGATATTTGGTATGTAGCATTGTCTAGTAGATGTCTACCAAGTTTGTTCAAATCATGTCCCCTGGGTCAAAATTGGCCACGCCCCAGGGTTCTCTTGGTTTACATATAGTTATATAGGAAAAACATGAAAAATCATTTTTCTCCAAAACTAATAGGACTAACTTTAGATTTGGTGTGGAGTATTGTGTCAAGAACCTTTACCAGTATTGTTTATATGTTGGCCCTGGGGTCAAAATTGGCCCCGCCCGAGGGGGCCCTTAATATGTTAAAAAGGCAATCTTTAAAAATCTTCTTACTGGAAACCTCAATGCCTACAGATCAGATATTTGGTATGTAGCATTGTCTAGTGGATGTCTACCAAGTTTGTTCAAATTATGTCCCATGGGTCAAAATTGGCCATGCCCCAGGGTTCTCTTGGTTTACATATAGTTATATAAAAAAAAACATGAAAAATCATTTTTCTCCAAAACTAATAGGACTAGACCTTAGATATTTGGTGTGGAGTATTGTGTAAAGAACTTTTACCAGAATTGTTTATATGTTGGCCCTGGGGTAAAAATTTGCCCCGCCCCTGGGGCCCTTAATATGTAAAAAAGGCAATCTTTAAAAATCTTCTTACTGGAAACCTCAATGCCTACAGCTTTGATATTTGGTATGTAGCAAAGTCTAGTGATTGTCTACCAAGTTTGTTCAAATTATGTTCCCTGGGTCAAAATTGGCCACGCCCCAGGGTTCTCTTGGTTTACATATAGTTATATAGGAAAAACATTAAAAGTCATTTTTCTCCGAAACTCATAGGACTTGACCTTAGATATTTTGTGTGGAGTATTGTGTAGATAACCTTTACCAGTATTGTTTATATGTTGGCCCTGGTGTCAAAATTGGCCCCGCCCCGGGGGCCCTTAATATGTAAAAAAGGCAATCTTTAAAAATCTTCTTACTGGAAATCTCAATGCCTACAGCTTAGATATTTGGTATGTAGCATTGTCTAGTAGATGTTTACCATGTTTGTTCAAATTATGTCCCCTGGGTCAAAATTGGCCACGCCCCAGGGTTCTCTTGTTTTACATTGATTTATATAGGAAAAACATGAAAAATAATTTTTCTCCAAAACAAATAGGTGTAAACCTTAGATATTTGGTGTTGAGTATTGTGTAAAGAACCTTTACCAATACTGTTTAAATGTTGGCCCTTTGGTCAAAATTTGCCCCGCCCCGGGGGCCCTTAATATGTTAAAAAGGAAATCTTTAAAAATCTTCTTGTTTGAAACCACAAGGCCTTGAATTTTAAAATTTGGCACGAAGCAAGCTTTATCAAGCTTTTTCAAATTATTTGATTAGGTTAAAGGTCACGGAGGCTAAAAATGGATTTATCTACTGTACCTCATAAAGCCTTCGGTTATAGACCAATATCTTTGATATTCAGTATATAGGTTCCTTGCATGGACCTCTACCCATGGGTAGGGCTTGAGGTCACTGGGTCAAGGTCACCATAGCTTATAATAGATATTTCTACTTTCTGTCATAGAGCCTTTATTTATTGACTGATATTTTACATATTTGGTTTGTAGGCACTTATATATTTTCAATTAAAAAATAATACTGCTTAACAGCAAACCTACAGCCAAAGTACTCAGGTGAGCGATCCAGGGCCATCATGGCCCTCTTGTTTAAGATAAAACAGTGTAAACACTTGTGATAGTATGTGAGATGGTTGCTAGTCATCATATCACCAGTTGCCTTCCACTTGTGCTTTGTATTATTTGGCTCTTTGACATATAGGGATCACTTTTCCGTCATCTGTACGTCTGTCTGTCTGTCCGTCCGTCACAAAAATTGTCCGGACTACTCTTCAAAAACTACTGATGCGATTTCATCCAAACTTTATAGGAATGATCAGTACCAAGTCTAGTTGTGCATGTCATCGACATTTTCAAGTTCAATGATTTTCGTCAGAGTTATGGCCCTTTTAGGATTTTTATTTTTAAATTTTGTCCGGACTACTCCTCCTATACTACCAATGCAATTTGAAATGTTACAGGATTGAACGGTACCTCAAGTACTTGCGCATATTTAACTTGTTTTTCGGTTAAATGATTTTGGCTGAGCTATGGCCCTTGTATAAAAAAGGCGTTTTGGCCCGTTAAAAATTTTTGTGTCGCCTGCTACACAGTAACTGCGACATGATACAAAGTAGCCGCGTCATAAAGGGATCACTTCTCGGTCGTCTGTCTGGCTGTCCGTACGTCACAAAACTACTGGTGCAATTTCATCCAAACTTTACAGGAATTATCAGTGCCAAATCTAGTTGTGTATATCATCGGCATTTTCCAGTTCAATGATTTTTGTCAGAGTTATGCCCCTTTAATGATTTTTTTTTTATTTTTAAAGTTTGTCCGGACTACATCTCTTATACTACTATTGCAATCTGAATGAAATGTTACAGGATTGATCGGTTCCTCAATTTACATTACCAATAAACCTTCCAGTAAACCCTCAATACAGCTGCTTATCATCAGGCTATCATCAGGCGACACATGTGATCACTGATCGCTCTTTTGTTAACCCTAAATATGGTAACTGTAAGTATGTGCTTGCTGTGCAGCTGAAATATTCTGATATTCTTAACCTTTAAACCCCAAAGATTACTAAAGAACAAAAATTGACGCTGAAATTATAGAATATTACTATTATTTATCATTTTTACTCACGTTCCAGATGAGCTTCATTCTAAAGATAGTCAACAAAGGAAGTGGACCAAATGCCAGTAAGAGTAAAGGTACTTGCACAAGCCACTCACTACAAGGGCGCTGATGGAAGTGATAGACTGCACGGTCACTTTCATTGTATGTGACGGAGCCATATGCTGTACAGTGTCTTGTTAAATAATGGTGTGACACTTTACATGGATTCATTATTTTCTATTTTCATTTCTTTACATTAAAAGATACTAGTAAATTTTCATGTGATTTAAAATTATATTTATATTTCGATTGTATTTAGTTTATGTCGCTAGGCCATTTGTCGTGATACTATGTGAATGCTAAATAAACAATATATATAACTAAATAAACAATATATATAACTGAATAAACAATATATATAACTAAATAAACAATATTTATATAACTTCATAAACAATCGATATAACTAAATATTATACATAGCTACTCTGAGAGGAACAGGTAAGAATTATCATCAGTTTCAATCATAGGTAATCATCCAATGTACGCCATTTTGAAAAAATAGGTGACTAATTTTTGGCACCTGGGTGACATTTTTCCTTGTACCATACTGCCCTTACATTCATGCCTAGTTTTGACGATTCGTATTAATCTCGGCTAGGAATCCGAGACAATTTAAAATTTCTTTTACCATTTATTATCAACCTTTTTATGTGCTTATAATTCATGTTTTATTATTTATTCATTATCACAATCATTATTAGAACGTGCACTAGCATTTCTTTGTATAATGTTGTTTCTTAGCTAAAAGTAATACTAACCTCATTCCTTTGTGTTCATTTAAGAAATCATAAGCTCTATTGGTTCTTCTTTCTATTCACCTAGATATGTGAAGCCATTGTTTACAGGCCTTGAAAGTTAATTGAGAAACATCTCCGTTACTATGACATTGACCTAAACAATGGCACATAGTCATTATGTACACCATACACTGGAACAGGGGTGGCATGCACTACTCTTTTTTGTGTCGCCTGCTACAAATTAGCCGCGACATATAGGGATCACTTCTCCGCCGTCTGTCTGTCCGTCCGTCACAAAACTTGTCAGAACTACTCGTCAGTACTACTGATGCGATTTCTACCAAACTTTACAGGAATGATCAATACCAAATCTAGTTGTGCATATCGTCGGCATTTTCCAGTTCAATGATTTTTGTCAGAGTTATGGCCCTTTTAGGATTTTTATTTTTAAAGTTTGTCCGGACTACTTCTCTTATACTACTAATGCAATTTGAATGAAATGTTACAAGATTGATCGGTACCTCAAGTACATGCGCATGACTAACAGGTTTTTTGGTTGAATAGTTTTTGGCTGAGTTATGGCCCTTGAATAAAAAATGCATTTTAGCCTACAAACTTTCCAATCACCTCTCAATACTATCATCAGGCGAAAAATGTGATCACTGATCGCCCTTGTTTCAACTGCATGTCTCTCTTTTTTATATCGTTGCCACGAGATACTATCTCGAGGGAACAACTAAGCATGTCAAGGCAACCAATTTTTAAGTCGTGGGAACGAGAGAAAAAGAAAGAGAGAGTGTAATTCTTTGAAAAAAATGTTTTGCATAGCAAAAGAGAGGAGCGCAGTGAAAAAACGAAAAACAATAGTGTTAGAAAAAAGTAAACGTGCAATAAAAAAAAGAGTAATACATGCTAGCTATGTCGACGGAACGACTTACTAACTCGTGGGAACGAGAAAACAAGATATTGCGCTACTCTTTCTTTTCAATGCAATACTTAAAAATGCACCTCTTTTTTGTGTCGTTCCTACGAAATACTAACTCGAAAGATGGACATAGTATGTCGTGGTAAGGAATTACTAAGTCGTGGAAACGAGTTAGCTATGTCGTTCCCACGAGTTAGTAAGTCGTTCCTTCGACATAGCTAGCATGCACTATCGTGTCTTATTGCACTATTCTTTTTTCTAACAGAACTTGCAGTACTTTTTTAATAAGACTCTACTTCTCTTTCTTTTTGTCTCTTTTTTTGTCTTACGACTTAGTAACTCGTCACAACGACATCCGTGTCAAAACGGCCCATTTTACAAAAGGCCTGCGTGTCAAAACGACCTAATTATAAAACGGCCCACAAATCCAGACTCTATCAAAATCTAATTTTGGAACCAATTGATTGTTTTTAATATCATACTGCTGTAAGGGATATTGATCTATAATTCTGTATGAACTTTGTAATTGTGTAACCGTTCACTAATCAAATACAAAGGTGTGATAATCAATGGTAAATCTGTTTAAACAATCATTGGTTTCACTGTCAAAGAACTGATGTAAATTCATTAAATATCTTTACCAAATTTCATATTTAAAGATAATTAAATAAACAGTCTTGCTGTGCTAATTTTTATATTTCATTTATTCTTTAAGATTTAATTTTAACATATAATTTTTGTAAAATTTCAATATTTCTGTGTATTTCGCTGGTTAGGTATTTTTTAAATAAATTTCATTGTACTCGTATATTAAACCTGGAACGGTAATTGTTACATGGGGATGAATATATAGAACATATACCAGTAGTCTCACATTTTCCTCGTTTAAATTCTGCATACTAAAGGCGATGAATGGATCAAATATTCACACAATCACGCTGGAGCCGACACTGCACTCCACAGTCGACATCGAAAATTAAATAAGCTCTTTCCAGAATGTGAAAATATTTCATGGAATTTAGCATCTTGTTTATCACAACTAAATGCAAAACTGTTGCTTTTTGGACATATGATTCAATGAAACTGGCCGGTGAATAAGGATTTTCAAGTTACACCAAATGAAAGGGTATCATCGTGCACTAGACATATTATTCTAACATTGTATTGTTCCGTTGTTTTTAATTTAGCCTTCTGATATTTGTTAAGAAGACATAGATGTCGCACAATACATAATCAAAATGTTGTTATATAATGAGTGAGTGAGTAAGTGAGTGAGGGAGTGAGATGCTCAAAGGACAGTTAGCAGTGACTTATCCTAACAAAGGCGACATGCCACGCTGTGTTTGATGTAATCGTAAGACACTGCGAAAGGTTACTCATCAGTGTAATGCTTGTTGACCTAATATCCTTTGACCTGCTAAATACCCTTCTGAAACTAGAAATTTGTTTTTAAAAAGCTAGTTAATTAAGTTTTAAAATGGAATGTTGTACCGTTGACAAACGAAGTGTTCTGGTGCATTGTGACATGACATGACAAGACACGTAACGTAACGTAACGTAACGGTACGCAACGCATCTGAACACAACACAACATAACACGTCACGTAACGCAACGCAACGCAACGCAACTGAAAACAACACATCATAATATAACATAACATAACATATAGTTTATTCGACATTAAACTCAATCTAATTCATAGTCGTTGATTAGTGAAGAATGGTAAATCTGCATGTTCCTGAGTAAACAGATAATGTGTGAAAAGGCGTTAAATGAACAATGCATAATAGTAAACAACAATAAAATTTATAAAAATCTTATGTCGCTAGTTCGTAAGGTAATTGACTTCCACATCGTTCGCTGATGCATAAAAAGATATTTTTAATATCGAAGTTCTAGTTGGATTTGTAAAAACTCATCAAAACTAAATTGCATAACCGCAATCAAACCCCGAACAACGACCGAAAGAACGAATAAATGAATTTCTTACCACAGGCCAGTTTTGAGTCAATTTTAAGTTCATTAATTCTTTCACCTGACTGGTACGCAGCACTCTTCTGAAGACGATATTGAATCAAATAAAGATGAAAAGCGGCAATAGCGAAATATGAGTCTCGGGGAAAAAAAACTCGATTATCAAACCGACACTCTACCTACGCTTTAATAGCTTTAATTTAGTTATCTTCTGGACAGTAATAATAGTAATAGTATTAAAACAAAGGATTCCTTTCAATGTTTACTCCAGGAACTGAACACTTACACAGGCAGAATGATTCTGAAAACAATAAGAAGAGAAAAGAAAAGAAAGAAAAGAAAAGAAAGAAAGTTACTGTGTCAAACAATGCATTTCTCCTCAATGACATTTACAGCTACAAGCCGCGAATATTTTTTGACTTTCGTTCTAGACATGTATTAGAAGATATATTTAAGAAAAACACTTTAAAAATGGGGCCTCTAAGTTTGTTTCCTGTCAGACTGGGGTCGATTACTTCAAAATGAATTTCATATACTTTAAATGTT
Source organism: Cyclina sinensis (assembly GCA_012932295.1). Lineage (NCBI taxonomy): Eukaryota > Metazoa > Mollusca > Bivalvia > Venerida > Veneridae > Cyclina > Cyclina sinensis. Next base: position 28,518,478 of record JAAONU010000007.1, on the reverse strand, counting down.
GGAACTGCATTTTTTTCATCATTAACTGTTCAAATCTTTTGTCACTCAGTCGGCAACGCTAAGGGCGACACACTTTGCCTGCTACTCTAAATATTCTCTGAACTGGAGCAGAAGTTGCAGGTATCTGTAAGTACTTAAAAAGCAGGAAATCTTAACTTTTTGTCATTCCAGAATTCTAGTGGGTTTAATGTCACGTGTTCACTAGGTTCAGAAATGTAGGTTGTGGCTTCAGATTCTTTGGATAAAGTTCAATGATGCTTTTGTCTGCATTTTCTTGGGTTAGAAAAAAAAGAATCTTCAGGTTTTTTTTTTACTTTGGGATTTTGCATGGTGGAGAACAGGAATCTGGTATCTGATTAGTTTTATATAACATTTCAAAACATTTTGTGACATCACTTCTGTAATTTCAGATGCTTTTTCAGTCTTAAACCAATCCAGCTGAAATCTTGGTTATAATTCCAATGCTAACTCAAACACTTGATTATTTTCATAGATTTCCATTCTTTTTTTGCATGATGCTTTCAAAGTTGCAACGAATTTTACATTGTATTGCACAGATGGCAATTCCAGTGACTCTTCATTTTTAAGTGTAAAAACTTTTGATTTCACACATAATTAAATATTTCAGCTCAAGCCTCAGACTGAATAAAATATGGTTTTTAACTCAGTAACAATGTGGTAATACAAATCGGATATAACTGAACTCACACTTAGTCCTTGCTCTTGCTCTGCTTAGGAGACAGATTAGGACACAGGTTAAGAGACAGATTAGGAGACAGGTTAGGAGACAGATTAGGAGACAGGTTAAGAGTCAGATTAGGAGACAGGTTAGGAGACAGATTAGGAGACAGGTTAGGAGACAGGTTAAGAGACAGATTAGGAGTCAGGTTAGGAGACAGATTAGGAGACAGGTTAAGAGACTGATTGACAGGTTAAGAGACAGATTAGAGACAGGTTAGGAGACAGATTAGGAGACAGGTTAAGAGACTGATTGACAGGTTAAGAGTCAGATTAGGAGACAGGTTAGGAGACAGATTAGGAGACAGGTTAAGAGACTGATTGACAGGTTAAGAGACAGATTAGGAGACAGGTTAGGAGACAGATTAGGAGACAGGTTAGGAGACATGTTAAGAGACAGATTAAGAGACAGGTTAAAAGACAGATTAGGAGACAGATTAGGAGGGAGGTTAAGAGACAGATAAGGAGACAGGTTAAGAGACAGATTAGGAGACAGGTTAGGAGACAGATTAGGAGACAGGTTAAGAGACAGATTAGGAGACAGATTAGGAGACAGGTTAAGAGACAGATTAGGAGACAGGTTAAGAGACAGATAAAGAGACATGTTAGGAGACAGATTAGGAGACAGGTTAGGAGACAGATTAGGAGACAGGTTAGGAAACAGATGAGGAGACAGGTTAGGAGACAGATTAGGAGACAGGTTAGGAGACAAATTAGGAAACAGGTTAAGAGACAGATTAGAAGACAGGTTAGGAGACAGATTAGGAACATGCAAAGATGGCAACAACATGGCCAAGTTAGATTAATCGAAATGTGATCGAAAGTAATCAACGATTACAGCTGTTTTTCATGCAATGTAATGACTGCGAATACGATAAAACCTATTAAAATTTCCAAAACAGACCGAATACTTTCGATTACATGAAAACATTGTAATTAAATACAAACGATTACGATTGAATTATGACAATTATCCCATGTCTGATTTCTGTACATTGCACTTGCTTTCAATAACATTCATCATTGTGTACGTTATATTACTTCAACAAAGGGAGACGAAAAATGTTGCTAGTTGAAATTATTGTGCCAACACACTGCACTTTTTCTCATCGTCATTTATCAATGTATGAAATATAAACTGAAAAATTTCAATATCTTTTGAATTATGCTCTAGGCAAGCATTCTAAAACCTAGTAAAGGGAGATAATTTAAAAAGGACAAAGAAAAGCAACAACGGTTCTTGCACACTGCACTTTCTCTTAACGCTCTCTAAGTGTGTGAAAGCTTAATAAAAGTCAGAGTAATAGTTCCTTACACTGATAATTATTCTCATCATAAATGAATTTTGTACTGTGTTGATATGCTTTTGATTTAAAGGAAGTTGATAAGTTAATCTGATTTTAATAACCAGCAGAAATTTATTATTTCTTTTTGATTTCATACATAATATAGTATTTTTCTGTTGTGAATACACGCTTCACATAAAGGTCATGATTATTTATTTTGATTTTCTGACCAAATTAATACTTTTCAGTAAACGCTAGAATTTGAAGTACACGATTTTGTAACTTGTTTCCTTTATTAACTTAATTATTCAATTTCCTTATAAGAATTTTGGATTATAGCACGAAATACCTGCATGTTTGCATTTGTCATCTAAATAACTGAATTTAGGTTACAAATCAAACGTAATGGCATCGTTTTAAATTTTAAATGAAAAATACTTCACAATATGCTGACTGACACTGATCAGTGAGCTCAGTTACAACATAGTGCTTTACTTCCCAACCCCGGCGGTAAGGATACAGCAACATTTTTAATATCCTCAGATTTTCGAATGGCCAATAAAAGGGAAAGTCATAAATCAGTCCCAGTTTATATTTCTTACACCCCGAGCATAATAGATCCGAATATACAATTATGAGATTTTATTAGTAACGACTGTATTTATATGATATAGTGTTAGGGCAGAGGTATATACAACATTTTCTTGTTATTTTGCATCCTCTTTTTAAAAGAAAACTTTGATACAAATATTGAAGCCCGTTTTTCGCATAATTTAATTTAATCCGAAATAAAAACACAATCGGCATATATATATAGAAGTTCCTAGAAATATAATTAATCAATACTGATCTTGATTCTCATACAATGGTCGGATATGTCCTCCTGGACAATAACTTCGAGCCCTAGAAAATAGAATTTATTTAAAACGTCGACAGAATTTGTTTAAAAAGAAGACAAATGACAGCAACTCTTTAATGAAATGTAAATTGAACAATAACGCCAAGAGGAAGCTTTATTAATCATCTAAATTAAGAGAAAAGTACCGGAACAATTTCTAACTGGAATTGTCTGCCACAGAATATCACTGAATTACACTGTCAACCGAAATTTAGTCGCAAAAAATGTGCAAAATAAATTCCGATTTGTGTTGAGTAAACATCTTCGAGAAGGATAATGGTTTGAATTATTACAAAAAAATAATTTCACTAATGGGTTAATAGAATTAAATAGCATCAGTTTTTATGGCTGATGCATCGGCTCCAGTGCGAAAGATTTTTTCTAATTACTTTGTCTTGTGAAGACCCTTAAATAAGCAGCTTTATACATCAGAAATAACTCAAAGAAAACTTTTTTTAATCATTACCAAATAAAATGAAGGGCACTATCTGATTAGAAAAAAAGAAAGGACTATGGTTCTAATCCTTATAGCCTTGTTTACAGTGCCATAAGTTTTACAGGGATCCAATCTTGAAGATAATTTGGCTTTTTTATTATATTTGACTTAAAGCAGGGGATGGGTAAATATGTATTAAATAATGTTGAAACTTAACGTGAGCATGTGGTAGTCTACAGTGATTAAACTTAACGTGAGCATGTGGTAGTCTACAGTGATTAAACTTAACGTGAGCATGTGGTAGTCTACAGTGATTAAGTCTGAAGGGAAGGTCCAGACTTCAAACGAGTCGTTATAAAAATCACCAAATCTTACTTTATGCGTTGTATGAAGTTAAATTTAAAATTTTCAAGTTCTAATTTTCATGAATATCTTCTTGCCAAAGATCAAAATTCCTTCACTTAAAGAGACTTCGAAGTTGTATGCACCTTCCTAAGTTATTATTGCCGTTTCACCAAAGTTATGCCAAAGTCGAGTCGGTATCAGGAAGTATGCATATCCAAGCTGACGGACGGCCCTCGATGTACACATGGACACAAAATCAAGAATACAGCACTGTCCACACATTTTGTTAATAGGTGAAATAGTCACTTCTTACCACCATATGTCATATTTACTTATGAATATTTTATGAGGTGAACGATAAACAGACTTACCTGCAAGATACAAGTTTGATGAAATCTTCCTCATTGACTTGGATAAAAACACACAGAAAGAAACGAAATTCCCGAGCAATCCAACGGTAAAAATGATTGGCTGTACATAAATCGTTGTGTATTTGGCAAAATAGAATAATGAAGGTGAGATGTCATCACCGTAGTATTCTGTATAATCTTCCGTTGTTTGATCCGTGAGGTTATCCATAACAGTGTTTCCTTTCTGAGACGTCTGAGACTTTTATTTCCAAAAAACAAAAACAAAAAACCCAAAAAAACAAAACGATATATATTTGTTTTTGTACTTAGTTTTGTTATATAATTATATCACTTACTTGAAAGATTATTATTTTTTGCTTTATAACTTAATCTTTATTCCAAGTCAGGCTTTTTTATTTTCATGTTGAGTTTCGTTGTTTAATGTATCCTTTTTAATCTAAGTCCTAGGATCCGCTTGGTCGTATTATTTCTAGTCTTGAACCAGAAAAGTTCGCTCACTGAAAGCACATATATCAAACTTCAAATTGTATTTGCTTTTCAATGTTAAATCCGAAATTGTTTAAAAAAGGAAATATTTCCGTAACAGGAGTTTACGTGATTATCATAGTTCACTATAATTTGTCTTAAATTTTCTTTAAATTAATTATTGATAATGTACTTCAGGCTCAAGTACTAACTTCCACGATAGAGATGAGAATACCTTGCAACGGTTTCCAATTTATTCTCCCTGATTATTTTATATCCAATAATAGCACTGCCATTAACGGCGAATCTCTGGGAAGCTGTCGTTCTACCGTAAGATTCCGATAAATATTGCCACTGCCAGACTTAGAAAGAAGCTAGGTTATTTTTCCTGTTCATGGTATTGGTCAAAATCCCGTATCTGCAAAAACAATAGATTAGATACATCAGTTAAATTCCAATACGGACGAGCTATTATACATGTAGATTAATTTTGCAATTTTTTTAGAGACATTTCTTTAATCACGGATATTATTAAGTTGGCTGGTCATACCGGCAAGCTTGCGCATTTTACGTTGCTTGTTATCTCGAAGCGTAATGCAACGGCTTCTGGACGCGGCTCCTCTCGAAAACTAGTTATGGTCGGTATGAAATAGCAATAAAATGACATATTATACAACAGAATATACAGTAAATAAATACATAACATAACATCTGAAATATATACAGTAAATAAATACATAACATAACATCTGAAATATATATACCGGTAGTAAATAAATACATAACATAACATCTGAAATATATATAGTAGATTAATACATAACATAACATCTGAAATAAATATATTAAATAAATACATAACATCTAAAATATATATATAGTAAATAAATGCATAACATAACATCTGAAATAAATATAGTAAATAAATACCTAACGTAACATCTGAAATATATGTATCACTCTAACTAAAACTGAAAAAGGAACCTTTTCTCCGTGCATCAGTGAATATAGTCCGCTCTGCATAAGCTTCGTAATTTTCTTAAATTTAATTTAATTTAACCGCCATTTTATTTTATTTTATTCTACTTTTGCATACTTGCTTTATTATGAAACATGTTTGTGGTAAGGTATACTTCAGCGTTGCAATAATAAAAAAGCGCACCAAAACAAGCATATAAGGTTGATTTGATAACACCAGCTGGTGCCTATGGCACATGATGCTTATAAACCTTTTACCTTTTATTAAAATATCCAGAAATATTTGACTACTCTTGGCACATGATGCTTATAAACCTTTTACCTTTTATTAAAATATCCAGAAATATTTGACTACCCTTTCATACTGCCAGGATCAAATTTCCTTTTTTAATGGAAGATGACAGACAGCATAGTAATTTATCTTAAATTTGCTAACTTAGCAGAAAATATGCAGTATTGGTAAGACGAAATTGAGAAATTAGTGTCATAAGGAACAAGAATCATGTACTTTGCATTTCAAAAGTTAATTCCTATATCACCTAACACAATTTAAAATGGAAGAACTAGCACTGTTAATAGCTTTGTCCAGGTTGTTGACCTATCGATATGATAAATAATCCGATAGCATTCTTTCAGGCTCCGGTCAAGATCAGCACTAGCACATCAAGTTTTAGTTTTATCTGTATTTCTGTGTTATGTAACTGTCACATCAACGATGCCTAAATGCTTGTCTTATTCACATGTTGCTAGCCTGTTATCTCAGCATTAACATTCGACATCGGCAGAAGTAAATGTTACGCTAGATGAATATCATGACATTCAACATTTGAATTTTTGATTCATTTGCTGTTGGTGTTATGCTAGCACAACATTCGATATTCACATTTTGAATTCAAAGTTAACCTTGCCAATATTTTAGCAATTTTATAGACATATGAAAATAAAAATATTTTTCGCAGAACTTGTACTATAACGATGTGCGGATTAGTCAAATGACAGCTTGTAACATAAAATGTTTTACGTATGAATACATAATTCTGAATCCAATTCAAAATTTTGTCAATTCATGTAAAGTATGAGACCCTTATAAGAAGTTATATAACTTTACCTTTACAATTTTTCAACTTTCACTGAATTCAGTTTTCTCACCATAACTTTCAAAATTCATAGGAATCAAAATTAGAAATGCCTAATGCCGTGCTAGCATAAAATTGACTTAGCTGCCTCTGTCGAATGTCTACCGTTGAGGTAACAAATTTCTTTCGGCCTATGTAAAATATCGAATGTTGAGCTAACTTTACACACATATTATTGTCATAAACTTTATGTCGAGTATGTTAATGTATTGGTCAGTAAGCGAATTTTATTATGTTTGTGCTGGACTGAGTCAAAATTAGTTTATTTTAACCTACAATAACGGATGATGATTTTTAGGTAGTCGTCAGAGTTTTTAGTTACATGCCGTCTTTCCGTTTATGTTTTGCGCGGGGCTTTGTTGCTCCAAGATTCTGAAAGTTTTGATGCTTCGACAGTAACTGAAATGTATGTATTTTAAAAGTTCCACTCCCAATCTGTTGTTATAAACCATTGCTTTCAGGATTGATTGTCATATTATAGTAAATATGTATTTCTTTGAACCGTTATAATTCGTTCCATAAAATCTCGTAACTTTGTAATTTCATCAATACTTACAAAGATTTGTGTTATTATTGTGTGTAGAAATTTAATGCGAGTCTTTCTTTCTAATTAACAAAATTGTTAAATAGCAGTCTTGTAGGTTTATGGACTTGTAATTTCTTTTTCTTTATTTTTCTCTTGGTAGTCTTTACCACGCTCACTTGCACGTTTTCGCATGAGTAAATGGTTATCTGGCTGTACCACGACTTTGTTGTTACTTAGTCCTATGAGGCAGCAGAGTAAAGAATTTCACTTCGTCATAGTACAGCATCAGCATTTACAGAATTCTGCCTTCACATCCGGTCCATGTCATCTCGACCAAGGCGAGTACGAAAACTCACACAGAAGCCATTGGAACATTATACAGTGAAAGTAGAAGAGTTTGAGAGGAAACTCGCGCAGCAGTGGAGAGTTTTATCAGACGTGTTTGAAGAAAATGATAATTTAGGATCAAACACTAATCTTCTGACTTTGAAATCAGTCAAGGTAACTGTTGTTCAAAATTAAGAAAAAAGAAGTTATTAGATATCAACATGAAAATACTACAAGAACAAAAAGAAGCAACTTTAGCGGTAGCTGAACTTGATCCTTCTGAACATTCAGGCAGTAACCATGATAATGACCTTCTATCTATTCCTGTAGACGATCCAAAGTTACGAACTGTTGATTATGTTAAGTGTGTACAAGATACAAGTGCACTTAATCCTACTGTTAATTCATTCACTCCAAGGTCAGCAGTTGTGGATTCCGTGCCAGCCAGTGATTTTACTAAATATTTACTGAAGAAGGATATTCTTATGTCGCGCTAAGTTACGTTTAATGAACAACAAGAAAATTATCTTTCCTGGAAGACAACATTTAAATCAGTTGTTTAAGAAATTGGAGCGTCTTCACTTAAAGAAATGGATTTATTAATCAAGACATTGGGTGTCAACTCTAGGAAGCAAGCAATTTCGTCGAAATCTGCTTATGTTCACGACCCAGAAGAAGGATTGACAAAGATCTAGGACAGACTTGATGAGCGAATTGGCTCGGCAGAAAATGTTTATCATTCAACATTAAAGAAACTAAAATCATTTCAAAGAATCACAATAAAGGATCAGACAAGCTTGTACGATTTATCCGATCTTCTGTCAGAAATTGAAGGTTTAAAAACAGATCCCAGATATGCGACAAGTTTGTCTTTTTATGATTCTGCTGTTGGTGTGATTCCAATCGTTAATAAGTTACCAGCCAATTTACAAGAAAAATAGACGACAAAGGCTTCCAGCTATAAAGAACATCATGGAGTGCATTTTCCCCCCTTTGAAGTTTTTTCACAGTTCATTAGGGATCAAAGCAGGATAAGGAACGACCTAAGTTTCCTTTGTGATTCAGTTAGTCAAAGAAGTTCTACATTAAATAATACAGTTAAGAGAGGTGAAATGTCTGTCAGGAAGACGGAGATAGAACAGCAAAGATGTCCAATCCATAATACCAATGGTCATTCATTGGAAAATTGTCGAGCTTTCAAAGTGAAGAGCTTAGTTGAAAAGAGGAAAGTACTAAGTGATAATAAATTTGTTTTAGGTGTCTTTCAAGTAGCCATATTGCACGTGATTGCAAAAATCAATTAAGTTGTAGTGTGTGTCATAGTAAGTTTCATTGTACAGCAATGCACGTTGATTCAGTGGCAAAAGACAGTGGCGACACAGACAAGTCCAGACAGAAGAAGACAGAAGGTGCTTCTACAAGTTCTAGATGCTATGGTGGGGAGGAAAAGAGAGAAAAGACAGATGTTTTTAGTGCTTGTACTGAAATATGTGGAAATGAGACTGGGAAATCTTGTGCTAAAACTGTACTTGTAAATATTTTTACAACAAATGACCCTAGTAACATTGTCAAATGCTATGCTATTTTAGATGAACAGAGCCACAGGTCACTTGTCAAACCAGAACTTTTCTCTTTGTTAGCAATCAAAGGTGAAAGTTGTCAGTATACTCTAAGATCATGCTCTGGTTCTGTTGCTACGTCAGGCCGTAGAGCCAATAACTGTGTTGTGAGGTCACTTGATGGGTCTGTAGAGTATGTTTTGCCAACTCTTATAGAGTGTTCAGAAATACCTAATGACAAAAGTGAGATATGTACTCCAAGTAACGCTAGGTGTTTTGATCATTTGACAAGTATTGCTGAATTCATACCAGATATTGATGACAATGTTGATGTTTTGTTGCTTATTGGTAGAGATGTGATTGAGGCTCATCATGTAATTGACCAGATTGTTGGCCCACAAGGTACACCGTTTGCTCAGCGCTTAGGTCTAGGATGGGTAGTTATTGGAGAGCTATGCTTAGGTCAGATTCATGCTCGAAATGCTGTTTATGTCCACAAAACACACATACTGAAAGATGGATGTACATCTTTGTTTGAACCTTGTAGTAGTTCCAGTTTATCGGTCGAAGACCTAATCTTTATTAAGACTCCTGATGATGATAAAGTATCGTTATCAGTTGATGACTATGAATTTTTCAGTGTTATGAATGATCAGTTTCAAAAAGATACTGATGGAAGCTGGGTAGCCCCTCTTCCACTTCGCCCATCTCGACCTCGTTTACCTAGTAATCGAGTTCAGGCCATTAAAAGAGCCAACACTCTGGTCAAGAGTCTTCAGAAGAACTCTGTTAAGAAACTACATTTTTTTTATTTAATGGGTAAACTTTTGAGTAATGGCCATGCAGAGAGGGCTCCGCCCTTAGGTGTTGATAAAGAGCATTGGTATTTGTCGATATTTGGTGTATATCACCCAAAGAAACAAAATCAGCTACGAGTAGTTTTTGACTCGTCAGCTGTTTATCAGGCCATCTCATTAAATTCAGTCCTCCTACAAGGCCCAGACCTTACTAATAGTTTATTAGGGGTACTTATGCGTTTTAGAAAAGACTTGCTGTACTTGCAGATATTGAACAGATGTTCTATTCTTTCACTGTGCACGAAAAACATAGGAATCTACGATTTTTTTGGTACCTAGATAATGATTATTCAAAGCAGTTAGTAGAATACAGAATGTGCAAACATGTGTTTGGCAATAGCCCTTCTCCAGCTATTGATACGTTTGGTCTCCGCAAGTCTGTAGAGGATTCTGACCCAGATGTGCAGAATTTTGTCACTAAAGATTTTTACGTTGATGACGGCTTGTCCTCACATACTTCTGCTCAAACTGCAGTAGATTTGGTAAAACGAACTCAGTTTGTTCTAAGTAAAAGCAAGTTACGCCTTCACAAGATAGCTTCGAATGACCCAGAGGTTATGAAGTCCTTTCCCCCTGAAGATTAAGCGAAGGATTTGAAAGATTTAGATTTAGATAACAGTCTTTTATCATGTCAGCGTAGTTTGGGTTTAGTATGGGATATAAGTGAAGACGAATTTTTGTTCAAATATGAAATGTTAAATCAGGCTGTCACTAAGATGGGGAATTCTGTCCTCAGTCCATAGTACGTTTGACCCTTTGGGTTTCCTAGCACCCGTTATCTTTCAGGGAAGGTTAATTCTTAGAGAGTTAATGCCCTTGAAAGTGGACTGGGATGACTGCGTACCTGCAGAGATTATCAAAAAAAATGAGAAATGGAAGTGTAACCTTAGTGACCTTAGGATAGTCCGTATACATAGATGTTATCTTGATAGCTCACTCAGTCTTGCATCGATGGACGAGCTGCGTATCTTTTCAGATGCTTCAGTGCTAGGAATATCTGCCATGGTTTATGTAGTAGGTTACATAGAAGGAAAACGACATGTTGGGTTTGTTGTGGGAAAGAGTAAACTTGCACCAGAAAAAGGCCATACTATCCCAAGGCTAGAGCTTTGTGCAGCTGTCTTGGCTGTTGATTTGTTATGCCCCCATTGAAGATGAGGGGGCATATAGTTTTGCAAATGTCGGTCGGTCGGTCGGTCCGTCGGTAAACACTTCGTTTCCGATCAATAACTAGAGAACGCTTTGACCTAGGTTCACCAAACTTGGTATGCTGGTTGGACATCGCCATTAAATGACCCCTATTAATTTTGAGGTCATTAGGTAAAAGGTCAAGATCACAGAGACTTTCATCCTTAAAACGGTTTCCGATCAATAACTAGAGAACACTTTGACTTAGGTTCACCAAACTTGGTATGCTGGTTGGTCATCACCAGTAGATAACCCCTATTGATTTTGAGTTCATTAGGTCAAAGGTCAAGGCCACAGGGACCTTGATCCTAAAAACGGTTTCTGATCAAAAACTAGAGAACGCTTTAGCCCAACCACAAGCAATTAGATGCTGCTGGGGGGGCATGTATGTTTTACAAACATTTCTTGTTTAAATCTGCTTCGGAACATTTAGACATGCAGTTAGATGACATTAAGTTTTAAACCGATAGCAAGGTTGTTTTGGGTTATATTTGTAACCAGTCAAAAAGATTCTATATGTATGTCAGCAATCGTGTTCAAAAGATAATTCATATTACTAACCCATCTCAATTGAACTATGTTCCATCTGAGCTTAACCCTGCAGACATCGGAATCAGGGGAGCAACTGTTAGGCAACTTGTTGAAAGCTCCTGGTTAAAGGGTCCATGTTTTTTGTTGAAAGAAACTGTGTCTGAACCTGAGCAGTTTCCCCTTCTAAATCCCGAGTCTGATCTTGAGGTTCGTAAGGAAGTCAAGGTCAAAGTAACAGATGTCAAGGATCAAGGTGTAGATCAAGGTTTCTTTGAAAAGTTTTCATCCTGGCAAAGTTTACTACGTGCTGTTTCTAACCTTAAGCATATAGCAATTTCCTGTTATAGGAACCTTCCATTGAAGGGTTGGCATATTTGTTCTTTGTCGAAAAGTGTAGCTGCTCGTCAAGAAGCTACCCTTGAGATACAGCGTATTGTTCAGTGTGAAGTTTATGCAGAAGAGTCAAAGGTTTTGTCCCATGGCTTGCCCATCAGTAGGAGAAGTAGGATTTTTTCTCTTAATCTAGTACTGAATTGTGATGATTTAACATGCGTCGGTGGGCGCCTCAGTAGAAGTGAACTTCCCATGTCAGAGAAAAACCCTCTCATCTTACCTGGTAATCATCCTGTTTCTAAACTCTTAGTGCAGCACTACCATGGCTTAGTCCATCACCAAGGCCGTCATTTCACAGAGGGAACCTTGAGGTCAGCAGGGTTTTTGATCACTGGAGCTAAGCGTCTTGTCTATCTTGTCATTCATAACTGTATTATTTGTAAAAAGTTAAGAGGCTCATTTGCTAGCCAGAAAATGTCAGACTTACCTCTTGAAAGAGTTGAGCAGGTTTCTCCCTTCAGTTACGTTGGGGTGGATATCTTTGGTCCTTGGCAAATTGTTTCTAGGCGCACTAGGGGAGGTAACGCAGCATCTAAGCGTTGGGCAGTTCTTTTCACGTGTTTAACCATTAGGGCAGTGCATATCGAGGTAATTGAGGATATGTCATCCTCTGCATTTATAAATGCTCTTAGAAGATTTGTGTCTGTGGTGGCAAGGTTAAACTTTACTGTTCTGATCGTGGAACTAACTTTGTAGGTGCTGTTGACAGTATTGGAATTGAAGCAATTAATGTAGAAGATGAGATTACCGAGAACTACTTGCAAAGGTCTGGTTCAGTTTGGGTGTTCAATTCTCTCGGAACTTGGGAGAGAATGATTGGCATAGCTCGCAGAATTTTAGATTCAATGTTAGCAAACGTCAAGACTTTGACACACGATGATCTTGTTACACTGATGGCAGAAGTTTCTGCCATGATCAATTCTCGCCCTATTGTACCCTTGTCATATGATCCTGAGGCGTCGGAAGTACTGAGTCCCACTACACTATTAACGCTTAAACTAGATTGTGAAAAAAACCCTACTGGTTCCATGGATATTAAGGATTTGTATAGGGTTCAGTGGAAACAAGTGCAACATTTGGCTAGTCAGTTTTAGTTTCGCTGGCAGAAGCAATACCTTCAATCTTTACAGAGTAGAAGAAAATGGAATCAGAAGCAAGAATCTCTTAAGGTTGGTGATGTCGTTTTAATGACAGATACCGACTTAGTACGCAGTAGTTGGCCCTTAGGTAGAATCTCGCGTGTTTTCCCTAGTAAAGATGGGAAAGTGAGAAAGGTTGAAGTTTGTGTTATCAAGGAAGGGAAGAAATTATTTTATACCAGACCTGTCACTGAGTTAGTTTAACTTGTTGGAAAATAAGTAGCAGTATGACATATAAAGAAAGAAATGAGGAACATACAGACTGATTTATTACTACTCTTGCAGTAACTATGTGCTTTGAGTATCAATGTTATTGTCATAGTGATTTAAACTTACAAGCCTTTGAATCAGTTTTGAATAAATTGGCATATGAAGATTAAAAATTGTTTACATTTACTAATACAAAGTTTGATATAAACTCTAGTTGCCTTCTAGTCTGTCTTTTGACCATAAAAATAAAATAGAAAGTTCTAGTCGAATTTAGAATAAGATTTGAAAGTTAACTTTAAATTGTAAGTAAATATAGATTTACTTTGTTTATGTAAGTTGTTTTTAAAGTGAAACTACTGTTGAAGAGTGTTATTTTGTAATAACAGGTGGGGAGTGTGCTGGACTGAGTCAAAATTAGTTCATTTTAACCTACAGTAACGGATGATGATTTTTAGGTAGTCGTCAGAGTTTTTAGTTACATGCCGTCTTTCCGTTTATGTTTTGCGCGGGGCTTTGTTGCTCCAAGATTCTGAAAGTTTTGATGCTTCGACAGTCACTGAAATGTATGTATTTTAAAAGTTCTACTCCCAATCTGTTGTTATAAACCATTGCTTGCAGGATTGATTGTTATATTATAGTAAATATGTATTTCTTTGAACCGTTATAATTCGTTCCATAAAATCTCGTAACTTTGTAATTTCATCAATACTTACAAAGATTTGTGTTATTATTGTATGTAGAAATTTAATGCGAGTCTTTCCTTCTAATTAACAAAATTGTTAAATAGCAGTCTTGTGGGTTTATGGACTTGTAATTTCTTTTTCTTTATTTTTCTCTTTGTAGTCTTTATCACGCTCACTTGCACGTTTTCGCATGAGTAAATGGTTTTCTGGCTGTACCACGACTTTGCTGACGGACGTATATTGGAACTGCCCTGCGATGCTTTTTTGCTTGTTATGTTTTGTTCTCAGTTGTCATTTGTTTTGTTTTTTATTACCGTGAATGAATACAGGCTTTATTACTGTAGTTTTTATGACCAGACCAAACAAAAGAGCGATTTTGAGTCGTTTGTTTCTTTGCTTGATAGATTTGTTTAGTTCGGCGAAGTTTGAAATTGATATTTGTCATATCTTTAAAGTCTGATAGAAAAAGTTTTTCATATTGTCTGTATTTTGTTATTATATAGTTTGTTTCTTAAAACAGACATCTAAACCGATGGTTACACCCCTGTTACTTTATTAAGTCTAGCGAGGTTTTAAAGTTATGACTTGTCATCTTAATTTAATCGATACATATTGTCTACATTTTGAGGGTTGAGAAAGTTCATTACATCCCACTTCCTTCATGTTACAGATGTAGAAACACAAATGCAATGTTAATATGAGAGCTTAGCTTAAATTATAAGCGATATTGCTTATAATCTGTCTGCTATATTAATAAAAGTAATGTGATTATCTAACATGACATTGGAATTGCTCGTTACTGATTTTTTATAATTTTGCGCTCTAATGACAGTTATTTATTTGGAAGAGGATATTTGTTTGTTTTGGTGTAAGATCGATATTTATACAATCGATTAACAATATAAGCATCTGATTTTCACAAGATGAAATTAATTTCGATCTTTCACATAATACGAACAAAATTACTTTTTATCTATGCACTGTTTTGTGGAAATTATCTAAAACAGGGTTCTTGGAAAAACATATTTTGTCCCCACATTTTCGCCTTACAATCTTGCAACCTGTCAGCACGTGCACTGAGGCTGTGACATGGGTAAAAATAGCATTTTGTAATCAACAAATTATATTATTTTTGTTTCAAGTAGACAGTTGAAATAACCAATAAAGGACTGAATATCCGTCGTAATATTCAGTGAGGTAGTTCTTCTGGTTCGTTTGATTTATTTCAAAATTATTTCTGACAGGTCTTAAATCACATCGACATTGGTATTTACTTGTTAGGACGGATTATATTTTATTGCTAAAGTTTTGTTATTACATCGGGTACATTATATCGAGATACGCGGCATAAACTGTCGGATTACATTAATAATCAAATCGTTAAAGACCTGAAAGACTGTCGGCGGGACAGGAGGCTGTTGCACTCATGTTGCTTCTCGTTTAGAATCAAGAAATTCTTAAAATCAGCAGAATGTTAGTTTTTAATGTACGTGTTAGCATTAACATTTTAAATAGCCATCGTATGAAACTAATTCAATCATTCATTTATTTGTCTTTTACTTCGCTCAGCGATATTTGTTGTACTGATACATTATTATTATTATTATTATTGTCATTATTGTAAGGATAATTTACTGGAGACATTAAGGCAGAAAAGTAGCACGAAAGAAAAAAAAACATACAAACAAGTTAAACGTGTGTTCATTGCTTTCTGCCATTTTACTTCCCAATTTCTACAGAGTTGCAATTACATCATAGTGGTCTGGTCAATCCGTTGCCTTTAGAAATACAATATTATTATTTAAGATTCTTTTTTATTTGCTTTTCTCAGTAAATGTTCGTGATATTTGTTGTTGTTGTTATTGTTTTCTGAAGTATCTACTTCGAAACAAACAAAATAAAAGACATCTAAAATTCGTTGGCAGCACAGACAGAGTTTAATCCGCATTCTGTTTTGACCCGGTAACTATCAAAACAAGAACATGTCAATTATCATGGACTAGTTAGTTCTGTTTTCACACTGGCAAAGCATGCCTAGCATGATAGTCGATGTTTAATTAATATATGCAATGTAAAATATGCGCGAAATGTGTATTTCTAACAAGGTGCATCTTTGTTACTGTTTTCGTACTCTCAGTGGCGATGAAAAAAAAGAGGTTATTAAGCAAAATTTCGGTTGCTGTGCTACATAAAGAAAACTTTAAAAATCTTGTCTCTGAAACTACGAATCTTTGGGATTTGATACTTGGCATACAGGTTCACCTACAGCTCTGCTACAAAGATTGTTCAAATTATGTTCCTGGGGTAATAAATGGCCCCGCCCTGAGGGTCACTTAATTAAATAAAAGCTTATAAAGGGAAAACTTTGAAAATCTTCTTTAGTGAAACCACAAGGCCTAGGGCTAAGTTTGTTTGCATGAGCTTCATCTAAAAGTAGTCCTTTACATTGGTTTTTCAAATAATGTTTCTGTGGTCAAAATTGACCCCACCCAAGGGGTCACTTTATTTTTGTAAAGACTTGCATAGAAAAACAAAATCTTCTTGTCAGTAACCACAAGGCCTTGTGTTAAGATATTTGATGTATAACATGGCCTGGAAGACACCTACCAAGTTTGTTTAAATCTTGGACATGTGGTCAAAATTGGCTCTGTCCCTGGGTCACCAAGGCTAAAAAAGAGCCTTAATTTATAGCTTTGATATTTGGTATATAGGCATCTTGCATGAATCTCTGCCATTCACTTGGGTCAAGGTCAACGTCATCGAGGCTAAAATGGATTTTGTAGTTTTCCCCGCAGAGTCTTCATTTATTGGTAAGGTATGTAGGTAAACTGCAAGAACCTCTACCCTTAGGTGGAGTTTGAGTTCACTGGGTTAAGGTCAAGGTCACTGAGGCTAAAATTAGATTTTTCTACTTTTTGTTTTAGGGCCTTTATTCATTGATTGATATATTGACATATTATAGTCTTATATGGACATCTGGACGTATGGGTGTTTTGTCCAGTTCACTGACTGCAAAAAAATGGCACAAATGATCAAGGTTTATTACTTATGCTAAATATTAGGGATGGCAAAATATGTTCATTTTAGCATTCAAATGTTCGGATCGTTTTGCATTCGAACGTTCGAATAACTCATACTCAATAATTACGAAGAAACTTCATTAAACTTCTCGACCAAACTCGGCGCGGCGTTTACTTCCCTTTCAGTAAGTAAATCGAAAGTAAATCAACAGTGTTTTTTTTTTTTTCAAGTTACTTTTTAAAAATTTCCAGGCATGTTTAATCGATGCAGTTCCAGTTATATCTTTTACTCGATGAGATCAGAATAAGAATGTTTCTAATTCATTGGCGCAAGGTGTATTTCTCGGTATCCCGTATCCTTGGGTAAATTCCATTCGATTTAAATCTATAATTAGGCGGTCGAAAAGAAATTGAGACCAAGCGCAAGGTACGGATGTATCGTTTACATTTTGACTGATTATTAACGATACGGATGTAAACTGGCCAGTATAAAGTAAAATCGGGGTTTTAGCCAATAAGTGACTGACACGTCCGTGTATCTATTTTCTTCCTGTGACAATCATTCTGTCTCAAAGTTTGTCCCCTAACTTGACACTCTGATGGACATACAAGTATATTTTGTCTATCCATTGTTTCTTAAAGCACAGGCCATTAACATTAGACGACGCATGTTTACGGTCGTCTGACCAGAGGTGTTAAAGCAACAATAGGTGTGAATTCACCTGCCTACAACGCCTTTCTTACTTCTTAACACTTTATGATTTCATTTTTAATGAAGATAAAAAAGAGTTTTTTCCCGACCATTCGAATGCCAAAAATACATTCGTCATCGGGTCCGAACGTTCGAACGTTCACTTACATCCCTACTAAATCTTCTTTCTTCAACAAATCATCTAAAAACCTGACAACGTGACATGCAATTCATTATTTTTTAATCCCCTTCCGCAGAGCGGGAAGGGGATTATAGGAATGGCCTCCGTCTGTCAGTCCGTCCATCCCTGTGTCCGTCCGTCCGTCTGTCCGTTCGTAACACTTTCGTGTCCGCTTCATAACTTTTAAACCGCTGAAAAATTTTTGAAATAACTTTGCACAAGTGATCACCATTATGAGACGATGTGCAGAGCGCAAAAATTAGGTTGCTACCCCCAAGGTCATGGTCACAAATAAAGATCAAGTGTTAAAAAGTCTACATTTCGTGTCCGCTCCATAACTTTTAAAACGCTGAAAATTTTTTGAAATAACTTGGCACAAGTGATCACCATTATAAGACGATGTGCAGAGCGCAATAATTGGGTTGCTTCCCACAAGGTCAAGGTCACAGTTAAAGGTCAAATATCCACATTTCACGTCTTCTGTATAACTTACTAACTTGGCTTATGAAAAGTTCTTTTATTACTTTGCACCAGTGATCACCACTATGACACAATGTGCAAAACCGAACATCTGTCCCTCTGTCCGTCCGTCTGTCCGTCCGTAACACTTTCGTGTCCGCTCCATAACTTTTAAACTGCTGATTTTTTTAAAAATAACTTGGCACAAGTGATCACCTTTATGAGACAATGTGCAGAGTGCAATTATAGGGTTGCTACGCCCGAGGTCAAGGTCACACATAAAGGTAAAGTGTTAAAAAGTCTTCATTTCGTTTCCACTCCATAACTTTTAAACAGCTGACAATTTTTTGAAATAACTTTGCACAAGTGATCACCATTATGAGACGATGTGCAGAGCACAATAATTTGGTTGCTACCATAAAGGTCAAGGTCACACTTAAAAGTCAAGTGTTAAAAGTCTACATTTCGTGTCCGCTCCATAACTTTTAAACCATTAAAAAAAATTAAAATAACTTGGCACAAGTGATCACCATTATGAGACGATGTGCAGAGCACAATAATTGGGTTGCTACCCACAAGGTCAAGGTCACAGTTAAAGGTCAAATATCCACATTTCACGTCTGCTCTATAACTTACTAACTTGGCTTACAAAAAGTTTTTTAATTACTTTGCATAAATGATCACCACTATGACACGATGTGCAGAACCCAACTTCCAGGTTGCTACCCCCAAGGTCAAGCTTAAATGGTCTCCATAACTTTTTGACTTTATAGAAGATTTTAAATAACTTGGCACAAATAATTACTATCATGAGACTATGTGCTTATAATATGCAAGGCACAACATCAAGGTCATGGTTTGTTAAAGGTCAAGAAGTACATATTCATGTCTGCTGCGGAAGGGGATTTGGCTGTCCTTCAGACTGCCTTGTTTCATTGGGAGTGAACCTAGTGTAAAGCAGAAGTGTATGAAGCACTTTCCATGTTATTATGCTCCACAAATGCTAGATACAATGATTGAGGACCCAGTTAGAAAAACAATAAAGATGTACAACATAACTAAATTAAGTTAACAACATTTAAATTGAGTTTTTATTTTTGTGTTAACTCATCACTCATTTGCCGTCACTTGTTGTCGGCCAGATGTGATTGTTTAGGCTCAAAAACATTTATTAATGTAATCGTATTAATGTATCTTGAGCTAGAAATTGATCTTACATCATTTCTAGGTTTAAGTAGAGCTAAAATATTTCTTAACCGGTGCACCAAAAACCATTACAATTATATTCTATTAAAATATAAAAAATTACATTGAATAAATGACAGTTATTTTAGAAACGTCACAGTAACAGCATACGATTTTGTTTGAGAAAGCACTGTCTTTAAGAGCTGGTATGATTTACTTTTATTGGCGGTATGAAATTGTGCTGCGTAACACTTACACTAGTTGTCAGCAAGTCGCTTACAGAAGAAAATATACTGTGAGACTTGCACACTTTTGAAACGATGGTAACACTTCTATCGTTGGCTTTAAATGTCATAACAACTTCCAGACCTAATGGAGCAGATTACATCGACAGGACAGTTGCGGAGATGAATCCAAAGACGTGTCTTACTTTTCTGTATGGGTCTATAGGGAACTGTTGCTTTATCTCGTAGAGGAATGTGATTCAGCTGCAAGACCTAGGCTGAACCAGTCGATTAAAGTTAAAGCAAACTTATTTGGATTTTGACACTACCGGACAGCGTTCTGACGTCACGGGTAATTTCATTGCACGTGGTATTACGAGGTATCTAAATGGAGTGCTGAAGAGTTAAAAACTTCCTCTAGACCATATCTGGTATCCGATACTGGTCATAAGCACGCTTCATCCTTTTATCATGTTTCATTTACGTGTGCAGTATGCAAAGCAACTACGTATCCGACACAAACAAGTTTTGATGGTGTCATTATGTCTTCCCCATGTGGTGGGTGTGTGTGTGTGTGAGGGGAGAACATTTTGATTTTGTACTGACCATTTGCATGGATGTCTGGATGTCTGTATGTATCAGTGTATGTCACAAAGTTTGTCAGCTCAACTCCTCTTACATTCATCATCAGTTTTTAATGAAACCTTACAGAAAGGTGTAGTACCTAGTATTGTTGTCCATATTGCCACATAGAGCACAAAAATAGAAATATTTTGTTAACACTCTAGAGGTTACATTTTCAGCCGAAATAATCTAGAAATTTGTCAGAAAGGTTGCTTTGACGATTTCTAGGTAAACTTCGAATATGGATCATCTGGGGTCAAAAACTAGATCATAGAGCCCAAATATGGAAAAACCTTGTTAACATTCTAGAGGTAACATTTTCAGTCCAAATGTCCTTGAAATTTGTCAGAAAGGTTGTTTCTTTGATTTCTAGTTCAAATTTGGATATGGGTCATCTGGGTTTAAAAGCTAGGTCACATGGCCCAAATATGTAAAAACCTTTTTAACACTCCAGAGGTTACATTTTCCGTCCAAATATCCTGGAAATTTGTCAGACAAGTTTTTTTATGATTTCTAGCTCAAGTTGGAGTATAGGTTATCTTGGGGTCAAAAACTAGGTCACAGAGCCCAAATATGGAAAAACCTTGTTAACACCTTAGAGGTAACATCTTAATTCCAAATAACCTGGAAATTTGTCAGAAAGCTTACTTCTATGGTTTCTAGCTCAAGTTCGAATATGGGTCATCTGGAGTCGAAAACTAGGTCAGAGAGCCCAAATATCGAAAAACTTTGTAAACACTCTAGAGGCTACATTTTCAGTCCAAATATCCTGGAAATTTGTCAGAAAGGTTGTTTTGATGATTTGTAGCTTAAGTTTGGATATGAGTTATCTGGAGTCCAAAACAAGGTCACAGAGCCCAAATATGGAAAAACCTTGTTAACACTCTAGAGGCTACTTTTTCAGCCCAAATATCCTGGAAATTTGTCAGAGAGATTGTTTTGATAATTTCTAGCTCAAGTTCGAATATGGGACATCTAGGTTAAAAAACTAGGTCACAGAGCCCAACTATGGAAAAACCTTGTTAACAACTCTAGAGGTAACACTTTCAGTACAAATAACCTTGAAATTTGTCAGAGAGATTGTTTCAATAATTTCTAGGTCAAGTTTAAATATGGGTCATCTGGGGTCAATTAACCAGGTCCATAGCAACTTTGTTAAAAGCAGTCGTACTCAGGTGAGCGATACAGGGCCATCATGGTCCTCTTGTTTGACAACACATCAAGTTCAACACTCCTAAGCTACATGTAATTTATCATTCTTAGTTATTTACATATTAAGCAGTAATATGTTTTTAACGGCATAATGAAGGTAGACAAATAACTAAAAAAGTCGGAAATTTAAATTACCTTATTTTTTCAGTCAAACGATGATAGCTAATTCAAAGGTGATGCTAAGATTAATATTGCCAAAATTACTTACAAAGATTTGAATACCTGGATTCTAGACAAAATAATATTATACAGGTGCGATGATAGAAATAAGTCAGACTGACCGTCAAACTGTATTATTTTGACTGACTTCCATAACCAGTTTTTTATTGAGAATAAAGAGTTAGAGCCCGACAGCTGACACAATCTCACGTGTGCACAATTTGCAGGTTCTTGTAGAGAGTCGACCCTGGGCAGCTTCTTCCTTCTGGTATGCTTTTGAAAAACAAACGCTTTATCCAAGTTAGAAGGTGATTTTTTCCGCGTAATAAAACAATGCACGAACTATATTTTAGTTTAAGAATTTTACATTGACTGAGAAACAAATTCTACAACATGCTTTCGCCGTCCGTTGTACTTGCGCAGACGTTTTAAACATAATTATGTATGTCAAGAATGGCCATTTGCTGCAAGTAGAATTTTGTCCAGTGATTACAATATAGTTCCATCTATTATTTCTCAGTTAATATTTTTTATTTTTATATTTTTGGCAATAATTTCATTTATTGCTGACATAATGCATATGTGTAAAACATCTGCTCATGCTCAACGGAAAGCGGAAACACCGAGAAACGAGATAACGACAATAACAAACTCTGTCGTATCGGCGTGTTGATTTTTCGTGATAGTAACGGCGCCCAAGGACACGCCAGAACGCAAAGACGATATTTAAACGCTCCGATACGCCAAAAGAAGGTCACCTGAACGATACATTTTACTGTCATCTTGGCATTGTTTCGCGTCCGGGAAGAACTCTAGAAGAACTCCCGGTGTATAAGCAATGAATTATACATGCTACATACAAGTCACGAGACTCAAAAGGGAAGAAATTTGTACCTTTTTTATGGAAATGACAGCATCACAAAGTTACTCTTTAAAATTTTAAAACACTATCAACATTTCCACAATGGCACACTGACCACTGAATGTTGCATTCTGGCCATGGATTATTTAGAAAGGTCCACTATGAGACAACATATTCTCAATTGTACACGTAACTGATCACACACCATGTCAAACATATGCCAATTTAAAATACGCAGTAAAACATTTCAAACAGAAATACAGAAATTAATTGATAATGGCCTTTAATAAAGATGTATACATAATCAAACAAGAACTGTCACTGGAAATTGACATATGCCCCCGAAATGTAGCTTTGAAATGAAACTGGTGTAAATATATAATTGAATATGCCTGTGGAAAAGAGATCAGACAAAAATAGAGCATGAACTGAAGGTAAATGGTAAAATAATGTTTTTCTGCTTCAGATTCTTATATGAAGGTTGAAGACATAATTATTCAATGAAATAGAAAGCTGTGAGATTGGTCTTGAAAACTAACGATATTGTTTTATTCCCAACCTCTACTGATGTTTTATATATAATAAAATCCCCTAAGTGCTCATAACCCTGACAAAAATAATCCGAGCAGAAACTCCTGACGATATGCACAACTAGGCTTGGTGACAAACATTCCTATTAAGTTTCAATGAAATCCTCCAAGCGATTTTGGAGATGAAGTGTGGACAAGACTTTAATATAAAAATTAGAGTAAAACAAATGACTAAGTGCCCATAACTCTCCCAAAAATAAACGAGCGGAATCTCCTGACAATATGCACAACAAGGCTTAGTGACAAACACTCCTGTTAAGTTTCAATGAAATCCCTCAAGCGGTTTTAGAGATAAAGCGAGGACAAGATTTAGAGTAAAACAAATGACTAAGTAACCATAACTCTGCCAAAAATAAATCGAGCGGAATCTCCTGACGATATGCACAACTAGACTTGGTGACAAACACTCCTATTAAGTTTCAGTGAAATCCCTCAAGCGGTTTTGAGATGAAGCGAGGACAAGATTTTACAGGACAGACAGACAGACGGATGGACAGACGTACGGCCGGACGGATGGACGGACAGACAGTGCGATTACTATATGCCTCCCTTTAGGGGCATAAAAAGGCGATTATTGCACCATGCGTCAAATCACTAGAGCCTGATGACTTCAACATCGCTGTAGGAAAAGCTTGATAAATCTTAAAGACTTATTGTTTTCTGAACAAGAAAAGAGAGCAACAAGAGCTGTCACTGGAAATTGACATATGCCCCCGAAACGTAGTTTTGAATTGAAACTCGTGTAATATATAATTGAATATGCCTGTGGAAAAGAGATCAGACAAAAAATAGAGCATGAACTGAAAGTAAATAGTAAAGTAATGTTTTTTTCTGCTTCAGATTCTAATATGAAGGTTGAAGACATAATTATTCAATGGAATAGAAAGCTGTGAGTTTGGTCTTGAATATGAACAATACTGTTTTATTCCCAACCCCTACTTGTGTTTTATATATAACAAGGCTTGGTGACAAACATTCTAGTTTCAATAAAATCCCCCAAGCAGTTTTCGAGATGAAGCTTGGACAAGATTGTAATACAGAGGTTATAGTAAACAAGACCTGTCCACAGACAGCACGCTCCACTTTTCGCAGTGCTGGATAATAAATTATAAGCCAAGTCAAACAAGAGGCCCAAAGGAAAAAAATATTTGAGTATTTGAGTGGGGGAGAGCAAGTAGCTAGTCATATAAGATGAAGACAAATTTGGGGGGGGGGGGGGGTAACGTGGTGGGGAGGTAAGAGAGGGGGTCCCCATGCATTTGGGAGTCAAGTACCTTTGTATTTAAAAAAAATAATGGAAAAAAAAATAGTTTATAAAAAATGTTAATTTCAAAGCTTAAGAATTTTAAAAAAAAAATTTCCGGGGTGGGGGAGGGGGGATGGGTAAAGTAACTTCGTACCAACATATTTAAAAAAAATCTTTTTTTTTTGGGGGGGGGAGGAGGGGAGGTTAATGCCCGGGGGGAGGAGTCAAGTCACTTCTTACCTACATATTAAAAAAAAGTCAAGTACCTACATATTTAAAAAAAAAAGATAATTATAATGAAAAAAAATTACGCAGGGGGGGGTAATGCCAGGGCTGGGGGGTCCCCAAGCAGAGGGGAGGTTGGAGGAGGGAGGGGGGAAGTACTTACCCATCCTATGTAAGTTAAAGTTTATTTCTAGGCTTAAGAAGTTTTTTCCTTATATATAAGTATAAACAAAATCAAGTGACCCCTGGGGTGGGGCTAATTTTGATCCCCAGGGACATGGGTACCAACAATCTTTGCAGGGTTCTTGAATATCTTTGACACTTTTTGAGAAATGGACATTAACAAAAAGGTTAACCAAGAAATTTTAAGTTGAAAAAAGGGGCATAACTTTGCAAAAATTTGAGGGTTATCTGTCCTTGAGAAATGATGACGCATATAGAAAGTGAACATGTATTCCTAATTTGAAGTAAATGGCTTTGATAGTTTCTGAGAAATGTACCTTAACAAAAAGATTAACTGACGCCAACGAGGAGGTCATGACAATAGCTCCACTTTTTTCTTCAAAAAGTGGAACTAAAAATGACTAAGGGTCCATAACACTGTCAAAAACAATCCGACCAGAAACTCCTGACGATATGCACAGCTAGGTTTGGTGACAAACATTTCTGTGTAGTTTCAATGAAATGCTCCAGTGATTTTGGAGATGAAGCGTGGACAAGATTTTAATATAGAAGTAAGAGTAAAAAAAGACTAAGTGATCATAACTCTGCCAAAAATAAATCGAACGGAATCTTCTGACAATATGCACAACTAGACTTGGTGACAAACACTCCTATTAAGTTTCAATGAAATCCCTCATGAGGTTTTGGAGATGAAGCGAGGACAAGATTTTACAGGACAGACGGACTGACGGACGGACGGACGGACAGACAGTGCGATTACTATATGCCTCCCTTCGGGGCCATAAAAATGATGATAGACTTATTTCAGAGATTCGTAATATTGGTATCGTCGTAACTTGTGATAAATCTACGACAAAACGTGTTGCTTACGTCTGGTCTGATGTCTTGTTTTCATCTTGTACGTAAACATGTCCATAAAGTTAACGGTGAACACATATTGAAAATGTTTTTACACGCTGCATTCTTTTCGAAAATATACTGTATAACACTAGATCTAGTAATTCATGATAATATTATAATTATTATAGAAATGAAAAAAAAAATGCAAGTACCAACTCATCCCGGAAAAAAAGCAAGCAGAAAGAGAAATGATTTGTGTCTAGTGATGGGGTGGTGGTAATGATTTGAACCAGCATGATACAGGTACTCTCATTGCTACACACTAAACATCAAAACACTAGACCTTATTGTTTTTGAGTTCAATAAATTTTTTTGCATGACGAAGACTACTCAGTGACCATTATAGCTCGACTTTCTTCTTCGAAAACAGATGAGCTAATAAGTAGAAAGTAATCAGCGAATGGGATTTATATAAGTTGCAAGAACTTGTTCCCCAAGCGCTGTAAAATTTAAAAAAAGCAGACTTAACATTAAATAATAATAAGTTTTGAAATATACTGATCATGTCTTCATTATTATATCTATTACTTGCACATTGTGATTGATGACCATTCACATTTATATGATTTGAATGACATGGAATGCTCAAGATGTTAAGGTATGCTTTATAAGTGCAATAGTTTTTCAGATATGTTGGACATTGAATGTTAAATTGAAACAAGTGATCGAAATATCATAACTGTTGATTTCTGTCGCAATTCACACATGGTAGAAACAGAAAATGCCCAGCCCTCTGGTTGAAAAGTCGGTATTTGTCAACATCCGTTAATTGAATATATGAATATTAACAAACTTTCTTTTCAAGTCGGTGCATATTGATTTCACGTGTTATATACCTTATTCACCAGCTGTTGCATTATTTGTGTAATATACATTGTATTCAGTAGCAATCTGTGTTGTGTGTCATTCTTCGGTTGTTAATAAAACAGTCGTTTTTTTACGTTTGTGAGGATAACTCCAAATTCGGCTTTATAAATAAAGTTCTGGTGAGATATTAACATATATATTTTATGAATTCACTGCCTTACAGGAAGGTTCGGTATTCAAGTTATAGACTGAATCCAGATTGGATAAAATAATAGTGTATACAAGCAAATTGAACTAAAACGGTTTCCTGTCATTATTTTTTGGATAAGGAAGTAGTTGCCAAGGAGAACAAAGTTGTGGTCCACAAATTCATGGACCGGATATGTTTACTCACAAAATGGCGTACATTTATTGTTAAATCACATTATACAGCTTGTACATACAAAGGTTTAAATACAGCTGGTTACAAGTTGTTTGTTGCCTGTTTATATCGAATGACTGTCATCAGATCACGTGATTAGCCGATAAGGCCTTACATATTCCGTCGTCTGTTTAACATCTTATTGAGACCTAAGCCTAAAAAATGTTTTAATACAAATAAAAGAAAAGGATTTTAACTTCTGTCATTATCAAATATGAGTCGACATACACAAACGTTCACGATCTTTGATATTCCTGCAGATGTTTCCAAATGCTTCTAACATTTTCTTACACTGGTATTATGACTTGAAGAAATTGAAATTTTTTTAAATGTCCAACAAAAGACGATCAACGCAAATAGGGTTATTTGGTTCACTGAAACGCTTTTGTTAACCTAATTTTGAGGAAAAAATTTGACTTCTACTACAAAATAAAGTAAGGTTAGTTCGCCAGTTACATGGAGTTATTTAAAAACAATTTATGGTTTGCAATACCTTCCTTTTTCTGGTCTAAATCAGACTAGATCCGCTAAAAGTTTATGGTCAACTTTACTTTCGTATCAATTATGCCTTTTAAAAGTATGAAAATCGAGTGAACGAATGTGTGAAACAGAAAAATATATGTATAAAAACCGTAGTATTTTAAGCACAAGGTTGCCATGGTAAACTTGTATGATCGGCCCTGGAAGACCTTTGTTTCGTAATTCGTCAGAAATTTACTGCAAATGGCGTTTCCTCCTAAGACATTTGATAGAGGTTAACCTAACAGAGAAATTTGTTGCATAAACCTTTATTAATGTTTAATTTTTCATTCCTTACAAAAATATGGTTCCTATGATTTTCTTTGTACTATGTGAGATATTTTACACTCCTATACTTCTTGGATAGTTTTCATTGTACCACGTTAGATATTTTACCTTTTCATTGTACAATGCAGAGTTTTTACATTGTTTTGTACTATGTGAACTATTTTACATTCTTTGCACCATTTTAAATATCTTAAATTCTTTCTTTTTCTTTGAATCACGTCAGAACCTTCACTCCTTTTTTTACAGTTTTCTATGTACCGTTTTCGATATTTGACATTTCTGTAGTTAACATTTTCTTTGAAATATATGTAAAAAGAAATTTTCTACAATACCGTGTTAACGAACATATCATGTTTATTGTAGGTACATCATTGGTTACAGTTATTCTTTATATGTGAGATGTAACGTTTCGGAAGAGTAAGAAATGTCAAAGTTCCACGTAGTATCGGAGAAAATAGTGAAGCTTAATGTTGGGGGCACATTTTACACGTCAACAATGACAACACTGTCGAAGGTAAGAGTCAGATGACTTGTGTCCAGATACAAACATTATTTGCTCAAAAGGACAATGAGGGACATTCCTGACAACAAATTATCTCCCTTCCTCAGATAAAATCAAAGGTAGACCAAATAGCACATTGGTCCTTTCAGTTGGAATCCTCTGACTTTATCCTTGTTTCTTATTGTGATGGTCTTGACTTTTAGTTGTGAAAATTGTCACTTATAAATTAAATAAAAAGTTAGGATTATCAAAACACAAAGATAATGGTGTTAACAAAACATGTTGCTAAACTTAATGTGTAATTTGACTACCACTGTTGCAAAAAATTAGGCTTAATTATCACCATACCAAAAGAGAAAATAGCGATAAAAGCAGAGGAATCCAAATGGAAGGACCAACGTAATATTAGAGAGTATTCAGGGTAGATAATCCACTAATGTCCCCCATTAAAACAATCGAGTAGTTTTGATAAAGAAAACCGCTTCTATCATATATAAATAGTTCGTATGAAACGTATCTTTAGTTAGATTCTTAAGATAAGGACATCGAGACATGAAACAACAAGCTCATGTTTCTAATACAACAAACAACAACAATCGGCGAGGATATATATGTGCTTACCATCGACATATCTGTGCTGTATTTCAGATTCCAGGAAGTCATTTGTGTAGAATTATGACTGGGGAATTACCTTGTCCTAGAGATGAGAAAGGAAGTTATTTTATTGATCGAGACGGACAGATATTCAGGTATTTGTTATTATGCTCTCCACCCGCCTTCGAAGAAGGGGGAGTATATTGTATTGCAGATGTTGATCGGTCAGTCGGTAGACCACTTCGTTTCCGATCGCTTGAGCACAGAGCCTTGCAATTTGCTAGATGTGTTGAGCATGATGTGTAGATTACCGCATTGTGTTTCGGTCTATAGGGACAACAGCACCCAGGACTTTCAAACTTTACAACTTTACAGAATGGTTTGGCATGATGAGTATTTTTAGAGCCTTAGAGTCAAAGATCAAGATCACAATCAATTCTTGAGAATGAAAAAATCCAGGAATTTAAAACCTAGTCCAGCTTTATGCGCATAAGCAGGGCATCAGTGTCATTCTGACAGGGCATCAGTGTCATTGTAACAGCTACTGTCTATCTGCAATTGGCAGTTTTACACATTTCCTTCCGCTTTTATGTGGCACAGAACATTAAAAAATAATAAAAACAAGGCATTTGTCCACAAACCATACGGTCATCATGCGAAATAATTCAAAATTTCCTCTAAAATGCAAAATGTTTTGTGGCTTCGCATCTCTCTCTCTCTCTCTCTCTCTCTCTCTATCTTCAAATAAAGCTACTATTTAATCTGGATTTGTATCATATTCGGAATGACTAAACAAACTTTTTCAACCAACGCATTTACATCATTAAAGAAGACAAAAAATATCAGTTTGCATTATAAAATACAAAATGTCACTGAAGCTTACATTCCTCGAGGAGCCCTTCAAGGTTCAATGTTAAAATGGTTCATTTCAAACCTATTTATTTTACATCGTTTGGGAAACAAGTTCTTGCATCTGAGATAAATATCGCCCGATGACTGATTCCTGGGTTCAAACCAGTGAACTCTTGTCGAAAATGTTGCATGCAGAAAGTCACTATACTTTCAAACGTTGATATGACCTCCGGATCGGGAGTCCGGCGCGCTAAATCCTCGACTATGTTTCAGTTACATCATTGACTGCTGCATATTTTTACCTGATTAAAATCAACGAATTGTAGGCGAGTCTTTTGTTGAAATTTTCGTTTCACGTTACGACAGCTTATTAAGTGTGTTGTTGTTGTTGTTTTCTACGACTGTCATTTTATAGACGACAAACAGTTAAATTGTTTTTATCGTTAATATATGCTTACTTTTGCGACTCAACAAAATACTTGTTCAATGTGCATCTTTTGGTAATTTCTTTAGGAAACAAAAGCAAACACAGGAAACAAATCTTCAGTTTGAATGCTTGCTACATTGTGAACAAAGCTGCAAAAAAGCGAAATTCCATAATGTATAAATATTAAAGATAAGGACGGACAGACAAGAACTAGAATTTTATGTCGCCTTGTGTACTTTGGGACTCCAACTGAATTCACGCGACCTATGACCCTCCGCTCTGTAAGAAAACAGTTTAACCATATATTCAAGGAGCTAAGTGATCAGTATTTACAAAATAATTGTTATACTAAATCCTCTGTTATAGAGCTCAAACTTTCTGCTAAAAAAACTTAACATAATATTTCTCTTTTTTTCATCTTGAGGAGTAAACATTTTGCGTTATTATATGATTAAATTAAAGCAATTTTATTGGTGTAGAGGGTCGCTGTTTTGTAATATAACATGCACCCCCGACACACACACAACACACCCTGCTCGTAAATATAATTCACATTTCAATTAAGACACGTACGGTTTTACGTTGTTTGGTTCCTGTTTTTTTTTTCTTTTTAGCTCACCTGAGCACTTTGTGCTCATGGTGAGCTTTTAGGATCGCCCTGTGTCCGTCGTGCGTCAGTGCGTCGTGCGTCAGTGCGTCGCGCGTCGTCAACTTTTGCTTTAAACAACATCTCCTAAATCACTAGGCCAAAGTTAATGAAACTTGCCATATATGTTCCTTGCGTGAAGCTCTTCCAAAGTTATTCAAAGAAATCAATTCCATGCAGAACTCTGGTTGCCATTGCAACCTAAAAGAAAAACTTTAAAACTCTTCTTGTCTGAAACCACAAGGCCTAGAATTTTTAAAATATGGCATGAAGCAAGCTTTGTTAAGCTTTTTCAAATTATTAGATTAGGTTAAAGGTCACGGAAGCTGAAAATAGATTTATCTACTGTACGTCATAGAGCCTTCATTTATAAACCAATATCTTTGATATTCAATATATAGGTTCCTTGCATGGACCTCTACCCATGGGTAGGGTTTGAGGTCACTGGGTCAAGGTCAAGGTCACCATAGCTTATAATAAATAGTTCTACTTTCTGTCAAATAGCCTTTATTTATTGATTGATATTTTACATATTTGGTTTGTAGGCTTTTACATATTTTCAATTAAAAAATGAAATACTGCTTAACAGCAAACCTACAGCCAAAGTACTCAGGTGAGCGATCCAGGGCTATCATGGCCCTCTTGTTTCTTTTTAGCTCACCTGAGCACGAAGTCTAGTGGACCTCTACCAAATTTGTTCAAATTATACCCCTGGGGTCAAATTTGGCCCCGCCCCGGGGGTCAATCGATTTTACATAGGCTTATATAGTGAAACTTTAAAAATCTTCTTGTCTGCAACCACAATGCTATGGGCCTTAAGATTTAGTATGTAGCATTGTCTAGTAAACCTCCACCAAGTTTGTTCAAATTATGCCCCTGGGGTCAAAGTTGGCCTTGCCCCAGGGGTCAATTGATTTTACATAGGGAAAATTTTGAAAATCTTCTTGTCTGAAACCACAAGGTCCTGAGCTTTAAGATTTGGTATGTAGCATTGTCTAGTGGACCTCTACCAAATTTTTTCAAATTATGCCCGTGGGGTCAAATATGGCCCCACCCCGGGAGTCAATTGATTTTACATACTAGGCTTATATAGAGAAAACTTTGAAAATCTTCTTGTTTGAAACAACAAGGCCCTGAGCCTTAAGATTTGGTATGTAGCATTGTCTAGTAGACAACTACCAAGTTTGTTCAAATTATGCCCCTGGGGTCACCCCGGGGGTCAATTGATTTTACATAGGGAACTCTTTAAAAATCTTCTTGTCTGAAGATTTGGTATGCAGCATTGTCTAGTGGACCTCTACCAAGTTGGTTCAAATTATACCCCTGGGGTCAAATTTGACCCCACCTGTGGGTCATTGGTTTTACATAGGCTTATATAATGAAAACTTTGAAAATCTTCTTGTAGAAGGAGAGGCAACATTTTCAATCAGAATAATCTGGAAATTTGTCAGAAAGATTGTTTCGATGATTTCTAGCTCAGGTTCGAATATTGGTCATCTGGGTTCAAAAACTAGGTCACAGAGCCCAAAAATAGAAAAACCTTATTAACACTCTAGAGGTTACATTTTCAGTCCAAATATCCTGGAAATGTGTCAGACAGGTTGTCTAAATGACTTCTAGCTCAGGTTCGAATATCAGTAATCTGGGATCAAAAACTAGGTCACAGAGCCCAAATATGGTAAAACATTGTTAACACTCTAGAGGTTATATTTTCAGTTCAAATAATCTGGAAATTTGTCAGACAGGTTGTTTCTTTGATTTCTAGCTCAAGTTCGAATATGGGTTATCTGAGTTTTAAAACTATGTCACAGAGCCCAAATATGGAAAAACCTTGTTAACACTCTAGAGGATGCATTTTCAGTCCAAATGTCCTGGAAATTTGTCAGCAAGATTTTTACAATAATATCTAGCCTAGTTTCGAATATGGGTCATCTAGGGTCAAAAACTAGGTCACAGGGCCAAAAAGTAGGAAAACCTTGTTAATGCTCTTGAGGTTACATTTTCAGTTTAAATATCCTTGAAATTTGTCAGAAAGGTTGTTTTGATGATTTCTAGCTCATATTTGGATATGGGTCATCTAGTATAAAAAACTAGGTCACAGAGCCCAAATATTTGAAAACCTTTTCAGCACTCTAGGGGTTACATTTTCAGTCCAAATATCCTGGAAATTTGTCAGACAGGTTGCTTTGATGATCTCTAGCTCAAGTTCATATGGGTCATCTTGGGTCAAAAACTAGGTTACAGAGTCACAAAATATGGAGAAACCTTTTAAACACTCTAGAGTGTACACTTTCAGTCAAAATGTCCTTGAAATTTGTCAGAAAGGTTACTTCTATGATTTCTAGCTCTTATTTGGATATGGGTTATCTTGGATTAAAAACTAGGTCACAGAGCTCAAATATCGAAAAACCGTTTTATCTCTCCAGAGGTTACATTTTCAGTCCAAATATCCTGGAAATTTGTCAGAAAGGTTGTTTTGATGATTTCTAGCTCAAGTTCGAATACGGGTTATTTGGGGTCAAAAACTAGGTCACAGAGCCCAAATATGGAAAAACTTTGTTTACACTCTAGAGGTAAGATTTTAAATCCAAATAACCTAGAAATTTGTCAGACAGGTTGCTTTTAAGATTTCTAGCTCAAGTTCGAATATGGGTCATCTTGGGTCAAAAACTAGGTCACAGAGCCCAAATATGGAAAAACCTTGTTAACATTCTAGAGGTTACATTTTCAGTCTAAATGTCTTGGAAATTTGTCAGAAAGGTTGCTTGAATGATTTCCAGCTCAGTCCAAATGTCTTGGAAATTTGTCAGAAAGGTTGTTTTGATCATTTGTAGCTTAATTTTGGATATGGATTTTCTGGGGTCAAAATCTATGTCACAGAGCCCAAATATGGAAAAACCTTTTTAATACTCTAGAGGCTACATTTTCAGTCCATTTAACCTGGGAATTTATCAGAGAGATTGTTTCAATAATTTCTAGTTCAAGTTCGAATATGGGTCATCTGGGGTCAATTAACCAGGTCCATATCAACTTTGTTAAAAGCAGTCATACTCAGGTGAGCGATACAGGGCCACCATGGGTCTCTTGTTTAAATTTACTAATGGAAATCATTTAATGGACCAGAGTTCATTTACTTCTTCTTTCAGCAGAAAAGTAGTGATATATATATATATGTAAAGTAACGGAAGTAAGAAAATATGTTTAGAGACTACTCAAGAGAAAACAAAGGCGAAATTGTTG
Organism: Cyclina sinensis; assembly: GCA_012932295.1. Taxonomy (NCBI): domain Eukaryota; kingdom Metazoa; phylum Mollusca; class Bivalvia; order Venerida; family Veneridae; genus Cyclina; species Cyclina sinensis. Next base: position 28,484,355 of record JAAONU010000007.1, on the reverse strand, counting down.
TCAATGGAAGAGAGATCTGAAAAACAAAAAAGGGGGCAGTTGGGCATTTCTAGTGTTTTTGTCTTCGTCCCTATGGATGTTTTATGTTAAAAAATATAATAAAACACTAAATGACTTTTATTTCTTTGAATATGAAGTGATATACACCAAATGAATACATGAAATATCAAGTGATAATCTCTTGACTGTATGTGTGGTCTATATGAGGAATATTGCATCTTATTCAATGAAATAAAAGTACTTAATTGTATAGTATTCTTATGTCAGATGTCATAAGAATTTGGTATCCAGTGTGTATGCCGTGATTCTCTTTAATTCTGAGTTTGTTTATTTTCCTTTGTAAGCAAAAATGACTAGTGATTTGTGGAGAAATGGTGTTGGCAAAAAGATAGAACCGGTATTCAGTGTAAAGTTTACATGTCAACTTCTTACATCAGCGAGCGCATTATTTATTTCTTCCAAACAAAGTAGGATGGGAGACATATTGTTTTAGTACTTTCCGTCTGTATGTATGTATGTCTGTCTGTATGCCAGAATTTTGTCTGCGCTTCTTCTCCATAGCTGCTGGTCGGATTTCATTGGAACTTGCTATGATTAATTGGTACCAAGCCTTCGGCATGTCTCGAGTAATTGATTTTTAGCGAAGTTATGAACCTTTTTTGTCCAAACGAACACATTTGGGCATATCCCCGTAACCGCTAGTCAGATTTTGACAAAAACTTCACAGGAATAATTGTTGGCAAGCATAGTTATGCGTATTATTGAAGTGTCCCGGTCGGCTGATTTTCGGAGTTGTGGCCCTTGATTTGCCCAAATTTGAATCTATTTAGTCATATATCTCTATAACGGCTGATAAGATTTAGAGGAAACTTCACAGGAATGATTATAAGCAAGAGAATTCACGCACATTTTTGTCGCGTTCCGTTCGGATGAATTTTAGTTAAGTTATGGTCCTTGTTTTGTCTAAATTTGAATACAGTTCGGCATATCTCAATTGTTTTCTGGTTACATTTAGACAAAACCTCAAAACAATGATCATTAGCAAGTGTATTTACACTTATTATTGGTTTATCCAGTTTGGTTAAGCAGAGTTGCGGGCCTTGATTTCTCCAAATTTGAATACTGTTGAACATATCTCCATGACGGTTTAAAGGATAATAAGGAAACATTACAGCAATGATTGTAGTTATGTATATTGTCAGCGTGTTCCTGTCGGATGATTTTGAGTTGTGGTGGAGTCCTTGATTTGTCCAAAATTGAGTACATTTCAGCATATCTACATAACCACTGGTCGGCGTGGATGAAGCTTCACCAGAATGATTATCTATTATATATTTTACGTATCTATCTATCTATCTATCTATCTATCTATCTATCTATCTATCTATTTATCTATCTATCTATTTATCTGTCTGTCTGTCTGTCTGTACGTACGTACGTATGTATGTCAAATTTGTCTTTGTTCTCCATAACCGCTGGTTGGTTTTCAGCCTAGTTGAGCATTTTATCAGCACGTTACAGTTCAGTTATGTTCAGCGAAGTTGTGGTCCTTGATTTGCCAGGTTTAAACACATTTTGGCTTTTCTTCCAATCCACTGATCGGATATGAGTGATACGGGGCCATCATGGCCCTCTTGTTATTGTAATTTTCACAGTTGTGTCTTCTGTTACTGGATTCTGCCCGTTTGTTATGACTAGTATTCTTCTTGGGATGAGACATATGTCTTTCTAAAAAACAATCTTTAGTTTTCATTGAGTTCATTTACTGAAAATAGTTAAAAGCACCATTAGCTTTTGTAAGGCAATAGCTTACTTTCATACTTTTACGTTTCATTACAGATATGTTCTTAACTATTTGCGAAGTGACCGCCTGACAATCCCTTTCGGGTTTAGGGATCTAAAGTTGCTTAAAGACGAAGCTGATTATTACGGGCTGCCAGATCTTGCAAAACAAGTAGACCTTGCAATCACATCTCGCAGACGCAACCGCCGCAGACGGCAGAGAAATAGAACGAGTCAAAGTACGACAGAACTTCACCGAGTTCACGAGAAAAACGGGGATCTTTATATTTCGGACGACGACTCAGACTGGTTTTACGATTAACATATGGCTTTGACAAAAAAAGAAGAAAAAAGAAAAATAATCAGTATCTGGGTCAAACGTTGCTTTCGAGATATCTTTAGAATGATTGTTTATTTTTAATATCTAGATCTTTTATTTGACAAGATCGAAAAAATAACAACAACAATAAAGCTACTGAGGTTCGTTATGATCAACGGTGTCGAAATGTGCAAATGATTAGTACTAGTTTTGAGTTTAAAGCTCTCCTGTAATAGTTACCACTGTCCCCAAGTTTAGAAGAGAAACAATGATACTGATGAGGATAATAACAAATAACCAAGTAAAGTGTATCCTGTGAACAACTTGCAATAACACGGTAATCAGCCTGTAACATTTTTCGGTATTTCAGAAGTCATTCAGGCTTTCTTATTGTTGTTATAGTTCTGGAGTAACAAAAGACTTTCGTCGGCGGTACATGCATGCGATTGTTAAGCTAGATAGAAAGATAGATTTTTTTCAATATAAAATGTCAGACAGCATGGCATTTTAATACAAATAAAACATACATGAAAATAAAAGTAAACAAGAGCATGTATGAATTAGACATATTTAGTCATGTCAACCAACATTATATATCAAGGATAACACAAAAAAGAATTTGTGAAAACTCTTATTTCCATTGTGGTCCTTGAAGTATAGTATTGTATGGCATAGGAAGATATATATAGTTATCACAGGATTTATTACAAAAAAATATCTCAAAATTGAAAGACTAAGTAAGTTGTAACAAAAATAATTTACAATACAAATACTAGTTTTGTATACTTTCTTAAACATACCCCTTCAAGTTTAATAAGTAAAATACCATGGTCAACGGTATCAGATGCCCTTTTGAAGATCAAGTAGTACCATACCAACTAGGTTTGATTTATCCATCTGAAAACGTATAAAATCAGTTAGGTGTATAAGGCAAGTATCAGTTGAAAATTTGCGCCTTAAACCAGACTGATAATGTAACAGTAGTTTGTTGTCTGAGAGATAACATTCAACTATGTCACCCTTTCAATAACTTTGGATAAAACACTTAAAATCGAAACTGGCCGATAACTGCCAACATCTGTTCGGTCATCAAACAAGGGAACCACCCGTGCCAACTTCAGGTCATCAGGCACAACACCTTGTATAATTGACAGTTTTATTATGTTGGTCAACGGTTTTGCAATAAAAGAAGCAGAATCCTTGGCAATCCTAAAGGGAATACTGTCAAGCCCAGTTGGTTTATTTGAACTTCACCTACTTAAAAGTTTTAAAATATAACTTTCTTTTACGATTGAAAAACTGTAACTATCAGGTCTGACAATTGAAAACAAAAGACCTTCCGTACTTATTTATACATTTTGGTAGTTTCTCAACCAATTTACTGGCAATGGATGTGTAAAAAGAACTGAATGTTTCTGCAACCTTCAGCTTATCAAAGCAAACATTATCATCAATCTTTAAACCAATGTTGCTAGAAGACTGACTCTTTTTTTAGGGTAAGCCCATCCTTTTCAACGTATCCCACAAACATTTTGAATTATTCTTATTTTCATCAAGCACAATTTTAAAATAATTTCTCTTTGCATTTAAGATACATGTTTGAGCAATATTTCTCAACTGTCTAAAATTATTCAAATTCTCATCCGTTTTCTCATGCTTATACAAATAGAAGGCTTTGTCTCTATTCTTAATACATTGTAACACCTCTGGATTAATCCATGGTTCTGTGCGCTGCATATTGCGCACATATTTGACAGGTGCAAACGTATCTGATGCAGTCAGGAATATATATTTTAAAACAACTCCATGCATGATTAACATCATTACTAGTTAAAATACTGTTCCAGCCACGACCAATCAGATACTGCCGAAAAGATTCCTTATTATAAATTTAAAACATCTAAGTTCAACAGTATTGTGTTTACCAAAACATGCTCTGGTAACTTTTCTGGTGCAAAATATCATTTGATGATCACTTAAACAACAGTCTATGACACCAGACTGAGAAATATTTTGTTGATCAGATACAACAATAAGATCAATAATTGAAGAAGATTCAAAAGCGATTCTACTATAGTTTTAAACTTACTAAAAGTTTAGCTGTGAAAAAAAGACTTGAAAGATTTCAACAGCTGACAATGGTTACTTTTAGCTGCAACGTTTGTGTTAAAATCACCCAGAACAATGGATTCATGGAAATTAAAAGTGGCACAAGATAAAAAGTCTCTACAACGTCATAAAAATTAGCTTGTTTAGGTGGTCTATAGACAACTCCGCTCAAGGTAGGTTTCGTCTTTGGAAGAAGAATGTGAATAAATGTAGCTCCTAGATCTTCCTATAGAAGATCTTCTCGGATGTTGAAAGCAATGTCAACACGAACATATATCAACACTCAACCACCATTCCGATTCCTATCAGTACGTACTATGGTATAATTATGAATATGTATCTCCGAGTCAAATACACTGTTATCAAGCCAGGTTTCAGAAATACAAAAGCAAGCACATTTTGTTTCCTTGGCTTTCAGTCGAATCTCATCCATTTTTTGTAGTAAACTTCTGATGTTCAAATGAATAATAATATGCAACCCTCGCTTACGTAGCTGTGAAAATTGTTCCTTCAAATCTGTTGGGCCAGGGCAAGGATGGATATCACCTCCAAGTAAAAGCACAGTTCTGATCCACTTGTAATGACTACACGAAGCAAGATCACTGGAAATGCTCTTCCGTCTACACGTATAAAACTTCAGAGAACTTCATATATACTGTTCATATAAGGTAAAATGACCAATGGAGATAGCACAAGGGATTTGTCCATATGTACATTCATTTGAGCAGAACAATACAGCACTGTGTCCAGAAAAAAGTATTATCTGGGTCCCGCTCAAGTTCATATTTTTCAATCCCTCGTTTCTCTTCGAATGTTATAATTATTGTTCTGGAATATGGAAGAAGTACTTTGAGAACTTGTTTAAAAAATGTATGCAGCTTTGAATAGGAACTGAGCAGTAGCAATAACAGCAAGCAAATTACTTCAGAGCAGATGAAAATGTATTTGGTAAAGACTCTTTTATCCATATTGTTTTGTAAATAATTTCTGTTTAATTTCGTTAAGTTATTGAACATTAAGTGTAACTTGTGAAAAAAAAAGAATTAAACAAACGCGTATTATTAAAATCTGAAAAATATTTGCTGAAAAATACCATTGACAAATTAATGTATTCAAAAGAATCAAAGTCCATAACTCAGTCAAAAAAAAACATGGCGTGGGATGTGGCAACAACAAGCATAACTACGCTTGGTACTTATGATTCTTGCAGAGTATTATTAAAATCTGAAAAATAGTTGCTGATAAATAGCACAGACAAATTAATGTATTAAAAAGAGAATCAAAGGCCAGTAACTTAGCCTATGTAAAAAACTGGGTTGGAGCCAATTTTGATCCTAGGGCGATGATATGAAAAAACTTGGTAGAGGTCTACTAGATAATGCTACATACAAAATATGTTAGTTCAATGCCTTGCAGTTTTGGAGAAAAAGATTTTTAAAGTTTTCCATTTTTGTGTCGCCCTTTCGAAGAAACGGCGATACATAGGGATCGCTTTGTCCGTCGGTCCGTCCGTCCGTCACGAAAACAGAACTTTCGCTATAACGTTGCCATTTCTTAACAATTCCTCATCAAACTTTCAAATTATATTGTTTACAACAACAGGGTTGTGATGATGCCAAAATCATAAGGTCAAGGTCATATACCTCTTTCAGTAGATCTAAAAATAAACATATTTTTAGTATGTCACATTTCTTTCATTAGTCTGTGTGACTTACATAAATGTTTTGCCTGATTTTGAATATGTCAACATCTAATGAGTTTAGATGTTGTTTCTGATTAACTGAAAACATTTCAAATCAGTAAACATTTCAGTACTAAGGCCTAGCAAAACTATAAACAAGAGGGCAATGATGGCCCTGGATTGCTCACCTGAGTACTCTGGCTGTGGGTTTCCTGTTAAGCAAACATAAGAAGCAGTATTTCATTTTCTAATTGAAGATATGAAACTGCCTCCAAACAAATATGTAAAATATCAGTCAATAAATAAAGGCTCTATGACAGAAAGTAGAAATATCTATTTTAAGCTTTGGTGACTTTAACCTTGACCAAGTGACCTCAAGCCCCACCCATGGGTAGAGGTTCATACAAGGAACCTATATACCGAGTATCAAAGATATAAGTATATAAATGGAAGCAGTATGAGGTAAAGTAGATATATCTATTTTTAGCTTCGGATACCATTAACTTAATCTAATAATTTGAACAAGATTTTTAAAGATTTTATTCTATATTGCTATGTAAAACTTGTGATCCCTCGGGTGGGGCCAAAAGTGACCCGAGAAACATTATTTGAACAAACTGAACATACTTGGAAGAGGTCAACTAGATAATGCTTCATGCCAAATTCAAAATCATTAGACATATTGGTTTCAGCCTCGGGCAGGGCCAATAGTGATCCCAGGGGCATTATTTGAACAAACTTGGTAGAGGTCCACTAGACAATGCTTCATGTAAAATTTTAAAACTCTAGGGCTTGAAGTTTCAAATAAAAAGGCTTTTTAAGATTTTATTCTATATTGCTACGTAAAACTTGTGATGCCCCGGCGGTGCCTATAGTGACCCCAGGGACATTGTTTGAACAAACTTTGTAGATGTCCACAAAACAATGCTTCATGCAAAATCTTGAAACTCTCGGCCTTGTGGTTTCATACAAGAAGATTTTCAAAGATTTCATTCTATATTGCTATGTAAAATAGTGACCTCATTAAAGGCACATTATTTGAACAGACTTTGTAGATGTTCACTCGACAATGCTTCAAGCCACATTTAAAAACCCTAGGCCTTGTGGTTTCAGAAAAGACGATTTTTAAAGATTTTTTATATATTGCTATATAAAACTTGTGACCCCTCACAAAGGGACCAAAAGTGACCCAAGAGACATTATTTGAACAAACTTGGTAGAGGTCCATTAGGCAATGCTTTATACAAAATTTTAAAACTCAAGGCCTGGTGGTTCAGACAAGAAGATTTTTAAAGATTTTGTTCTATATTGTTATGTTAAACTTGTGACCCCTCAGGCAGGGCCAATAGTAACCCCAGGGACATAATTTGAACAAACTTTGTAGAGCTCCGCTAGGCAATGCTTCATGCAAAATTTTAAAACTCTAGGCCTGGTGGTTTCAGACAAGAAGATTTTTAAAGATTTTATTCTGTATTGTTGTGTAAAACTTGTGACCTCTTGGGCGGGGCCAATACTGACCCTAGGGATATTATTTGAACAAACTTAGTAGAGGTGTATTAGACAATGTTATATGCCAAATTTCTGATCTTTGGGCTTGGCAGATTTAGACAAGAAGATTTTTAAAGTTTTTCATTCGTGTTACCATAGCAACCAGAGTTCTTCATAGAATAGAATTCTTTTGGTAAAGCTTCATGCGACGAACATTCCTGTTACGTTTTATCATCTTTTACCTAGCGGTTAAGGAGGAGATGTTGTTTAAAGTAAAAAATTGACGACGCACAACACACGACGTACACAGGGCGATCACAAAGTGCTCAGGTGAGCTAAAAAATCACTGCTTCACTAAATTTATTTACTAGTAACTAAATGGTCATTGTTTTTAGTAAACAAGAGACTGGTTATTTACAAAACAAAAAGTATTGGTAATTTTACCTTCAACACACGAAAAACATTTTAGAACAAGTATTGCCAGATCAGTAGGCTGTGATACTTTCTTGATGTATGTCATTCATAATCATGCAAAAAAAATACATGTCATTTGGATGCAACATTTCTTTGCTATCAAAAAATGAATGAACTTATATTCAACAGTATCTGTCCCCAATACTTACCACTATATTGGAATACTTCTTAACACTTATAATCATATCAAGTTGTACCATGTAATTGTTTTATACTATTCCATTCTTTTAAGTGTTTAAATGTTATTCATTCTTTCCTGTATCTGTAAATATTTTCTCTAATAATGGCTGTATTGTCTCTCTCTATTTAAGTTTATTTATCGTCGGTACCGGTTGCCAATATGACCGACGCCCCTTGTAGAGATTAGTTATTTTGTGGGGGATAGTGCAAGATACAGAAAGCATCACATTCCAGAGACACCACTGGTTCTTTTGCATGCTCGGTGTACAGCACTGATATATGGGACCACGGTTTAACGTCTCATCCGAAAGACGATTAGTAATGTTAGTGGGGAAGCGGGGGGTCGATCTCAGGACCCCTGGTTTACCAGTCCAGCGTGTATCCACTGGACCACAGATCCGCTCCCAAATTTATTGTTTCAAGAGCCATGTTACACATGGTTAATCCCCCCGCCGGGAAAAAGTTACCTGAAGGTTGTACTTTCAAAAACTAAATGTAATAATGCGCGTATGCAGTTTGACGAAAATCCCTTAATATCCCTAAAAAATAGGCAAGGTAGAGTTATTGTTCTTGACACTGCACTTCCTACCAATGTGCTATGTCAGCTAAGTTTGAAGAAAAATCGCTCAAGTACTTTTGAGTTATGCTCTGGAATTTTTTTCAAGTAAATCTGATAAAGGGGAATGACTCTAAAACTAGGCAAGGCAAAGTTATTATTCTTCGAAATTGCAATTCCTACTAATGTGCTATGTCAGTGTTTTAAGTTTGAAGTATTTCCCTCAAGATCTTTTGGAGTTATGCCCTGGACAAAACTTTTTAAGTAAATCTCATTAAGGGGAATAACTCTAACAGTAGGAATGGTAGAGTTATTGTTTATGCACATTGCACTTCCTACTAATGTGCTCTGTCAGTGTATTAAGTTTGAAGAAAATCCCTCAAGTATTTTTGGGGTTATGCTTCGGACAAAGTTTTTCAAATAAATCAGATAAAGGGGAATAACTCTAAAAGAAGATAAGGTGGAATTATTGTTCTTGCACACACTGCACTTCCCACCAATGTGCTATGTCAGTGTATTAAGTTTGGAGAAAATCCCTCAAGAACCTATGGAGTTATGCTCTGATTTTTTTTCAAGTAAATCTGATAAAGGGGTATAACTTGCCTAATTGCCTTCAATGATTGCATATTTTTGTAAATTTTGACAAAACAGAGCAAATGATTTGAAATTTTTCGCATAGGTTACTGGACAACATCCTCCACCAAATACATAAAAACCTTAAAATACAGTTTTCTAGTCCCCCTTTTTTAAAAAATTCGCAGTGGTGTCCTTTTTACTATTTCAACTACCCATTTACACATGTTTATACAGTCTAATGTATCATTGACAAAATAAAAATAAATTATTTCAAAACTGAATTATTCTGTACAAGGTACATGTACTAGTTAACAGTGAAACAATCTGTGTTTAAAGTAACGGCCACAGTCCCTAGAAAAAGCCAAATACGGTATAGGGATCGATTTTTTTTCGGGGTGGGGTTGGGGGTTGGGGTGCAGTATTTACAGCAACATCTGTGTGGAGTTAAAGTTTTTTCTCTCTATTTTTTTTATGTATCTGATATCCTATTTGTCCATTAAATAATGTCTGTAATTTGTTTTTTTTAAGGTTTTAGGCATGGTCAGGAGTCAAGAAAAAAAATCTATGCCATAAACTCTAGGCTCGCACCGTTTCTCCGTTTCTATAGGTCGGGTCGAGTTACCCGAAACTAAGAATATTCTTTGGCCTGATCACCCTTAGTCCAACACATTGTACGCTAGTCGAGATACTGAGTTAATTTTTGTATGGACAATATCTCCCGACTCCGATATAGCGTGATTCTGTCCCAAAACAAAAGTATCTCAGAATTAGCTCAAGACGTCATTTTAATTATTGACTGCATCACCCCTATAAACCCGCTACTGCAGTGTTAGTGCCACACTTTTAGATAAAGGTACCATAAAAATATTTTCTTCTATACTATCCCTAAATAATCTAAAAGTTTATTATTTAACATTCTCCAATTATGTCATCTTTCAATAGCATTTATTCGTCGTTGTGAAAGCGGTTTTACTAGCTCATAGGAATCACAAATTCTATTCATGACAATGAAATAAAAAAACAAACTTACGTTTTCGAAACTCCCAAATGCCCTCCGTGAAAGACTATTAGTAATGTTAGTGGAGGAACGGGGGATCGAACTCGAGACCCCTGGTTTACCAGTTTACTGTGTTACCACTGGACCACATCCGCTTCTGAGTATGCCTTACACACCTTTATATATTCACCCGTGTTTATAACTTCCCGCCAAAAGCTTTCGTCGTTCTTTTCTTTGATTTTTAATGAGCAGCATTTCTAAAGGAAATCAAAGGAATTATTTTCGGAAATGATGCAGTCTGCACGAAACATAATAGACACCGCCAATAATTTGCTTAAAGTTTGCCACGTACGCACGTTGGCAACCTCTGTTTAAGTCTTAATAAGACCACCCTTTCATGACGATTGACACTTCTAGCGCACCAAAAATATGTCTATTGCTTGTCAATCACGACATCTCGGGCTGTTATCTGCCAGGTGTTAGCTGCAGTACATGTAATATTCTCATTAAATTTTACCAAAAAAGAAAAAAAAAAACAACGAAAAAACTGAAACTGCATATACTGAACATGTGTGTCTGACACCACTGTTGGATCCAATACTCTTACCATGCAGTTGCCATCAGGCTTTATCGCAAACTCCGCGCACCGGTTACGCTACGCTCAGTAACCAACTTCAAGTGACTGTGGTATGGATTAGCACTCGGTAGGAGCATGTCGACACATTTCAACATTATATATATATTTGAATGAAAGAAAATATAAATTTTAAGTTCATGACAGCGAGGGGTCTTGACTCACCTTGAAGAAAAGGAACCTTGTTTTGTAAGACAAAAACAAAAGGCAACGTCATAGCTGCAAGTATGATATATCACAGTCACTTGAAGTTGGGACCTCTCCCCACCCCCTTGCACAAGAGTTTTGTAGCATAAAAATCATAAATAACAGCTACACACAACTATTCCTACTGTTATCTGTTACAAATTTGGCCTTTTTTAAAAAAAAGCCCAAACCCACTCTCCAACACTATAATATACACAAGTTATGAAACATTGCGCCTCAAATCACCTCACCGGCCTATGTTTTTCCTTGGTTTTTGCAATAAAAACAAAGGTCTGGAAAATGTTGATGGTGTCTATCAATTAAACAGTAATTATTCTACACATCAATGTCGGTCTCACCATTCTTGGTGAAAGGGTAAGGTTGGAATTCAATGAAAACATTCCAAATTTACTCGCCGCCACATATTCTTTCGAGAAATAATGACAGCGGCGACACTATCTCCCGTTTTCCCGTACCATAACGGACAACTTCTGAATGTAAAATTGTGCGGTCGTATTTTGGAACCGTTATATTTCTTGATTTATTTATTCACATATAACTTTTATTACTTAAAATGGCAATAAACGGAAGGATAAACTTTCCAATAATATCCAGTTTTCACCAAAACACACAGAATATACAAAATAAAAAACACGATGTGCTTATCAGCTGGTTCCGCGGACGACTGGTTCCACATTCAAGAATTGTCCGTTTTGATACGGGAAGATGGGAGATAGTGTCGCCGCTGTCATAATTTCTCGAAAGAATATGTGGCGGCGGGTAAATTATGAGTATTTTCATTGAATTCCAACCTTATTCTTTCACCTAAAATGGTGAGACCGACATTGATGTGTAGAATAATTACTGTTTAATTGATAGACACCATCAACATTTTCCAGACCTTTGTTTTTATTGCAAAACCAAGGAAAACATAGGCCGGTGAGGTGATTTGAGGCGCAATGTTTCATAACTTGTGTATATTATAGTGTTGGAGAGTGGGTTTGGGCTTTTTTTGAAAAGACCAAATTTGTAACAGATAACAGTAGGAATAGTTGTGTGTAGCTGTTATTTATGATTTTTATGCTACAAAACTCTTGTGCAAGGGGGTGGGGAGAGGTCCCAACTTCAAGTGACTGTGTGAGAGATTGGCTTTATCGGTGGTCTATATCAAATTTTATAGAACTTATTACTGCGCTTCGCTACGCTACGCGTGTAATACATTTCATAAAATTTGATATATGACCGATAACTAATACTTAGAAGGGTATTTCTTCAGACATATTACGGCAATAAAGTTTTAGTTGTTTAGTTGCTAGACAGACAATTATTTAGTGACATGGATTTAGTGTTTAGACACTTATTTTGATGTTTTTTTTCGAAATGCACGGTTATTGCATATTCATGACAATATTCTTTATTAAATCTTCACAATTTTTATGTTTTGTTTTTAGATTATGATGCCCATATATCATATTTGCATAACTTCACATTCAAATCTCGTCACGCGCTGTTCATATCACTGAAATAAGTCGCTTATTTTTTCATAAAAAATATTTTAAGGAATCTATTTTCAAATTTGAATTGAAACTGGCGTCTTTGATTGGACAAGAAACAGGGGCAATTTCAGTTTCTATCAAGAAATGACCAGAATCATTTCAGACAACTAATAAAAGATGTAAACAAAACCAAATTATCCTCCAGCCTAAATATCGTTTTTTCTATAGTAACCTTAAAACGACATAGGTATATATTATGTAGTAATTCTCTTTAAAATTAATAATGATTACTTAATTGAAAACTATTTTAAATTTCATTTTCAATAAATGTACGCTATTTCTTAGTGGGGTCTCTGAGTTATACAGCTGTTGTGTCAGCTGTAGACCCAGCAGCAGTAGCAGCAGCAGCAGCAGCAGCAACATCATCAATAACAACAATGACAACAACAAAAATAAGCAATAGAAACACGACAGTGACTTGAATTGATATAGAGTATGTTACAACTGGGGGTCAATAATTTATAGATTAAATTGGGGGGTCATTATTATATAAAGGGTGTCAATATTTCATAGAAAGGGGTCATTACTCTACGTAAAATAATGATCTGGGGTCATTATTCTATGGGGGTCAGTTTACAACGTCACACCGGCGTGAAAGATGAGAGTGAGGATGATTATGAGAATACTGTTTGCGATTTATGTGGATTGAGATAACCAGTCAAATGTGATGATAATGATATTGAGTGGGTGTGTTGTGATGCGTGTGAAAAGTGGAGTCATTGTGTGTGTCTGAGAATGAAGACAATTACTGCCAATCACATTTTTTGTAATAAGTGCAAAGTAATCATTGAAACATCTTATTAAATTCATGTCTTGTAAAATTTTAATGATTTTCCTATTCTCTGAAATATTTTTAAGTGTCCTCTCAGTTTTGTACATACAATAAAGTCATCTCTATCCCTCAATAGAAATACGTCGGACATTGGTGTGCGTATGAATTTCAAGTGTTAGAGGTACTATAAGTTATATGTGACAATAGCTAATATTGTGGGTAATTTTACAATGAAGGATCCGGATTTATTTAAAATCAATGTCTTTGATAAATTTAACCCAAGTCATATGGGTTATACAAGTACATGTAACTTTATTTCATTTGCACGTAATTGTTATTTTCTAATATATTTTTTAATAGAGTGTACTTATTATTTCTGTGTTCTGTAAAAATAATGTGTATAATTACGTATGAGCGAGTGGTTATCGGTGTTCATTTGAAATAGTGTGTGTGCACACTTGAAATGAAGTAGTTAACTTGAGCCTCAATCATACAGTTGGTTGTTGTTTATTGTTTATTGGGGTTTAACGCCGATTTCAACATCTAGGTTATATCTCGGCGGTCAGTCCACCTAACCGGTTTTCCTGGATAACTAACCAGTAATTACAAATTTCTCCGCAAGTGACTGACTACTGTTCCCACTTGATCTACTCTGAATCAGCGGTGAGAGACAAATGAAAACAATGTCTGAGATCTATTGTCACGGAGAAATTTTTGCCCTGCCCAGGGGTCGAACCAGGGACCCATGGATTACTAATCCAGTGCTCTACCTATTGAGGTAAGCGGGCGGGCATTTACAGTTGGGAAATTTACTTTACTAATTAAGAATTTTTAATTTTTACTTTTTTTTATTCATGCAAATCAACGACGTTTTCAATTCTTTGCAATTATTTTAATGCATGTTATATCAAATGTACTTGGGATATTTTATGAGAATCGGCGTAAGATTGATACACAGAATATGCCAATTTTCTGTGATGAATTAATATGTCCCTTTTATTGTTTATTTAACGTTCATTACTCACGTTAACTGCGTCGAATACACAAAAATTGCCGTGCGTATCTTGTGTGCAGTTTCATTTATATAACAAATTTGAAGAGATCGAACAGGTATAATATGGAATTTTAAAGCAAAATGTCATTATAAAAGGAAAGTAGATTTGTTAAACTAGTACCTTGAGAACCAACTGTAGGCTGGTGAACATTACCGGTAAAGGTATTAACGTTCATTATACCCAACTGTAGACTGGTGAACATTACCGGTAAAGGTACTCTCGTTCATTATACCCAACTGTAGGCTGGTGAACATTACCGGTAAAGGTATTCTCGTTCATTATACCCAACTGTAGGCTGGTGAACATTACCGGTAAAGGTATTCTCGTTCACCAACTGTAGGCTGGTGAACATTACCGGTAAAGGTATTCTAGTTCACCAACTGTAGGCTGGTGAACATTACCGGTAAAGGTATTCTCGTTCACCAACTGTAGGCTGGTGAACATTACCAGTAAAGGTATTCTCGTTCATTATACCCAACTGTAGACTGGTGAACATTACCGGTAAAGGTATTCTCGTTCATTATACCCAATTGTAGGCTGGTGAACATTACCGGTAAAGGTAGTCTCGTTCATTATACCCAACTGTAGGCTGGTGAACATTACCGGTAAAGGTATTCTCGTTCATTATACCCAACTGTAGACTGGTGAACATTACCGGTAAAGATATTCTCGTTCATTTAACCCAACTGTAGGCTGGTGAACATTACCGGTAAAGGTATTCTCGTTCATTATACCCAACTGAAGACTGGTGAACATTACCGGTAAAGGTATTCTCGTTCATTATACCCAACTGTAGACTGGTGAACATTACCGGTAAAGGTATTCTCGTTCATTATACCCAACTGTAGGCTGGTGAACATTACTGGTAAAGGTATTCTCGTTCATTATACCCAATTGTAGGCTGGTGAACATTACCGGTAAAGGTTTTCTCGTTCATTATACCCAACTGTAGACTGGTGAACATTACCGGTAAAGGTATTCTCGTTCATTATACCCAACTGTAGGCTGGTGAACATTACCGGTAAAGGTATTCTCGTTCACCAACTGTAGGCTGGTGAACATTACCGGTAAAGGTATTCTCGTTCACCAACTGTAGGCTGGTGAACATTACCGGTAAAGGTATTCTCGTTCATTATACCCAGATTTGAATAACTTGTGTTTGATTTATGATAAAACTGAAGTCAAACAGAGATCGTTATCTCACAGTTTCAATATTTCGTAGTTTTAAGCTGTATTGCGTTTGCATAATCTTTGGTCATAGAGATGATTAAATGAATGATTGTGTAAAGCAAAACATTTTTATACTTTTATCATTACTTTTTTTATTTTAAGAACGCGAGATCGAAGCAAACGAACAACCCCACCTTCTAGTTCAATCAAAGCACAGAGAGTACTGTCAGAAGCGAAAGTTAAAATGTGTGAAGATTGTTCTTTGTCACTGCACCCATGTGATTAGAATCATATCAATATCTTCAATTGCTTTTTAAGATATGCACTAGAAAAGCATAATTTCAACATAAAAGTAATAGAGATAATCCAAAAATGAGCCAAGGTAGAGTTTTTGTTGGGACTTCCTTGTCACATTAAGTGTGACCATTGTATAAAGTATTAACTCAATCCCTCAAGTGTTTTCTGAGTTGTGGCGTACAGATGTGACGGGAGACACTATGGTAATTTGAGACTTTAATAAGAGCATCGCATGTGGTGCCAACGCTTGTATGTTAAGAGCAACAACTTAATAAAATTGATTTCAAGACTGTTATGGTGCTATTCAATAATTGCTGTTACGCACTTCACGTAGGATGAATAACGTTGTGATTGTAAATGTTCAAGATATTAGAAGTTATACATAAGTTTATTTTCCAGATGAAAAAGGGACACACTTCTAGAAAAACTGATCACTTAATAATGTTCTTTGTGCCTTGTCCCCAGTAGCAAGTATGCCAAGAATGAATACAATATTTTTGATAGTTTTCAAAATTTTCTATATCAATAACCAATTTCAACAAAAATTCAAGTTGAAATTGGGCAGAACTCTAAAAACAGCTTTCCCAGTAATGCCCCTTGTCTTACAATTGTGCCCTGTCATAATAAGCAAATACTTTAAGTTTCATAATGATACCTTTGATAGATTTGAAATCATTCCACTTATTTAATAATAACCAATTTTGACAAAAATTCTAAGTTAAAAAAGGGCCTAACTCCAAAAATATATTTCAGAACAATGCCCATTTTCTTACAACTGCACCTTTTCATTACAAGCAAGTATTCCAAGTTTTGTGGTGATACCTTAAGTGTTTCAGTAACGGGCTACATCAAAGTTTTTGCACGACAACGAAGAGGACCTAGCGACCATAATAGCTCGAGTTTTTCTTTGAAACAGATGAGCTTAAAATAGGGGAAATACCATGGTGATCTTTATTAAACTGAAATACTTGACCATAGCTTATATCCAAGTCAAGAGAAACACAGAAATCAAATATAGTTTTGTGTAAGCAAACTGTTCATAAAAAGATAACAAAATTATGTGAGCAAATAATGAAGACGTGAAAACAGTAGATAAATAACCTGAAATGTATGAAAATAATACTGCAAATATATATTGCCGCCTTAAATGCAATTATACTGACAATACAGAAGTTAACAGAACCTAATTTCTTGACTCCATGACCATGTTCAAAACATTCAGTGCTGTTTTAAAAGATGAAATTTAGAAATCAATCTACTAAGATTGACACATACATCCTACCTTACATGAAGTAAACTAGCATAAAAAGTCCTATTCTGTCAGATACTTAAAAAACAAACTTTTGTTAGGTATTAATAATTTGAGACTGGAACTGATCTTTTGTATAGGAAATGTGGGCACAAATTTAAGGCAAAACATGGTTATGATGAAACCCCAAACATTTTCATTGAAACGTTTTAATCCTTACATTCTTTATGACCAAGATATTTGGATATCTTTGCTTATCAATAATCAACTGAAGGTGTTTCAAGAAAAGCATTAAAATATATACATTATTATATACATTTATATATACTAGACAACGGTTATCAAAAAGTAGGGATTGGAACGAATACTGAAATCAATACTCTAATATTTGGTTTGCCATATTGGAAAAGATTCGAATTTTCGATTTTCGGACGTTCCATCAGTTATCCGAATTTTGATATCCGAATATAGATACTGTTTCAATGTTTTCTTTCAGACTAACGTGTTTCGGGAATGGAAGCCTCTAATACTTTTTGTGATTGGTATAAACACCATATATTCTGTTTTTTCAAACGCGAATTATCGCCATAAATACTGACGGTTGAAAATGTAGGAATTAAGTGTTGATTTTTTTCGGTCAAGATTCGGGAAAACTGGTAAATATATTTACATTGATAATTTAATCACAGGGGTTCTATTAGACTCTGAAACTCAAGGGTAAATGACCTTTGGCCCCAAATTTTGGAGGGTCATTTCCAGAACTTCAGGTGTCAGTGCTAAAATACAAGTGTATGATGGGCGGTCCCATGTTTTACCGGAATCGACCAATATTTCACACATAAGCAAAATTTATGAAAGATATATATCATTATTTTTAATATATGATATAATTAGCGTATCAACAAAAGGAATTCGAAGTATCTTCGAGTGGAAAGGTTTAATACGAGACTGAAAATCGCCGGGTTGCGGACAATTTTTGCATACAGATATACACCAGAATCGAGCTGTATTTCATAAATAACCTGATTTTAAGTAATACAAATGATCTTAATCATTACTATACATCAGAATTAATAAATTTACCGAAGGAATATTAAGTATGTTCGAGTGGAACGTTTTTATACGTGACTGAAATTCGGCATGTTGCGGAAAATTTTTGCATACCGATATACACTAGAATAGAGCTGTATTTCATAAATGTATTGAATTTAAGTCATACAAAACTTATGATTCATTCCTGTACATCAGAAATAATATATTAACCAAAATAATTTGAAGTTTCCAAGCGTGGTAAGTTTTTACAACGGAAAGAAAAGCGGCGATTTTCGAAAAAAAATCGCATGCGGATTGAGATACACCGGAATCGACCTGTTTTTCATAAATACCCGAATCTAAGTAATTAAAATTATATTATTCATTCATATACATCAGAAATAATATATTTACTGTAAATATTTAAAATTTCTTTTCGTGGCATTTTTTACAACAAAGAAAATCGGCGATTTTTGAAAAAAAAATCATATACGGAGATACACCGGAATCGACCCGTATTTTTATCAGTTTGATATACAATGTACTCTAATGTGAAAGTTGTTTAATATTTTGTCTATTCCTCTTAAACGCCGCCACGTGTGAACAATCCGTTAGTGTTTACACAGCCATCAATCTCTTATTAGGGGATTAACTGGGACAGTAGCATACACTCTGAAACAAGCTTGAAGTGTTATTGGAAAATCACTGACTCCGATTGGTCTGGCAGACGAATAGGCGGGTTAACATTACTCTGAGAGTTTTTGATTGACGCACTGCTGCGTATCGCATATGAATGATTTTTTTGCGGATGAATACTAAATTACTAACTTGTTATTTTTAAAGTTTGATTTGCCAAAATATTGAAATTATACCTCATGCTTACAAAATCAACAGAATTCTGCAATATCAAAGAACTTTTGTCGAAACTGCAATGAAAACTCATACAACCTGTGGTACTATTTTTCAACGTGAATGTATGGATAAGAGGCGGCCTTGTGATTGTAACTAAAAAATCTGGTGTGTAGCTTTAGAAGCTTTCGCTTCAAAAAATACTGTAGTAGTTTCAGCCACTTCCAACTGTTCCATAAAGAATTTTTCTTGTGAATGTCACATGTTACTTATGGCACAATATTTGACCGTGCACGACACTTCCTGTTTTTTCTTCTTCAGCCTTCATCTAGCATAAACTGTTTCCCTGAATTGTTTTGAGTTTTTGATCAACTTACCAGTAGTGTTTTTCTTAAACATCCATCAGAAGTTTATTTTTAATGTAAACATTTTATTTTCCATGACGTGAGTACAAATAAGACAGTTTAGAAATGGCTTTACGCTGAATATCAATTTTGTCCGTGATTATTAATTTTTTCTGTCCAATTAAAAATGTCAATCCCGATGAGTATTTGAAATATCCAAAATCCCAACTTTGTACCAGTGCTGCGGTGACATACTCCTTAGTGGTAACACAACGAAAAGCGTGGCAACCTTTTTTGGACGGCCAGTATATATTGTTCTGTTAAGTGTTGTTTCTTTTTGTTTGTTTGTTTTTTTTTCAAATGTTCAGCTGCAGTGTTATCACATGTAGCCATATTTATGACCTTTAGTCTTTGTAAAAATAATGTAAAATAAAACAACAAAGACCATCACGGCACCAAGTGCAATCCCAACAGTCACGGCGACAGTTGTACTCACTTCCGGTTCTGAAACTGACGTTCCACATGTCTGCACATCTGTAAAATGAAAACAGTACAATATGGTGATGTCCGTATTTACTCTGGTATGATGCATGGTAAATTTCACACCGAATCTATCACATGTCAAAGAAATTACAGATGACATGGCTTGATGAATGAAGTTCATCACAAACATTAGTAAGTGAGGTTGAAAAGATACAATTCTTGGAATTCTGTAGTGTTAGTGCGGAGATTCTGTAGTGTTAGTGCGGATATTCTGTAGTGTTAGTGCGGAGATTCTGTAGTGTTAATGCGGAGATTCTGTAGTGTTAGTGCGGAGATTCTGTAGTGTTAGTGCGGAGATTCTGTAGTGTTAGTGCGGAGAAACTTCCTATTGTTTATTATTCGTTTTGACCTTTAAAACAACCGTAATAACTATTTATATGTTATTTTGACTTTTAAGTTAAATGAACATTTCGGTCAGAAAGTGAGAGAGAGAGAGAGAGAGAGAGAGAGAGAGAGAGAGAGTAATATATGTGCTTTACAGGTTTTTTCGTCATGAACGTTGTCGACTTTATACAACCTGGAATCCACTCTAGACGATTAATATTTTATAGTACAAAAAGATTGCTGTTTCTTTTTCATTTTTGGTATAAAATACCAGCGTGTCCGTTTTATACTAAAACTACATACTAGCATTTCTACAATTTGATTACAGTAAATGCACATTACCACGCATGCTGTCTACTAGTTCTAGAAAACATATTAGATTGAGAGATTTAAATTGAAATAACACTATTACATATGTATATTTGTCCGGTGTTTCGTAAATGAGAGCTGTGGTTTTGGAAACACAGCTTACGAAAACTATTGAAGCAATCTGCAAGGATGTCTACATTACACAATTCATAACATAACCTTTTTATCCATTTAAAGCATAGTTCAAACACTCACCGTCATTTTTATTCCACGAACTGTTCGCTGTACCAAAAGCTTTATATTGTAGGTCATAAAGCGTGAGCGTAATACCCTCATTTAGAACCAGATTTGTTTGTCCTTGACATTTGTATGATGCACCTATGGACGCTTGGATTGTACCGTCAGGCAGATGGGTCGTAAATGAGCTTTTCTTCTCAACTAAAAGTCAGACTTCAGGTTAACAGATGTGTACATATTGTGGCGATTGTTTGCCAATGTAATTAAATGATCTGATTAGGTTGATACTGCATCGGTGTCAACTTTAAACGTATATTGGGTGAAAAAATAATTAACGACATTTGCAACAAGAGGGCCACGATGGCCCTGAATCGCTCACCTGAGTACTTTGGTTGTGGGTTTGCAGTTAAGCAAACATAAGAAGCAGTATTTAATTTTCCAATTGAAGATTTGTAGGTGCATACAATCTAAATATCTAAAATATCAGTCAATAAATAAAGCCTCTATGTCAGAAAGTAGAAATATCTATTATTAGCTATGGCTTGACCCAGTGATCTCAAACCCCACCTTGTGACCCATCGGGCAAGGCCAACAGTGTCCCCAGCGACATTATTTGAACAAATTTGGTAGAAGTCTACTAGACAATGCTTCATGCCAAATTTTAAAACTCTAGGCTCTTTGGTTTCAGACAAGAAGGTTTTTAAAGATTTTCTTCTATATTGCTATGTAAAACTTGTCACCCCTCGGGCGGGGCCAATAGTTTCCCCAGGGACATTATTTGAACAAAATTGGTAGAGGTTCACTAGATAATGCTTCCTGTCCATTGTTTTGACTCTAGGCCTTGTGGAATCAGGCAAGAAGATTTTTAAAGATTTTCTTCTACATTGTTATGTACAACTTGTTACCTCGTAGGCGAGCTCAATAGTGACCCAAGGGACATCATTTGAACAAACTTGGTAGTGGTCCACTAGACAATGCTACACACCAAATTTCAAACTTCTAGGCTTAGCAGTTTTAGACAAGATTCTTAAAGTTTTTTCATTCTTGTTGCCATAGCAATCAGAGTTTTTCATGGAATGGAATTCTTTGAACAACTTTGATAAAGTTTCATCCAAGGAACATTCCTGCAAAGGTTTATCATCATTCACCTAAAGGAGGAGATATTGTTTAAAATAAAATGTTGACGCACGACAGACACAGGGCGATCAAAAAAGCTCACATTGTGCACAAAGTGCTCAGGTGAGCTAAAAAGAACAGATGTTCAAGTAGCTGATTTGTATGTGCATTTATCGAGATTGTTATAAATATCTTACACACTAAGTCATCGGTTAAACACTTGACCCACCTGTTGAAGATAGGTTAGGGAACCAGGCACTTATTAACATATAGTCCAACTTTATCGTGTTCATTTGGTACGTGCTGGATTTGTTTTTAAAAGTAAACGAGAGACTCCAAGTATCATTGAAATACACATTCAATCTGTTACTACCAACGCCACAAGATCCATTAGTGTACGGGCTACTAGGAACTGTCACAACAGTGGTGTAATTCTGAAAAAAATTGTAAGTAGATAGAAATATAATAGTTCTTTATCACGTACGCATTTTCATTGGATTTTACTTTCGTACAACATATTTCAGCTCAGATGGAAAACATGTTATATCAACTAATTTACATTACTTCGAGACATATAGGCGGAAATTATTATAATAAAAACTATTTGGAGAAACCAGTTACTTTCATTACTGATACCTATGGAATAAGGGTCATTTTGTAAGGCCACACTTCATTTCTGCCATAGGATCGAAGCCAAAAACGACCAAATCTAGCGCAAAGGAAATAACCATTCAGCTACTGAGAACCACCTTTTTCGGCGCAGCCCGATCGATTTCAAAATAATTGTCAGAAAAATCGATAAAGCTTATTTGTGTGTGTGTGTAAAATTTGTGTTGTTAAGCTGAAACAGTTGCTATACACATATACGCCTCTTTATTGGAGAGGTAGACACGAGATGAATATTTTAAGCGTAAAATTAGTCTTAAAAAATCCATAATCGCCGACCATGACTTGTAAAATCCATTTAGACGAAAATATAAGTTTGTATAAAAACAATGCATTTCGATACAGTGTTTCATTTTAAAACTTGAAACCCCTTTCAGTAACAGAAGAAATAAAAAGATAACATTTGATTATTGTTATCAATAGTTTTCATTAAAACGCATGTTGTCGGAAATATAACTTGTTCATTTTTTTTTTTTTTTTTGATGTGACCAGCGGGTATATTTCTGGGTAAAAACCGTAGGACATGCGCTTTTGTTTTGTTTATTTGCATAACAAAATCTGTTTTACAAAACAGAGATCACCTTGACTTCTTTTATTGACAGATACCAGTGTTAAACCAAGAACGCGAAGCTAACAAGCGTATCAGAATCTATAAGAACATGACAATTTTTTAAATCTTTAAAGTGTAAAAAATATTGTCTGTTATTTTTACACCTGCATTAAGGCCTTGACAACCGATATTCGAGAAGAAATAAAAAGATAACATTTGATTATTGTTATCAATAGTTTTCATTAAAACGCATGTTGTCGGAAATATAACTTGTTCATTTTTTTTTTTTTTTTTTGATGTGACCAGCGGGTATATTTCCGGGTAAAAACCGTAGGACATGCGCTTTTGTTTTGTTTATTTGCATAACAAAATCTGTTTTACAAAACAGAGATCACCTTGACTTCTTTTATTGACAGATACAATGTACCAGTGTTAAACCAAGAACGCGAAGCTAACAAGCGTATCAGAATCTATAAGAACATGACAATTTTTTAAATCTTTAAAGTGTAAAAAATATTGTCTGTTATTTTTACACCTGCATTAAGGCCTTGACAACCGATATTCGAGTCTCATAGATAATTTTGATAAAGACCCCTATGTGGAAACCTGTGTTACGCCATTGTTATTCTGAATTCCTAAAAAGAAATGCTGTGAGCGGGGCAATCCTTATTCACCAATGTATCCACAATAAAATTCGTCTAAGCTATTCTGGCTATTATACTTACTCAATACATAAAGGTATGAAACCACCAATTCAGTCGGAGCGGATGTGGTCCAGTGGTAACGCGCTGGACTGGTATACCAGGGGTCCCGAGTTCGATCCCCCGCTCCTCCACTAACATTACTAATAGTCTTTCGGATGAGATTTTAAACCGAGGTCCCATGTAACAGTGCTATACACTGAGCATGTAAAAGAACCAGGAGTGTCTCTGGAATGGGATGCTTTCTGTATCTTGCACTACCCCCACAACATAAAATAACTAATCTCTCCAGGGGGCGTCAGGTCATATGGGCAACCGGTACCGACGATAAATAAGCTTAAATAGATAGATAGGAATTCAGTCTATCAGAGCCCAAAAAATGGTAGCCGCATAATGGCGGCTAGAAATAGTTTTCAGATTTCTTTGCTGTTTTTAACATTTTTGCCCTAATCTGTGTATTTTTTGCTGGAATCATTTTTTTGTCTATGTCTGATATTAGTGGTAGCAATTTTATGCTCGTATACATTCAGAATAGATCTCACAATAGGAAATTGTTTCACATACCCCGATCTGAAAATTAGCTCATATTTTTGTTAATTTTATGGGAAAGTTCACATATGCAGAAATAGCTTTCTTGTTTGTAACACAGCCCCCTGTTTTCCTGGCTATTTTTCAGGAGTACAGATATAGATCTACAAGAATATGTAAGTTAAAGCCATTTAAAAGAGGTTTTGCTTTGTTTTACAGCACTGTGAACTTTATTGATTTCATGTAGAATAAAGAAGGAATTCATGTAGTGGTTTCACACCTATACAAAACAAAATGGCTGAACTAAACAGTGCAAACGTTAGCAGATAGAAATTGGACGGGAATTTGAGTGTTTCAGGACACATTTTCACAACACTTTTTCAATATTAACTTAAATAGTTTCTACTGTTTACAGTTGGTTAAACTGTGTATTAGAAAAACTGGTAAATGCTACATGAATTATATAGGGAGCCCATAAGACATGACCGATAGACGTTCAAATGTGAAATAAGTTATGTCAGGTCTTATTTATAGGACTACAAGTATCCCGGTCTTATGACAACTATTTCCACGGACACATTTACTCCCAGGTTCATACGAACTGGTCACGTCAGAACAAGCCTCTAGTGGAACTGGAACCTTCGACCTCCCGCTCCGTTGGCAGACGCCTTAATCACTAAACCACGGAGGTGGACATAAGATGACTATGTTTTGTGATTAAGTTCTAAGCATATTTTATAGTTTTAAGCAAAGTTACTTTCATTTACCATTTAACCACCAAGGTGTTAACACGTTATGCACGCGGGTACTCGAAACGAAACTGAACGCTTAAATTCTTGGGAATAAAAATTCGTATTTTTTTTACTAATTGTCAAACCTTATACAGTTGTAACGTATATAAATTAATTAATAGTAATTTTCATTCACACGTATATTTATTTCTAGATATGTTCCTAGTACCTATGGTTATGAACATTGTATGTAACTATATCAATGAAACTGCGCCAACCATCTTTTTTTAAAAGACATTTCTTGTTCCTGCTGTCAAGACCCCTGAAGAAGAAGACCGACTGTTTGGCTAGAGAGGCTCTCAAAATATTCAGTAAGCACAGCTGCTTTAAATTGCCATCAAATTCATACGTGTATGTCATTGATGTTGGATTCTAAAATTTATCAATGCATTCTGTAAGTTTATTTATGGATTTTTACATCAGTTCTCAGGCTGTGCAATTAAAGAAATACATTTAAGTACCTTATTGTCACCTCTGTATGGTACTGTGAGCTCAAGGCCTGCTGTCATGGCAACGCACGTGACACCATGACTAATGACTGTATAGTTATTTCTAGCTGGTGCAGATTCCGCCAAGGCTGTTGCAGAAACTGGACAGAGGAAAAGATCTAAAGTAAGAAATTGCTAAAATATCAACATGCTAATGTATAAAATATATGAATGTACAAATACAACTTTTAAAATGTATAAGCAATTTGAAATGCAACCTCGGGTGAATAAATTATTTGCATTCTTGAATCCAATTATAAAATGAGCTGTCCAGAAAACAAGTAAGTTTCTTTAAAAAGAAGCATAAGAGAGATTCACCCGCGTACTATGAAAAAAAATCTATTTTTCCTGATTCAATTTATGAGCCATTTTTGAATTTTTAAAATTCCCCTCTCACAAATGAAAACACAACGGTCATGTCAAGGTTCTCTCCCAAAGTATTGCAGTAAATCTGTTGATTCAAAACAAGTTTTCTTTTCTTTTTTTCTTTTTCTTTTTTTTTACAATCGGACCTTCTAGGTTAGTGGACAGATCAAAAGAACAAAAATATGCCGTTGGAAGTATCTAACATGAAGTTAATCTGTGGAGTAAAAAAGGGATTTTTGGCAAATATTAAGTACTTTTGACAATTGGACAATTGGACCTTCGAGATCAAGGTTATTCAGTGGTCAGGGTAATATAAATATATGTCAGTGGGAAGGTCTTGTTCAAAGGGGTGTCCAAAGGGGTGTTGTTTTTAAGTATGAAGTAAATCCATTCACTAATAAGGAAGTTATGGCCAATGTTAAAACTCTCGGACGGATTGACGGACGGACGGGCACTCCCACATATGGAACCTTAAGGGATAGCCCTTTGTTCTCAGAACAAAAGAACGACCACTTAAATAACAAAAGAAGTAAGTGAACACGGAACAATAGATTTCTTTTCTATTTGGTCACACATCCTACCACCTTAGGCATCAGATGTGTGTACGGACTGATAGAATGACGGACTGACAGACGGACAGTTAAAAAATATGCCCTCCTTCGGGGGATAAAAGCAAAATTTACATCGAAATGTTTTATTCATTATTTTTTTCTACTTGACGTCCGTTGCCATTATCATATTCACTAACATATCTGTATTCGTCATTATCAGTATTTCTCCAATTAACGGCAGTTGTCATTACCAAATTCCTCAGTATATGTACACTTCATTAGGGAATTACTTTGCAGAAATGAGAATTTGAAGCATTAGTTTGGAATAATAACAGAGAAATGATCAAACGTTATTTTTTATAATGGAATACTTCAAGTATTTTAGTTTTGCGAATAAGAAAGAATATTTTCGGCCGATTCAAAAATGACTCATTGAGTCGAAAATTTGCACCGTTTTTGTGCGACTATACGTTGAATAAAACACTGTTTAATTCATAATTTCGACGGAAAGGTCCCTTTAAAGAGGGAATTAACTAAAACAGTTATTCATGCCAAGATTTTGCGGGAACATCAGGCACATACTCACTTGCACTAAAATATCGACATGTACACAGCCTGCTGTCGTTTGCGGATCAACGGTCGTTCATAAACCCTGTTGAATGGTGTGTACATATACATTATGTGATGCAGAACGACGTCCTATAGGGCTACTATGAAAGGGGTTTATATCATTCGTCAGTAAATGTTTACTGTTATATGACAATTATTTATTGTCTTACAGTAATGAAATGTTTTCGTTTCCTTCTCCGTTCTTTTGTTTGTACATAATGTAAGTTAAAACACGCAATGTTTAGTTTTTGCTGGATACAATTTGATTTACTTTTTCTTATAATGATGTAGCAAATCTATGTCCACAAGCATCCAAAACAGAATTCATGACAGCTGTTTCACATACCCCAATCTAAAATTTGGCTCACATTTCTTTTATTAATTCTATAATAAATATAAGGCTGGTTGGTAGCTGGCAGTTGGTACTAGTAGTTTGTTATTCGAAACCTCAACGGCATTCTAGAAGGTAGTTCGTCATTCGAACTTCAGTAAGATATTACAACAAAAATCTTTAGCAATAAGATGGCTAATATAACAGTATCGCCTTTACCCCGCTGGGTGAGGACAGTTGGTAATTCGAACTATTGTAAAATATAGTTCAACCCAGCGGGGTGAATTGTTACCATGTGACAACGAGCTGTTTTTTCTGTCTTCATTTTTTATTTTGAATGTTTAATCGTTTGGCATTTGTGTGAATGCGTATGAAAATTATATATATTAAAAGCGCGAAAAGACATTTACATGGAAATTTCATAAAGTTATTGAGATTCATCTTTTAAACCAACCAATTCCAGATATGACAGCACACACAGCACATAGATAATAGGTGACAGTGAATTACTTTAGACCTCTGAATATCATTCTTTTTATTTATTATTCATACAATAAACTTTAAAATGACTTGGTGTAAAAACATAACGCATATTTAAAAAAAGAGTACAAAATACATGGAAGTTGACTTGATTGTATTACAGATATAATAAGCTAAGATATAATTGTGATTTTGCAGTATGTTCTGTAGGATATCTAGTGACTACATGGCTGTAAGATATCATCTCGAAACAATCGGAGTCTTCTGGTTATCTTCTCTTACCTACTATTTAACATAATACATAATAATCTTATTGGATGCAATTTTAAGATTATCTACTTACATATTCCTAACATTGGCAGTACGGTTACTCTCATTTTTACTGATATAGGTCTCACAAGCTGTACTACAGTTATATTCCTAGACTTTGTATAGATAGGTTTTTGTAAAAATAATCTTTAAAATCCTGAATAACGTAAGTCTTTGTTTAAGTGCATGTGTAGGAAAATAACCGTGTTTTGAATTGAGCTGATAATATTTGGCTACTGACAGCCATATTTGAGATAGCTGGTTTGATAACAGTTTCATTGTGACCTTAAAGGTATGTTTCTCCGTTAAATTAATCATACACGAAAAGGTGGAAAATAAAACTATTAAGCGTAACTTAAACGCTATCTTTGGTAGTTTTCGTTGAGTTCCGTTGTTAAACATTCTGACTTGTTAAGCCTGACTACAGTAATTTACCGCCTATTTCCTTTTTACTGCAAGATAATTCCATTTGGTCATTTTTTGTTGTAAGTCTGAAGCATAGTTGGTTTGATTTGAGATTTAAAGCAATCAAACTTGAACATGACAGTCTGTTAACTTGCATTCGGATTTTAAAGTTGTTTATTTTTTTCATTTTTTTTCATTTTTGATATACTATACTGAGTGTAGACGCATTGAAGTCTTTAGTGAAGAGCGTCAAGGTTCATGCCAAAGCATACATTCTGTTTTATCATTAATCATCCATCTTTTGGGAACCAAGAGAGTCTTCAAATCAGCGGAATGTTAATTTTTGATGCACGTGTTAATTCATATTGAAATGGCCATGTTATGAAACAAATCCGATCATTTATTTATTTGTCTTTTTGCTCGCTCACCGCTGTGTTCTACTGATACATGACTTTTATTATATTAATTGCTATTACAAGGATAAATCATCAAAGACTCTAAGACCGAAAACCAGTATGAATGAAAACAGTAACAAACTAACAAGTTAAACTTTTGTTTATGGAACGCCTCAATTGTCTTACATCGACCACATTTTCTTTGTTATGTAACATTTACTTTTTATTTTGTAGATAACTTATTATGTTGGGTACATTTTTTATTATGTTATGTACATTCATAATTATTCTATGTGCGTTCTTATATACATATATTATGTAGACCGTTTGTAATTTCATGTGCATTTATTATTAACAGTAAATGTTCTCTGTTTATTAATAATGTTACAGGTTTCAATAAAGATATCAAACTGTGGAAAATGTAACATAGACATTATATTAAAAAGGGTTTAGAATATGTTTTGGAAGGATGTTTTAGGATTCTACTCAGACCTTCTTGAAAACTTGCGAAAACAGAATGTACGTGTAAATGAACTTTCACAATTGCCCCTTTTCTACAATTGATAATCAGTCTATTGTATATAAAATCATGGTATGACAAAGGTACTGGATTTGTAAAAGATGTTCTAACCAAAGATAGAAATTTTATTAATAGAAATTAACTTGAGAATAAAAAAGGTGTAAGAATTAATTTTTACCACATTTGGGGCTTCAAATGTAATAACAAAATCTTTGAGCTCACATCAATTTAAAATACAGTGTACTTATTGAAACTGAATACATTGCATCCATAATACCATTGTATCTTAAGGCAATGTTTTAGAATATGAAAGGTAAACAAACAATATATAAAAATTCTTATCAAAAACAAAATTTATCCGAACCTCTTCCATTAAATTGGGGTAAAGGTCGCCGGGGCTAAAAATAGACTTATCACCTTTACCTCATAGAACCTTAATTTAAAGACCAATATCTTTGATACTTGGTATGTAGGTTCTTTTGCATGGATATCTAGCCTTAGATGGGGTTTGAGGTCACTGGATCAAGGTCAAGGTCACCACAGTTATTTAATAATATATTTTTCTACTTTCTGTACTTAAGTACTCAGGTGAGCGATCCAGGGCCATCATGGCCCTCTTGTTTCTTAAGACTGGGTTACCAAATCGATGCACAACTACACATCATGATTGATACTCCAAGTCTGATCAGTTCATATCAAATATGTTTTCTCTATCCTATGAAGTTTCCACTTCTTTGTATTGCCGCTTTTCCATTCTCAAAACCGGATTTTTTCTGTACAGAAAACTGCCAGTATTATATTCCAACATGTACAAATGGAGCAGGGTTAGTGTTATCCAATATTATGTAATTCTATGTTTTGTTTGGCTGTTAGAAGATCCGATTATTGCCGAAGCATTACGTATTTTTACGATGTACTACCTGTTGAATCAATTTGCAAAGTTGTGTTATTCCGGAAATCCTCGGCCAGAATTACGTGACTGTCTGATAATATGGTGTAGGAACATGGAATGTTATTGTTTTGAAATCTATTAATAGTAACAAGTAACTGATAAGAAATACAGGTAACTTTTTGAAGGAGGGCAAAATATGACGGTTGATAAAAATGCAAAACATAGTAATTTTGTAATTACAGTTATAAAGTCATTTTTCATCAAACAATTCAATATTTTATATCATTTAAAAGGTAATTGTCAAAACTGTTCACTTTCTTGTTTGTAAATGGTTAAACTTAATTAGTGCATCTAAGCTGATAGAAAAGTGCTGAAAAAGTGCTGAAACGACAGGTATAAATTAGTTTAGTTTTTGTTAAAGCAAACATTCAAATCTGCTTATATTTTCAAAATATGAATTTAAAGGGCTTTCAAATGATGTAAAATGATACAATGTTTATTTTTAATGTTTTCAAATAATTAAATTCGGCTCACAAAGAAAAAAGATATCTAAAGTTAAAAATTCTGTCTGGTTACCGGTCGTACTTGACAGTGACTGTATCTCACCTGGTCTTTAATATGTTGAATTATATCAAAGTAATCAAAGCATGGTCATAGTTTATTATCATAACTGATATTACAGGTACATGTATAGTTGTTATTCTACTCAAGCATGATGTTATTCTGTTCAAGTATGTTATTCCATGAAATTCATGTTATTTTGTTACTTAACAAAACAAGCAATGTTTCAGTATCATAATTATCACCATTAACATCAAGAGATATATGAGATATATTTCTGAACCTGCATTGAACAATAGTAACAGTTTCAATATCAAGACTGTGTTCCTATAACCAAATCATTTAACAGTGGATACTTGACTATAACCCAAAATCATTTAGCTGTTCTTGTGGACTACCCGATTTTTATTGTGTCGACTGCTACAAAGTAGCCGCGGCATATAGGGATAACTTCTCCGTCGTCTGTCTGTCTGTCCGTCAGTCCGTCCGTCCGTCCGTCTCAAAACTTCTCCAGAGTACTCCACAAAAACTACTGGTGCAATTTCAGTCTAGTTGTGCATATTTCCGGCATTTTCCAGTTGAATGATTTTTGTCAGAGGTATGGCCCTTTAATTATTTTTATTTTTAAAGTTTGTCCGGACTACTTCTCTTATACTACTAGAGCGATTTGAATGAAATGTCACAGGATTGATCGGTATCTCAAGTACTTGCGCTTATTTAACGGGTTTTTCGGTTGAATGATTTTTGGCTGAGTTATGGCCGTTGAATTAAAAAGGCGTTTTGACCCGTTAACAATTTTTGTGAAGCCTGCTACACAGTAGGTGTGACATGCTACAAGGTAGCCACGTCATAAAGGGATCACTTCTCTGTCGTCTGTCCGTCCGTCACAAAAGTTGTCAGGACTACTCAAAAACTACTAGTGCAATTTCATCCAAACTTTACAGGAATGATCAGTACGAACTCTAGTTGTGCATATTGTCGGTATTATCCAGTTCAATGATTTTTGTCAGAGTTATGGCCCTTTAATTATTTTTATTTTTAAAGTTTGTCCGGACTACTTCTCTTATACTGATAAAGCAATTTGAATGAAATGTTACAAGAGTGTTGGTAGCTCAAGTACTTGCGCATATTTAACGGGGTTTTCGGTTGAATGATTTTACAACTGCTTAATTGGCTATCATCAGGCGACACATATGATCACTGATCGCTCTTGTTTTTCAATGTATGCTAAAATTCAGCAAGTAACAGTTACACATTTTAATGAAAGTTTTTATCACGCAAGAGCAGCTCAATAAGTAATAATTATACACGTTTCATTATTAACAAGTCAGAAACTCTTTTCAGGAGCCAACTCTACATACAATATAGATATGTCCTTGTGATGTTACGTGTAAGTAGTATGTACAATACTTTTTCCTGTAAAATTATACATGTATTGTAGTTCAAAATGACAAAGATGCCCCGAGACAGAGGCAGAGACAATTTAAACAATCTTGGTAGAGGACCTCAAGATGATGCTCCATCCAAAATATCTAAGGTCTAAAGGTTACAGTTTCTCACAAGACGATTTGAAAATATCTTTTATTTTAAACAAACAGGACTCCCAGGGCTGGGCCAGTCTTGACCCTAGGGACAAAATTTGGAAAAACTTAATGACATTCACTAGACAATACAATTTACAAAATATCTAAGTTTCAGATAAGAAGAATTTTTAAGTCTCCCCTATATAAGCCGATGTAAAATCAATTGACTCCTAAGGCAGGGCCATTAATGACCCCAGGGGCATAATTTGAACAATCTTGGTGAAGGACCTCTAGCTGATGCTCCATGAAAACAATCTAAGCTCTAGATCTTGTGATTTTATACAAGAAGATTTTCAAAGTTTTCCCTACATAAGCATATGTAAAATAAAGTGCCCCAATCCCTGCAGGACTATTTATGATTTCCAGATGCATAAATTGAACAATATTGGTAGAGGAGATCTGTGTGAACCTTTATGCAAAATATCTAAGCTCTAGGCCTTGAGTTTTCAAACAAGAAGATTTTCAAATTTTTCCTTTCTGTTGCCATAGCAACTAGAGTTCCCAATGAAATTCAATTCTTTGAACAAATTTGGTAGAGCTTCATGCAAGGAACAATCAAGCAAAGTTTTACCACGCCCGGCGCATGATGGACAATGGACACAGTCCAGTCACAATAGCGCACCATGAGCACGTTATGCTCAGGTCAGCTAAAAATAATTGATAATGTAAAGAAGAACATATCTTTAAAAAAATGGTTATCTTTAGGTTCTAAGACACTTAGAAAGTTTTAAACTAGAATAAATGGCTATCCACCCGCAGATGATACAACAACAAGTCTATATAAAGATTAAAGTATTTAGTTTACCTGTTGTTCTTAGAATTTTTGACCTACACCTTGTCATGGGTAACCAGAACTCATTCAAAATCTAATCTACATAATTTTAAGGAATATGGAATTATCTTGATTTTAGTGTATGCCTCTTTAAATATTTGATATTTTTTATTAAGACAATGATTTAAGAAGAAATATACTTATAATTCAAGAATTTACACAGCTCGTTCGTGCTCCATCACATTGGCACTCGGTGTCAGGACGAACGAATTATGTCTTCGATCGTCGAATGACTGAATTGGTCGAACTTCAGCCCAAATCTTTGATATAGCCTGACAGAAACCCTCTTCAAAAAGATCGTAAAATCTGTCATATAAATTACTATATTACTTTATCCTGACAACAAGTGCCTATGTTTCTGTAAAGAGCATCCACTCTACAGCATTATGCCATAACACAAGCTCTAGTTACATCCCTTAAGGTAAACTGTAATGGAGTTTCGTCATAACTTACCTACTTGTTTAATGAAACCACATTTGTTGATTTCAATAGCTAGTGCCCGTGATGAAGCACTGCCACAGTTAGTTATTCTGTTGTGGCACTATCTCGACAAACTCCATTCAAGCCCGATGGCATCCGTCAATTCTTGCCTTTCTCTTGGTGTAGAAATCCATACAAAGTGTAATTCCCAAAAACTTCATAACGGACAATAAGGGAAAGTTATAAGCAGGGTTCATGCAGGGTTACTTCTCCTATGATATCAGCAACCACTTCCATCAGAAGTTTTATAAGGGCTGTGAACGGACTGAAGTACATGTGTAAACTTTTGTCTTTTACTGCATTGGTCTTATCATGTAAGGGCGAGCAGTGGTCGAGTGGTCAGAGTACCGGACTCCCGGTCAGGAAGTTGCTGGTTCGAATCCCACAAGGTGTGAGAAATTTCTTACGAACATGAAAGTCCGCAATAGAAAGATGCAATGCATCTTAGAATACACAACCCAGAGCGGGATTCGAACCAACGCTCTAACCACTGAGCCAAAGAATCGATTCGCTGCCGCAGATGTCAGAGGTTGTATTAATACAATTAGTAGAAGGTGTGCACTAGACCGTAACCAACCCCTCTTAAGAAAATCATCATTTATGATGACGAATGGTGTTGTGTATTTTTAGATCAATGGATCCGACAGAAATGTTGAAAGATTTATTAATTCCTATCTTAACACGAAAGTCCGTAACGAAAGGATGCAATACATCTTAGAATACTCAACCCAGAGCGGGATTCGAACCTCGATCTCCCGCATGACACGCCAACGCTCTAATCACTGAGTCAAAGAATCGATTCGCTAACGTAGTCGTTAGGTTGTATTTATACAATTATTGGAAGGTGTGCACTAGACCGTAACAGTCTCAAAAGACATTCCACATTGCTTACTCTCGGCGCGAGTACTGGTTTGTCATCGGGAGGGATTAACATAACAAGAACTTGCTTCCCAATCGATGTAAAATAAAAAAGAAAGTTTAAACTAAAGTAATATTGTTATTTTAAGATCTCTTGAGCTCTGAAAATGAAAAAAGTTAAACTCGAAGAAGTAAATAATTTGTTTATTTACTTGTAACCATTCGTGTGATCGATTTAATGTTTTTTATGTTTTTTTTTTCTTTTATATGTCTCTAATAACCTTAACCTTTACTGGGTAAATCAGTTTTTATCTTATCAAAATAGTGCCAATAATGAATATTCTACAATGGCTTTTCGGCTTATACTGCTTCAACTTTTAATGTTACTTTTCTTACGATCAAACGCAAATATTTTTCTTTTCATATGATTGCAAAAACGTTGACCACGTAAAGTGTGGGTTCAGGGCAAAACTGATTTATTCTAAATATGTGTTGCATGGTTTCAAACTGTCTGTCAATTAACTGGTTGCAAATATAAGTACATAAAAATAATAGGTTTCAGGATTGCACAAAAGAAAATCATTGAAACAATTATATGTCTGTACCTATATAAACTCAGAAATCTCAGAATGGATAATAATTTTGAAGATTAATAACTGTTGCCACGAGCATGGAACAGCTAAGGTTCACTTTGGCAAGACGCTGCTGGGATCGTTTCCCTCTGTAGCTGTAATCTGATATCTGCACTCCCAGACCATTCCTTAATATAAAAAAGCTGTTTTGTCCTCTGCTGCTGGATGCCCTTCAATGGGGGGGGGGGGGGGGGGGGAGATCTAAAGTAATTTCTGGTGTGCTTTAAGAGAGGCGAAAAATTTGCTGGGGTAAAAAATGGCGAATTTTGTGATAAGTTTCTTCATTCGAAAGAATAATTTTGACAAGTAAAGATACGTTTTAGATGGGAGCAAACTCGAACACTTAATGGTGTGAAACTATATTCAAGACCTACCAAATTGCCATATGGTATTATTGTAGCTATTGATCATAAGAAACAACTGGTCACGGTTTGATAAGCTATTTCAAATGCTGTAAAACAGGACGAATGAAAATAGAAGATTACGGGGACAATGTTCGTCTTGTGGTTGACGTTGGGTTAGACCCATGGCAGTCGCCCGGCTAACTCAGCTGGTAGAGCTATAGACTAGTTTCGCGGAGGTCGTGGTTTCGAGTCCCACTTCGGGTGCACTTTTCTCCCTTGGTTTACAACAGATTTACCAGCAGATGAAACTAGATTGATAACAGAAGTTTTGTTATAATCTTTATCACTCCAATAACAGACGAACGAAAGTTATGTGCACAATGATTTTATTACAATGCATTCCTAACCATTAATCAGCAGGTCATTGTCTGCAAACCTAACGGATCCTGATTGCGGAGTAAGTATTGGGACGAATGCGGGCACCAGCCAGAATTTGTATTGTTGGAAAAGGCTCCTGTTTGCCGTAACTTGATAAAAAATCTTATTTACTTTCTTTTTCGCGCGTAAATGGAAAAGGTTGCATGCGCCAAAACAAAGGCAAATAAAATTGTAAGGAACAAACGCACCCGATGCTACACCTAAGCTGTATAAGCATGAAACAGATTTCCCACGAAACAGTTGTCTTGGAAACGTAATAATGTCTATTCTTAATAAATAGAAAGAACCATTACTAGACTACCACTGCAAAGTTTCACACATCAAGAGACATGGTTGCGGAAAGGGCTAATACCAACAGCCCTCTGCGTGAGAGGTTTAGTAAATATAACAACTCTACCACAGACACGGGTTAAGGCTGTCATAGTATACATAGTCTAAGCTTGCCGGATGTCTGTCAGATTGTCCAATTGCGTTTCGTTTCCAAACTGTATTTTTGCAATGCGTGGGGTATTTAGAAAAATCTGGCATACAATTTCATAACACTGTAATATTTTATGCACAAGATCAAGATTCCAACCAGCTACCTGAAATAGCGTTCAAATCTAGAATAAATTGGCTCAGATGCTTATCAAATGAAATATACAACAAAAGAAGAAACTACTTTGTACCTACTTGTAAGGTCACACTTACAAGTGAAACATCAAAAGGCATTAAAGGCACATAGTCACAGTAAGATATCAGAGATAATTTAATAAAAATAGTGTTTAAATAGTGTTTAAATGATTGTGCCCGGACTGTCCTTGAATAGCTGGTCACGTGACATGGACATGACATGGACTAAACTGTCAAGTGGTTGTAAACCATTTTTGGGTCATTTGTTGGTCATGAGGATCATTTGTTCCAGCTCCAGTACCACCTAACTCTTTATGTGGGAAGGTAGCCAGTTTTGAAAAGAGCACAGGTCTTTAATACCGTCGTCCAACGTGGTTAGATCAGTATGTTCACTATGCGGTAGTTGAAAACGACCGCAAAACAACAGAACCTAGGCTGTTTTCCTAAAATTTAAAAAAAGAAAAAAAGAAACGAAATTCTTAACAAGAAGACTCATCTTATAACTCAAAATGTTTGCAAAGACACTTGCTTTACTAAGCCAGGGCCAAACTTGTTGAAATTGAAATGATGATGTACGCTTTGTCTACTTCTTTCTCATGAACAGATGATCTTTTGTGTTTGGTTTTCGCGTATGCCTGGTCTCTTGTCCGTATTGTTTTTGATATATAAATATAAAATATATTTTGTCTACAATTATTTGACATATTATGCCGATCAAACATAACTACATACATACATGTAGATGATTAACTTTGATACTCTGATTTTTTTTATATAGATCTAATTTGTCTTTGAATATTTCATTCATTAAAAATGTTTTACATAGTTAACGTTGACATGCGTCAAAATATTCATAACATCCACAGCAAAAAAATTCATTATAGACCAGGCTTGGGGCTGATTACTTGTGTTAGTAACTGATTACATTACAGTTACTTTGAAATTTCCTGATTACAATTACATTGGATTACTTTAATGTTTTGATGGTAATTGATTACATTACAGTTACTTGTGGTCAAGTAATTAGATTACATTTGATTAATTTTAATATTATTTCAAACTGCAAGACAAATTTTCTAGGAGAAAACATTAGATAAATCAGAATGGAAACTTTATTTAACATACATAAAACAATATTATTTGTAGGAAGAATATTGGCTCAGTAAAGCAGTCAAGTTTTTGTCTAACACACTGAGTCACTAGTTTTATAAAGGATGATTCAGAATGTCATTCTGTTCGATAAAAAAGAAAATTGTAAAAGAGGTTCTGATTTCTTTTTAGGTTAACAGTTAAACAATTGGTGTAGTGCAGTATTAACTGATATTTTTATATTTTCCTTGGGGCAATGTCGCACTAAAATTTCATTATTATTAAGATAATGGCTTTCACACCCATTGAAGTACAAATTCACAATTGTAACAAAGTTACCTGCGATATGTGTTAAGAAAGGTGACACAATAGATCACTGATCCTTATAAAGAGCACACAAAGGAGACAATTAACATTGTGATCAATATATGTTGTAAAAGAATATTTTTCTTAAGGAGATGAGGTTGAAAATATAATAAGCATATTACTTATTTCTAGCAAAAGCAGCATATATTTTTATCTTTTGCCCCAGCAGTTAAAATGCAATAAATGGATTTATCATCTATCCAATGCCCATGTGCAATCAGAAAGTAATCAAAAGTATTCATGATGAAATACAAAATTTTGTCTATGTAATCGATTGAATTACATTACATGTAATCAGATGTACGACAGTAATCAAATACATCTGAATACTTGCACTTGAGTAATCAATTACAGGTGATTACAATTACTGTATTCGATTACCCCAAGTCTGTTATAGACACGATAAGCGAAAAATAGCGACCTTCAATTTTATTTGCTCAACAAGAGCTGCCTTGATTTCTAAAACTTTTACTTTGTGATTTGCTACAGTTTCTTAGTAAAGTTCACTTATAGGTTTAACCTGATGAAACTCTAAGCTATGTCATGAGCATACATGATTTTTTTTTACTTTGTTTACATTCTAAGGTCCGGAACTGTAACTTAACATATTGTGATGCTTTAGAGCCGTGTTCGAACCCCAAAAAAGAAAACTCCGACCTTTAGGCCCCTTGATAGACTATTTCAATAGACTACAAAGGGTTGGTTTATTCTTAAGAACAAATGATTTATTCAACTAAGGACTCTACAGAAATGAGTGAAATTGAGTATAATCAATGAAATAAATTATTAAAAAGATTACTGTTAGTTATTGTTATTGTTAATAAAAAAAGAAGTTAGATACATCCGATCCGTCTTGAGATCTAAGGCAAGAATCCGATTCCAGGAAATATATATATGCACTCCGTAAATTTCTTAAAACAAAATTTAATCTTTAGATTCCTAACGAAACTGAATAAAATATAATGAAAAAATAAAAACAAAATGTGTTACACCATGCTTACAACTCAACGCCTATATCCAGAAAGCCCCCGAAGAACGCCGGACAGGCAATAAATTGAAAATCCCCGCCTCGAGAACTTGCAAATCACCGAGCGCCTAAGCACCGCTAACGCTCTCGCCCAATGAGATTGTAGAGCGTCCATTTTGGCGCCAAAGCTTTCCGTCTCGACCAATGGCTAGCTGTTCGACTCCTACACTGAAAGAAAATAGATCCGAACAGTCCATGCTGATTTCCAATATCCTTTCTGGGTCGTTCAAGCAGCCCCTTAAGTCTTTTTAATTTAGTACTTTCTAACCTAAACATTCTGGCCCGGAATCAACCAGGTTTTAAACAAATCCAAGCATGCAGTTACAAAACACGGAAGCAAATTAATTTTGCATTTCATTATGAAAGGAAGAGACTCTATCTATATGTCATCAAATATTTGAGAAAGGTATTTTTTCTCTGAAATACATAGTTTTAATACATGCGTTTATTGCATCAGGTCCGTTAACGAGTAATATAGAAATATAAATTGTCATTAGTTTCCGCGACATTTCAAAAGTCTACCAGAGTTTACAAGCAGCTATCCTGGCATATCCAGAGTATTATATAACAAAATCAAGGTTATATCAATGTGATGATTTACACTGTCTCAAGAATTGATAAAACGTAGCATTTATTTTAGAAAGATCGGTGGGGTGGGTATTCATATTACAATATCAATAGTCTGAGTCGCTACAATATCTAGTAAGTCTTTTGGCATAATTGGACACACAAAAAAATAAACCATTAACCTTGCCGTGGTTCTTATATGATAAAATAATGATAATAATAAAATGATAAAGATACATATTGTAATTGTATCCCGGCGAAGAAGCTACTTACCTTCAAATTCTTCTGTGTTTGAAAAAGTTATTTTGTACCACGAGTAAAGGTGGGTGAACACCCTCTTCATTATGAATT
Source organism: Cyclina sinensis (assembly GCA_012932295.1). Classification (NCBI taxonomy): domain Eukaryota; kingdom Metazoa; phylum Mollusca; class Bivalvia; order Venerida; family Veneridae; genus Cyclina; species Cyclina sinensis. The sequence goes on along the minus strand of JAAONU010000007.1, from coordinate 28,444,198 downwards.
TGGTTGCCTGTGATTTATGAAGAGGGTGTCACCCACCTTTACTCGTGGTATATTAAAAACTTTGAAAATCTTCCCTCAGAAACCTTTGGCAGAGTTTCAAAATAATTATACTGAAATGTTTCTTATGTGGCCTTTAATCAAATTCCTTCATGCCTTGTTAGTCCTTAAAAGACATATCTGACCGAGGGCAGGGCGTGTTTTCACCTGTTGACTATTTGGCAAACTTTCAATATTTTCTCCTCAGAAACTGCTGACCAATTTACAAAATAATTTCAAAGCTCCTTTTTTTTTTATCAAATTCATTTGGGTAATAAACCATAAGGACGGTAAATGGGCAGGTTTTCACCGTTTGAGCTTATGAAAACTGAAAATCTTTTTCTCAGAAACCCCTGTCCCAAATTCAAAATAATTTCACAAAATATTCATATGGTGGCTTTTTTAACAATACTTTCAAATCATATTAGTTCTTTAAAAAATCTTGGCAGAGAGTGGTTTGGCAAAGTTTCACTAAATGGAAAGTTTGAATATTTTCTCCTCACGAACCTCTGTCCAAAATTTAAAAGTTATTTTCAAATTTTCTTTTGCCGGACTTATATATTCGAGTTAAGTTAGAGCTGATGTTATTTAATTATTTATTTTTTTAAAAGTAAGCAGGACTTCAAACTCATGCGATTCATTTGCATTTTGTACTGATTAATGATATCATGAAATATGTGTTTTTGTACAAAGCAGGAAAACATTTTTAAAAGCATAACTAGGATGAACATTATGTGCAAAGAATCTTCAAGATACTTCATTTCTATGATTTGTTTTAATAGACTGTATTTTGTTTGTTTCCTTGGCCTGCACATATATATTAAGATAAGCAAGGATAAGATGCTCATTTCAAGTTTTAAATGTTAAAAAACAACCATGAATACGCGTAGAATATAGCGCATTTAATACTACATGACTGAAGATGGGCGTTATTTTCTTTAAATATGAGAGTCATTTTTACTGTACATTTTACACTTACAACCACATTCAGTCACTATGTGTTATAATTCCATACTTAGGCTATACTGCATCTCTAGTCCTGAGCTCGCACCTCTAGTCCCGAACATATATAAGTAAATTGTAACCTTATAACATCGATTGTGTCCATATTTATTTGGTCGTTGGCACTTGGTGACGAACGATATAAGGTGACCGTAAGGGTAGGTTAAACTGTATTTAAATTATCATAACACGTGTAAGACTCAGAAATGTTCGTAAAATGGAAGAAAAACGAATGTTTTTTTTTTGTCAACTTGTCAGTTAAAATTCGAAGGAAATGACGAAATCTCGGTCATTCCATCGATTTTGAGGATATGACTTTGCATGCTGGAAGTAAATTCAATTTAAGGTCGAACTTTTTTTTTACTTTTCCGTTTATCTATTTATTTATAGACCGATATCTTAGATATTTGGTATATAGGCACCTTGCATGAATCTCTGCCATTCACTAGGGTCAGGGTCGAGGTCACCGAGGCTAATTTTTTTCTACTTTTTTCAAAGAGTATTCATGTATTGACCTATATCTTAGATATTTTATTATGTATGTACCATGGACATCAGCCCTGGATGGATTTGGTTGGATTTAAGGTTAAGGGTCAAGGTCATCGAGGCTAAAAATCTAAACCGACTCCAGTACAGGGGTCACTTGGTTTAATATGGACTGAAATGTATAAAAATCTTTAAAAATCTTCTTGTCAGAAACCACAAGGCCTGGAGTTTAGATATTTGGTGTGTGAATGAAAGTACTTGCAGTTCTATTCATATGAACCAATAAAGGGCCATCAAGCCCCTTTCGTTTAGATGTCACATTATGTTGGATGATTAAGTCACTTGTACAGGAAACCTAATTGGGACCCTAAACATGCTTTTAAAATGAAAATCACAAATGAAGGATTACAGAAATAAAAAATTACCTCCACACGTCCGGTGCTAGAGGTATAAGTTTTCTTTTTCCTTTTAATGTATGATTTGTTTACATCCAAAGTCTAGTGACAAGGTAGTTTGTTGTCGTAATAACATACGAACAAATATGTGTAAATTTCCACAATTATTAATTCCTTCATATTTCGCCTCAGCGTGTTATGGAGTGAAAATGCAAAAAGTTGAAATTCAAAGAGAAATTCTAAGTCGTTATATTCGCACTTTTTGCTCCGCCACGCAGCAGTTTTCGTCCCAAAATTGCTAAAAAGAAAATGCTATAAAATACTGATTTTGCTTTTTTGGTCCATAACATCGGGGCAAGTCCATTATGTATAGTCTTCTGCTCTTGATCTGGAGGGGTGTTTTATCAGAGACGCCCATAAATATATTAGCCAAATGGACAACTCGACGATATTCAGAACTTTGTACTATTAATCTCTTTCGCCAGATTCGACTATCAATAAGGGCCTTTATGATTCTGAGTACGGAATAACAGCCCTGCTTTTTTCAGGACGATACAACAACTCCTGTACCCGGTATAGTTGTTGTGAATATTGCATGTCTACTTGACAGCAGACGCTCTGTCATAACATCATTAAACGCTGCCTTCTAGAATAATAAAGGGGAAGTCACTGAAACGAAAATCAGAAAAAGAATGCTGGGGTGATCTGCTCTTTAAGGCAGTAACTGCAGTGTGCAGTTACTCATAGTTTATCATTTGGGCGGCAGATTCAGTGCCTGTGAGAACGTGTTTATATAAATGTACAAGATATCAGTATTTTCAAGTTAATTTTTTTTATTTACGTCTTGTAACACTTGCCACGCCATTATCCTCGAGATAACAGAAAATGCACGTATAACATTAAGATTAAATAGTTTCGCGTTACATTATTTTCACAAACACGCTTGAAAGGCTGAATGGTTTTAAATCATGGTAAACGTTTGAAAGGATTTTAAGTTGATTCATTAACAAGGTGATTGAAAGTATGCCATCTCATTATTTTCCGGGAAAGCTTTGTCAGACGTGCATCCTCGGCTACCTCCAAAATCTTCCGACAGTAACATTGTGGTTTATAAGACCAAAAATACAACGAATAAACGTGATATATTTTTGTATAGTTTGGAAAGTAGTGTCTGTATTATTTCAGTATGCAATATTCAGGGAAAATCGCTGATAACGTCAGAGTAATTTATTTATTAACTACATGTATAGTAACTCCTAAATTACAGTATTATATTGTGATAACAAATACATCGTTTTAGTCATTTAATTGGTTTTCCTATGACGAGCGCATGAACCAGAATACTTCCCTATTAAATATCTTAATGTGGTTAAAAGATTATTTCACTACTAATAGTATGTTGCCGATAGAAAATGAATACAGTATTTAACTAGATGGTAGCCCAAAGCACACAGAGTAATTCAGGTACGATACAGTTATACACAATATAACTTCGCACATACCGGAGGCGTGCGTAAAATGTTGCCTTCTGTCTGATATTTAACCGGACCTATTTAACTGTACCATATCATCGTAACTATAGTCTGTTAAACATCAAAAGTATGCAAATACAGGATTAGAACATTGTTCTGTGGCAAGATAACTGTTGTTTTAAACTGACATATTACCGGATATACTTTTAAAAAATTTAGGTAGGAAAATGCCATTACGGTATTCGATTAGGACGATAGTGCTTTGTGTTTCTGGCATCCTGACTTACGGAAATGTTGGAGTACTGGTGATGGCATTGCCGGCTTGTGACAGGCAAGGCTAGTTTTTAAATATATTTTATATTTATGTGTTTCTCTTTAATTTTTCTCTAAGTTGTACCGTTATAATGATCGAATTCTAGTCTTGATCCGTGAAACAGTTTACGACATATAAAATCGTGAACAATAGCAGAAGTTTCTCATAAGTCCAGGAGACGGGCACGTTCAGTAAGATCACACTACAATAAAACAAGTACTTTACACTATAAAGTACCAAATAACCATATATCATGACCAGTTGGAAAGTTTCTTCAAAATATACGTGATATCTATTCACATATAAAAAGATTTATAACATCAATCAGTCGAAATCAGAAGTTACGGAGAGTACAACGCGATCATAACCTGTTTATTATTATTATCATTATTATTGAAACGAACATCTACACATTCACAAATTTTATTCAAACTGGCGGCGAAAATGTTTGCATATATGTAAACTGTTGTTGATTTTTTTTTTACTGTTTATCACGTTTTGGAAAACAATAAAATTGTAAATGGTTGATTTATATTCTTACTCGATGGCAGTCTGTTTTATCCTTTGGACGTGTGGTTGGTAGTTTACTATGCTCGGAAGTTTTCTCTTTCAGCGAGATTTGGTGTGACGGTCCATTACTTGAAGCTGTACAGAATGCAAGAATTTATGAGGATTCAAAAACATTTGTAGATATGAATCTGAAATATAAGCCAGGTTTGTTTTCACATTTTGACACCTTAATCTAAAACTCAATGTAGATAATGTTTTAAACAGAAAGTTTTTGATAACGCAGTAAATATCGGTTTGAAAAAAAAATGCATATCATGAAATTATCAGGAAGTTTTTCATAGCGCAGAAAATATCAGCTAAAAATGCATATCATGAAATTATCAGATGTTGTCTGTTGTTATTTTGGACGGTGATGGAGAAACTATATCAGCTAATATGATTCCGGTCATATATTTCTGCCTTTTCCAGTTTCTTTCAAAGTTGCTTATTTACTATTGACCTGATGGGCCAGTGTCAATGTGGCCATACCACGTGGTAAATGATGTCATTAAGGCTGTTGCAAACTGCTGTAATTATTTTATTTCTTCATCAATTTTACTTGTATATAGTGCATGCCAAGCGGAAAATTATGCCTTACGCATTGGTCCTAATGATTCTTTTGTCAGATGTACAGAATTTTCTAACATTCGGAAAAACTGATGCTCGTTTCGCGATAACAAACATATTTTTTCCTGAATGTTAAGAAAAACTGCGACATCTGATAAAAAATCGTTAGGACAAATATATAGGGCACAATTTTCTGCTTCGCATGCACAATATCCCGTTTGAATTGATGAAGAAATAAAATACTTACAGCAGTTTTCTCCTCCGAATCGATGCAAAACAAATCTGCTTGCGACAGCCTAAATAACATCATATACCACGTGGTATGGCTACTAGACTGGATACAAGACGTTTCGCCACCTGTAAGTTCGCTATCTGTACGTAATCGCAACCTGTGTTCTTTCGCAACTAGTGGTTTATCGCAAATTGACTAATTCTTGAATAATAAACCGACTTAAAAACATACATGCTGGTTATATGATTTTTGATTTATTGATTTAAAAATGCGTTTATAGTAACTAGTCTCTGTGGCCCAGTAGTTTAGATCGCTGCCATCAATTTTACTGACAAAAAGGTCATGGGTTCGAATCCTTGTGATTTCAATATTTTTGCCCCCCCCCCCCCTCAAAGATAAGGGGACATATACACTGCTAAAATAATTAAAGGAGCGCCCATATAATCTATAAAATACCATACGCGTTGAGCAGATTTATGAATATCTTATACTGAAATAACAAAATCGTGATTTTCACAAAATTAAATCGGCATTTTCATCACCAACAGGCACATTCTTGAACAGAGACAGTGTCCAGGATATGAACACTATCAAACTAACTTTGAAATGGTGGTCTAACAAGAGAACAACCAATGTCTGTAAAGAAAGATTCAGGCCTGGAAACGTTTCATAGTCAGTGTCAGTAATGAGTGTATCCCCCTCGGGCGTTTAGGCACTCCCTGCATCATCTGGGCATGCTCCTGATGACACGTCTGATCATATCCTGGACACTGTCTCTGTTCAGGAATGTGCCTGTTGCTAATGAAAATGCCGATTTGTTTTTGTAAACAGAACGATTTTGTTATTTCTGTATAAGATATTCATAAATCTACTCAACGCGTATGATATTTTATAGATTATATGGGCGCTCCTTAAATTATTTTGAGCAGTATAGTTTGCAAATGTCGGTCGGCCGGTAGACACTTTGGTTTCTGATCAATATCTAGAGAACGCTTGGACCAGCTTTCCTCAGACTTGTGTTTAAGTTGGCCATGATAAGTAGATGACCTCTATAGTTATTTTGGTCACCAGGTCAAAAGTCAAGGTCACAGTGACCTTGAATAGCAAAATGCTTTCCGATCAATAACTAAAGAACCCTTGGTCCAAGGTTGTTCATACGATGACCCCTACAGTTTTTCAGGTCACCAGTTTAAAGGTCAATGTCACAGTATCCTTGAAGAGCAAGGAGGTTCTTATCAATTACCAAAGAACTCTTGGTTTCAGGTTGTTCAAACTTTGTGTGTAGGTTTGGCATGATTAGTAGATTATCAATATAGTTTTTCAGGTCACCATGCCAAAGGTCAAGGTCACATTGAGCTTGAAAAGCAAACCCTTTCCGATCAATAGCTATAGAAGACTTGGTCCCAGGTTCTTTTTAGGTCGTATGCAGGTTGGCCATGACCAGTAGACAACCCCTATAGTTTTTCACGTCACCAGGTCAACGGTCAAGGTCACAGTGACCTTGAACTTAGTTTGTATATTGGTCATGACATATCAATGACCACTACAGTTTTTCAGGTCATCGGGTCAAAGGCCAAGGTCACAGTGACCTTGAACAGCAAACAATTTCCAATCACTAACTATAGAACCCTTGGTCCCAGGTTCTTCAAATTAAGTGTGTCGTTGGTCATGACAGGTAAATGACCTTTGTGGTTTTCAGGTCCATAGGTCAAAGGCCAAGGTCACAGTGACCTTGAAAAACAAAATGATTTCCAGTTAGGAACTATAAAACGCTTCGGCCCGGGTTCCTCAAACATGGTGTATAGGTTGGCCATGACCAGTAGATGACCCCTATAGCTTTTCAGATCAAAAGTCAACGTCACAGTGACCTTGTACAGCAAAATAGTATCCGATCAATTACTACAGAACACTTGGGCTCAGCTCCTCAAATCTACATGGGTAGGTTGGTCAGGACAATTAGATGACCCTTGTAGTTTTTAGGGTTATTAGTGAAAGGTCAAAGTCACAGTGACCTTGAAAAGTAAAATAGTTTCTGCTGAATTTCTAGGGAATCTTTTGGCCCAGACTCGTCAGACTTAGTTTGTAGGTTTGTCATGATCAGTCGTTTTTCAGGTCATTGGGCCAAAGGTCAAGGGTCACAGTAATCTTGAAAAGCAAAATGGTTTCCGATTAATAAGTGTAGAACGCTTGGGCCCAAGTTCCTCAAACTGTGTATATAAGTTGTTGTTGACTTGTAAATGAGCCCTTTAGTTTTTCTATCACCAGGTCAAAGCTATGGTCACAGTGTCCTTGAATAGCAAAATGGTTTCCGATCAATAACAGTAGAACGCTTGGTCCCAGCTAGTCAAAACTTCATGGCTACTTCTAGGAACAGAAGCTTGGGGGCATTTATGTTTCACAAACATCTCTCTTTCTTCAGTTTTCATGGTGTATAGAAGCATAATATTATGTTTTCCCCATAGTATATTTACTTCTTCTTTAATTTTAAAGAAAAAAAAATAAAATCTGTGAGGCAGTCGCTTTAAATGGTATTCGAAATTTGTAAATTCAAAAGTTCCGTAGGCGATTGCTAGCGCTCGCGTTTTATTGTACAGTACAAGGTATTTTTGGATTTGTACACACTTCAAACAGTCATATTTGACTTGCTTAGCAACTCGTCCATATTCCTGCTGTGTACTGATCAAATATACCCCCATATATACAACAGTGTGAATTAGCCTGTGTATATGACTGTTTTGATCTAGATATCGTGTTGCCAGCGTTTAAAAACTTGAGCAGCGCTGGTACCCCGAAAAAGGCTCAGCTCCGGGAGTTCTTACAGATGTATTTCGAAGGCCCAGATACAGAATTCGAAAAATGGATCCCGACTGACTTCAATAAGAGGTGAGTGTGCTGTTTGTGTTTAGATCTTTCTGTACAAATAGAAACTGAAAATCATTCACAATACCCTTGCTTTGAAAAGTGGTAAAAACGAAATAGAAGTGCAATGACAATGGGACTTACTATATAATCAAAATGATTTTGACTGACCTGAGCGAAAAAGCTGGACGTCAATAGCTAGCTGTTGTCTGAAAAGTGTCACGTGACCAAAAATAGGAAACGGCAGTCGATAATATTACGGATATTCGGCCTCGAGTCAGATATCGATTAATGTCTGTTAAATACTAAATCTTCTAGAGAATGCATACAATTCCCTTACAGTTAGTATACGGCAGTGTTTTTAAACGTGAATAGTTACTTATAGACTGGTTACAGACCCAGCAATTAATTTCATTCCTTAGTAATGTTTAGGTAAATGATATTAAGTCCCTTTCTAACCACAAATCTTCTTTTGGCTGGAGTTATTGGTATATATTATGTGATTGTGTATTTTTTCTATAAAACTTCATATTGTAAGTCGTATCAATACTAAACATAATTTGAAATATTTAAAGACAAATGTGTTAGCATTAATTTCATTAAAAAAATAAAAGCCTGTCTGAACTATTCATATACCAAGAAAATTCGCTAGCGTTATTGAACCTTCAATAACGTTTCGAAATGGAATGTTTGTTGGAATTAAATGCCAGATATCAGACTATCTATACTTAAGCCTTTACGGTGGCAGATTTACTGACTAAAGTTTGTTAAGCAGAAAGTTTGTTAAGTATGGTGCATAATCTTACTGTGTGATTTGATATTCTGCGGTACGGTACAGTGTAAGTTTCTCTTTATGATATAATTTAGTGACACTTCAACGATATTTTTTTTCAATAATCAAAAAAAAAAGGTAAATGTTTCATGTTCATGTTAGACTCCATCTAGAGTGGTCCCAGTTGAGTGTTTGGCAGATTTTTCGGCCCAATCCGTTTGGATGCTGCTGGCAAAAGTACTTGTATTGATAGTGAAAATGAAAACAGGTTTGCTGTTAGCCCAAAGCCTTCATTCTGATGATGATTATCTGATAAATGCTTACTTGTTATCGTATCAACAATCAATGACTCTCTATTGTTTATTTGCTTACAAAGGTAAACTACTCTTTTTTCTGTTTTATGCAATAAGGAGCGATAGGGATGCGGCACTAGCAACTTTGAGACATATATCATTTTAAACAGTCGACAACATCCAACGCTGTCTGTACTAGGAAGTTGCAATTTGGAATGGCATGTCTGTTAACATAGATTTTTTTCTCATGTAGTCCTGAAAGAACTTATATTATCAATTGCTTAAATTAGCTTTTGGTAGGAATGGTAAACTATACCTTTTAAGTCATTTATACATTGACAAGTCTTCATGATTATCAGTTCATCAATTACATTTTGTTTGTAAATATACGTTAGTATAAATTGTTTGAAAGTCACAAAACTTCATCGAAGGCTAAGTTTAATTTTTTGTTTACAGTTTAAGAAAAACATGCATGCACTGGGTGTCTTTTGCAGTTTTAAATACAAGTCTATCAAAGTATTATGAGTTCTATTTCATCTAACACATAAACTCCATTAAGGGCCCCACAGATTACTGACGCAGCGTCCACGACTGAAGTGTGAATATGTTTATTTCTATATAATCATTTGGATATCACTTTAAGCAACCGGATGGTGAGTTAATCATTATTTCATTTATACTTTACACCTCGATTAATATTTCACTATTATCATTTGTCAAACAATATGTATAAAACCAAACATATCTAAAGGAACAACGGAATATTCTAAAACGATGGATATACGTTGTTACAAGCAGGGCAATTCCACCAGTCTGGATACCACTTTCTGCTGTGATATGTTATCTGACAGCACTAAAATCATGCCGGAATTTGTGAATTGTTGAAATGGACACCACGTTTCACAACAGCTTTTTATCTGACGAATTTACGTCAGTTAGCCATACTATATTATAGTTTTATAAACCACGCAACTTATACGATGATGAATATACATCATTTGGCGGTTAAGCATCTTTTGTGAAAAGGGACATTCATTTATGTAGAACAATCATATCATAATAATGTGACCCTTGATAGGTAAGCAGTACAGGTCAGAAAATGTTATTAGCACACGCACGAACACACACCATGTGGCGAGTGTCTGTTTCCAGGCGGAACGCCAGGGCGGAACGCCAGGGCGGAAATGACGACAACGATTGGGAGCATGACCAGATCCCAAACATATTTGCACAATTGCGACAATGGGAAATAGCACAGTCACATCCGATAAACCTAATTGTCAGAGTTAGCATCGTCTCTTAGAACGATCACACAAACGGTCAATGAACTGAAATGGGACCTCTCATCTTTAAAAAACCCACGGTAAGTATTTCGGAATCTGCCGATAATACGGCAAAAAGGGCAAAACTCGAAGAATCACGTGATCAACTCTCCAGCGATAATGAATCTGCGGAGGAAGTAGATACTTACATGGAAAGCTGCCAACAGGAGGCACCTACAGTGGAAAATTGTGACTTGGCGGACATATCCGATTACTTCCAGGACGATTTAGAGACTGGAGAGGAATTACTACCTGACGTTGCAAAGTTGGCAAATATCGATCTACGTGGAAAACCTAAAGAGGAGAAAAAAAACAATGAGAGACAAACACAAAAAGGCCGAGCAATGTCGAAAACTTGCAAGTGCCGAAGGTAGATGAACAACTCTTGTGTCAACTAAAGCGGGACACAAAAATGTTTGATTACGACATGCAGAAATCACAATACATACTATGCCATGCATAAGTACCGGCGCTGCGACTAATGCAAAACATCAAGGAAAACTGGCCAGCATCGGAAACAAGACAACTGGCTGGCGACATTTTTTAAGATACTGGCGCAAGGCATTACTCAATCCAATGAAACCCGTTGAGAAAAGATCAATAAAGATCTACTACCTCTGTATAACGTTTAATGTGATAAGACACCATCGGCAACTCAACTTTTTGGGGAGAAACTACAAGAAGAAATTAAATCCTTAAGGGACAGTAAAACACACTTAACTACAAAGAGGCCTTTTTTATTGAAACGGGGAGGGGGCAACAACATGCGAACACAGGGCAACAATTTCAGCAAGATATCAGAATTCGGCAACCCACTCCCCGCGCTACAAACCTCTCAGGGGAACGCATTCCGTCAACAAACCACACCAAGAAAGGGAAAAACAACAAAAATCAATAGATGTAAGTAGTGACTTGAATATTTTAATTGAAAACACTCCAGAGCAGGAAAAAATGCAGATAAAATTGATATGTTGGAAACAATTGTAACCGTATTATATTTTTTGAGTGAACTCTGGTAAAATTCCATTGCATTACGCTCTGCTACACTGGTCAGCATTTCTTATACACTGTAGATTTCCCGCCAATGTTCAGTCCTTTTATTAAAGTTGCACTGAAAACACACTTGTGTTCTTAGCTTCTTTATATCCCCACATTTGTGGTACAGGGACCAAACATACGAATATTATTGGAACAATATTCAAATCACAAATATATTACAACAATCACACCGGATCAGTGGATTATTAATACTATTCGGGGTTGTAGCATCGAATTATCGGATACTCCAGTTCAAACAATTGTACCCAAGCCACTGACTTTTTCCATAGAGGAAACGAACAAAATGTCTGCCGAACTTGACCGGTTTATATTGTGGGGAATTATTGAACACGCCTCTAATGATATCAACAATGAATATATTTCAAACATATTTATAAGACTAAAGAAAGACGGGCGTATTCGCATTATCTTAAATCTCCGATACTTTAACTCACAGTATGGAGACAAAACTCATTTTAAATGGAATCTCTGAAAACAGCAATCAGCGCAATGCGAAAAAATTGCTACATGGTATCTGTTGAAACAAACTTTTGGCCGATGGGTTAAACTTGTTATGTTAAAAGCCGGTATAGCTGAAGCTTTCAAGCCACACAATACAAGGTCAGCTTCAGTATCTCATGCTTTTTACCATGGGACTCCCATTAACTGATATAATAAAGTCGGCTGGATGGTCTAACGTATCTACATTTGCCAAGTTTTACAAAAAACTGATCAAATCAAATTACAACGTATTGCAGTTCAGTATCTTATCTAAATAAGGAAAATTGCGCGGACACGTACACACACACACACACACACACACACACACACACATATATATATGTGTGTGTGTGTGTGTGTGCGCGTGTGTGTGCAGAGGTGTCACGAATGTTAAAGTAAACTGATGAGAATATTGGATGAAATTGAATGATTAAGCTAGACAGGAAGACGAAGGTTGATCATAATTTCATCCGACACAAAACACCCTTAGGGCTCACACACCCGCCCACACGAACCATTCTTTCTGATTCCTTCCAAACATTGAAGATCTTGTACGCCAGATGAAATCTTGAGCATCAGATGAACTCTTACACATGAACACTTGCAGTCGCTGGACGCTGCGTCAATAATCTGTGTGAGCCCTAAGTGAGTTTTGTATCGGATGAAATTATGATCAACCTTCGCCTTCCCTTAAACGAATGTAAGTCTAGCTTAATCATTTAATTAAAACGGTCTATGACAAACCCAGCTACAGGTGATTTCCCTCCTCGATTCAGATTTTGTGTCAAAGTGTTCTCGAAATCTACACAAAGTATATGGTGTGTACCAACCGGAAAGTAAAACTAGACATTCTTTAGTGGGCTTAGTCTTTTTCTGATAGTTTTTGTTATCAAAAAAATATTCTGAATGGACCAGTTAACGTAAAAATATCGAGTGTCATTTGTATTTATGGTCACATGACATTTTTCGTTCTTCCGCGATATAATTATCATATCTCCTTTACTATTTTTTAGAAGGGGATACACTTGGCAGGAATGTCTCCTGTTGCACGAAACTTGTTCAAAGTTGTTAAAAACCTATCATCACAATATGATTTTAGCACTGAAAATTAATTAATTGATGGATTCATATACTTATGAAAATATAAGACTAATTATAGAAGTGTTTTCTGTTCGTGAAACTAGAACGTGTAAAATCAAGAAACTTCATAAAAGTATCATGGGTTGAGGTGACGGAAACTGAAGTGAGATGCGTGGTCATTATCATAATACTGTCATAACCATATCGTTTATCGCACGACTCTATTACTTTCCGCATACTTGCATAATATGCTTTTTATCTTAGCAAAAGGACACCGGTGGAGATATTTGTGCTATGAATACATAAATAATGTGTATTTGTATATAATGACATACAAGGATAAAATATCAATGAATTGCCTACGAAGTGTGTTAAACATGTAAATATTATCACAGACTTAAATAACATTGCTTTGCTTTTTTGTTTGCAAGTCCGGCATTTCTTGCCAAAGTAAAAGATGAAAATCTACAAAAGTTTGGAAAGGCCATGTGTGAGAAATGGAAACATCTTGGCAGAAAGGTATGGGTGTAAAATATTTCTATTTAGTGACATCCTCTTACGAACTTTAGGCGTAAGCAGAACGGTGCTTAGCATCAGAAAAATATGCAGCTTCAAGAAGGACTCTAACTCGAGCAAAGTAATCAGGGTTGCAGTACACGAAACATGCAATGAAATGGAGACAAATAGTACTATCAAAGTTTGTTACTGTAGGATCCTTTAAAATAATTTATAATATTCATAAAAAAGAATGGAAAACAGAGTTTAGTTTTGCTTGATAAACAGCACTAGTTTGGTGTTCGGACGCATTGTAGTTGATTACTAAGGAGTTAAGAGTCGCATCTGAACTCAAAACCGTGCGTTATTCTTCAATATATATCACGAAAAATAAAACCTGTTTCCGTAATCACAGTCATCCTGCAGGAATGCGCATTTAAATTAGACACGATATCAGACAAGCAACAGATTGAGACAAGTGAGAAACACATGATTACTTTAGCTTTAATGTCATTTATAAATTGTATCTTCTTATTTCTTGTACTATGGTTTCTACAGCAGAAATGTGTTTACAGATCAGGCAAGATGTAAAAGACAACCAAGACAGGTACTCGTTGATTTACTTGGACCATCCGTTTATTGTACCAGGTGGTAGATTCAGGGAAACATACTACTGGTAATGAATGTTAAGAAAAAGTAATTAACAATGTGAAAAAAAGCAGTTGATATAATCAGTATCTCAAACATGTATTCCATGTCGCGATTTGCGATGTTGAAGGTTGGTCGAAACGACTAGTATCCAAGTTGTAGTACCCACATCCAAAACGTAATCACAGCTTCTTCAGATTATCAAGCAAAATCCCCTGAAAATCTGAAACCACTCGGCCTGTATCTGTAATCGGTTGATATCAGACAACAAGGTGGCCATACCATGTTGTATATGATGTCATTTCGTCTCGCGAGCAGCATTATTTTCACCAACTTTAATGGTATATAGCGCATGCGAAGCGGAATATTATGTCCTACACATTGGCCCTCATGATTCTAATTGATTCGAATTTTATAACATTCGGGAAAACTGATGCGCTTTTCGCGATAGCAAACTTACTAGTAGTTACGAACTCTATATTTGCCGAATGTTCAGAAAAACTGTACATCTGACAAAAGAATTTTTAGGGTCTGTATGTAGGGCACAAATGTCCGCTTCACAAGCACTATGCCCTGTATATATTGATGTAGAAATAAAATACTTACAGCATTTTTCTCCTCCGAATTGAGTAAAAATAATGCTGCTCGCGATAGCCTAAATGACATCATATACCACGTGGTATGGCCACCTTGAGACAAGGAAAAAAAGTCGCTTATATATATCTTTTCTTCTATGACTACCATACATTCTATTGAAGTGAGCTGCAGTTTCTGATCTTTCTAATGGTAACAGGTGATTTTGAAAACAAAAGTCAGCTATCCAGAAGAGGGCAAGAAGTACCCTATTTCGAAGTCAAGTTGTACCTAACTTTTAAAAAAACATTAAACACCAGATGCTGTGTTACAAAAAAAATGTTGTTATTTAGATATGTTCCAAGGTAACTAAGAAAATTGGTAACACATGGTTTGCATCCCTAGAAAACTTCTTAATCAAATTTTGTTCCTGCGTCGGATGTTTTAGTCCTAGTTAAGTAGCAAGGGAAAAAAGAAAGAAAAAATATTCTAGACAGTCAGTAGATAAATACGTACTCCAGTCATTTGCCTCGATATTTCAGAGTTTAGACCGTTCGCATCGAGATCCTGAGGACACAGGTTCGATTGCCTAGGGCAACGATAACATTAACCACACATAACGCACTTCATTTGGGCTATTTCCTGCAGCGACTAATTTCATCTGGGGGTGTCTCGGCAGCTTTCAGTTCATTGCAGGCCAGCTAAAATAAATAACTTTACTACATGATTCATAAATTAGTAGGTTTGCCATTGGTCCAATATTGATCACATGTGAGCAATAACTTATAGTTACTGTAGGAATACGCTAGTTTATGAACCTGTCAAATGTGATATATACCGAAGCAGGCTGAGTAAGATATTTAAAGGTCCATAAACTGGGATATTCTCTGATATCATCATACATTGACTGTTTTTATTATGACTGTATAAGTAAGCAAAATGTAACTCAAAGACATTTTACTCAGTCGTATCAAAGCTAATGCAACTTTATAATATAGAAAAGATTTCCCGGGGTAAACTCAAATTTATTACAGAAAACACGTGCACAGAAATGTTTGTTTACATCAGTATCTCGTTTTGAGATGAACTTATTTTTCTGATGACTCATATGTGACCAGTAATTGACCAATCGAAATACCAATAATTTAGGTCATATCAGAAAAAGTGATATTCTCATCAAAAGGTGATATATTATAAACAAACATTGCGTCTGCATGCTGGGCATATGCAAGAATTTCATAGATAATGTTTAACTTTACAGTCATATAATAAAACAGTTACTGTATGATGATGTCGGTGAATATCCCGGTATATAGTTTTATCATACCCCACAAAGTGTGTAGGGGTTATATTGGATTCATTTTTGTCCGTTTCTTGTCCGGCCATAACTCTTCCATGCATGTAAGGAAGTAAAATACTTAGGCATATTTGATCATCTTCATGAGACGGTGTCGCGTGTAAATCTCAGGTCCATAGCTCAAAGGTCAAGGTCACAATTACTAGTTAAAGGTAAAAAATGTTGATTATAGACCTTGCCCGGGCCATAACTTCTCCATGCATGGAAGGATTTTAAAATACCTAAGGATATTTGTTCACCTTGATGAGATGGTATGTAATGTGTGAGAAACAGGTCTATAGCTCAATTGTCAAGGTCACAGTCACTGGTTAATAAATAATCGTGGATTATAGACCTTGTCCGGGTCATAACTTTTCCATGTATGTGAGGATTTTTAAATACATTGTTTTTTCGTTCACCTTGATCAGATGGTGTGTCGCTTGTAAGACCTAGGATCATAGCTCCAAGGTCAAGGTCACAGTCCGGATAAAAGGTAAAAATGTTGATTATAGACCTTGTTCATGCCATAACTTCTCCATGCATGGAATGATTTTAAAAAAATACCCTGACATATTTTTTCACCTTGATGACACATTGTGTGTCTCGCGTGTAATACCCAGGGCTATTGCTCAAAATTCAAGGTCACAGTCACTGGCAAAAGGTAAAATAATGTTGATTATAGACTTTCTCTGGGCCAACACGTCTCCATGTATGGATGGATTTTTTAAAATACCTTTAGATATTCGTTCACCTTAATAAGACGGTGTGTCACATGTAAGACCCAGTTCCTTTGCTCGAAGGTCAAGGTCACAGTCACTGATCAAAGGTAAAAAATGTGGATGATAGACCTTTTTCGGGCTATAACTTCCCTATACATGGAGGGATTTTGAAATACCTTTGCATATTTGTTCATCAAGATGATTTGTTGCGTCATATCCTAGGCATGAGTCAAGGGCAAAGTGACATTTTAATTTATAGTCCTTGTATGGGCAATTACATCTTTATACTTGTAAGGATTGTCAAATATCACTTTTAAGTACCAGGTCCATAGCTCAGAGGTCAAGGTCACAGTGACTAGTCAAAGGTCAAAAATGTTGATGATAGACCTTGTTTGGGCCATAATTCTCCATACATAGAAGGCAAATGTATGTCACCTTTCTTCTTATTTTGCCTTCTTTGTATTTGACTTCCAAATAAAATAAAATAGCATCAGAAGCATTTTTGTTCATTCCAGTGGTATGCAAATATTTGCAATGACCCCTTTTGCTTACAAAGCCTTCAGTCCTGTGACCAAGTGAGGTGTGGAGATATTCGTCACTTAAGTAACAAGCTCTACTTTTTCTCGGCCTTCGGTCTCGGTAAATACCGCCATTGCCAGGACCTTAAATTGGGAGATTCACCTCATCACCTTACAATAACTGTATAATAGGGTAAATGATAAAATATTTCATATCAGGGCTAACCGTTTTCGCTGTCTGTTCCGATAGATAGAAAATTACAAAACGACTATATTCACAGGGATTCCTACTGGGTGATTAGAGGTTTACTCGTTTGTGGAATGGAAGACACAGCTAAAGGGATGTTAGAAAACTTCATATCTCTTGTGCAGAGGTCAGTTCTTTTGAAATAGCTGTAGACAACGTATCAGTCCAGTTTGTACACACATTCTCATCTCAGTCTGGTTTGGCTTTCTTCAGCACAGTTAGTACAGAATGGACTTTTGTGATCGGCCTTTGTAAACATTCCAGAGGCTTCATGCTCAGAATATTTGTCTTGATGATCTCTTTAATGAGCTTGAAACTTGGTTATGTTCGGTCAAAAACTAGGAATCCAGCTCAGATCTACTTAAACCTTGTAAACACTCCTAAGGTTACATTTTGACTCAATCATTATGAAAATTGCTGATTCTCTTATCAACTCACCTGAACACTATGTGCTCATGGTAATCTTTTGTAACCGCCCTGTGTCTGTAGTTTAGTCAAAGTTGCCAGGGATATTCCTTTCATGAAGCTCTTCCAAGGTTGTCCAAAGAATTTTATTCTGTCAAGAACTCTGGTTGCCATTTCAACAAAAGGAAACATTTTGAAAATACACTTGCCTGAAAACACAAGGCCTAAAATTGAAATATTATGCGTTAAGGTTCATACAGAGGTCCTCTACCGATTATATCTAAACCATGCCACAAGGATCATGAATGCTTCTGCCGCGGGGGTCAATTGATTTAACATAAGCCTTTACATGTATTAGGAAATTTAAAAAATCTTCTTGTCTGAAACCAGAAGGCCTACATTTAAGATATTTTCCATGGAGTATCAGCTAGCGGTGCATTATCAAAACGAACCACTATTTAAATTATGTGGTGTTAAAGGCCCTGCCCCGGAGGTCATTCGATTTTTGACTCACCTGTCACATAGTGACAAAGTGAGCTTATGTGATCACACTTCGTCTTCCGTCCACAATTTCTCGTGAACACGATAGAGACCACATTTTTATTTGATTTTGACCAGACTTGCATACAACTTGTATAATCCATACTACACAACCTTTGCTAAGCACCAAATGTTTTAGTGAGAATATTTTCAGCAATGATTTGACTTCCGTAGTACAAATGATTTTTAATGTATATTTCATGTTCAGTCAATTTGATTGAAGGACAAATTTAACATTTTTTACTGATTTGGCATTAGTTATGTGCCAGAGAAGAGGAATACTCCCTCAATCCAAGTGTTTGGACACGCAACTTGTTTTCCAAATTTTCACAACCCAATTTATGTCTACAAGTTTAGACTCAGTAGCGTGTGTGTGACGCATTGCTAACGACAACTGCTTGGCAACGCCTTCTTATGCTCCCTATGAGGTTTCTGACAGTTCTAGCAGGGATGGCGACCTACTCTTGCATCAACTAGCCTCAATCTCCTGGATGCTTCTAGGTTGCACCTGGCGAGCTGATATATACCTGCAGCTCATTCCACATGTGCTCGATTGGATTTAGGTCGGGTGATCGAGCTGGCCAGTCAAGGCGCTCAGTACCCTCCCTCTGCAGGTAGTGATGGCCAGCCAGGCCATGTGGGGACGAGCATTATCGTCCATTAAAATGAAATGATCGCCCTCTGATCCGGCATACAGCCTAACCTGGGTGTCTAACATTTCATCGATGTACAGCTGACCAGTCATTGTACCTCTATTAAGCACAACGAGGTCAGTCCGTCCGTCCCAGCTGATGTCAACCCACACAATAACTGACCCACCCCCGTAGCAGTCGTGCTCAGCAATATTTCCGACTTGAAAGCTTTCCCGAGCCTCTCGCATGTCTGTCAGTAAAGTCTAGGCAAAACCTAGAGTCATCAGTGAAGATAACATGTCTCCAGTTTTGTCTGGTCCCTCGCTGACTCCAAACGTGCCTGGCGGTGACGACGAGTCTATGGAATTCTTATACAGGTTTTTTTGATCGCATATTACACTCGTGCAACCTTCTACGCACCGTCTTAGTACAAATATTGAACCCAGAAGCATTAAGAAGGTCATTACGGAGATGCGTTGCTGTTGCAAACCGTCCTCGACGGACCTGGATAATCAAGAATCGACCTTGAGCTGCTGTCGTCACCCTTTGTCTGCCTCAGCCATGCCTCCTGGCGGGTGTACCATACTGGTACCTTGCCCAGTGTCTGGTGATGATGGTGTGGTGTACTCCAAGCGTCACAGCAACCTCACAGTGTGTGGGCTCCTGCTCCATCATCCCTACAGCCCTCCACATCTCTGATTCACTCAAATGCCGTCTTATCATAGCGTTTGCCATGTCAAAGTGACCAATGCAAAAAAGTCTGACCTTTGAATGACCGTAAGTTTGTAATGTCGGTGTGTAAGTACAATAATGTGTCTCTGCTCCCACAAAAAACAACAGAAAAACGAGGGCTGCATGCTTTCCGTGGCCACTTGGCGAGAATTACCCGATAAAACAGCTTGCATTTAGGTTTGGGGCCATCTAAAAAAGTTGCTGAATCAAAGTATGCAAAATAAATAGTTGAATCCTTTTTATACTTTTCATAATATAGTAAGAAACTTTTGGTGCTTAGCAAAAGTTGAGTTGTATATCAAATATCAGTTCCTTTTGAAAACTATCCAAAATCGCACCATAGGTCTTTGAGTTAAGGGCCTTAGAATGACAATATAGCTAATTTTAACAACATTCCTGAACACTCTTAAGGCCTCAAATCCCATCCAATCTCCGTGAAACTTTGTCATAATGTTTGTTTTAATGATTCATCGATTCCTTTTGTATCTGGGTCATGAAGAATCAAGAACTAAAAACTTGGCGACCAGATCAAATCATAGTAAAACTGAGCACTCTAGAAGATATTAGATTTGTAACATGGCCTCGCGGACGCCTGACAAGTTTTTTTCAAATCTTGGCCTAGCAGTCAAAATTTGCCGTGCCCCTGTGGTCACAAAGGCTAAAAATACACTGATCAGTGTTTCGTCATACAGGCCATATTTATCAGCCGTTATCTTAGATAAATAGGCACATAACATGAATCTCTGCCATTCACTGGGGTCAATGTCAAAGGTCAAAAATAGATTTTTCCTTTGCTTCATAGAGCGTTCATTTATGGACCGAGGTCATAGGGTCAAGGTCACGAAGGGAAATAATTAAATTTTCTGCCTCTCTGTTATAGAGCCTTTATTTATTGAGTGATATTTTAGATATTAGGTTTAAAGGCACCATCCATGAACCTCTGCCATTCACTGGGGCCAGGATCAAGATCACCAAGGCAAAATATTTTCGACTTTCTGTTATTGACCGTTATCTTAGATATTTAATCTGAAGGTACCTTGCATGGACATGTACCACTAGGGGGGGGGGGGGTCGAGGTCACTGGGCTCAAGGTCACAGAGGTTAAAAATTTATTTTTACGTTACATCGTAGTATTTAGCTGGCATTCAATTCAATTAACGAAACTTTCAGAAAACATTTATAAACAATAGATCACCTTTCTTTTCCTGAACAAACCTGATCCCATCATGGGTTCCAGAGGTATGGGGCCAAAATAGACATATTTTGTTTGCATGTCTGCTGAATACTAGTAGTGGTTCCACATCTTTGATAATCTTCCAAACCACAGGCCTGATTTCAATATAACACAACTATAGTTATAAAACCTGAACATGGGACACAGGTGAGCGATAAGGGGCCATCATGACCCTATTGTTATATTATAGGCTTATACAAAAAGACTTAAAAAAATTTCTTGCCTGAAATCACAAGGCCAAGGGCTTAGATGTTTTGCGTAAAGTTCATCTAGAGGTCATTGACCAAGACTATTCAAATCATGCCTCCGAGTTCATTAATGGCCCTGCTCAGGGGTTCAATTGATTTTACATAGGCTTATTTAGACCGTTCCAGAAATTAGTACCTACCTAATTACCTCCTTTGCGTCCGCCATTAAGGGATCGCGCAGATTGAAGCAATTTTATAATGCGGAGCTTAGAAAAAGTCCCATTTTTAGCTGTTATGTGATTGTGACGTTGTAAGTTAGAGAAACAGATTCATAAAAACCACATGAAGCATTTATTATCAGCAAAGGTCTATCACAAGGTCTTTTAACTGAAAAAAAGTATATTTGTAAACGATCTTTTTGCTGACATCTGAAACTATTGAACTGTTAAATAAAGGTCTTTTGATATTCTCCGGTATATTAATTCTTTTTATTTTATCAAAATTTCACACAAAATATGCATTTAGAAAAGTGCATGTATCTATCTTTAAAAAATCTGACCAAAAGGGTACAGTTATATATGTGTCATAATAATTTCGTTTCCGTATTACAAAAAATATCATCAATAATAATGTTAAAAATAAGACGAAGAAAAGCAAACGTATAATTGTAAGATTAATATCTTACAAACGTGTGGCTTGCAACTATTATTTTCTTTCTGCATAAACAAACTCACATGTTGTACATATCAATACTTTGCAAAAACAGATTCCCCAAGTGCAAGAAATAAAGTATAGAAAGGTCCATACGGCAACAGATGCTAAATTTCATACGGTCTTGAAAATCGTGCTTGTAAGGAAGAATATATATTCTTAAATTTCATATAACAATCAGGAACAAATAAAGCCCATACCTTCAGGCATTTTCTCAAGAGCAAATTTCGTTATTACGGTGATTAACTGTGACTGATCAAGCAAGACCGACAATGACAATTAACGGTGACTTATCAAAACAAAGACAGTATGTCACCCCTATATTACGTAACCACATTCCTTCGCCACAGGACACCGCGAAAGACAAAAGACAGTTTGATAATTAAAGAAGCGCTAAATAATGCATATTTATTATCAAGTATTCTTTGAAACTGTATCAAAGAATAAAGCGAGTTTTAATTAAAATAGAGTGAACATGCGGTTGATGAGCGAGATGTTTAATTTTGTCATTTTGTCCATTTTGTAAGCTTTCAGAGTTGTTCAAATAATTGAAATCATAGTTTCAACCTCTGAATAGGAAAACAGTGTTTCAATATTACAGTAAAAACTCACGATGCGACCAACTCAATATACAGACCAACTCAATATTACGAACATTTTCTTCTGGTCCCGATTTTTTTACTATATATTCTATTGTTAGTTAAACTCAGTAATAAGACCAACTCAATATTGCGTATTGCGACCGCAATTTCCGGTCCCGAATGAAAATACAAACCTTTTTTGAACTCGAAATTACGACCGCGACCAGAACAGAACAAAACGGGCAGCTGTTGACTTTAGCTATTCATCAAAGGTCGAGGTCGGCAAACTTGTTTACACAAACATGTACATAATGGGCACCTCGTGTTAATCGGTGTTAATTGATAATTTGACAGGTCAAAAGGATTCAGGTGTGGATAATTTACTTTAAGGTTGGTAGTTATCGGTTTAATTGTTTATGACACCCTTATTAGAGTAGACTGCGGCTTATTGCACGATACATTTTCTATTGTTATAGTCACTAATTGATGCGCAAACGAATTAATGCAACACTAAAATCCAAAATTTTGTGAGATTTACGTATCACTTTACATTTTTATTTTGATTGATACACATTGTACCAGTTGATTACACAAAATATTCCTCCTGAAATTTGACTAAAATGAGCAAAAAGCGGACAGAGCTTTCTCTTAAAGAGAAAATAAATTTGATAAATGAAAGCAATGGTCAGAGTCGGAGAAAGTTAGCTGAAAAGTACGGCATAGATTTAACCATATATTGACCATTATTCTGATCAAATCATTAGTTATTAAAGTAAGGACAAATAAAACAAATAAGTTATGCTCAGTGACACTACAATTGACGCAAAACACACACTGGGTCGATAAATCTACCAAACCCCCTCATGTCATCATCTGAACTCAATTTTAGGACCAACTCAATATTAAGACCACTTATTGCTGGTCCCAGAGGTGGTCTCATTATTGAGGTTTTACTGTATTTGTTTTACACATATTATATGGTTCACACAACTCAAGCTTCCACTTTGAACAGTCCATGGTCTTTTTAACAGTCTTTCATGTGTTAAATAATTCAAGTTGATAATATGTTCAAGTCAGAAATAAAACATACAAAACAGTTATAATATATAAATAAACTGATGCTTATTCTGCGACAAAGTTCACGCGATATAAGGCAGTATGTCACCTTGAAATAAGCTAAAGTTAACACAAAGCTATACAGAACTTAATCATCATAGCTAGGTTTAGCAGTCCTTTAATAGTGGACGGTCACGTGACCTTCATAATGGCGGGGGTAAATTTATCAATTATGGAACGGTCTATAGATAAGACTTAAAAACTCTTCTTGTCTGAAATCGAATGCCTTAGAGCTTTGATATTTTGTTTGTTGCATTCTCTAGTTCAAATTATGTATCTGTGGTCAAAATTGACACCGCCCTGAGGTTCTATTGGTATACAATAAAAGATCTTTGAAATTCTTCAATTCAGAAACTGTAATTTCGCTTCTGATGTTTTCTCAACAGCAGACCCACAGCCGAAGTATTCAGATGAGCGATCCAGAGCCATCACGACCCTCTTTAAATTCCTGTCTTCTCTTATAAATGTCTATGTTATCCTAAGTCCGGTATACATTATTATATTATGTTATAGCAGCTCCTCACTGATCACTACCGGTACACCCGATTTTATTGCATATTGAAATGCAAATTCTAACTACATTATCGTTACAGTTGGGCCAGATCAAAAGAAAATACTTAAGTCCTGTTTAGGTGTTGACAATGTGTCAGCTGTCTGACCAGGAAATGATTAAATCAAAAAATTTAATGACGTTTAAATACGTCAAATGCCTGTTAAATAAGCATAGCTTATTGAATCAAAGATTGAACTTATTGAATCAAAGATTGAACCTGTGATTAAATTCGCATGTTTCGAAAAAGGAATCTGTTCAGTTCTGTTTGAATCAAGTGTTTGATCAGTACTAAGTTTAGTGGTCATTTTAACCAACCAGAGATCATATTACTACTGTACCGTAGATATGGAATGGTACCTAATGGAAACAGACTTTATTACACACGACGCTCACAGCCACCATTCCTTATCCCTATGGTAGAATTGTATATCAAAGCCACCAATGATGTCAACTTTCTCAGAAAAAATATTCTCTACTTGGCGGAGGAATACAAGTTTTGGATGCGAAATAGATCCGTTTTATACATTGACGACGGTCTTGGGAGGACAACTCTTAATAGATTCAGTGCGCCAATAACTTTGCCAAGGTAAGCTTTATTGCAGATCAACAAGCATAACATCTTACTGATTTGAAACAAGTATAACACCAACCTTGCAGTTTCTTACAAGGGAATGGGGTCATTCTGTGTGCTAAATAACTATTACTAAAACCACTAAAATCGTTGTACAAAGTGATATACATATAACAGTGACGTAGTGATCAGGGTGCCCGCCCGATTAGCTCAATAGGTAGAGCACTGGATTGGTAATCCATGGGTCGATGGTTCGACACCTGGACAGGGCAAAATTTCTCCGTGACATTTGATCTCAGCCATTGTGTCTAATGTTCATTTGTCTCTCACCGCTGATTCAGAGTAGATCATGTGAGAACAGTAGTCAGTCACTTGCGGAGAAATTGGTAATTACTGGTTAGTTATCCAGGAAAACCGGTTAGGTGGACCGACCGCCGAGATATAACCTAGATGTTGAAATCGGCGTTAAACCCCAAAAAACAAACAAGGTGTCCACCTTAGTTGCGCGAATTCGAAAGTTCATATCATAAATAGAGTTCGTTCTGTTAACACCAGTTGGATAATCTCCGACTAAATCGGTAGAACTGACGTCAAAATATCTGTATACTTTACTATAAAAATACAAACAAAACAAAAACAATAAAAAAATAAATCTGTTTCACAAATAATGTTTAATATAGAAATATCTATATAACTTGTTCTACTTTTAAAGGGTACCGAAAGTCAAAAATTTCGAATGAATATTTTAAATCAACTCCTCGTTTTATCACATAATCCAAGATATTACGAAAATCTGCGATTTCCAAATACATGCACTTTGACTTTTAAAATAAAAAACTGAGGTTGTCCATCGGTTTATAGACGGCGCCATTGTTGCAAAACATACATGGCGAGAGAAAGCGACTTAAAGGTCATGGGACACGACTTTAGCAACTTTGTCTATTCAAAATAATAATATTGTACTAATTAAAATGGTTTAATCATGAAATTATGAAAATATTGCTTTTGATAAGAAAAAATGTGTTTTTTGATGATCGGCTGTTTCTGTTTCGACATCGGTAGTTTCCGCCGCAAATTTTGGCTGTGACGTAGATTTATTCCTACTGTACGAGGCAGTAGTGCAAAATTACACTGCTCATGACGTATCCGTTTTTAAATGCAAAAATAACACTAAACTACAAGTGCAAGAAACACAATAAAGGCACACTGATAAAAATAACATGCTATAAATTGTAAATTAAAAAAATAATAATGTGATTCCTAAGCTGTGACCTTAGAAAAAAGTTAGATGCTCGGTCAGAACTTAGATCCTGTATCTGTTCACACCCCGGGTTGTCAATGGTTTTGTTTAACAACATATATTGCGACTCTGACTTTAAAGTCTGGTTATTCTTTATACCATCAAACTTTTTTCAGTAACGTAATTTTATTTGATTTATTCTTTCAGGTTTGAGCTTGATTTACAATTATTAAATTAAAAAATTCAAAGTCGTGATGAACTTACCTTGTGTTCCGGCGAATAAAAAACAGCATGATAATACGAGTGTAAATTACAGTTATTACATTTCACTGCATTTTTTTCTTTAAATCCAAGGTTGAACATTTTTCACTCCAGGAAAAAAAACAGACATTACTTCATTCAGATTGACGTTTGCACATTTAATTCAAATAAAATTAAAAATACAATGCCTTATCTCTGGAAAAATGACATTTAATTCCAAATAAAATATCCAAGTGTTATTAAAGTACTATGTCCTTATCAGAGCTATAAATGCTAACAGAACGTCAATTATAACTATATAACTATAAAGTGATTGCATAATAGCCTGTGACATATCCGTGTCTGGATAAGCCACTGTTAATTGCCGTTTGATCTGTGAAAATCCATTATACATGGTTGGTTTCAAGTTCGACCTAATTTGTCTGTCATGAAAAATAAAGCCGCAGGCGTTATAATCCTCTGTAAAATAATAACAAGATTAATTTTGATGCAAAGCATCAAAGGCAGCGCACATGGTTTTGAAATAAGATAAATAATAAGTGTATAAATTAACCTTAACAATTGTACACGTGCGTAGTACATGTTGTACATTTTGATGATATAATCAAGTTATGTACAGATGGGATGTAAAATGATTTTAAAGGGGGACATTTGAATTATATCCATGTTTTAATCACTTTTATTGAAGTTGTGAAATCATATGAATTCACTTTTCTTCAACAAAATGACCAGATATGAATGACTATATTCTCATAAAAAATCATTTGATCTTTCAGTTTGACCAAGGAACATTTTGAAACCATTAATAACAAATTAAGTAAATTGAAACAAGGATGACTTCAGTGATCGGAAAGTTTGAAAAGGGTTGCTAAGTTTACTTTCCAAAGTTTCTAGGCAGCCCAGAACATGTCAAAATTTCAAATTTAAACCTTGAATGACAATTCCAAGAATATGTTTTTCTTCCCACAGAGAATGAGAATTTGAGATCCATGGACGGTTATTTCTGTAGAAGAGAACTGTAGAAGAGAATGGTCATTATAAATTATTTAAAATCACCTCGTAATCTTGTTTTTTCCGGTCTTTGTTTAAGAGAAAATTATATCTAAGGAATTACCGTCTCTGGTAGGAAACAGGAAACAAATTTTTGTGTAGCAGTAGCAGTAATACAGTGTGAGTGTATTTCTGAAATTGGAACAAAGAGAGCTGCCGACCTGACAGTGCTTCCGATAGGTAATCAACTATGGAGTACACATTCTCCTATGATAGATGAAGGGCTTTACTACTAAATATTTTCTTGTATGCATAATATTCCCAGATTTGGTGAAAAATATACCAGGATACTTGTCTCTGAAGGTGTGTCCTCGATTTTGAAATAACAATTCCTATGTTATCGACATCCAAAAAATAAAACCTTACATGTAATATCTTTGTTCAAATTCCACATTTCACAGTATGGTATTACATCATTTCAAATATTTTGTAATTTGTCTGCACTAGATAACACCCGAAGTACAACTGGTACTCTATCATATTCATGGTTTAACGGTTAAGTGGCGTAGTGAACAGATATGTTTTTTTGTAACTATAACGACTGAATTGACTCCAGCAAAGTAAGAATGTTCTTCAAATTCATCGTTGTGTCTGTATTCACAAAGACAGACTCATATCTTTATTATTGCATTAAGACGACAGATTTTGTACAATTTCTATTTTCAAGTTAGTTTATACAAATCAATTTTATTTCGATTGTGACGAAAGCTTTTAGCTGATAGAATCATTCTCAAATCCGTCCCTGAACCAACCAGTACTAAGTTATGAGAATAAAGTTTCTTGCTGAAGGAAATAACCGATGCCGACACGGCCGCTGACGGGGTTCGAACTCGTGTCTTGACTAGCGATCCTTAGGTTACAAGTCCGACCTTTTAACCACTCGGCTTCACCTTTCTTTATATAGCTATAGTTGAAAGAATTAACAAAGATTTGCATTTCAGATTAAGTAGCAACACACTGCTAGATACATGCAGTGAATACACAAGTACTTGCAGCGCTTTGATTTGTTCTGGGGAAAGTCATTAAATATGTAATTTTTGCATCAAAAACTTTTAATTAAAAATACAAACTTACCTGATTTGGATCAATTTATTTTCAAAATTAATAAATACGATTTATGAAGTGACATATTTTATGTGATGTACAGAATAATCGGATTTTTTTTACATTGATAATGATCCAAGATTCTCCAAAATTGATAACGTCAGCATGGTACAAAATGAAACAGTATCCAAATATAGGCGTCACCTTTCTCGGCGCCGCCAATGATGCTAATTTACAAGATGGCGTGTTCTATCGGTCGACTGAAAACTGAAAAATCGCTTCTTTTAATTAGGCATTTCTAAGTAATTATTCTTTCAATACTCGTAAAATTTTCAAAACTTAATAGATGCACAAACTTCATTATGGTGTCGGTTGAATTTTTGACTTTCGTTTCCCTTTAAGTTAAATATTCATATGTTGTTTGCTATTTTAGGCCAGAATCTTTCAAGGAAGATATTTCAACTCAAAAGATGTCTAAAGGTAATATTTCAACTCAAAACTACCCTACTTTATTAGTTAAACGATTTGGCGTGCAAACTTTTAGGCATGCCAATTTTGAATGTAATGGAATAGCTGTGAGGAAAGCATTACCCTTCGTCTACCTCTGTGAAATGGGTAGGCTTTGAACATCAATAAATATTCAGTTTTCATATATATGCAAAATTTATCTTGAATTCTACTCATGGATCAATAAAGACAGTCCATGTTACGACTTGTTATACCAAAGACTGCGACAGTTACTTAGAAAATGATTTCAGTCAATAGATTAAATTACCCCGGACCCTGAACATTTATAGAATGATTGATAATGACGTGTGGATGACCACTAAAACTTGTAAGGCTGCTACGTCAAATGTCAAGGCCAAACTGACCCTGCTTAGAGGTTTGTGATCAATTACTACAGAAACCAGTTTATGGTAGATCACTTGTTGATTCAAGTGATTTTCTTACCAAAAAAAAGGGGAGTAGGCATTAGTGTCAGCTTTTGTTGATTATCTTTTTCATCATTCTAAGTTGACCGTTTAGTATTGATATTATACATTACCTAATATTTGGATAATGCAGTGTCTGCTTCGAAAATGTACCAGAACTTGGCGTCAGCGGCGGAGTCAGGATGGGATTTTTCCTCTCGCTGGTTCTCTGAAGATTTTCAGGACAACACTTCGGACCACACAAAGTGGCTGAAATACACTGACACAACAGACGTTGTCCCTGTAGACCTAAACTCCATATTGTGCTGGAATGAAATGCTGATGGCAAAATTCTATGATCTAATAGGTAGTATCTTTTTGAAAAACAATCGGAAATGACTTTGCCTTATCATTCAGTCGTACCCACAGATACTAGGGGCAGAACGAGGACACTACGAAAGCATGTGAATAAAAACCACAACTTTAAAAAAAACACACAAATATTCAAACCGTACGTCTCTGATTACGTAAGTTCTGTACTTAAAGTCTTACTTTCCCTTAACTTACCTTATCTCGTCTTACCTTGTCTTGCCTTGTCTTACCTTAACTTATCTTGTCTTACTTTGTCTTGTCTTACCTTACCTTATCATGTCTTACCTTATCTTATCTTGTCTTACCCTATCTTGTATTGTCTTACCTTTTCATGTCTTACCTCACCTTTGTCCTGCCTTGTCTTACCTTACCTTATATTGTCTTACCTTACATTACCTTATCTTGTCTTACCTTACCTTACTTTGCATTGCCTCGTCTTACCTGACCTTATCTTGTCTTACCTTACCTTATCTTGTCTTACCTTATCTTATCTCGTCTTACCTTACCTTACATTGTCTTGCCTTGTCTTACTTTACCTGGTCTTACCTTACCTTACTTTGTATTGCATCGTCTTACCTTACCTTATCTTGTCTTACCTTATCTTATCTTGTCTTACCTTACCTTACATTGTCTTGCCTTGTCTTACCTTACCTGGTCTTACCTTACCTTACTTTGTATTTCCTCGTCTTACCTTACCTTATCTTGTCTTACCTTATCTTATTTTGTCTTACCTTACCTTACATTGTCTTGCCTTGTCTTACCTTACCTGGTCCTACCTTACAGTACTGTACTGCAATGTAACTGTTGCATATTACCGCTGCAAAGTCGCTTTCGTAAACCCTTCATACTAGTTAAACTCCTTAGAATTTAACCTTATGTCGTTAAAATCTGACGGATCTGTAATATAATGGTGGGAAATAGTCTAGGACAAAATCACTAATAATATAGCAGTTTATAAAATTTGCAGGTGAAAGGAAAGCTTCCCTGTACTACAAACAACTACATGAAAGTAGACAAGACACCATGATGAAACTGTTCTGGGATCAGCAAAGGGGCGTTTGGTTTGATCTGTCGCTTAAGACAAAAAGAAGAAGAGATAGATTTTTCCCCTCCAACGTCTTCCCATTATTTGCCGGTTGCTATTCTGGAAACAAAACAAGAATTGAAGAACAGGTTTTAAACTACCTGCAGGTAAGATGTACATAGAAGAAAGGTGCATAACTTTTTGTATATTATTGACTTTTTAATAAAGAATACAGCATATTTTGGTAGCATTTGTTTCATCTCATAATTAATTGATATGTCTTTTTAAGAAAAACTTTCTTTTGTATTTCCATTTAGAGAAGAAAAGTTTTGAGCTACCAAAGCGGAGTTCCGACATCTCTACTGTCCACCGGTCAACAATGGGATTTTCCAAATGCCTGGCCACCTTTACAGCATATCTTGGTTATAGCGCTGACCAGTGGTCACCTTGAGAAGAGTCGTAAAGCTGGATTTAAGCTTGCTTCTAATTGGGTACAAAGCAATTACATTGGATGGAGGAAGACAGGCAGTATGTTTGAAAAAGTGAGTGAATTTAACTAGTTAAAGGTCACTTACTCAAAAATTGGAAACTAGGTTACAAAATGAAAGATAGGAAATATGTTTTCAACATCATTACGATTCCTATGAAAATCTATTAGAAAAACATTGATTGTATTATTCAAATATAACTGCCTTGTCCCCCACCCCGCAACTCCCAAAAAAGGGATTTTTTTAATTGAAGTATTCCCTGACATTGATATGGGAGACATTTATATAACAACTTTATCTTGTTAAAGCCATTACAATTGTTTCAAATAAATGGGAAAAAAATTAACCTATTGTCGGATGTAAAGTGGATGATTTTCGAACTGTTTTATAAGGCCGGTAGGCTAAAGATAATACTTCTAAATGTCATCCATAACAGCAAGGAAGAACAACACTTTTGCCAGTTCACCAGACACCTTTCAAATAATTGATGAAATACCTAACATTATTCAAATGATTTAAACAGAAAACTTTTGTTAAAACTTCGATATATTGTTAATATCATTTAATATGCAAACCTTGTATTATCGATAATTTCTTAGAAAAGCTATAAATCCTCTGTCTTAAATGTCTGTGCTTCTTGACATGACCACGAAATTCACACGGGCAAGTATTACTACACACGTCATTCAATCTGTGTACAGTGGCAAGAGAGGGCAACACCAGGCATCAGTTTATCTGGGTCTGTCTGGTACTGATTTTTATGTTCCCCAACGGAGATGTATTTCGTCGCCGCCTTGTCCGTCCGTCCATCCGTCCGTCCCGAAATTTTGTCCGGACAATTTCTCAACAACTACTGGCTTGAATTTACTAAAACTTAATAGGAAGCTTCACTGCCAAGAGGTGCTGTGCATATTAGCAGCCTGTTGTGGTCCATTGATTTTTCACAAAGTTATGCCTCTTTAATGCTCTTTCAACTGACATTTTTGTCCGGACTATTTCTCAGCAACTACTGACCGGAATTCATCAAAACTTCAAGAAGCTTCACTACCAAGAGGAGGCATGCAAATTACAGGCATGTTGCGGTTCAGTGATTTTTCACAAAGTTATGCCCCTTTGATGCTTTTTAGCTGTATATTTTGTCCGGACTATTTCTCAGCACTTATTAAATGCAATTCACTGAAACTCAGTGATTTTTCACAAAGTTATACGCCTTTGATATATTTTCAGCTGTGATTTTTGTCCAAACTTTTCCTCAGTAACCATTGACTGGAATTCATTTATTATAAACTCATTAGGAAGCTGCACTACCAAGAGCACGTGTGTATTTTACCGGCATGTTCAGGTTCATTGATTTTTCATAGATCTATGCCCTGATGACTTTTTATTTAGTGATTTTGTTAAAAGTTTACACAATGATAAAATACAATGAGAGGATTTGCATTGTGCAAGAACCATAACTCTGTCTAGCTCACTTTCTGAATTATCTCCCTTTATTAAATTTAACTTATATTCTTTTGTCGAAATGTTTTGACCAGATTTATTTGCACTTTTACTTCAAAGCTATTGAAGGCATGTTTTGAAAGTTTATAAAATGAAAGAACACATTGAAAGAAAATGCATTGAATAAGAAAAATAAGTTTTGGATACTTTTTTAATTATTTCCCTTTTCGCCACAACAAACACTGGCTCTACTCTTGGCCAGGTATTTGTTTCTCGAAGCATCAACCCATTCATACGACTCACTACGCCATACTTCTCAGATCATCAGATTATTTGGATTGGGATCAACCTCCAGGCTGTCATGTAATGGTACATGTCTAATAACACTTCTCTAGTATAACTGCTAACATTTTATACTAACAATAGCCTTACAAACAAATATTCAAGTATTCACTTGTGATCTGGTTCTGGAAACAACACCAATATTTGCTTAACCACTTTTCACTGTTGACATAATAATATGTAATAAAATAAAATATAATAATTGTTTTCTCCTGATTTTATTTCTGTGAAATGAAGAACACCAGTCAATATTATTATAACTGCACAGCATGCTTCCCAACCTCCTCCCACCTACACCTTTCTCAGTTACACATTCATCCAAGTTCCATGTACCTTTGGGGAGCATCCATCGTTTCCAACGATAACCTTGTTTTGTTTTGGAATAATAATGAAAGATTAATTGATTATTATATAGGTATAATGTGATAAAGGTAGACGAATATTTACAAGTGTTTTTAAATGCAGTATTTTTTTAAATGTCCGTTTATTAGGTTAGGATTTGTTTTAATTTGTACGTCTATTATCCTACTATATATTTATTGTATTTTAATGCAGTATGTTGTAACTGCGATGGGCTCACGGGGTAGCGGAGGAGAATACAATGTCCAGGTAGGTGCACCATAGTACACCATTACTTAGACAGTTTCATGCAATGGGACATCATGCGATTTGTAAGAAAATCGAATTAATAATTTCTCGAAAAATAGAACAAAAAAACACACCTTATACGGCTTTTAATAAGAGTGAAGGTAGCTATGAGATCGGCAATCGACGTTCGACATTCAATGTACAGCTGTCCAATCAACATTCGGCTATGCATTAGCAAATATGCTGATACACAGCTGGGCAATCGACGTTCAGCTCTTCATTCAGCGAATGTAGATCGGTGCAATCGACGTTCAGCTCTGCATTCAACGAACGTAGAGCTATGCATTCGACGTTCAGCTATGCAATACCGAATGTAGAGCTGTGCAATCGAAATTCAACTGTACATTCAAAAAAAATATTCCTGAATGTAGAGCCATGCATTCGACGTTCAGCTCTGCATTCAACGAATGTCGACTGTACAATGGACATTCAACTCTACATTCAAAATAAATTATTCCTGAACATAGTGCTATAAAATCGACGTTCAGCTCTGCATTCAACAAATATAGAGCTGTCCAATCGAAATTCACCTCTACATTCGAAATAAAAAAATCCTAAATGTAGAGAATGTAGAGCTATGCAATCGACGTTCAGCCATGCATTCAACGAATGTAGACCTGTGCATTCGACATTCAGCTCTACATTCGAAATACAATATTCCTGAATGAAGAGCTATGCATTCGACGTTCAGCACTGCATTCAGCGAATCTAGCGCTGTGCAATCGACATTCACTGGTACATACAAAATACAATATTCCTGAATGTAGAACTATGCATTCGACGTTCAGCTCTGCATTCACCGAATGTAGAGCTGTTAAATGGACATTCAGTTCTACATTCGAAATACAATATTCCTGAATGTAGAGCTATGCATTCGACGTTCAGCTCTGCATTCACCGAATGTAGAGCTGTGAAATGGACATTCAGTTCTACATTCGAAATACAATATTCCTGAATGCAGAGCTATGCAATCGTCGTTCAGCTCTGCATTCGACGAATGTACACCTGTGCAATCGACATTCCGCTCTTCATCCAAAATACAATATTCCTGAATGTAGAGCTATGTATACGAGGTATAGCTCTGCATTCACCAAATGTAAAGCAGTGCAATCGACATTCAGCTCTACATTCGAAATACAATATTCTTGAATGTAGAGCTAAGCATGTGAGGTTTAGCTCTGCATTCACCGAATGTAGCTATGTGCAATCGACATTCAGCTATACATTCAAATTAAATCATTCCTGAATGTAGAGCTATGTATTCGACGTTTAGCTCAGCATTCAACGAATGTACAGCTGTGTAATTCACGTTAAGCCATACATTCAACGAATGTACAGCTGTGCAATCAACGTTCAGCTCTACATTCAACGAACGTAGAGCTATGCATTCGACGTTCAGCTATGCAACCACCGAATGTAGAGCTGTGTAATCGAAATTCAAAAAAATTATTCCTGAATGTACAGCCATGCATTCGACGTTCAGCTCTGCATTCAACGAATGTCGACTGTACAATGGACATTCAACTCTATATTCAAAATAAATTATTCCTGAACATAGTGCTATAAAATCGACGTTCAGCTCTGCATTCAACAAATGTAAAGCTGTCCAATCGAAATTCACCTCTACATTTAAAATATAAAAAACCTAAATATAGAGAATGTAGAGCTATGCAATCGACGTTCAGCCATGCATTCAACGAATGTAGAGCTGTGCATTCGCCATTCAGCTCTACATTCGAAACACAATATTCCTTAATGAAGAGCTATGCATTCGACGTTCAGCTCTGCACTCAACGAATGTAGAGCTGTGCATTCGACATTCACTGGTACATACAAAATACAATATTCCTGAATGTAGAGCTATGCATTCGACTTTCAGCTCTGCATTCACCGGATGTAGAGCTGTGAAATGGACATTCAGCTCTACATTCGAAATACAATATTCCTGAATGTAGAGCTATACATTCGACGTTCAGCTCTGCATTTACCGAATGTAGAGCTGTGAAATGGACATTCAGCTCTACATTCGAAATACAATATTCCTGAATGCAGAGCTATGCAATCGTCGTTCAGCTCTGCATTCAACGAATGAACAGCTGTGCAATCAATGTTCAGCTCAACATTCAACGAATGTACACCTGTGCAATCGACATTCCGCTCTTCATTCGTAATACAATATTCCTGAATGTAGAGCTATGTATACGAGGTATAGCTCTGCATTCACCGAATGTAAAGCTGTGCAATCGACATTCAGCTCTACATTCGAAATACAATATTCTTGAATGTAGAGCTATGCATTCGAGGTATAGCTCTGCATTCACCGAATGTAAAGCTGTGTAATCGACATTCAGCTCTACATTCGAAATACAATATTCTTGAATGTAGAGCTATGCATTCGAGGTTTAGCTCTGCATTTACCGAATGTAGCTATGTGCAATCGACATTCAGCTATACATTCAAAATAAATTATTCCTGAATGTAGAGCTATGTATTCGACGTTCAGCTCTTCATTCAACGAATGTACAGCTGTGTAATCCACGTTCAGCCATACATTCAACGAATGTACAGCTGTGCAATCAACGTTCAGCTCTACATTAAACGAATGTAGAGCTACGTATTCGACGTTCAGTTCTGCATTCAACGAATGTACAGCTGTGCAATCGACATTCGGCTCTGCAATAAACGAATGTACAGCTGTGCCTTCGATATTCATATGAACATTCAAAATAAACTATTTCCGAACGTAAAGCTATG
Source organism: Cyclina sinensis (assembly GCA_012932295.1). NCBI lineage: Eukaryota > Metazoa > Mollusca > Bivalvia > Venerida > Veneridae > Cyclina > Cyclina sinensis. Next base: position 28,407,908 of record JAAONU010000007.1, on the reverse strand, counting down.
CAATCGATGTTCAGCTCTGCTTTCAGCGAATGTAGTGCTGTGTAATCGATATTCAGATCAAGATTCAAAATGCAGTGTTCCTGAATGTAGAGCTATGCATCCGACGTTCAGCTCTACATTTAACGAATGTAGAGCTGTGCAAACGACATTCAGCTCTACATTCAAAATACAACATTCTTGAATCTAGAGCTATGCGTTCAACGTTCAGATCTGCATTCAGTGAATGTAGAGTTGTGCAATCAACATTCCGCTTTACATTCAAAATAAAAAACTTTTGAATTTAGAGCTACGCAATCGACGTTCAGCTTTGCATTCAGCGAATATAGAGCTGTGGAATCGATATTCAATTCAGCCTTCAAAATGCATAGACCACTAAAGTTTTGAGTATATGTAGCTTGACGTCAAACAAATAGCAACACAAGATATTTTTAACTTTTTGTAATCAGTATATATGAATGTACCTGATAGTAAAACCAGGAAAAAATATACAAACGAAAACTTGACTTATGGCAGATAGTTTACGATCCACGTTGTCCGCCATAAATTTTACAAATTCATTACTCAATGAATTCATCAGGTTTGGATTTTCTGCCTCCATAAGAAGACCACTACTGTCAAAAGGACTGGAAGGTCTACCACATAGTTCATATTTAAACATTTCCTCAGTGTGGTCAAAACTTAAGTCCGATACAGCATTGAGGCGTTGAAAAAGTACTTAAGGGTCAAAATCGATAAACTTAATGTCATTAGGTTTAATTAAATTCTGAGTAGCCAAGGTTATAGCCCCATCTTTTCGTTTAAAACTAAAGCTCGTTACCTTTTGGCCTAAACAGCTTCCAATTGTGTTTGATCATTTCCACGTGATCAAGTTGTAAGTTTCTACAACTTTTTCAGATTTTTTTTATTTCTACAAATTTTTAAAGAAATAGCATCTTTAACAAATATTTGTTAAAGCTTGCACTGTACAACTGCATACATTATGTCTTAACAAATACTTTGAACATAAACCATATTGTTTTGTAATATCAAGGCTCTTTAACAATTATATGTTAAGATCGCTTTTGCTTAGACTATCATCAATTGGACATCAGAGTTTAACAAATCTTTGTTAAACTATTCTCGTCACTTGACAGAGATGTGGAAAGAAAATCGGCTGAATTGTTAACAATTATTTGTTAACATCTCTGTTCGCTGTTACTGAATCTATGTCAGTCAGAGTTTAACAAATCTTTGTTAAAGCTTATACTATTCTCATTGACAGAGATGCAGGAAGAAAATAGGCTGAATGCTTAACAATAATTTGTTAACATCTCTGTTCTCTGTTACTGAATCTACCGTCAGTCAGAGTTTAACAAATCTTTGTTAAAGCTTATACTATTCTCATTGACAGAGATGCAGGAAGAAAATAGGCCGAATTGTTAACAATAATTTGTTAACATCTCTGTTCTCTGTTACTGAATCTACCGTCAGTCAGATTTCAGAACATAACAAATATTTGTTAACGATTATATGAGAATCGTCAGTTGGCAAAGATATTCAATGGGCATCAGCTGGATATCGATGATTTTATCAATATCTGTTAAGATGTTTAATCTTTAATATATTATCGATCTGATTTCAAAAATAAACGAATGTTTTATATAAAAAATAAGTATATCATAGTGATTATTAGTTTGTAAAGATGGGGAATGAACGTCGAAGTGACCATGCATATTTCCCGTCAACAGATTTTAAAAAGAAGCTAACATGCTCTGTGAATCAATCTTGAAAAAAACCTTATATGCCATTTATAGTTTTTTACCGGTTTTAAGCCTTTACAAATAAACTGTCATCAATTTGTTTTGCTGATAATCATAAATTTTCAAAAAAGATATTATATAAATTATATTTTTCGCTATCAAACTCTGGATCATATCAGTAATTGAATCATATCTTAATCAAATCAAGTCCCCAAAAACAAAATAAAATTAATTTGTGTGTAAACACAAAGCTAGTAAAATTTTATATTAATTTTTATTTACAACATTTTATTCAGTACTTGTCAAATAATTATTTTACTTACATAGTTTTCAAAAAAAAACACAAAAAATTCGCTACAAAGATAATGAAGATTCAAATTTACAATCAAGATGATAATTATTTTCAGAAAGTAAAACATTAACATACTAAAAACAATTTTTAAGCAGTAACCCTAATGTGAACGTAACAGAAAAGTATTGTTTCAAACATGATTAATTTACACTAGTCGTGTCCATACGGATATAAAATCTGAACATTCTTTACAAGTCATGTCCTTATGAATATATACAGATAAAAATGTTCAGAAACGCAGGGTGACATACGCAAATTAGCTCGAGAGTGCGTTGATCGGATATAATTTAAATCTGCCAATGAATTCTCTAGGTTACAGTGCCTGTTGTTATGTATCAAATGTCTCATATTGGCATTGCGTAACGAGGTCTCCCGTGGAAAGCGTGAAACGGGAAAACTAGAATTATCTGCAAGGTTTACCGAGCGTTTCTTAATTCCCTGAGCATATATTAGAATTTCTATAGTTAAAAAACATAACCAGTGTCAAAATTAAGTTATTAGATTTTGCAATTTAAATAAATAATGATGGTTATTTCATCGGAAGATTTACACAGATATTGATATTGTGAAGTAAAGTGTGGATACATGGAGCAACAGTATTATTTGTAAATTCTGCCACTCTCAAAATTACTCGAAAATGAGATCTGATATGGTTAAGATGTTTGATAAACAGCTTTGAATATCTTAACACAGAGCTGTAGCAATTTTCACAAGGTTAACCCTTCGAGAATTTTTAGCATTATCTTTAGCTTCTCAGCATGACGTTATGGCCTGTCTGTGACCTCTTATTTCTCATGGATGTGTTATGCTTTGTATTGATACAGAGCAAGATAGCACACAGCAGAAATCTTACAAGCATCTAGAAAATGCTTGGGCGTGTAATGTAGTTAATTTGCCTGGTCAATTAAGTTGTTATAAATATTAGATGACCTGCTGAGCACTGACAAGCATGATTAATGTTATCCTGACAACTTTATTTTCACAGATAAGTTTTCAGAACTATGAAATAGGAAAATGTTAATTTTTCCTTTTACTGTGCTAAAAAAAATAATTTAAATAATGATAAAAAGGTATACTCTAGAAAACTAACTTTCAATTGTACTATACCACTTGAGGAAATGAAATTACTTTTCCTGTATGAACAGTCTTTAAAAGAAAGAAACAAAAACAAGTTTTGATTTATTACATTTTAAAAAAACAGTGTGTCCTCACTAAATGTGCATGGTGTAATAACCATACAGGAAAATTGACAGAATATTTAGGCAAATTTAACACAAGTTATATAAGTGATGAAATGGTATAAATTTACTCTATTATATAGTTCTATGCCTGTGGTCAGTTATGCACATATTAGCTTATATTTTTAATAGCACGAACTATTTTCACGACGTTATCAACCTATCAATAACTGTTGTAGTAAGTCATGATATTTTTCTGAACATGAACTATTTATCCTTTAATAGTATTATTATTATTACTATTATTATTATTATTATTATTATCTGATGTCATTTACATGACAAACATAATCATAAAATATAAAAGGGTGAAGATTAACATTTATGCATTTCACCCAAATGGATGAAGCGACAAATATCTGAACTTGCCGGCCTGGCAAGCTCAGTCGGTAGAGCATCGGATTGTCAGTCATGGAGTTCCTGGTTTGATCCCCATTAGGACTGGCAAAATTTCTCCGTGGTAATTGATGTCAGGCAGTGGTTCTGTAGGTCATTTGTCCCTCACCTCTGAAGCAAGTGAGGAAGTAGTCAGTCACTTGAGGAGAAATTGTTTAGTAAACTGGTTGAATACCCAGGGACACTGGCTAGGTGGACTGACTGCCGGGATATGACCACAGTTGTTAAAACTGGCATTAAATCCCAATAAACAAACAAACAAACAACAAACTGAACTGGTAGGTATAATACAGTTTGACAATAGTCTGAATTGTTCAGACAAAATTGTCATAACTTTTAAGTTGAAAAATCATACTTTGAAACTTAACACACAACTGTCTGAATAATATAGATTAATGTATCAATTAATTGTAAAGTGTATAGTAAGAAAGAGTGTATCATACAACTAGCATGTTGTTTCTTAAGATGTTATTGCTTTCAAATATTTTTCAAATGAAAAACATATAACGTGTTTTGCTTTTGAACTTCAGTTTGAACTAAACTAAGTATCTTACACTAAACTTCTATACTGTGATATGAAAACTTTTATTTTTCTTTTCTTGTAAGATTATTCTACTCTTACCATAAAGAGAATATCAGTGCAGAGAAATAATGATAAAATAAGAAAAAAAAATTAAAAGATAAATTCGGGCTGTTATGCTACTGTGATAAAACCAAAACAATGTAAAACTGCCCAAAACTAGAGACAAAATGGCTTGAGTGGGGTTTGAACCCACATCCTTCTGTGAAAATTTCTAAATCCTACACAAATCAATGGAATTAAATACTCTAAAGAGTGGAGGTAGAGTATTAGGAATCTAATTGTAAAAGTGATTCTCTCTTCTATCATTCTATTTGAGTATATTTATCATTGGTACCAGTTGATCATATGACCAACAATCCCTTCAGAGATAAGTTATATGAGTGGAGAATAATGCAAGATAAAAAAGCATCCCATTCAGACACACCCCTGGGGTTCTTTTGCATGCTCATTGTACAGCACTGATACATTGCATTCAACCAGAAGACATTAAGTAATGTTAGTGGAGGAGAGGAGGATCGATCTCGCCACCGCTGGGTTAGTGCGTTACCACATTCATGTGCAAACTCATCCACTCCCTGATTTCAACATAAGTTTATGTAGAACAGTATATTTCCGCGGGGTAAAGCTGATAAAAAATTCATTGAAATCGGTTGATTGTTATCTGAATATCCTCTTTCCAAAATTTTTGATATTACAATAATATATGCTTTTTTCGATTAATCTAATAAAAACTGCTTTACATATACATGATAGGACATTACTGGAAAAATTGTATGATCTACACAATATTATAACTAACTGTAGTATATTTTAAACTAGACTTTTTTCAATTTACTGATAGTATGTTTGTAATTAAAAACAAGAGCCGGTCGAACCGGGTGATGCTCCCCGAATAGATTTTAGACACAGAATAGTATGTTCATAAAGTCTTTTTCCAAACTCAGCATAAAGATATTATGTTATTGGTAGTTGCTGGAAAAATTGTTAAAACTGATTAAATACGCAATGAAGAATGTAAGACAGTTACCATTTTATTCTTTATTTTTTCTATCAACTAAGACAGTGGCAGTCCTATCCAGAAAGTGTCATGGTCACTGAAATAGGCTGGTGACAAGTAAACCAGAGGTTTTTGATACCTCTTGTAGTTTCAGAGATATGTCTCGGACAAAGTTCAAAGTGTAAAAATGAACAAAGGGCAATAACTAAAAAATTAGGCAATGCAGAGTTATTGTTCTTATGCACTGCACTTCTACTCAATAAGATCTATCTACCTAAAAGGTTTCTTGTTGATACTTCTTGTAGTTTCAGAGTTATGTCCCGGACAAGAAAATGCGGACGGACGGACGGACATACAGACAGACAAAGCGGCGACTATATGCTCTCCCTTCCCTCGAGGAGCATAAAAAACTGTCCTCTTGTAAATTTCAGTTGATCAAACATGCCATCAACCATGTAAATAAAGTTTTTTCTTAAATTAATATTTGTTCAAATTTGGAACAAAATTCATTAAAAATTTCTATCAAAACCTAAAAAAGTTTGTCAATACCTTAGAGTTATTTTTTGAAATCATAACGAAGATCATTCTTTGTCGACTGTTCTGACTCACAGATAGGTCGACAATGCAAAAAACATAATGTTAATACACCTAGAAATTCTAGCTGTTTTTGTGAAGAACATAACTAAACTAAGTTGCTGACTCATATTTTGTTACAGAAACACATCACATTATAAAGTTTTACTCACTTTTAATGATAAAAAGTTACGCTGTTCGTCACGGGGTAGATATTTTATTGATTTTGACAAATCTTATATATCGAGCCTCTGTGACTCAGTGGTGTAGAACTCCGCTCTTTATTTTCCTGAACAAAAGGGCATGAGTACGAATTTTTTTCAGTTTTCTTGGTGTACAGAAGCACATGTTATGTTTTTCTATATATAGTATAGTTTAAAAGAAAAAAAAATTCAGCTGTATTTGTTAATTGAGTCTCTTTAATTGTAATCCCCTAATATTTACTTGAACAAGCTGATATTTGAAGTGGCCTTCTTTATAAGAAAATTAGTAAATGATATAAGTAGAACTGTTTCTTGATGTAAATCTCTGTCTTAAACCAGTTTGTAAATTGTTTCGTTATCTTTGATCTTCCATAGCATTTTTAATTGTGCCCAATTTTCTCAATTTCTAGCTGATCACACTCTGCATGTGCTAACATGTAACATGTTACAAATTTGACCTCTGTTTATCGGTCAAACCAAGTGCAATGTGTAGTTGATAAACTCTAGTCTGGCTGCAGGCTGTATGATTCTTTTCTTGTTATGTTAACACATTGATATACTAAATGTTTTTACCCCTCTAATAACAACATTTTTCCTCTCCTAGCAATCATATAATCCCAGCCAAGAAAAGATAGAGCTGTAATTTGAAAGGGACTTAATAGTAATTAACATAACTATGGAATAGCATATTAATTGCTGGGCCTGAAACCAGTCTAGATTAGCCCCAGTGTTTTAACATAAAGTTGTATAAGTGATGGTATTATCCTAATTTCTTAGCATGAATAGTAACTGTTAGGTTTTAATTCTGACTGTGATTACAACATTTGATTTTGTAAATTGAAGCTACCTATCAGAGATTAATAGTTCTCCACTTTATATTTTTATCTCCAGAATGTATTTTAGCTTGTAAGACTGTTTTGTAACACAAGTAGTTAAAATTAAATTGCAATATCTACTTTATATGCAATCATACAAACTATGAGGAATATTATTAAACTATACTCCATGAAAAATTGTCAAAGCATTTTGTTCTGGTGTTAATTCGGAAATAAATTTTAAGTCTGAGAGATATACCGTTGAATAACACAGTGTCTAGTTCAAATGCATAGTAATTTAATTTAGATGAATATGCTTATGAATGCGAAACCGTGATATATACGAGAGTAGATCACGAAAATTTTAAAATCTAGTCCATTCTAACACGTACGTGTATTTATAAAGGGCAAAGTACGTGCACTATTTAACGGTGATGTTTGCTGTGATGTCAGCAGTCGCCCGCTTGTGTTCAGTGTGATATAACGTGTATGATATACAAAGGTTAATTTCTTCTTTGTTAAGTGTCGGCGAAATGCAGATAGTGTTAGAATTCATTTTGGAAACTGAAAAATGATAAATAGGGATTTGGAATGCATGAATTCTGGAAACTGAAAAATGTTAAATAGGGATTTGGAATGCATGAAACATGTAACAATATGAAACATATAACCTGTCACACAGCAGTTTTTCTTGTCGTCAAATTAAATTTAAAAAAGTCGTTGTTCACTGTCGCTCTTAAACAGTTATTATACCCTCACCACAAAATGGGTGGGGTGGGGTGGGGTATACTATATTTAACAAACCCAAAAGATGATGGATGCGTGTGGGATGGCATAGTTAATATGAATACATTATATATTAACTGTCTGTTTTTTAACATAACGGTTCTATATTTATCAGTTTTAAGGTTTAAGTAAGACAGTTTTTTAATGAAGTAAATAAGACAAAAATAACATTGCAATTTAAGCTACTAATATATTTGCTTACAAATAATTTTTTGAAATCGAAGAGAGGTAAATATACAGTGTAATTGCATCCTTCTATTCACCTAAAAAATGCAAGATAAATGTATTTTCCCTTGAAGAGGACTCAGATCCATGCAATTCCAGTCATTGAAACTGTGGTTTACCATAAAAGCAACAGCACACTAACTTTTGAATTTAGTGCAGGACATATGAAGACAGTCTCTCCTGTGTGACTACAAGGGTAAGAAATATCAATAAAAGTATGAAAAGGTTTGAATTCTGATGTTTTTTCAACAAGCCAACATGTGCTTTTCACAATATTAACATAAATGTCTATAAACATTTGCCTTTTTATGCACCTTTAAATGAACTGTGTGTTAGTCACTGTAAATTAACATGTGCTATAAAAAGGTGAACTAAATAGAAACAATTTAATGGTGTCAGTGTCAGAATCAGTGAAAGTAGCAGCTTTCCGTTCTTAGCATTCTTGATAGCAGCAGCTTTCCTTTGGTTCTTGAAACTTTAAATCTATATCAGCTGCAAGAGGTAGCAAGTACTTTTCTGCTCCTTCTAGTCATTCTGCAAAATCAATTGCAAATATCGCTTGACAATGACGCATACTTTCAACATGAAGAGCAAATGTGCCATTGTTATTTTCACCTCTTTTCTATGAAATCATGATAGTCTGACCTAATTCTTCAGAAATCTGCATTGAAATAATTGATTTGATATATTGTTCTGCTGAGGTGCGACTCAGAAAGAATTTGTGAATAAATGCAAGCTGAAAACCTACAGTTAGACACCTGATGTTGTGTTAATGTGTTCTACTGGCATCAGCTTTTTCCATTCTGTACAACCATCGCCTCTCAAGTATTTAAAAGTGTGAAGTAGGCCAGCATCTGTATATGCACTTACAGGAATTATAATTTTTGATTTTCTCAGATGCATGACAGGAAATTCTGCAAGAAATTGATGGTACTTCTGTCTCTTTTTCTGCTTTGAATGAATCTGCTCCAGTTTTGTTGTCAGGTGCAAATGATATTTCATACTGCTCTTCCAATCTTCAAAATCTGTCTTGATAAGAATATCCTCTAAAACCTCTTGCAGCTTTGATATGTCATCATCTCTTCCAGTCACTGGTGGAGGGTGCAAAGTTATCATTTTAGGTGGTCTATGTGGCTCAAAACCAAGAGTGTTCATTTCATTTTCTTCTTATAGAGCTTCATATAATCTGCCATCAGTATTTTCTACACTTTCTGTCACTAATGAATCTAATACTGAATTCTGTATTGAACTTGACTCGTTTTAAAAGATGCCTCTAACTGCAGATATATCTTCAATATCTAAATGTGTTATTCAGATCATCTGTGTCATATCTTCCATGTGCATTCTGAGCAACCGCAATGCACAAAGTTTTGCAATATTAATGTTTTCTTCCAGATCATTTGAATTTGTTTCTATATAAACACTTATGGCTGCAGGGTGGCGGCATGATGAAACACAGACAGCGCATAAAATTATTGAGAACTGTACAGTTTCTGGAATGCTTTTTCTTTAAACAAAAAATCTAAGATTTGAGGTATATGCAAATATCTTGCTTTCAGTTTTATTCCATCCCTCTCTTCTCCAGCTAATTTTCTATCTGTTCTGGTTTTAGCCTTTTGTTTTGACATTTTTATGTCTCCCCCCAAAAATGGGGGAGACATATTGTTTTTCCCCTGGTTGTCCGTCGGTCCGTCCGTCTGTCCGTCACAAAATCGTGTCCGCTCTGTATCTTCCAAAGCCCTTGAAGGATTTTTATGAAACTTGGGTCAGATGTTCACTTCATCAAGACGACGTGCAGAACCCACTTTGCGGGTGTGGTGTCTCAAGTCAAGGTCACACTTGGAGGTTAAATGTCAAATGCCACAAAATCGTGTCCGCTCTGTATCTTCCAAAGCCCTTGAAGGATTTTTATGAAACTTGGGTCAGATGTTCACCTCATCAAGGTGACATGCAGAACCCACTTTGAGGGTGTGGTGTCTCAAGGTCAAGGTCACACTTTGAGGTTAAATGTCAAATTTTACAGTCTTCTGATTCAATACTGCCTGCAGCAACTGGCTGGGGGAGACATATGTTTTTGTTCAATCAAAAACCATTTCTAGTTCTTAATGGCTTCGGTGAATTTCAGTAAATCTTGAAGGTTGTTTGATTTTTTCTCAAGCAGGTCTTCATAAGTTTATTCACAATATTTATTGAATTTGACATCATGAAGTGATGTTCAAACATACATATATTTTTCCGTTTCTTTTCAATAAATGCTGTTAATAAATTGAGCTTAAAAATAAAATATTGCTTTCGTATAGTGAAATGTCCTAAAGATCTTCATAATACTAGATTCAATTAATGTGTCATATAAAACCTTGATACTTCAATCTATTGTCTTCGTGTTGATTACTATGTTCTGCAGTTTTGGTGCAATCTGAATAAGTCATCATTATTTATGGATGAATATATATCGGAGTAGTCCTTGAACACAAATAACTTCCTGCTCATTTATGGTTTTTATTTCGACTTCTAGTTCCCTTGTGAAATTGAAATATTCTACAAGCGTGTTGGTTGGCTTAAAGTATTTTTTTTTAAATAACACACACACACACTTACGCGCACACATACTCATAATGCCCACATTGTGGACACTGCATTTCTAACCTTTCTTGTGGACACTTTGCTTTCTAGTGGTATAATGTTAATGAAAGTGATCAATTTTCTATATATTTCATTATGTAGGCTACTCACTCGATGATCTGTTGTAAATATTAAATATAAACAAAGAAGGGATAACCTACATTATGGACACTAATTAGACATTGTGGACACTACCCTTATATGGTAGGTGTCCACAAGACCATTACTGTATTATGTGTGAGTGTCCATTTTTTAAGTAGAGATGAGAACCCTTATTGAAAAAAATAAAGAAGAGAAAAAACACATTTCATCTGAATCAATAATATTACACTGCACAATTCAGCAAAATGACATGTAAAGTTGGTGTATGAGAATATAGCAAACTTGCAAAGAAGCAGTGCAATTACCATGATAAACATTCGCTTTGTAATGTAAAGAGTTAAAAAAAAATTGAATACCAATTAAATAGTTTTATTTATTTCACAACTGCAGACATAGTTTGACTAAAATGACTGATTTTTTTTTTAATTCCCCTTATGATTGAATGTCGCTGAAAGTTGCTGCACACGGTCTTTTCTTTTTAAAGACAATGCAGCTTCGGATACATTCTCAGTGCTTTAATTTGTATATTCGATAGTACACAATAACACAATAAGACTTGTTGCAAAGAAGGTAAGAGGTAATATTATGACTAAGATTAAAACTTGTACAGTCTATTCCACACATTAGATAGTGAAGAAAGAAAACAACATAAACGTACAGAATGTTATTATGTATACTATTTTAAAAGAATGATGATATACATTCAACAGTATAAAGTTAACAGTAACTGTTTTGTATACCTTATTCCGTCAGAAAATCCTTGAAGGTGGAATTAAGATATTAAATACTTTTTTACAGCAGGTAGAGGTTTTCATAAAATAACGACAAAAGAATGACTTCTAGCCGTTTATTATATATCAGTCAACATTCATTGCACGCTCCTTTGTCACGGACTGATCTTATTTTTTGTTCAATTTTTAAATTTCGTGATGTACATAAACGTTGCTGTTTTTCCATTCCTGAGTCGTCAACACCGGCTAACCTTTTCTGGCTCTTTCGCATTCTTCCCTGTTCGGAACCATCAAACATCGCAAGTTTTTAGCAAACGCTCTGTGCATTGCCGCTAATTGTTCCTCCGTCCAAGGGATGGCCTTGATTTTCTTGCCCTTTTTTTGGGGTGGAGGTCGGGGTCTAATAAATATAAAATTAATGTTTTAAAGTCATTTAACTCTATTAAAAACACAAACAAAATGAAAAAGTGAATACAACCTTAAGACTTGCTTTAAATAAATACTTATATATTTAAGTTTATAAGTAACCACGGAATACAAATAATGAATATGACATAATTTATCAACCTATTTTAAGTTTAAAAGTTACAGCGGTTAGAAACAGATTAACAATTTCTTTGAGTCTTCCTTTCATGATTTAGTTGTTTGAACTGGTTATAATTTATTGAAGTTAATTTTGTCGGTGTAATCCAGAATCCGACGCGTAAATGTACACCTAATATAAGTACCTGCTTTGCGTTTCAAGAAATGCCAGTGTAATGACTCTGATGTTTTTTCTCGTGCCACAATACAATGTGCTCATTATGAGAGATTGTATTGATTGTATATCAAAAAATGCAGATTAAGTGAATTTAGTGAACATTGACTTGGTGTCCACAGTTTGGAATGAATGAATTTAGTGAAAACTGACTTGATGTCAGAAATGCTGCCCGAATTAACTGAGAGACCACTGACAAACAGTCAACTACGTAATTATTTTAATACATTATTATGCATTGACTTAATTTTAAGAGTAAAAAATGAATGCATTTATTGAACACTGACTCGGTGTCCACAGTGCATATTGAACGAATTGAGTGAGCTCCGACTATGTGTCCACAATGTAGAGTGAGTAAAAGAATGAGTAAACTGGAACAGTTCATTATCAAATCTATATTTTCTCATTTTTAAAGTGGATTTAGTGAACACCGATTCGTGTCCAAATTGCAGTGTGCTCATAATGAGAAATTGTATTGATTAAAAATGCAAATTAAGTGAATTTAGTGAACATTGACTTGGTGTCCACAGTGTAGAATGATTGAATTTAGTGAAAACTGACTTGATGTCACAAATGCAAATCGTATTTACTGAGAGACCACTGACATACAGTCAACTACGTAAATTATTTTTATACATTATTAGCCATTGACTTAATTTCAAGAATGAAAGATGAATAATGCATTTATTTAACACTGGATTGGTGTCCACAATGCATATTGAACAAATTAAGTGTGCGTTGAATATGTGTCCACAATATAGAGTGAGTATAAAGAATGAGTAAACTGGAACAGTTCATTATCAAATCTATATTTTCTCATTTTTAAAGTGGATTTAGTGAACACCGATTCGTGTCCAAATTGCAGTGTGCTCATAATGAGAGATTGTATTGATTAAAAATGCAAATTAAGTGAATTTAGTGAACATTGACTTGGTGTCCACAGTGTAGAATGATTGAATTTAGTGAAAACTGACTTGATGTCACAAATGCAAATCGTATTTACTGAGAGACCACTGACATACAGTCAACTACGTAAATATTTTATACATTATTAGGCATTGACTTAATTTCAAGAATGAAAGATGAATAATGCATTTATTTAACACTGGATTGGTGTCCACAATGCATATTGAACAAATTAAGTGTGCGTTGAATATGTGTCCACAATGTAGAGTGAGTAAAAAGAATGAGTAAACAGAAACAGTTCATTACTAAATCTATGTTTTCTCATTTTTAAAGTGAATCTAGTGAACACCGATTTCGTGTCCACAATGCAGTGTGCTCATAATGAGAAATTGTATTGATTGTATATAAAAAATGCAGATTAAGTGAATTTAGTGAACATTGACTTGGTGTCCACAGTGTAGAATGAATGAATTTAGTGAAAACTGACTTGATGTCAGAAATGCTGCTCTTTAACTGAGAGACCACTGACATACAGTCAATTTCGTAATTATTTTAATACATTATTAGGCATTGACTTAATTTTAACAGTAAAGCATTTATTGAACACTGACTCGGTGTCCACAATGCATATTGAACGAATTGAGTGAGCACCGACTATGTGTCCACAATGTAGAGTGAGTAAAAAGAATGAGTAAACTAGAACAGTTCATTACCAAATTTATATTTTCTCATTTTTATAGCGGATTTAGTGAACACCGATTTCGTGTCCACAATGCAGTGTGCTCATAATGAAAAATTGTATTGATTGTATATAAAAATGCAAATTAAGTGAATTTAAAGAACATTGACTTGGTGTCCACAGTGTAGAATGAATGAGTTTAGTGAAAACTGACTTGATGTCAGAAATGCAAATCGTATTAACTGAGAGACCACTGACATACAGTCAACTACGTAAATTATTTTTATACATTATTAGGCATTGACTTAATTTCAAGAGTGAAAGATGAATGCATTTATTGAACACTGGATTGGTGTCCACAATGCATATTGAACAAATTTAGTGTGCGTTGAATATGTGTCCACACTGTAGAGTGAGTAAAAAGAATGAGTAAACAGGAACAGTTCATTACTAAATTTATGTTTTCTCATTTTTAAAATGGATTTAGTGAACACCGATTCGTGTCCACAATGCAGTGTGCTCATAATGAGAAATTGTATTGATTGTGTATAAAAATGCAGATTAAGTGAATTTAGTGAACATTGACTTGGTGTCCACAGTGTAAAATGAATGAATTTAGTGAAAACTGACTTGATGTCAGAAATGCTGCTCGAATTAACTGAGAGACCACTGACATACAGTCAACTTCGTAATTATTTTAATACATTATTAGGCATTGACTTAATTTTAAGAGTAAAAAATGAAATACATTATTAGGCATTGACTTAATTTTAAGAGTAAAAAATGAATGCATTTATTGAACACTGACTCGGTGTCCACAATGCATATTGAACGAATTGAGTGAGCACCGACTATGTGTCCACAATATAGAGTGAGTATAAAGAATGAGTAAACTGGAACAGTTCATTATCAAATCTATATTTTCTCATTTTTAAAGTGGATTTAGTGAACACCGATTCGTGTCCACAATGCAGTGTGCTCATAATGAGAAATTATATTGATTGTATATTAAAAATGAAGATTAAGTGAATTTAAAGAACATTGACTTGGTGTTCACAGTGTAGAATGAATGAATTTAGTGAAAACTTGTACTTTATTTGGCATTGACTTAATTTTAAGAGTAAAAGATGAATGCATTTTTTGAACACTGACTCGGTGTCCACAATGCATATCGAACTAATTGAGTGAGCACTGACTATGTGTCCAGAATGTAGAGTGAGTAAAAATAATGAGTAAACGGGAACAGTTCATTATCAAATTTATGTTTACTCATTGTTAAAGTCGATCTAGTGAACACCGATTTCATGTCCACAATGCAGTGTGCTCATAATGAGAGATTGTATTGATTGTATATAAAAAATGCAGATTAAGTGAATTTAGTGAACATTGACTTGGTGTTCACAGTGTAGAATGAATGAATTTAGTGAAAATTGACTTGATGTCAGAAATGCAGATCGAATTAACTGAGAGACCACTGACATACAGTCAACTATGCAAATTATTTTTATACATTATTAGGCATTGACTTAATTTCAAAAGTGAAAGATGAGTGCATTTATTGAACTCTGACTCGGTGTCCACAATGCATATTGAACGAATTGAGTGAGCACTGATTCGGTGTCCACAATGTAGAGTGAGTAAAAATAATGAGTAAACGGGAACAGTTCATTATCAAATTTATGTTTTCTCATTTTTATATCTGAAGTAATGCAAATTGGTTTGGGTCATTTATGTAGTTTTAATCGTTACTATTACTTTTAAAGTATACTGGGTTTAAAACAGTAAGTGATTTAACTGAACTAAATTCATATTTTCAAAAAGTGTTATTTATGTTTGGAAATTACATTATTATGAAAGGTTAAACAACTGCATTATGTTGTTGACCTTGAAATCATTTATAAATACTTATACGTTGGGCAAAACTCGTTACAACTAACCTGGTCGCAAACAAAGCAAGATGGGGAACATCTTCCACATAAAAATGGTCGTTCTCGAATTTCTCTCATGTTTTGTGTTTGCATGATTAACAAGTTGTCCAAGAGATGCGTGATACAATCCTTGTTCTTTTGTGATATGAAATGCTACAAGAATGATAAAAAGGAAATAAACAAATACCAAAAAGTCAATCTATGCTTATGGCAAAGATGTGCTGTAAAGCCTTTTTAGCTATACATGTTGTATAACAAGACGCAGATTTAACCAAATCGTATATTTAAAATGCTTCCATGCAATAGAGAGTCAGTTGGGGATGACAGGAATTAACATTGTAAAGATGAAAGAACAAATATATTGTACACAGTCTATGTGCCTTCCAGATATATTTGGGTACAGAAACAGAAATACAATGCTCACACAATGGCATGTTAATTTTTTAAACAGGGTATGTACTATCTCTACATTATATTTTCTTTTTCTTTTCACTATTTATCAATCAATAAAATTGTAAAAGAATAATAATGTCGTAAATAATGAAGCAGTGAAAAAACATATTTAATCAGTACTTGTTTGAAGAGAGAAAATTTTCTTTTTGAGGAACGAGAATGGACGTTCCATTAGAGCATATTTTACTTTTTTACACCATTGAAGCAAAAGAAATATGTGTATTTGGTATTTTCGTCAGCTTTTAATAAAATAGAATTCCGCTATGAATTTTCTATTTCAAATCACGTAAACTCGACCTGCAAGTTTTGAAGGTGATACAAAAATAGTCCGTATAATATTCAAGTCTAGGTTGCAGACATCTGATTTAAAACTGTTTCCATTTCCCTCCCATTCACTACACTCCTGCGCTTCGTGGCAAAGAAAAGAATATATTGTATAAGATGGTCATCGTTCAGAATTGAATAAATGATCAAATACTTTAGGATAGGATGAGAACGTTTTCTTGTGGCATTGTCATTTGATTAATAATTAACTTAATTTTGTTCAGCAAAACAACTCAGTTAAAAACTGCAACGCAATAACAACAATCCATCCCATCAAAATTAAGCATTTTGACCTAGCTCGTGCAACATGATAAAATAGTGATGTGCATACACTAGGGACTATGTATTTTTTATTGTTTACAAATAACACATATGACTAAAAAAATGCGGAGAGCTATTATTTTAACAGTGCATTTTCTTGACATTTTGCTCTACACAGGGTACTTAAATTATGTTATAAATTCATAAAGATAACGTTGTTGATATATTTCTCGCATAGAACGTCTGGATTATTTTGTCCCAAAATGTACTGCCGTGCCTCCTCTTCCAGTTTTATTCTTTTCTGCGTACACTGAACCTGTTATAAGTTTTTTTTTCTTATATTTATGTCAATATCCTATTCAAAGACACCCCTTATGATTAAGAGTCTCGCGTTGAATCAAACAACTTGAACATTGTTGCAAAATGTCCATAGAATAAGAAGGATATCTTTACCAATGCAATACATTTTTATTGTTTCACTATAAATAAAAGGCCAGTCACTTGACTTTTACCTCTGATACATGCAAAATAACATACATAGATCTTTTCTTATTTACTTTCATATTTTTTACTTAAGAAATACTGAAAAGGGTGAGCTATCTTGGTCATTTTATTATTCACATCGTGCAAATATAGATTTTTTATTCACAATGAGAGATATATAGCTTCTCTTACAGCCCTTCTGCCAAATCAAACCTAGTTTCGTAAATATCGTCAGTGAGCGCAGTTCTTAAAAGTACAGAAACTGAATCAATCACTTTTTGTTGAGAACAATATTTCATATCCCACATTCACTCAAAACAAACATGAAATATCCTTATATTTATTACAAATATACATTGATAGAAAGAGAAAATATCAAGAAAACTAACTGTTCAAATAATTACTTGTACGTAACTGTTTGGTCTATTCTAAGGATAGTAACTTTGAGCTTCTCAGACATACCAGTTAAGTTATTTTTGTGGTGGCGACATTTTCGTGTACGCCTGAAAACGTGATATATGTTCATAAAAAATTAACAAACCTTAAATTGAAAAAAAACAGACAAACAGAATAATGCTATAAAATTACAATGCTTCTACCGTCTGCAGTTCGACAATTTGTCGGGTCAGTGCCTTTTATTTTTACGTCACACCCGTCAGCACTGAATTATAAAACATGTAAACTGAATGATGATTAGGAAGGAGATTGAAAACATTTATCTATTTGCAGTCTCTGTTATAAATATTTGTTTTATTTGAATCAAAACAGTCTGAACGTCTTATCTTTATATTATCTTAATTAGTTTACATGTTAAAAATGCTAGAAGGACGGGATGATAATGTTCAGTTATAAATTTAAATGAATACAACGTTATCATGTTTATTTTACATATTGAATCTATTATTTCGATCTGCTTTTTAAAAAAATGTGTCATTTAGAATAATAAAATGATAATAATTCATAGATTATTACCTTCCAAAAAGACAGTAAGGGTTTGTTATTTGATAAATTTCTCCGTAACAAACACTTGTGCAAGCAATGCCTAGAAATAAATAGGAAACTTACAATTACAAATACAACTTTTTGTAGTCTTTTTATTTAACACTATAGCTCAATATTACAAACTAAAACGGACAGGAGCATATAAACTACCAGACTGATTAATCTTAACTGCGATTTATTCTTTTTTTTTAATCTGAAAAAAAGAAAGAAAACCCTATTCAAGTTAAGAGCTCAGTTGCATTAAAACTAAATGTGATAAAACTGTCAAGATATTAATCTTTATACAATTATGAATTCACGAAAAATTGTATAACAAATTCAGGTTTAGTATCTATTGAAAATAGTCAAATTATTAAGTAAGAAAAAAAAGTAATTAAAATATTTACCTTGTCTAATGTTATAATCTGCAGGTAAACTTTCAACAATGCAGTCAATTTTTTCTCTATAATTCTGTTGATGGCATTTCACATTAAATTAGGGGTCAAATAGGGTTTATAAAGAAAATAATGGCAGGCATTATCAGTAATTATTGCTAATTGCCCTTGAGGCCGCCTCTGCAGATAATATGCTCCACTGTGGTGTCAAATTACCGCACGGATCTTAGTGTGAGCCAGATGTAAATTCTACTCATCTAATGCTATGATCAATGTGTGCGTTTCACTGGTCCATAACGTAGGTTAGTAGTTCCTGGTTTAAAGGGTAGATAACCCCTTTTTGACTTGTCTGGAGGTGTGATCTTTGTGGACACCATGTTCCAGTGTCCACAGCGCAAAATGTGTCCACATCGAAGGTTGAAATCGCACACTTGTGTCCATAACGATAGGAATCTGAGAGCACACACACACACACACACACGCACGCACGCACGCACACACACACACACACACACACACACTGGCTTTAACATATTGTCATTATTCTCAAGAACATGTAGTTCAGAAAAGGGCTAAAAACAAACACAATAAAATCTCTTATTTCATGACCAGAAATAAAGTACTTCTTTAATTCAGGTATGATAAAAATCAAAGCAAAATAATAAATTTCAAAAACACTTTGATATCCTATATGTATATAAATACAAGAGGGCCATGATGGCCCTGTATCGCTCACCTGAGTATGACTGCTTTTAACAAAGTTGCTATGGACCTTTTTAATTGACCCCAGATGACCCATATTCGAACTTGACCTAGAAATTATTGAAACAATCTCTTTGACAAATTTCCAGGATATTTGCACTGAAAAAGTAGCATCTAGAGTGTTAACAAGGTTTCTCGATATTTAGGCTCTGTGACCTAGTTTTTGACCCCAGATAACCCATATCCAAACTTGAGCTACAAATCATCAAAACAACCTATCTGACAGATTTCCAGGACATTTGGACTTAAAATGTAGCCTCTAGAGTGTTTACAAAGTTTTTCCATATTTGGGCTCTGTGACCTAGTTTTTGACCCAAGATGACCCATACTCCAACTTGAGCTAGAAATTATCAAAAAACCTGTCTGACAAATTTCTAGGATATTTGGACTGAAAATGTAACCTCTGAAGGGTTAAAAAGTTTTTTTTACATATTTGTACCATGTGACCTAGTTTTTGATCCCAGATGACCCATATCCAAATTTGAGCTAGAAATCATTGAAACAACCTTTCTGACAAATTTCAAGGACATTTGGACTAAAAATGTAACCTCTAGAGCTTTAACAAGGTTTTTCTACTTTCGGGCTCTGTGACCTAGTTTTTGACCCTATATAGAGAAGCTATATTCAAAACTGAGCTAGAGATCATCCATAGAATCTTTCTGACAAATTTCCAGGTTATTTGGACTGAAAATGCTACCTTTAGAATATTAACAAGGTTTTTCCATATTTGGACTCTGTGACCTAGTTTGTGACCCCAGATGACCCATACTCGAACTTGATCTAGAAAACCTCAAGGCAATTTTTCTGACAAATTTCCAGATTATTTGGGCTGAAAATGTAACCTCTAGAATGTTAACAAGATGTTTCTATTTTTGGGCTCTGTGACCTACTTTTTGAACCAAGATGACCCATATTTGAACTTGAGCTAGAAATCATAGAAGCAACCTTCCTGACAGATTTCAAGATCATTTGGTCTAAAAATGTTACCTCTAGAGTGTTAACAAGGTTTTTCAATATTCGGGCTCTGTGACCTAGTTTTTGACCCCAGATGACCTATATTTGAACTTGACCTAGAAATCATCAAAGCAACCTTTCTGACAAATTTCAAGATTATTTGGGCTGAAAATGTATTCTCTAGAGTGTTAACAAGATGTTTCTATTTTTGGGCTCTGTGACCTAGTTTTTAAACCAAGATAACCCATATTTGAACTTGAGCTAGAAATCATAGAAGCAACCTTCCTGACAAATTTCCAGATTATTTGATCTAAAAATGTTACCTCTAGAGTGTTAACAAGGTTTTTCAATATTCGGGCTCTGTGACCTAGTTTTTGACCCCAGATGACCTATATTTGAACTTGACCTAGAAATCATCAAAGCAACCTTTCTGACAAATTTCAAGATTATTTGGGTTGAAAATGTAACCTCTAGAGCGTTAACAAGATTTTTCTATTTTTGGGCTATGTGACCTAGTTTTTGAGCCCAGATGACCCATATTTGAACTTGAGCTAGAAATCATCATTAGAACATTTCTGACAAATTTCCAGGATATTTGGACTGAAAAAGTAGCCTCTAGAGTGTTAACAAGGTTTTTCTATATTTGGGCTCTGTGACCTAGTTTTCCAACCCTTATAACCCATGTTCGAACTCATCCGAGATATTAATGAGACAAACATCCTGACCAAGTTTCATGACAATTGAGGCAAAAATGTGACCACTAGAGTGTTAACAAACCAATTGTTAACGGACGGACGGACGGACGACGGACAAAAGGTGATCAGAAAAGCTCACTCTGTCACTACGTGACAGGTGAGCTAAAAAAGGCTTCATTTTAAATTTAATGATCTCTTCCTGTTTGTAACAAAAATAATACAACAAAATCAATTATTAAAATTGATTTTGTTGCATTAAAGAAGTCATTATTACTCAAAAATGAATATCATGCTAACAATCAATAGATCTACTTATAATTTTATTTTCTAATTTTCTACATGATTTGGTTAAACACAGATAATGAAGATGTTGCTGCAGTGAAATCTTAGGAATAACATTAATACATTACTGGAGTGGTCAGCAGACTATAAACAAACACAAGCTGGTGCTAATTGATTTATAACTGTAAGGGGCAATTCTCACTGATATGCTTACTGATAAGACTTGGCTCAGATTGAGCCGATTTTCCCTGGTATTGCATAGGACTGTACTGTGTATATGAATCTGGTTTTCTGACCAGTGCCATGACTAAGTTAAATGGGATTTTCATTGCTTGAGGTGAAATTAACATTACATGCTTGAGCAGTCACAGTTCAACAAATCAAGACAATTCCCATGGAGATCATAAAATGCTGAATAGTGTAAACAAAGAGTGAGTAGCAACCAAGAGTGTCCTATTTACACCACAGTACCAATTGATTTCATTTTGTAAAGGGCTCATTAATTTAAACACTCTCACAGAAGAAAAGAAGGCATAAATTTAGTGGTTTAGTGGTAATTAAACTTCGGACAGAAAAAATCGGTGTGCTTAGACATTTCATCTTCAAGGTGAATTCGGGTCATCAATAGATTGTGTTAAATAAAGTAAGTAATGTTGGATTTGCAATATTATAATGGTCAGGCAAAAAAATGTTTTGGTACCTTTTAATTAAGTGGAATATACTGACAGAAATGTAAAGGAAATTGTATATATGGACGACTTTAATTTGTGTTTTCAAGTTGAATGTTATGTTTTCTTGCTTAACGGTTGCATTCTTTCATTTTTAGATTTTTGATACAGTGATATATTTGTATAGACAATGTTACACAGCATTGACTGGATATAATTTTGTTATGGGTAAAGGTTATTTAAAGCGACTGACTCACAAAATTTTGCTGAAATTTTTTATTCTTTCAAATTTAAGAGGACTTAATATACTATGGAAAAAATATAATATTATGCTTCTATACACAATGAAAACTGAAAAAAAGTTTTGACAGGATTCGAACCCACGACCTTTCGGTCAGTAAAATATAGAGCAAAGACTAAGACCACTGAGCCACGGCATCTAGTTATTAGATTGCCTCAAAATTAATGTTATAACTAAAGTATTTACCCCGTGACTAACGGGGTAAATTTTTTACCGATAAAAGTGTGTAAAACTTAATATTTTGATGTTTTTCTGTCACAAAAACTGAGTCGATAACTTAGTTTAAATATGTTCTTCACGATTACAGCAAAAATTTCAAGATGTATAAACATTTTCTTTTTATCATCGTCTGTGAGTCAGTCCCCTTAAAGGAAAGTGTTGTTTTAATCATTACTAATTACACTATATTTCAGTTGTATTTTCAGTTAGTAAACTTTTCTCCTAAACGAAACTGATTTTACATTAAGTGCTATTCTGAATTTATGTTAATTGGTAATGACCAACCCAGTTAATTGATTATCTGTTCTGTAAAATGTTCTGTAGATTGTTATTGGATAAGCAGACAGGGCCAGTTTTTAGGGATGCATCTGTGTTTGCAATGAAAATGCAAAGGTCAAGCAGCAGTTAAATTTAAACAAGGCAGTCTGAAGGACAGCTAAATCCCCTTCCGCAGTGGACATTAATGTGTACTTCTTGACCTTTAACCAACCATGACCTTGATGTTATACCATGCATATTATAAGCACATAGTCCTCATGATAGTAAGTATTTGTGCCAAGTTATTTTAAATCTTCCATAAAGTCAAAAAGTTATGGAGAACATTTAACCTTGACCTTGGGGTTAGGAACCAAGATGTTGGGTTCTGTATATTGTGTCATAGTGGTGATCATTTGTTTAAAGTGATTAAAAAACTTTTCATAACCCAATTATTGCACTATGCACATCGTCTCATAATGGTGATCACTTGTGCCAAGTTATTTAAAAAAAACAATCAGCAGTTTAAAAGTTATGCAGCCAACACGAAATGTACACTTTTAACACTTGACCTTTAAGTGTGACCTTGACCTTGGGGGTAGCAACCCAATAATTGCGCTCTGCACATCGTCTCCTTATGGTGATCATTTGTGCCAAGTCATTTCAACAAAATTTCAGCAGACTGAGTTCGAAAGTTATGGAGCCGAAACAAATGTTACGGAACGACAAACGGACGGACAGAAGCCACCCATTATTGCATTCTGCACATCGTCTCATAATGGTGATCATTTGTGCCAAGTTATTTCAAAAATTTTTCAGTGGTTTTAAAGTTATGAAGCGAACAGGAAATGCAGATTTTTTAACTTTAAGTGTGAACTTGGGGGAAGCATCCCAATTATTGCGCTCTGCACATTGACTGATTATGGTGATCACTTGTGCCAAGTTATTTCAGAAAAAAATTCAGTGGTTAAAAAGTTACGGAGCGGACATGAAATGAAAACTTATGAACACTTGACCTTTAGTTGTGACCTTGACCTTAGGGAAAGCGACCCAATTTTTGCGATCTGCACATAGACGTCTGATAATGGTGATCACTTGTGCCAAGTGATTTCAAAAAATTTTCAGTGGTTAAAAAGTTATGGAGCGGACATGAAATGTAGACTTATGAACACTTGACCTTCGGTTGTGACCTTGACCTTATGGGTAGCGACCCAATGTTTTCGCTCTGCACATCGTCTCATAATGGTGATCATTTGTGCCAAATTATTTCAAAAAATTTTTAGTGGTTTAAAAGTTATGGAGCGGTCACGAAATTTACACTTATGAACACTTGACCTTTTATTGTGATCCTGACCTTTGGGGTAGCGACCCAATTTTTGTGCTCTGCAGATCGTCTCATAATGGTGATCATTTGTGCTAAGTTATTTAAAAAAGTTTTTAGTGGTTAAAGAGTTATTGAGCGGACACGAAAATGTTTCGGACAGACGGACTGACACAGGGACGGACGGACTGACAGATGGAGGCCATTCCTATAAACCCCTTCCCGCTCTGCGGAAGGGGATTAACAAATATCCAGCCCTTACATAACACTAGTAGAAAAAATGGAATTGTTTGATTTGAGCAAGTTGTTTTGTCCGTCCGTCCGTCCGTCCGTCCACAATTAGTTTGTTAACACTCTAGTGGTCACATTTTTGCCTCAATTGTCATGAAACTTGGTCAGGATGTTTGTCTCATTAATATCTCGGACGAGTTCGAACATGGGTTATCAGGGTTGGAAAACTAGGTCACAGAGCCCAAATATAGAAAAACCTTGTTAACACTCTAGAGGCTACTTTTTCAGTCCAAATATCTTGGAAATTTGTTTGAGAGGTTCTATCAATGATTTCTAGCTCAAGTTCGAATATGGGTCATGTGGGTTCAAAAACTAGGTCGCGGAGCCCAAAAATAGAAAAATCTTGTTAACACTCTAGAGGTTACATTTTCAGTCTAAATAATCTAGAAATTTGTCAGAAAGGTTGCTTTGATGATTTCTAGGTCAAGTCCGAATATGGGTCATCTGGGGTCAATAACTAGGTCACAGAGCCCAAATATTGAAAATCCTTATTAACACTCTAGAGGTAACATTTTTAGCCCAAATAATCTGGAAATTTGTCAGAAAGGTTGCTTCTATGATTTGTAGCTCAAGTTTGAATATTGGTCATCTGGGTTTAAAAACTAGGTCGCAGAGCTCTAAAATAGAAAAATCTTGTTAACACTCTAGAGGTTACATTTTCAGCTCAAATAATCTGGAAATTTGTCAGAAAGGTTGCTTTGACGATTTCTAGGTCAAGTTCGAATATGGGTCATTTTGGGTTCAAAAACTAGGTCACAGAGCCCAAATATTGAAAATCCTTGTTAACACTCTAGAGGTAACATTTTTAGCCCAAATAATCTGGAAAATTGTCAGAAAGGTTGCTTCTATGATTTCTAGCTCAAGTTCGAATATGGGTCATCTTGGTTCAAAAACTAGGTTGCAGAGCCCAAAAATAGAAAAATCTTGTTTACACTCTAGAGGTTACATTTTCAACTCAAATAATCTGGAAATTTATCAGAAAGGTTGCCTTGAGGATTTCTAGGTCAAGTTCAAATATGGGTCTTGTTTGCAACTGAAATCAGTACTAGCACAACAAAGACGAAAAGATGAACTAAAAAGGTTAGGGGAATGTTCCCCTATCTACTAGTGAGATGGGGGAATGTTCCCCTATCTACTAGTGAGATGGGGATATGTTCCCCTATCTACCATTGAGATGGGAGAATGTTCCTACATCTACTAGTTTAGACGGAGAAACGTTTTTCTATCAACTACTTGAGATGGAGGAACATTCCCCTATCTTTTTGGTGAGATGGAGGAATGTTCCCCCATCTATGTTCCCCGGAAAAAGAACAAATGGAATTTCCTTTTTTATTCTGGAAGGCCTTTTATATAATATCTTTTTTAATTCATGGTTATCAGCAAAACACATTGTTCACAGTATATTTATAATGGCTTAAAACCGGTAAAATTAATAATTGTTTCTATAAATGCCATATTAAGTTTATTTTTCAAGATTTATTCACTCAGTATTTTAGCTTTTTTGACAAATATGTTGACGGGAAATATGCATTACTTTGATGTTTATTCTTCATCATTAATAACTAATAATCACAATGATAAAATTTTATGAAGGTTCGTTTATTTTTGAAATCAGAATGTTAATACATTAAAGATTAAACATCTGAACAGATATTGTTAAAATCATTGATATCCAGCCGATGCCCATTGAATATCTTTGCCAACTGATGATTCTCATATAATCGTTAACAAATATTTGTTATGTTCTGAAATCTGACTGACGGTAGATTCAGTAACAGTGAACAGAGATGTTAACAAATTATTGTTAACAATTCGACCAATTTTCTTTCCACGTCTCTGTCAAGTGAAGAGAATAGTATAAGCTTTAACAAAGATTTGTTAAACTCTACCCGACGGTAGATTCAGTAACAGAGAACAGCGATGTTAACAAATTATTGTTAACAATTCGGCCTATTTTCTTTCTGCATCTCTGTTAATGAGAATAGTATAAGCTTTAACAAAGATTTGTTAAACTCTGACTGATTGTAGATTCAGTCACAGAGAACAGAGATGTTAACAAATTATTGTTAACAATTCGGCATATTTTCTTTCTGCATCTCTATTTCTTGAAACTTTGTTGAAATAAAAAAAATCTGAAAAAGTTGTAGAAACTTACAACTTGATCACGTGGAAATGATCAAACACAATTGGAAGCTGTTCCTTCCATTTCTTATATAGTGACGAGTATTACAAACAATTACAGAACTACTTTAAACCAATGAAAAGAATATGTGGTCCAATGGAAATTTGACAAGATATGTACTAGCAAAAACAGTTAATTATAGCCTTAATCTCTGTTTCTAATGTTGAAAATTTGCTCAAATTCTGGTTCAAAATTCAAAAATTACAAGACAAAATGACTCATGTATCATATAAGTTGCGAATTTCGACTAAAACTCAGGTTAAACTACTGAGTTTGAATCAAATATCCAACACAAAGAAGGTTCAAAATCTAAAATTGAAAGAGACTCTAAAGACCTTGATTGTTTCCTTGATATTTTAAGGCAACGAAATCCATTTACTGAAGAAAGGACCTTGAGAAATATCGAAACAGGCGTGACTGGGAATGATTCAGTAGCCGTCGACTCTGCAAAACATATTGGTGAAAAAATCAAAAGTAAAATGGAAGGCTAAAAGGTAACAAGCTTTAGCTTTAAACGAAAAGATGAGGCTATAACCTAGGCTACTCAGAACTTAATTAAACCTAATGACATTAAGTTTATTGATGTTGACCCTCAAGTACTTTTTCAACGCCTCATTGCTGTATCGGACTCAACTTTTGACAACACTGAGGAAATGTTTAAATATGAACTGAGTGGTAGATCTTTTAGTCTTTTTGACAGTGGGGGTCTTCTTATGGAGGCAGAAAAACAAAACCTGATGAAATAAATATGGGAACTAGGGAGCTGTGGCGCTAAAGGAGAGATAGGTGAACATGGCAAGTATATTTTAGATGGTGGTTCATTGATTCAAAGAATTCCATGAAAATATGGGACATCTTTCCATGATATATTTGAAAACTACGCAGACTTTGTCAACAAACATTACGGAAAAGCCTATGTTGTTTTTGATGGCTATGCTTGTGGTACCATCTACAAAAGACGAAACATGTATACGTAGGTCCAAAGGAATTAATGGTGTTAAATTAAATTTCAGGACTCAACTCCATTTACTACTAAAAAAGACTGTCAAAAAAGCATTCAGTGATGCAGACGCTCTCGTTGCCAAAACTGCTATTTAAGTGTCGATGGATTTCACATCTGTTGTGATAGGTGAAGATACAGACTTGCTTGTTCTTTTGTGTCATCAGCCAAGAACAGAAAACAAAATATATTTCACATCTGACAAAAATTTAAACCAAAAGAAAGTATGGGATATAAATGAAACTAAATGAATTTTGACGGATAAAACATGCGAACAATTACTATTTGCACACGCATTAACTGGTTGTGACGCTACATCATGGTTATTTGCTATTGGTAAAGGTACAGTCTTGAAAAAGCTAGCATCAGACCTGTGTTTACAAGAACAAAGTTCTATATTCTTGAAGGAAGATGCAACATATGATGAAGTTGCTCGAGCGGGTGAAAAGACTTTATTAAGGGTATATAATGGAAAAAATACAGACTCATTAGATCATTTGAGATATCAAAGATTTATCACAAAATCTGCAAAAAGTAGAAACATTGTTCAAGTGAGAACTTTACTCCCGCTGCTGCAAAATACCACAGCTACAGAGTTTACCATCAAGTTCAAACTTGGATTGGTAACGATCTTGATCCTCTTCAATGGGGATGGATTCAAAGTGGAAATAAACTAGTTCCTCTAAAAACGGATCTTCCAGCTGCACCAGAGAGACTTTTGGATATCGTTAAGTGCAACTGTAAAAACTGTGACACTAAGCGATGCTCCTGTAGGAAGCACGGATTACATGTTCATCAGCATGTGGAGGGTTAGGGGACGGGCTGTTCAAATAGCAGGCACTTTGACAATACAGAAAATGAAATAGAACAAGATAAAAAAAAAACTTTACTATAATGAATTCATGTTAAGACTGTGACACTTAGCAGTGTAACTAAGTGAAAAAACTATTTTGATTGCATTTTGTATTTGTGTGTGTGTGTGTGGGGGGGGATCGTGATTATGGTTACGTACAAATATGTTAAATCACACTGCCAAACTTCCCTATAATGACTTATGTTTAAGGATGAAGTATCTGTCAGCATGTACAGTGTTTGTATCGATGAATTTAAGACTAAATAAATCAGCATCTGTATTTTCAGTAATGATTGTCCAAAAAGTAGTTTTATTTTACTAGATTTATGTCAATGCAGTTGGTGTAACAAACATTAACTTTTGCTTTTTAAACGTCCGAATTACACGAATTTCATTATTCACATAAGCTATTTGATGTTTATTTTATTTGTAACTTTTTCAAAATGTAAATATTATATTACTGAAATGTAGTGCGTATTTAGACGTTTTGTAATTATTTTCGAGTGGGTGGGGTAATATTCTGCTGTGCAGTTAGTAAAAACGAACAACACAATTTTTATTCGTTACAAAATTTATTTTTACAAATACCAAGAAACAAGTTTGCTTACAACAACTACACATTTGCAACACACAAAAGTAATGAAATCGCAATATTTTTTCACGAATTTTATCCTTGAACAGGAACTCGTAAACTATCTGCCATAAGTCAAGTTTTCGACTGAATATTTTTTTCCGGGTTTTACTATCAGGTACATTCATATATACTGATTACAAAAACTTAAAAATATCTTGTGTTTGACGTCAAGCTATATATATTCATAACTTTAGGGGCCTATTTCAGAAACAGCCGCAGACCGGTAAAATCGACCGGGGAAGGTTACTAGACATCAAAAATGACATTTTCTCGAATGGCATCAAATTCCTGAAAGTCTGAGAGAGTATCAGATACAGTCGCAGACCGGTTAAATCGACTCCGGAGGATACCTAGACATCAAAAATGACATTTTTTTCGATTGGCATCAAAATACGTGAAAGTCTGCGAGAGGGTAAGAAACAGTCGCAAACCTGTAAAATCGACACCGGAGGATACCTAGACATCAAAAGTGACATTTCTAGATTGGCACTAAAATTCTTGAAAGTCTGTGGGAGTGTCAGAAACAGTCGCAGACATGTTAAATAGACCTGGGGAGGTCTCTTAACATCAAAAATGACATTTTCTCGATTGGAACCAAAATTCCTTAGTCTTTGGGAGTGTCAGAAACAGTAACAGACCGGTAAATTAGACCTGGGAAGGTTCCTAGACATCAAAAATGACATTTTCTCGGTTGGCACCAAACTTCCTTAAAGTCTGCGAGAGTGTCAGAAACAGTCGCAAACTGGTTAAACCGACCCCGTAGGATCCCAAGACATAAAAAATGACATTTTCTCGACTGGCACTAAAATTCCTGAAAGTCTGTGAGAGTGTCAGATACAGTCGCAGACCGGTTAAATTGACCTGGGAGGGTCTCTTAACATTAAAAATGACATATTTTTGATTGGCAGCAAAATTCCTGAAAGTCTGCGAGAGTGTCAGAAACAGTCGCAGACCGGTTAAATCGACTCCGGAGGATCCCTGGAAATAAAAAAAAATGACATTTCTAGATTGGCACCAAAATTCCTGAAAGTCTGTTGGAGTATCAGAAACAGTCGAAGACAGGTAAATTCGACCTGGGAGGGCCACAAACTTGCATGGCTCTACATTCAGGAGTATTTCATTTTGAATGTAGAGCTGAATGTCGATTTCACAGCTCTAAATTCAGGAACATTGTATTTTGAATGTAGAGCTGAATAACGATTGCACAGCTCTTTATTCGTTGAATGGAGAGCTGAAAGTCGATTGCATAGTTCTACATTCAGGAATATTGTATTTCGAATGTAGAGCTGAATGTCGATTGCACAGCTCTACATTCGTTGAATGCTGAGCTGAAATTCGATTGCATAGCTCTACATTCAGGAATATTGTATTTCGATTGCATAGCTCTACATTCAGGAATATTGTATTTCGAATGTAGAGCTGAATGTCGACTGCATGGCTCTACATTCGTTGAATGCAGAGGTGAACTTCGATTGCATAGCTCTGCATTTTGGAATATTGTATTTTGAATGTAGTGCTGAATATCGATTAAACAGCTCTACATTCATTGAATTTCTTGATGAACTTCGATTACATAGCTCCGAATTCAGGAATATAGTATTTAGAATGTAGAGCTGAATATCAATTGCAAAGCTCTACATTCGTTGAATGCATAGCTGAACGTTGATGGCATAGCTTTGCATTCAGGAGTGTTGTATTTTGAATGTAGAGCTAAATGTCGATTGCACAGCTCTACATTCGTTGAATGCAGAGCCGAACGTCGATTGCATAGCTCTACATTCAGGAATATTGTATTTCGTATGTAGAGCTGAATTTCGATTGCACAGCTCTACATTCGTTGAGTGCAAATCTGAACGTCGAAGGCATAGGTCTACATTCAGGAATATTGGATTTTGAATGTTGATTTGAATATCGATTACACAGCTCTACATTCGCTGAAAGCAGAGCTGAACGTAGACTGGACAGCTGTGTATTAGCATATCTACTAATGCATAGCCGAATGTCGATTGCACAGCTGTACATTGAATGTTGATCGTCTGTTGCCGCTCTACTGGCTAACTTTACTCTAATCGGCTTTAAAACTAACTTCAATTTAAACATTTGAAATTAACAATTAGTAAAGAGTACAGTGTAATTTGCTAATCCGTCCTTAAAAAAAAGAGTAGCTAAATGCCACATTCGTTTTTGATTAATTATAGTATAGTATAATATTAATCTGTTAAAGAAGGGGCATAAACAGAGGTGACTTCTTAAAAAGTAGTTATGCCCCTTCCATCACGGCATTTTTTTCGGAGAAGATAGAATGTGGATTTTTTAGATTTCAAGTAACTTTTCGGCCAAAATAGTGAGCAGTGAGAACTGTTATTAATGTCAGAATCTATAGAGGGACCCTAAAAATTAACAGCACCATCGAAGGAAAAAGAGGAAAAATATATCTCCTTTATTGTCAGATATCGCGAAAACTTGCTCAACAGATTAATCAAGTACACAAGCGGCGGGCGAAAACAAACGTTTTCAAAGTAACCAATATTTTAACTTTGAATCAATTCAGGGGTGTAATCATTCATTGAATATGAGCTATTCACAACCAAACCAGCAACCCTTTGGACAGTTTATGCAGTCCCAGGTACTAGCACCTCAGTGCGCAGGATATACAGGATATTCAGGAACTCCGGTTGTAACTAGCACTCAGTTAAATCAGGCTCCTCAATGGGCTACTATGATTATAGAGGGCATTGAAGTCATTAAAGTTTCAGTCTCTAAAATTGACAAAATTGAATTAACAGTAAACCAAATAAAAAAAGTCCCTTGAAGATCTTGAACTGAAAGTGAACAATGCTGAAGTCAGAATTAGTGAACTTGAATCTTCAGTGAGCTTTGTTAGTGACAAATATGATACTCAGAAAACAGAACTGGAAGATGCTAATACAAAAATTAGAACACTTCGTGAGACTTGTTCATCAATACAAACTGATATCATTACACTGGAGAAAGAACGTGATTCCTTAAATAAAACAGTAAATGACTTAGAATTTCGACAGCTACGTGAAAATTTGTTGTTTTATGGATTAACAGAGGAACCTGAGATACCTGAACGTCGGGAAGATGCTTCGATGTTAGAGGAGCCCCCTCCATTAACTGATGAAGAGAAAGTACGAAAGATGATCATAGATCATTTTAGTATTGATACGTCCAATATAAAATTCGAACTAACAAAAAGACTCGGAAATCCTGATACATCCAAGAAACTTCTTCCAGTTCAAGTAAAATTTCATTCGTATGTAGATAGGGAGGAAGCTCGTGGCACGGCATTCAGTCTGAAGGAGAGTCTTAAATCCAAAAATCTTGGAGTTGGAGTACAGCTTCCACAAAAGTGGCGCGATGCTCGCAAACGACTTTACACACCGATGAATAAAGCTAAGAAAGAAGGAAAAAACCGTCAAACTCGTGGGTGATAAACTATATATTGATGGAGTTATGTACACACCACATATTGGCAACCCCACAGAGACAGCTTAGAGAGGTCATGAAGATAATTTGGACATTATCGCCTGGAATGTAAATGGATTGACGAGAAAACTGACTGACATTGATTTTTTGAATATTATTAAATCTCATGATGTTGCTATTTTGACAGAAACATGGGTATCACCGAAAACAAATTATAATTTAAATATACAAGGTTATGAAATCGAACATTTGTTTGGAAATAAATCTGTAAATACTAAGAAAGGTAGTCGGATCCAAAGTCATTTTGGAGAAATGTTAAATCTCATTATTATCGAAGTACTGCAGAGTCTGCCAGTTTAAATGTTGATGATTTATATACCCATTTTAATCAGCTATATGGATCTAGTGATCATGATGTAGACAGTTCAATTCCTATTGAATATAATGTATTTGATCATGATTTGGATGCAGAGTGCTCAGTTGCGGAAATTATATTAAAGCAGCTGTTTTAGCCCAGAATAATTTAAAAAGCCCAGGAACAGATAAACTAATTTCTGGGGTCTTCAAGAGTTCTTTTGATATTATTTCATCTTTTCCTCATAGGCTTTATAATAAAATATTGATAAATGGCACTTTCTCGGTTTCATGGGGAGAAGGGATTATAGTTCCTATTTTTAAAGGAGGAAATGCTGATAGAGCAAAAAATTATAGAGGCATGAGGTTAAATACCATTTTGTCCAAAATTTATTCCGGACTACTAGTTAGTCGTCTTACAATATGGGCTGAAAAGCATAATAAAATAATAGACAATCAGTTTGGCTTTCAAAGGGGAAAATCGACGGTAGATTGTATTTTTATTCTACATGCACTTATTGTAAAAACACTAGCAAGTAAGAAGAAATTGTATGTAGCTTTCTTGGACTGGGAAAAATGTTTTATAAAATAAATAGGTTATACCTTTGGTATAAGCTTATGCAGGAAAATGTAAGTTCAATGTTTATTAGGGCTATTAAGTGTATGTATGTAAAATCTTATGTACGATATAAGACAGACAAATCTCAATTCATAAACTCGAACATGGGGGTCAAACAAGGTGATTCTTCAAGTAGCTTGTTATGTCTATTTTTCTTAAATGATATACTTAGCAACATAAATGGTAATCTGAATGGTTTGTTAAAAGTAGAAGACCTTGAAGTTATTATTATTATTATTTGCTGATGGTGCTGTATTGTTTGCTCACGATCCATTTACTCTTCAGTCTATGTTAAACGACATTGAAGTTTTTTTGTAGTACATGGGGCTTAAGATTGAATGTTAACAAAACAAAAGTGATGATTTTTGAAAATGGCCGTCATACATCCTACGATTTTTATCTTTATAATACATTGATAGATGTAGTCTCAAGTTTCAAATATTTAGGCGTTCATCTGTATAAAAATGGAAATTGGAATCGCACACAAAAAAGAATTGCACAACATGCATCCTTTTCCATGCATAATATGTTCATTGTTAATAATCAGCTTAAATTACCAGTCTCACAGAAGGTGAGTTTGTTTGACACGCTTGTTTCCCCTATCTTAAATTATTCTTCAGAAGTATGGGGATATCAAAGATGTCCTGATGTTGAATAAGTGTATTCTAAGTTTTGTAGAAAGGTTTTATGTGTTAGAAACTCTACTAATTTGGAGGCAATGTATGGAGAGTTAGGAAGACTTCCTATGTTTATATATAGAAGGTTGAAAAGTATTAAATATTGGCATAGGCTTATTAATAAAAAAGAATCTTCACTTTTGTTTAAAGCTTATACTATGTTAAAGATTGATGTTGATAGTGGAAATACATATAATCAAAGCAATTTGGCTTATCAGGTAAAATGCATATTAGATCAAGCTGGTCTAAACTAAATGTGGCAAAATCAGTTTAATATGTTGTTAAACTATAGTATTATTAAACAAAGAATTATTGACATTTATCATCAAACTTGGTATGCTGAAATTAATAATTCAAGTCGTTAAGAGACCTACAGTATGTTTAAGCATTCTTTTGAATTTGAACCGTACTTAGATTTTATACGAGATAAAAAGCTCAGAATAGCATTAACGAAATTTCGAATTTCATCTCATGGTCTTGCAATTGAAATAGGGAAACATGTGAATGTTCCAAGAAAAGACAGAGTATGTTATAAGTGTAGATCAAGTTTTATTGAAAATGAATTCAATCTCCTTTTAATATGCTCACAGTTTAGAGATTTAAGACAAAAACATATAAAGAGATATTATTATACATGGCCGGCACTCCAGAAATTTGTTAATTTGTTATCTAACAGTTAAAAAAAGGTTATAATAAATCTGTCCAAATTTTTGTACCATGCTAATAAAGGTAGAAACTAGAATATTAAAAATTTCACTATATAATACTTAGTTTATAGAGATATCTTCTCTTCGGTAAAGCTGTGCCTTGATGGAAATTTTAATTGTAATTTTGCTTTAAGCATTTTGTATGTTTAATGCAATAAGTTTTTTGTTGTTGTTGTTGCAAAACCTGAAAGCACTGCACTAAAACATGAACAAGATAATTAATTTCTACTCTTGTATGTTTACAGGAGGGGTTTGGCTGGACGAACGGGGTCATTCTTGACTTCTTGGAACGTTTTGGGCAGAATTTAACATTAGATATCGACAGTTCTAACAAAGGAACTTCTTTATCATCCGGATATGTCGGCACTGCACTCATACTGTTTTGTTTCACAAGTATTATAGCTGTCTTTTAATACATTTTTAGTTTGTATGCCTTGAAAGTGTTTTAAACTGTTGAGTTTATTATTATTTCAAAATGTTTAAAATGCTACTTTTCGACTTTGTAATAATACTGTAAGAACATTGTTTTTTTCTTTAAAAACTACTTGTATAAACATTCTTGCAGACATTGAAGTAAAGTTTACTTTTTTACGTTTATTTTCGGAACCACTTTGAAAAGTCAGAGGTAAACCTTACTATAAAAATTTACGGTCAGACACGGTTCTGGTAGGGGCATAGCTACCTCCCCCATCCACTATCCCTATTCAACTTGTTGGCCCAGAACTGCTCCTAAAGGTTGTAACTTTTAATCTCATACCTACACAAGTGTGTGTCCTCTATGGATCTAGTTCCGAACCTGACTGCGGTGTTTTTGGCATGGACATAAAATATATATATCCAAAGTTCATTCACAAATACATTAGGTGATCTACCCATGTTTATACAGCATAAACAAAAGACAAATTTACAATATGATATAAGGTCAGTGTCTCTTTCCAAATCCATATTAGGGGTTCGCAAAATAAATCCATTCTACATTACTTATTAAAACTGTAAAAAATATATACAAAACTACATAATTATGTACAGTAAGACAGTGACAAAGCGCGAGGAGCTACAACTGAGTTAAATCATGATTCAAACTTTCAAAGTGTTTCTTAAAAATATACAATATACAATGTATATACACGTAGATAATCTTTTATGTTACTTCTTCATTCTCTAACGTCAACATTTCTATGAATTTTTGTATGTTTGGTCTTCTCTAAAAGTGCCTTTTAATGTACTTTTTTCTCAATTCACTATGGAACTTGGAAAACTGGGTCCTATTTGGTCAAACTTGCTAAAGATGCACAAGCAGGATTGGACTCACAATGGGGATGGGCTAAAAACTGTGGTTTTAAAATATCAGAAACCAAAACAGTAGGCGTTCTAATTGGTAATCAGAAAGAACATAGTTTGGACGTACATTTAGGTGGAACCCCCATAGTCTTTTCTAAAGTTGCTCGATTTTTAGGTCTAACTCTAGATAAAAAGTTAACATTCGAGCAACATTTTAAGGATTTGGTTAACATATTTTCAAGAGACTTGATGGTCATGAAAAAACTTAAAGGCACAGATTTCGGGGCAGACAAATATAGTCTAATATTAATCTACAAGTCTCTTATACGTCAAATAGACTATGGTGCAGAAGTCTATTCTTGTGCTAGTCCCACTCAACTTAAAAAGCTGGAAGTGATTCGGAATAAGGCCCTCAGGTTGGCTATAGGCGCTCTCCCTTCAACGCCAGGTTATTTGTTAGAGCTAGAAGCAGGCATAACACCACTGAATCTAAGAAGACAGCAGCAAATTCTAAAATACAGATCTAGGGTTAAGTCAAGACCAAATAACCCAGTAAATAAACTTCTCAATACCGGTCTCTTTGCAAGTAGGAAATTCAAAAATCCAACTTTACCTTTTGGCGCAGTGTCCGAGCTTTTGGTTGAGGGTAGTGGGATTGACAAAATGGAGGTGGCCAGTCACCATCCCTGTACCGCCCCACCATGGACCCTCTCAAACCCAACAGTAGACATAAACTTACAAAACCTAGTAAAGAAAACTGATCTGCCGCAACTCGTCAAATCAGAAACACAAATTTATTACTCGAAAAAGTATCAAGGTCACACACATATATATACGGATTGGTCAAAAGACCCGTCTACAGGCAAAGTTGCCTCTGCTGTGGTAATTCTGGGTCTAAACATATCTATAACAGAAAGGTTACCAGATAAAATGTCAATAAACACAGCAGAAATGATAGGAATTGATAGAACTATGAGCTGGATAAAGGAAAACAAACCTGGTAAAACAGTAATTTTCTCAGATTCTCTATCCTGTCTGATCTCAATTCAATCAAACTACAGTAGATCTAGACCAGATATTTTGTCAAATATTAAACTGAAATATAATGAATGTCTAAACTTAGACTAAGAAGTTACCATGGAATGGTGTCCAGCTCATATTGGTATATTGGGCAATGAGAGGGCTGATGATGCGGCCAAGCAGGGGTTGTGCCTGCCCACACCCACAAGAGACCTGCCGTACTCACCCACAGAAATAAATTCCGTTGTCAGGAGTCACGTCTTGGAAAAATGGAAAACAGAAACAGATAAACAATCATTTAACAATACATATAACAAATTTAAAATATTACCGAAACCCCT
Source organism: Cyclina sinensis (assembly GCA_012932295.1). Lineage (NCBI taxonomy): Eukaryota > Metazoa > Mollusca > Bivalvia > Venerida > Veneridae > Cyclina > Cyclina sinensis. The sequence goes on along the minus strand of JAAONU010000007.1, from coordinate 28,370,513 downwards.
ATCTATTTATTCCAAAAATATCCAAGTAGACAAAAGCATTACCCGTTTAAAACTGGGAATGTCATTATTACCTGCAAGCATTGGAAAATATATCTTAGGTACAAATCCTATCTGCTGCACCTGCAATAAAACATTCGATACAAAACATTTATTATTAGAATGCAAGGAACTGTCAATTTATAGAAAGTCACTAATGAAAGGTTTAAAAAATATAGATTTACCAACGACAGTTCCTAATATTTTATTTCCACCTTAAGAGTAAAGCGAAACAGTTTACAAACTTTTGGAGAAATTTATTATAGATAGTAATTTAATTAACAAGATTTAAGATATACTGTTTTCTGAACATGTCCTAAAGGGTTGTAGATTTGCTATCCCTTTTCACTAAATACAAAAAAGTAATATAACAATTAATAACTTTCAATATAAATATATAAAACAAACAATGTCAGTCATTTCATAGCGCGTTTGGACAAACCAGACAGCTTGAAATTCACTGACAAACTAAACTACAACAAAAGTTCCTCTCTGAATTAAAATCTTAAAATTTTCTCATAAGGTGGTGCATATAAATACTAAAAGTAAAAATATTATACATACCAATAGATGTAAAACCCCTTAAAATTGAAATTACTTAGTAAAATTACAACTAAGCTTAATCAAATTAATTCCATTTTGACACTTCCGTTTGATAGAAACAACATAAAATTCCACTGTTTTTTGAGAAAACTATGCTAAGACACAAATGATTCTCACTTGTAACCGATCAAGAAATAATCCCAATATTGAATAACACTAAAGTTCACGTTTAAACCCCCTGGTTTCCTTAAAATAATTAATTCCTCTAGAAAAATGTGGTCTGACTGATTAGAGTTGTTTATCCTCGATACCGGTCTAGGTCATATGACCGAGCGCGACTTATGATAATTAAATTAACTTGAATGTTTATAGTCACATGTAGGAGTGTTAATTATTTCTGTTCGAGGAAGTGTTACCCTGTTATTGGTAATACCCTCAAACAGACTTAAAAGTGAATACAATAGTATTATTATATTCCCTTAAGAAATTACTATGTATTCTTGACTTGAATGTATATAATTGACATTTATCTATTAACTATTCTAGGTTATATTATGTTTACCAGAATACTTATGAGAATATCAGATTGTCTTAAATTGAAATAAAGATCATTCATATATCTTTGGTATAATAGAGTTTTCAGAACTAGTAGTAGTTATTCAAACATATATAGATTATGCCGGCTAGATCCTGTATTTTATTTATCAAAAAGAGAGTATATCCTTAAGTACCAGGGAGTAGTATAATTTTAAACTTGTTTCATTCTTAAAATATGTAAACTTAGTTTTTAACCATACAAAATTATTCAAAAACATTAAAAATTTCTATATCTCTGATTTTACCTAGTGCTAAAAATAATTCAAGAGAACCTACAAGTTGATAGAGGTACTAGGAATGATTACCCCTAAGAACTGATACCTTGGTTAAGCAAGGTATTTCATGAAAATTTGCCCTTGAAAGCTATCAGAAAATCTGAGGTACCTACTATGAGCTGAGACGAACTTGGGGAAATATATAAGAGTAAGTCTCAACTAAGTGTGGACCCAGGATAGCGTATACTCCACTGGGGTACAAGGGTCCACACTAGGACAGCCAGCTGCCTTACAAGTAGGGGGTGATATTTACAATATATACATGTGGAGATGTTCATAGTAGGTACCTGTAGCTGTCCCTCCCCATAGATGAATTAAAATATTATTTTTTAACAATTAACAATTAAAACTAAAATTAAAGTAAGATCATGGTGGACTTCCGTGAACGGCCGCTTTTTAAAAAATAGGATAAAAATTTAAAACTTTTGTACAGACTATTTATTTACAGTAAAATATGTATCTGTGGTTATTCAAACTAGTATCAAAATTTTAAAAGAATTCTAACAATAATTAAGTATATAACCCAAGAGAACGGAGGCATTAAGATATATTAAAATTATCGTTTGTGTAAAATAGATAGTAAAAATGTTTTAATTATATCAGGAATGACCCTGAGTCCGTATGCTCGCAGCTCAAATCGCGGGTGGAAGAAGGTAAAACAATATCAACTATTGGAAAAAATTGTCATACCGAACCCGCCTAAGAGAGAAGTGATTTGATTGGCTGCGCCGCTTTGCCATGCGTGTTGCGACTTGTAGGTTTACTATCCGTTTTTGGTTTTAGCTCGCTAACATTCCTGACAAGACACGTGATCGTGGGAAATGTACTTTTACAATATAAACAAACAAGATGTCGGCTGAACGTAAAGAAAAGTTACAAAAAATAATTTAATGCTGGATTTACTTGTGTTGTCATTCTGTGTTTTCGATTTGATTCATTAGATGAACGGATATGAAATGTTCCAGTGTATGTAATATGTTTGGAACTGTGTAAATAAAAGTGTAAAATGAAATTCTAATTCATAGTTGGAATTCTGCTATGGAATTTAGGTAACTAAATTAAGGTAATTTCCCTTTAGCTATACTCCTTGTAGAAAAGTAAAGCTTTGGTGTCAGTTTGAATGTTTACTATAAACTTTTAATTAAATGTTAATAGGGAACCTTACCAGTATATGTTTAAAACCATGTAATTGTAACTGTAAGATGAGATACAAAAAAATATTTAAAATTTTATTATTAGAAATTTATTGATTATAAATAAACAGTCTGGCAAGTATACAGTATCAAGCTATAATTAATGATTAAATAGGTGATATATTACTACTTTGACTTAAATATTTGCTGGGTAATTTTAGTTAGATTGCATAGTAAACCGCAGCAAGAGGCCAAGCCAGGCTATGCACCCAACAAGTAATTACAAGTTACAGACAGGCCCAACACCAAGGTTTGAAAAAATACAAACCCGGTTAGCTCTGAATTGGAAACTTACACCAAATCTTTGACTATTTGGTGTAATATTTATATTTCCAAGTTTAGCATGAGTTATGTCCGTTATTTAAGGGTGAAGTACTCAATTAGTAGTTACCAAAGTATAAAACAACTAGTTAACCAAAAAGATATGTTGTTTAACTTTTATAAGGGAAAACTTCAGGGTACTTTTGTTCCCTGACATGCATTTATTTATGTATTCTGATTTTAGTTGCTATCAGAATATTTAATTTTGAGTATTGCCAAGTTTGACTATTACCTGAATGTGATGCAAGGCCCTGCAAGCAAACCAGACAGGGAAATGTCACTCCAGTTTTAAAAATAAATTCATGATTTACTTATATAAAATGTAACTAAAATTAAATTTTCGCAGAGTACCCTGTATTGATTATGTACTCTTCCAAAAGTTTTAAAGAAGAAAATCGTTTTGTTTTGGAGGGGAATGAAATATTTTCAATGCTTGGGACTATATTTAAATTTTCTAATCCTTTGAAAAAGGTGTCCCTATAAGTTTTTAAAGCACTGCAGTGAAGTAGGTAATGTTCTGTGTTGAATCCCACATTACACTGGGTACAAATTGGGTCAATGCCCATAATAAACTGCCCTGCACTAGCAGGTAGCAAGTTTGTACCCAGTCTCAGCCTCGAAATACATCTGTCAATCTTAAAATTCTAAGAATATGGGATAGTGGGGCTGAGCCCAACTGAGGTTCTTTCATGGGTGTTTTTGAAAGGTTTGCTTAGAAGGCTTGTTTTCCATTTGTTTTGTATAGATTTATTTATTATTGAGTAAATCTCAGTTGGTAAATGTGGGATGTTTAAGGCGGGGGTGGCGAGCCCCAGACCCTGCTTGGCCGCCTCATCCGCCCTCTCGTTTCCTAATATTTCTATTTGAGCTGGGCACCAAATTATGGTAACTTGCTGGTCTAAGTTTAGACATTGATTATACTTTATGTTTATAGATGACAGAATCTCTGGTCTTGATCGACTATGGTTGGATTGAATCGAGACCAGAGAAGAAAGAGAATCAGAAAAAATGCAGTTTTTTCCAGGTTTATTCTGTATTACCCAGCTCAAAGCCTTTTCAATGCCAATCATTTCTGCTGTGTAAATAGATGTCTTTTGGTAACCTTTCTATTATATTAACCTTTTTAGATGGAATTACGACAGCAGTAGTCTGGGTCCTTGGACCCATCTGTAAATATCTGGGTTTGACCTTTGAACTTTAGATCATAGTAAATTTCAGTTTCAGACTTGACGAGATGCGGCAAGTCTGTTTTCTTTACTATAGTATTTAAATTTGTGTCCACTAGGTTGAGAGAGCGTCCATGGGGCTACCTCACAAGGCTGGTGATTTGCCACCACCATCTTATCTAGTTTGCACCCTTCTGCCAACAACTGGGCATAAGCCCTAAATGGCAGAAAAGGGTCTTTGAATTTGGATTTAGTATAAAATCCAGTACCAATAATTGTTTTTACATGGGTTTTACTCCAGAGTTGTTGTCCTAGTCCAGTATTTGAGAGTTTGTTGTTGTCTTCTCAAGTTAAGTGGCATCACCCCCGCCTCTACCTCCAACAAATAACCAGACGTCGAAGGGAGGGCTCCTAGAGCCAACCTGAGGGCCTTGTTTTGGATGATGTCGAGCTTTTTGAGAAGCGTTTTGTTTGCACTAGAATAGATTTCTGCACCGTAATCTATTTTTGAACGTATTAGAGACTTGTATAATAACAATAGACTATATTTGTCTGCCCTAAAATCAGTATTTTTGAGTTTTTTCATAACCATCAAGTCTCGTTGGCACCTGATGACCAAATCTTTAATATGTTGCTCGAATGTAAGCTTTTATTTAGTGTCATGCCTAAAAATCGAACAGCTTTAACAAAATTTATAGGTGTGCCGCCTAAATTTACGTTCAATGAGTGTTGTTTTTGATTCCCAAAAAGAACACCTACTGTTCTTGTTTCTGAAATTTTAAATCCCCAATTTTTAGCCCATACCCAAAGAGAGTCCAAACCAGCCTGTGCATCTTTAGCTAGTTTAACCAATTTGGACCCTGATTTCCAAGTTCCAGAATCATCTGCGAACTGACTTATGACAATTCTTGTCCCCTGAAGGGTTTCAGGTAGCTCGTTTATTATTAGAGAAAATAATAACGGGGATAGAATCGCGCCCTGGGGGTGCCTCTCTCTAGCTCGGCATAATCTGAAAGGACATTGTTGAACTTGACTGAAATCTTTCTGCCCTCAAGGAAGGATCTGAGGTACTGGAAGCAGTTCCCGGTGATCCCATATTCTTTTAACCTATATAATACTCCTGAATTCCAAGTTAAATCAAAAGCCGCTGTGAGGTCAAGGAATATAGCCAAAACACTCCTTGACATATTTTTAGCTGCGATAATATCATGTTGGAGTCTCAGCAATTGATCAAGGGTACTTCTCCTCTTGCGAAACCCTGATTGAACGGGATTTAAGATGTTTTTAGACTCTAAGAGCTACTCGAGTCTGGCTTTCACCATGCTTTCCATTATTTTACCAACATGGGAGGTGAGACTTATGGGCCTATAAGATTTAGGCTCACCTGGATTTTTGCCAGGTTTAAGTAGGGGGAGCGCACAGGCCTCCCTCTATACCCCCGTGAACACTCCCTCCGACCATACCCGGTTAAAGAGTGCCAGCCACAGTTCCAGAAAAGAATCAGGCATATGTTTAAACATCTGGTAGTTGATTTTATCTAAGCCAGATACAGAGTTATTTTTATTCCTGATGCATTCTTTTAAAGTAAAGGTCATATTAAGTGAACTATTGTTTCCATTGTTACTGGTTTTGTCTTTAAATATAAAATCAGATTTTTTCAATTAAAATTCTGATTGGAATTGTAATGTATTAGCATGCATATTGGAGTGGCTAATTGTTTAACCTGTTTATAATGTTTAACCAAAAAATTTGCCTTTTCCTTATCTGACAATGCAATGCTGTTGTTTAACTTTAAGAGGGGTATAGGATTATGGGTTTTACCTTTTATCCTATCAATTTTTTTCCAGTACATCTCTTTATAGAGACAGACTCGCAGAATTCTTTCCAGTTCTGCTTTTTGGCCTCTAAGATGACCTGTTTTCTGTTTTTCTCAGCCTCATTTAATTGCACCAGGTTTTCAATTATGGGATTTTTCTTGAAAGTTTTCAAGGCCTTCTTCCTTTTAGAAACCGCCTGCTGGCACTCCTCGTTCCATAATGGAACTAAATTACTCCTCCTACTACTTTCGCCAGAAACGGATGGCCCTCTCTGCTAAATTTAAAGTTAAATTTGTAAGATTTTCACAGTGTAGGTTTATATTTGTGTCAAAAATTGATTGTTCATTTGGCGATTTGCACAGATGGTGAATTTCATCCAATCTGCTTTGTTAAAGTTGAATTTACTTTGTTGTGTTGTTTCTTGACTACTAGAATTGCTATCTAAAGAGATATGTAAAGGAAAATGGTCAGATCCCATATTGTCACTGAGGACTCCCCATGTTATTTTGTTTGATAGCAACAGGTGACAAAATGTTAGATCTAGTGTAGATAATGTGCCGTGATAGGCATCATATCTTGTTGGGGTATCATTATTTAATAAAACTAGATCTAGGTTTTCAGCCCAGTAACATAACTCTGAACCCCTTTTGTTGGTATATGCTGAGCCCCAATTTATATGGTGTGCATTGAAGTCACCTGTGACTATACAATGCTTAAGAGTTTGACCATTTAAAAAATTTAGACTTAGTTGTTCTAAAGAATGTGTATCATGACCTCTGGAGTATATATTAACTAACTGAATAGGTTTATTCTTATTGTAGACTGAAATAGTTTGAACTTCCATTGCTGTTTCACCCTTGCCATCTAATGGGTTTTCAATGTTGATGACCTCATGATTAATACCATGTTTGATATACATAATTAGTCCATCATTACCCTGGTTATTGGGGCTAGATTTGAAGGGTTTTTGTTCCATGTAAAAACCAGGAATTTGTCTTTGGCAGGACTCTGACCATTTCACTTCTTGTAAACAATGTTTACTTGTTTGTTGTTTTGTGAAAATAATTTTAATTCAGTAAATATGGTTGGAGTCAAACCCCTAGTATTAAAAGAAATAATATTTAGTTGTTTATCCATTTCTGATTTAGAATAAGTAGAAAAGAAAATTATCTGCTAGAGAAGTACAAATTTGCTGGTTATATTATTTTAGTGAATTTTGATTTAATAATTTTGTTTAAATTTTTTCTGTCTTGTTTTAATTTTTTCGGTGTTGTAGGAGGCATGAACCCCCCGCTTATAAGGGCGGAACACCGGAGACCACTCTCCTTTTTGTAGTTTTAATTTTGGGGCTGAAACCGTTTTCGCATTCGGCAGAAATGCCTAGGCTTATGAATATGTGAGATTTTATAAAACCATGTAACCTATTATTTGATGGCCTAGGCATAGGGATTTAACCAGTTCTATCAAATTTTGAAGTGAGACCTCAACTGAGTTACTGTTGGGTTCTGAAATCGTTAATACTGGTTCAATAAAATTAACCTGTTTATTGATAGTTGGGCTTGTTTGTAAGGATTTATCTATCGCAGACACGGTTTCAGGCCTCTTTGTTTGACTTATGTTGTTTTTTTATCATTTCTATCTATATTATTGTGGCTTAAATTGTGTGGTTTTGTCTCATTTTTGTTATTATATATTATAATTTCACTAGCTTCAATAAGACGCTCACCAGAGTCATCCCCAAAAAAGAAATTATGTATAGAAATCAGAGAGTCATGGTCTGTGACGTCACAGGTGCCATCATCTGTCACTGTCGTCTGACTAGAGCTCACAGAGACAGAGATGTCACTCATGGCCTCACACACCAGACCCGAAGGGTTTGCTTTAACCGGAGTTGAAGCATGGTTTTCTTTCCTGTCACTATTTTACAATTTGACTGGTGTTGTATTTACCACCTGAGCGTATAACCTTGGGGACTCTTTTGTGGAGTTATTTCCCTTTGAATAAGGCTCTGTTGAATTGGCTGATTTATGACCTAGTGAAACTTTTGGTGGTGAAGTTTCACATTTTTTGGAATTTTCTTTTAAATCATGGTTTGTTTTTGGCGGGTTATTTGACCTGATACTAGAAGAATTTGTTGGTTCATGATTTTGTATACCTGCTTCAATCAGCCATTCTCTAACCTGTCTATCTTCTTCTTTTTCTTTTATTTTATTTATCTCATTTTCTAGTATCTTCTCTGCACATGACCAGGGGACCTTTTCTCTGTTACAAATGACTTGTATGCACGTGGCATGAAAATATTTCGGACATCTGCGATACACAGCTTTATGTCCCAGGCCACAATTTGTGCACCTAGTCTCTTTTGAAGTGCAATTTTTATAATGGTGGTCTCCGGCGCACTTCCCACAGGTGGTCTTTCTGGAGCATCTGTACGAAGTGTGACCATAGCCTTGACATTTAAAGCATCTGAGTGGTGGTTGGACATAAGTTTCCGTCTGGAAGCATATGGATGTTCCCACCACTCGGACATGTAGAGGACAGGCCCCACTGAATGTGAGCTTCACTGCAGTGCTTGGCTTTTTGAACTTATTTTCCAGCCTCGTTATGCCCACCAGGCAAGCTCCCTGACTTTTGTCATAACTCAGGCTGGACTTGAATAGTTCCAAATTTTCCACTGAGGGTACCCCATGTATGACAACACTGAAGGTCTGGATTGTAGACGGCAAAACCGTCAACACTTCCAAACCCCCACCCTTGGTTTTTTATAATTTAAAGCTTTTAACTTAGCCCCCACTAACGCGAACTCCAGTAAAAAAAATTCCTGATGCCATTGGAGTTATTCTACTAATATTTGAGAAGGTACTCGAAATCTCCCTGGAAAGGACCCTTAAAGGGTTTGACTGACCTATATTTTTGTGTTTCCCTTTGAGTACTAGAAGATGTTTGGATACATTTTGTTTAATTCTTTGAGAATGACCTTTATCTAAGGGTTCACCTAATATTCTTGACAAATCCAGATGGTGTTTCCTACGTTTAAGTCTAGCCGACATTTCTAAGGTTTTAACAAGTGGCCGTATTTTTGATTAATTTTATTTGGTACTTTCTGTCCTTTGATTTTACAATCAGTGATAAATAACAAAAAACTAACAGTCAAATAATATTATGGTAAATATGTGTACAGTTTTAATGAATAAAGACAAACACAGCAATAGGTTTTTATTTTGTTCACATACACTGTCCAGCCGTTAAGTAGAAATGAACTGTATAATATATCTAGAGAAATAGAACACTCCTACAGATAAACAACCCGAACAACGGAAGTCCTACATCCGCGTCGAACACATGATATAAACGGTAAACGACTCGATGCCGGGAAACAGACTAGCAAATTTACTACGTTTCCGGTTCTTGTCGTATTGAAACTGTGTCTGTTTTCAGTCAGGGAAGTCAAGGAAAAATTATGATGTTAGGTGAGTTTATTTGATATTATTTCAATATCGTAAATATCATATAATTTGATGTTCTTTGGAAGGGAATGAAAACAAATTAAATGTTAAAAAAATTCAACATTGTTTGACAAGTTCAATAACTGTAACGAATTTGGTCTAGTTTGTTTGCATAAAAAAATACCACACGTAACTGAGTAGATTGTTGGACAGAACATCACACGGACAAAATCCCACTCTATTATTTAACCTTGATTTTTACCGAGCTAACAAAACCCCATACATTAATTATATAGAGTTGACAAGGCTAACAGACAGTTCACCCCCAGCTGACACTTCACCCCCTATTTTATGATAATTGACAAAAACAGTTCACCTGCACCCCCAACATTTTGGTTACTTTTAGACAATTAAAAGGTAAAACTAACTTTGCATGGACCTCTACCAATGGGTAGGGTTTTAGGTCACTGGGTCAAGGTCAAGGTCACCATAGCTTATGATAGATATTTCTACTTTCTTTCATAGAGCCTTTATTTATTGACTGATAATTTACATATTTATGTTTACATTACTTACATATTTTCAATTAAAACATAAAATACTGCTTAACTGCAAACCTACAGCCAAAATACTCAGGTGAGCGATCTAGGGCCATTATGGCCCTCTTGTTTGTTGATTTCATTTTTTGTTTAACCTGTAATGACTGCAAAGAAAGATTGTCAAAATATATTTACCTGTAACTGTTGAATATCAATTCCTTTGAAATGTATAAATTTAGTTTTCCTTTTAGGACAATGTTACTTAAACTTTCAGAACAATTAACTGTTTTACTCAATACAGTAAATGTAATCCCTTTCACAATTCCGTTCATCTCTAATTAATGACACATAAACAATTCAATTTCAATTCAATTCTTTATTATATAAACATAAATATGTTCTTCGCCATCTAGTAACAGGCGGCAATAAACGTTATTGAGAAGAGCATGATAAAACATATCAAAATAAATACAGAATATAAAGCAACACAAGAAAATGATTAAATATATCAGTTCCTTACATTAAAACAGAGTATATTTAACATACAATTATTATTATAATAATATCTATTAATTATTATTATTGCTATTATTTTTATTATTACTGTAATAAAAAAAGTAAAAATCTATCTATACATGTATTCTTAACACTAATATCACAAACTAAATAGCAGAACGTTTCTTATTGGCTAATTATTGTTTCGGTCCAACTGTGGTAACAGGTCCCTTTGATCTCCCTTAAACGTGGTAACGTGCACGAGACTTGGAAACCAAAAATAGACTGGATTGTAAGGTCGAAAATGTCTTCAATCATGAACAATGAAATGATCACTCTTGTAGTATATCTGTTATAGTTATTTGGAACAGACTATTATGTACTCGAACTACATGTATATGATAAAGTATCGGCATCGTCAGTTGTTGACCAGCTACACTTGTAGTAACACCTTTACCTGTAAATATCCTTGTAAATAAACTGTATACACATGTACTTGGATTCATTATAAGTCTTAATAAAGAAACATTAACAATACAACAGTAGACCTAATATTTAACAAACCCTTAAAAGCGAAAGAAGAACAGGAGAAAGTCGCATATTTACTTATCGCATATTTACTTATCGCATATTTCCTTATATGGGTAGACGAGAATGGCAGAGATATTCAACAGGCATGGAACCTAAATGCATATGACAAAAAATCGTTACAAGTTCACTATGAAAAATTCAAAGAACATGTACAGCGAGCCTACGCTTAACCCGGTTTTCGCTCGTTACCGTTTCAACAACGAAACACAAGGAACTGAATCCATTGACAAGTTTGTCACCCGTTTAAGACTGTGTGCAAAAGATTGCAGATATGGCGACAAGGAAGACGAACTAATTCGTGATCGAATCATTTTTGGCACGAACAGTTCAAGAATACGTGAGAAATTAATAAATGAAGGAGAAAAGTTAACGCTACTTAAGGCTGTTCAAAAAGCACAGAACTTTGAATAATGCCATCAGCAAATGACTACAATGAGCATAGGTGAGAAACAGTCTCAAAATGTAGACGCCATAAGAAGAAAAAGACGACAGGTGCCGGTCGCACACTCCAACAAACATGATAGCGTTCACGTACCCGTGAGACAGTGTTGACACTGTGGACAGAGACACAATATGAAGGACAGAACACATGTTTCTCCCGCTTATGGGAAAACATGCTTAAAATGTAAGAAGTCGAATCATTTCAGGAAACATCGGCAACATCTCATGAAAACAGCGGAAAATTTCTCTCACTTTGATCCAATGCAACTCATTATTTTCGCTGATCCTGTTATAAACAGAGAACAAGAAAAGCATTGATGCAAAGCATCAAAGGGCGTCCAAAGGAATGTTTAAAAGGAATGTTTAAAAGCAAGAAATGCAGCAAGAGACCATGAACTAGTAGACATCTGATGATCAGATTTATTCTTATAAACTTTTCAATGGTTAATTGGAATTCACCAGGTTTGTAGATCGATGAATAGGAACGAAATACATAATAACAAACTACTTGTTCATCCTGAACTTTGGTTGGTTTGCTAGAGATTAGAATATCAGTTGTATTTTCTTTGGAACATAAAAAACAGTAGTCAAAATGTACTAAGTCTGTTTTTTATATTAAATGTAACAAATATACAAACAGTATAAAATATTAACAAAAGGACTAATATTGTAATATCACAAGCATTTTTTAATGAAAATTTAAAAAAAATGGTTTTTATTAATGCTGGAAGTAAAACACACTGGAATGAAACATATAGGACGAATGTCAGTGACGAAATTCAAGGCTTTTTTTGTAATACATGACAACAAAAATAATGGTACATTAAAAATATCAAGAATAAATATGCATGGCATGTTGATATGGCGAATCATTATTTATCAGTTCAAGGGAAGACTGAATTTTAGACAGGTATGAGGAAAATGTCAATAACTAGTATTTGGCACAGTTCAGAATAAAAATTACAAAATTTCACAATAATACAAGAGCTGATTCAACCGGGTGATGCTCCCCAAAATGGACATTAAAGTATTTTGTCCATAAAGTGTTTCAGCATAAAGATATTATGTTATAGAAAGTCGCTGGTAAAGGTTAAAATTGCTTAATCATCCAATGAAGAAAGAAATAAATAATCTAGTTTCAGAGTTATAACCGGGACAAAGTTCAAAGTGTAAAAAATGAAAAAGGGCAATAATTCCAAGAAAGAAAACATTCTAATTAAAAAGGGGAGAATGATTCGAAACAACAAATTGTGCACACCTGTTTGTGATACTAGGATCTGTATTCTTTCTGGTACCTTGATCAACTGTTTTTTCCCCATGGATTGTTTGTGTTTCCGCTTTTTAGAAGCTTCACCAGTTGAGTATGAATGATTCACAATCATATAATTAAATGTATCATATAAACCACGTCCTGATGTAAAAAAAAAAAAAAAACTTGTTTTCTGATACCTCTGATGACATATTCTGACCATTCTTGTTCTGACCTAAATGTTCGTGGGCAATGTCAAACAAATAATCTTGTGAAACAGCAGATGTTTCACTTTCTTGGAAATTATGCTGCAAGAAATGTTCATTAATATTTGCGATGTCTATAAAAACTTGTGTCAAGTCAAAACTTGCTCCTGAATATTCTGTAAACAGAAACAACTAAAGTTCGTCTAACGTCTCGAAGCGTAATACAACAGCAGCCCCATTTTCTGAATACCTTCCCCGAACATCACGTGCATGCGAGTCAAAGATATAAAAGCTACTTGTCATTGGTGATAAATATAGAGCTATTGTTAATTGACTTATTGTCAACAAATGATATGAGGTCAATCTACTACTTTGTTGAATTGCTTCATAAAAAAACGTCTGACCCACAAGTGTGTTTACATTCCTATCAATTACCCCATAAAAACAGATCATGTAAAAACTGCAGACGAAATTTTCTGTTGTTAAATGTCACAGTATTTGGCAAATCAACATGACTAAGATACCTAATAATACCCAGGTTTCCACTCAAATCACCATAAAATCGATTGCCTTGAATCAAAATGGGATAAACTTCTTGCGGCGAAAATTTGGGTCGATTTAGATATTCACGGTTAAAAAATGCCAGAAGTGCAATCAGGGCCATAGCTGTGCATTGCATGCCGCTAAATGGACTATAAATATGGCAACCTTGATGCATAATTCCTAAAAAAACCTCTTACCAACTTGACTCTAAGCTGCAGCAGCTCCAAAAAGTGGGGGGATATTGAAATCACGTGACTGTCTCGACCAATCGTAAAATATATGTACGAGACTGTTTCTAGTCTTTCATTGCGCTGACCTCAGGAACCAAACACCAAAATCGAAGTGCGCGATTAATTAACCGTAGGAACCTAAGGAAACAAATATGATAATAATATCATAATAACAGTTCGTAATAAGAAATGGCTAAGGTTTATTTATTATCTAAAATATAAATAAATTTGTAAAAAGTGCAATTTATTGTTGAATATGTTTGAATTTCATTTCATTTCCTGCAAAATTATCCAGTTCACTATTCATAACCATATCGCGACATGAATGATAGTCAATAACAACAACAACTACCCTTTCACAAAATCTGAACTCATTCCATAAAGGGCGTCGCGCTTCGGCGCGGACGCCAACAAACAACTGATAATATAATCAAGGTCAGATTGTCCGCAGTACTGTAGGCCCTTATGCAACACGGCCTGGGAGAGGGGTAAGAAACAATCCGCGCTATTCAAGTAGCCAGTGGGTGAAATAAAATATCGCTGTATTGTAATGATCTCACCATCGTCATTGTAAAAGAAAATGATCATCTTGATCAACAATGCTGTCTACCAACGTTATTTACAGTATATTGAATACAATATAAGAGATTTTTAATCATTTGTATTTTCTACAATTTTCACATTGTATGAAAATGTTTGAATGAGTTGATGAAAATTTAGATTTTTAATTATTTGCATTTAATACATTTATTCACATGTTATGAAAATGTTTATATGATTTTGATAATATTGAAAATTTAGAATTAACATTTGCTATGTTTGTATTCACAATTTATTACAATGATGATTTGATTCCTGATATATACTGTCAACTAAAAAGGCTTGTTTGAGCTTCAAAAGAAGGGAGCTGTAGTATATCTGTTATAGTTATTTGGAATAGACTATATGTACTCGAACTACATGTATATGATAAAGTATTGGCATCGTCAGTCGTTGACCAGCTACACTTGTAGTAACACTTTTACCTGTGAATGTCCTTGTAAATAAACTGTATACACATGTACTTGGATTAATGATAAGTCTTAATAAAGAAACATTAACAATACAACAACTCTTATAAAAATATTCTATTTTCATTAGAAATTGTTAGGGTTAGAAGGACTCCAATGAGACTTGTTTCAAACAGCTGTTAAAGCCCATAGATCTATTTAGCTGCAATTCCTCTATTTTAACACCTGTTAATAGTGGACTACACTGCATCTCTGCAATATGGCAATTTCAATGTACTTCACTGAAATTTGTAATTATCTTTACTCCTGTAGGTACGCCAGCTTAAGAGAAAACTTTATTCACAAACAAGAAAGACCATTCACAGTTCACTTATTTTAATAAGTGTTAGAAACTGTAATTAAATTCCAATGTTCATAAAAATAACAAGTTTGCAAATGACATCAACAAATATGGAAGATAATTCAGCCTTAAATATTCTATGAGCATCACATAAATAAACCGTGACCACCGATTGAAAGTCACTCTTAATTCTTTTTGTTGTATTTAAAAAAGGCAAACGTAAGTTCAAAGTGGGGTCCAGCCAATTACCGTAATAAAATGATATAAAAACAAAGTCTTTATCAAATATTCATTGATAATATTTGATAAAATCTGAAATAAAACGCTAAAAAATGTAAAAATGTAAACAATGACGGTAATTACACACGATCTGCAAGTATATCATTATACAAATTTTGCAAGTCTAATTAAAACACTTGTTTGATTTGAAGTTATCAATGATTTAAACTTTTGATATGTAGGCCAGTGACAGTAATATTTTGGTAGATAGTTCATTCTTAGATCACGGTAATAAGGACAGACAAGTTAGAGTATAGATTTACGTAGAAATGTATGTTAAGCCAAATTTTAAATTGATATTCTTTTTTGTAAATGATCAAAAAAAATTATAAGACATGCCTTGTTCTGTCCGCGGATCTAAGATTTGTCTACGGACAGAGCTTCAAACGAATAGATAGTTAAATTAACCAAGGTATATTTAATACTGATAGAACTTTGAATTTAAATTCAATTATTTTAGATAATAAGTTACATTATTTATCCAAATATAAATACAATTTATGTAGATGAAATCTACGAATCACGATTTCATTTTGTACACCCGCCATTCTACAATGGACCACAATTACGGCGCGAGTGACAGCCTCAAATTTCGATTTTAAAAGTCAAAATTCATGTATTTGGAAATCGCAGATTTTCGTTTTCTCTTGGGTTATGAAATAAAACGGGGAGTTGCTTTAAAATACAATTCGAAATTTCGACTTTCGGTACCCTTTTAAAGATGTTGCTTATCTACACCTCATTATTGATTTTTTTATTGTCTGCAAAGTTTATGGGGTGTATTATCATATTCAGCACAAATACAGAGCTGTCATCACCATGACGACGTCAGTCAATCTCGATGCGTGTATTTGCCACATATTTTATGACAAGTGTTTTCAGCTTAATGTTCTAATTTTTAATGATAAATGTAATATTTTACACGATCATCCGGATCCGAAAATGTGATCCGAATGTTCGGATAACCGGTCTCCGGATGACATCCCTAGTAATCAGTCTTACCACTGGACCACTGATCCGCTCCTGCCAAGTTTCGTTTCAATCTAATCAACCAGTTGTAAGATATGAATCTGGATGGACGGACAAAGGACGGACGAACAACGTCAATTAATATCCCTCCCACCTCCGATTGTATTGGTGGAGGATAATAAAAACACAAATTATTTTCTCAATCATAAAAAGAGTGAGACTGTTACACTTTGAATCTGAGACATTGTGGTCTTCCATACTAAAGTGCACTAGTTAACGGCTGCGTGATTTTATTGAATATTAAAAACAACTTCAGTATATAGGGTTATGTGCAGATTTTTATGCCTCCACCGCTTTGGGGGGGGGGGTGCATATAAATTTGCACTTGTACGTCCGTCCGGCTGTCACGCTGTCCGTACGTAGATGGTTTGTGTCGTGTGTAATTAAAAATGTATAACTGCTAGAGCCATGAAACTTTCTAAGAATAGTTGCCAGCAAGTGAACATACGTACCTGGGTATTTTGACGCAAATTTATTCGAGATCGACAGAGTTATGACCCCTGTTTAAGCAAAATAACATTTTTAGACTTGAGTCGCGTGTAGTTCCAAACGTATAACTGCTAGAGCCATGAAACTTTCTAAGAATAGTTGTCAGCATGTGAACTTACGCACCTGGGTATTTTGACGCAAATTAACTGGAGATCGGCAGAGTTATCCCCTCTGATAAGGCTATCAAATAGCAATTTTAGACTTTATACGCACCTGTAATTATACATGATTTTTGTGACAAAACAGCGGAATGTGGGGGCATGTCGTATGGACATATCTCTAGTTCATTTTAATTTATTGCAAATAAATTAACTTTAAACCTGAGACAATGTCACCTTCACGACTTAAAATATTTTAAATCAACAGCCTGTATCATAAAAACAAATTTAGAAATCTCAACCGCCTGTATCATAGGAACAAATTTAGAAATCTCACAATGTCCTATTTTAATCACAACTCTACAGCTCACAGAACTAATCATTCAAATTTAATCTCTTAATCTACTACTCATTGATCATTTTACGAGCTGGGTTGTTCAACATATCAAAGTTAGTTCAGGGTTCTTTATTCTTCTCTTCTTTTTTTCATCTTTCTCTCCACCTGTCTTCTCCATGTCTCCTTGTCAGATTGCCCGTAGATTTTTTCTCTGTTCTGTCCGCTGCCTTCTCCATTATAAGGCAGGTGGTGGCTATGTGCTGAAATTTTTGAAAATTTTTTAGGGGAAAAAGTGATTTGCCTGAGCCAATGTTTATTAAACAAAATGAATTTGACAAACTGGTAGTTAAATGTTTGCAAAAAGCCAGAAATAACTGTATGGAAATGAATTATTGGTGTATTAAGGGACACCACATCACTCTCCACTACCTTTAGATCACTGTTGAGACCAGTAGTACATGTAGGTGTGAATGCCAGGGACGAGAAGTGGGTGAGATTGTACCAGAACCAGAGCTGTGACAATATGAGTACGCCAACTATAGCTGTCATATAACTATTGCTTGTTCTAGGTTATAGTAAAATCATGCCATGTGTCTTACATCTGAAAATATATACATATCAAAGGCGTCAAAACTCAATATATATATTATTGAATGTGATCGTCTATTTGCATATTTACAACCTGCGCAGAAAAGCTCACAGGCTTTTGCAGTATGTCAACAAATAACACCAATATCACCTTATGAAAATTCAAATAATAATCTACCTTCGCAATATCTTAGTCACAACTTTCTACACTCAGCTATTTTCACCCAGATAACCAATTCTTTACTTGACGCTTTTGGTTTGGTACTAAACAGCTTTATAACTTTGTATCAGTGCTTGATGTACATTGTGTTAATAAACTGTGTCAGTTTTTTCATGTACAGATAAGTTATAAACTGTGAGATAGTACATATTGACATTAACAGAGAGTCTACACTTTATGCACAGTAGACAATGTAACATGACTGTTTCAAAAATAGTGTACAGAAAGACAATGGGCTGTGTCAGCATTTAATGTACGAAAAGGCAATGACCCATGTTTTTGTTCTTTATGTGCAAAAGGCAATAAGCTGTGGGTCAGTACTTTGGTAGAGCCTAGCTAAAAAATCATATGTAGAAATTAAAGTGTTTTGTTAATCTCAGACATTATAAACGCATAATATATAGAAATGTTTAACACTTAAGGGTCTCCTTCATAATGTGTTATTTTATGTGAAAATGCCAAAGAATCCCTAAATTTACGTGTGAAAACTATTGAATTAAATGTTATTTTTAATACATTAGAGAGTTCTGTAGCAAATAATGCAAAATGGAAAAGAAAAAAAAGTATGTAATCAAAAAAAAAAAAAAAAAAAGATATTGTAAGTGAAATACTCCAGACAATGTAAAATGTGAGTACTAACCGTTAGATTTCTTTGTCTTTTTGCATTATAAGTTTTACAGCAATTCTATAAATTTTTCGTAAAACGTTTCTGTGTTTTCACAGAACAATACCAGTTCTATACCTACTTCCTGCAAAGTCTAGCATGAATTCAAAAACACTGCTACAGAAATCAAAAAGAGACAGTCGCAACTTTCAAAAGTATGACTTGACAAGGATATTCACCGGCATACATTACAGGTTCATCCTTTAATCAGAAATGCCTACTGACATAACGATAACGTTCTACATCTATCCTAAAGATAGCCCTTAATCAAATAAGTTTAAAATATCAGTAGATATATCTGATACTCGAATATCAAGATTCCACAGAAAATGCATGTTTTGAAATGCATGTCCGTCTCTACAGAGAGAGTTCTGCATGCATGTGTCATTTCACGTGGTGTAATACTAATCCCTAATGTTTTATTGTGGGATGTATCTCAACCGTCTGTTGAGTCATGATTAATGGAACTCTAACACAGTCCTGGCAATACTTCTTCAATGCTGAACCCTCTAGGACTAGCACGAATTATGAATTCCAAGAGTTTTCCTTTTCTATTTAAATTAAGCATCTGATACAGAATGGTGTACACATTTACAGAATAATGAAACAAGGGCTTCTTAGTTTCTTGGAAATTTGATTAAAGCATGCTATAAAAAGAGAATATTTTTCAAATTATACAGATAAAAAATGTTTGACTTTTAAGATTTAAATAAAATGCAAAATACTTTACTCTGATGTTTTTCAAATGCTTTAATGTTATTAAACTTGCCATAGTTCTCCAAACATTAAATTTGTACATAGCATTTCTGATATTAAAATTTCATTGAATTGAAAATTCACCTATTGTAAAAAACACGTGTTCGGGCCATTTCGATTTTTTTTATTTCATTTTTATGCCTCTGACTGAGGATTCAGAGGTAAATGTGAAACGAACTGAAGCTTTTTGTTGTCATATTTTCATCTTAAATCAATCAAAGTCTATCGCTTCACTTCAGCTTAATAGTTCCCCGTTTGTCGAAAGAATTAACTAGAACAGTGCATCATCCTTCACAATACACTGCCTTTAAGCATAGGTAAAAACTGCTTCTATGTAATGCTATTTGCTAACATTTTCACTAGAACAGTGCATCATCCTTCACAATACACTGCCTTTAAGCCTGGGTAAAAACTGCTTCTATGTAATGCTATTTGCTAACATTTTCAAATATTGAAATATCAGCATATAACATCAGGAAAGTTTCAGATTTGACTTACAAGTGTTAAACGCTAAAACAGAAGGAATGTTGTATATTAGAACAGCTTCAAATCAAATTAACAAATGATATTGACAAGGACTTCTAATGTTAATTGGTAGAGAGTCTCTTACTTTAGCAGTGTTGTCATAAACTGCGTCATCTATTATAACAGAATACCATCCCAGCAAATAAAATATATGGGACCGAGATGGGGCTCCATTTTGGCTTCCATATGGGTCCTATATGGGCACCCCATATTGGACCCACATGGGATGTGCAACCAGGCACCATGAGGGGCCCATATGGGCTTGCTATGGGCCCCTTGTTCGGACATCTGGACAGTATATGGGCCCGTTGTTCTCAAATCTGGTCAATATATGGCCCCTATATGGTTCCTGTTTTTACATACTGGTCTTACATGGGTCCCATGTTTTGACAGATTCTGTTAATGGGCAGTATGTATGCCCCCTGGATATGCTGCAAGTGTCAATGGTAATCCTCGAACCAAGTATGAAGTTGTCCAAGCATTTGTTTTCTCATTTTTGGCAGTCACCACATCTTAATATTGTACAACTCAAAATAATTCAACTACCACAAAAAAGATAAGATTTGATAACATTTAATAACTTGAAAAAAAAGACAGTGAACCTAGTGAAAAGTCATTGGAATAAGCAAATCGGTTGAATTCACCCCCACTAAACAGTGTTTAAAAGTAACTTCTACCATTTGTATATAAAAAGGTTCTCTTTTTATATACCATACAGTCAAATAATGAACAAAGAACTATACAATGTATATATCAAAATTCCCTCAAAATAACCAAAGACATACAAGTGAATAAATGTAGAAAAAAAGTTATTTCTAACATTTTGCATAGAGTTGTGACCTTGACGAGTGACACCAAGTTTTGATTATCTGAATTTGCCATGTTCTTGTGATGTGAAACATTTGAGTAAAATATTATATAAAACATTTACCAAAAATAATCATAAAAATTATTTAAAAAATACCCAATGTATTTATTAAATATGTCAAAACTGTTCAAATTCATTATCTTTAACTTAAACCTGTGACCTTGACACCCCATATTGTTTCTGTGAATTTGCCTAGTAATGAAAACATTTGTGCCTACTTATTTTAAAATCCACCTGAAAAAACTCAAGGTACTACAAACTGTTCATTTTTCGGAGATTCTATATACGTCTGCCTACGATGAGGGATAACAAATAGAATCACAAATATCAAAATTATGCGCTTGATATTGTTTGTTACATGTTGCTGTAACAGAAGCATTCGTCAAATAGTGGACATAAATTATGTGAATAAGCATAATCAAATTATGCCCAATTTAAACAAAAACACCACTTCTAAAACAAATGTAGGTGCTGATACTTAATTCTTATTGTCTATTAAGAATACAATGTATTACAAACTAGATACTGTAACAGATTTCAGGAATGAACCAAACGTTGTGTTGACTATAAATACATTTCAAGAATGCTCCCTTTTTCTGGTTTGTCAGGTTTCATATCAATACAACAGTTTTGAGATAATATTATGTAGTAATATATGTAATTGACATGCAATGTTAAAACCACACTGACAAACAAGATATACCTATATTATGAAATTAATGTATTATAACAATAATACTGACTAGACCATTGAAAACTTACGATGAAAATGAGCAATAATAATGACAAGACTGTGAAATTTCAGGGCTAGTAAAACAATACTGATTTGGTATTGACATAAATTTGAATGATTAAAACGCTAACAAATATGCAAAATACAATGACTAGAATACATTAACACACATAGTAGACGAACAATAACATAAAAAAATTTACTACATCATGTAATTTGGCAAAAATAAAACTGATTATATACAATGTAGTTTATGCAAAATAATACATTGTAAAAGAACAACCAAACTAAACATGTACATTGTATATACACAAATGACTGTAAAGTGAAATTTTACTGACAATGTAGGTAAAAAGGCTCAACAACGTCAATACATACACACATTTTTATACTTTAAGGAAACAAGGTGAACTAAACTTTAAATCAGTATTTATGAAATTGTGTGCATATCAAGTCAGACTATTTTGCTGACATTTGAATTTGCAGATTCTTGACTAATAGCCATTGACTACAGGGTAACAATTTGTACCTATGTCAGTGAACATTTTAACTGTTGAAAGTTCCCACAAATATTAATGTCACTCAAATAATAATTGAGTTTTTTTCAGTAGGGTCATATATTTACTTTAGAGTGTCTGGTGTGACAGGAGGAGTGCTAGGAGCAGGGGAGGGTGTTCCATGAGCAGGAACCACAGTGGTTGTCTTTATCCGGGCTTTTCTCCTGCCATCTCGGACACACGCGCCACCAAGTCACTTGGTTCGCGAATCCCATAAGCTTGCGTTATGGGATTCATGTGGAGATAACCTAATAAAAAATAAAGATTATGTTCTGAACTAGTATTGTGAAGTATAGAAAACCTCAGTTTTTTCAGTACAAACATACATATGTTTAGGTAAATTATCATTATCAAGTAGACAATTAGACAATTTTGATTTCTGCTACAATCATACCTGGGTACAGGCTTTTTACCATAAGGTGAACAGTGAAAATGCAAACAAAACCAATCAAAAACCTATTGTTTTTATTTCACGGCAGAAAAGTTGGCAGATATCACACTGGGCAAATTAAGTTACACATACTTCTTCAATTGAAATTATTTTAAACACCGCATAAAAGTTCAAGTAACTGTTCTCAAAAAGATGAATATCGTGCTTTTTTTTATTAATGGTCAATCCAATTTCAGCCATCCAACCCGGAGTCGAAATATTGAGACTAGCATATGGTATGAAGGAGGTCATTTATATAGTGTAATAACATTAACTTTAATAATTAAAAAACAGTGGAAGAGTTTAGTGATTCTCCAGTTTTAAGCTGAACTTTACCATCACTTCAACCGTCTTCTGGGGAAACACTATTACCTTTGGCAGCTCACTCAGAAAAATCACCTCTGCCCTATCTAGTAGGATGAAAATCCATGTGCCCCACACTGTAAAACAATTTGTTTTAAATACATTTACAACAGAAAATATGCCAACAACGTCTGCTCAAATTTGATATATCTCAATTTTTACAATCAATATCTGTTCATTTAATTGTGCTGCTTTCTGTGCTTTGTCATTTATTTACGGACGACTGATTCTGAAGAAAGTTTGAAAGCTTATATAAATTACTAGAGTCCCCCTACTCCGAATTAGCTGAATCTTTATATCGAGAAAATATATGACAAATGGTATTTGTATGTTTCAAATCGACGTAAATACAATGGGATACTAATTTCACTACTGTGTTATGGAAAAATGCGACAATGATGCCAGATCTAAGTTATCTGCAAGCTTGTTTATCAATAGAAAAACATACCCTTTAATAAAAGACACCTTTAGTTCCAACCGCCCAGCTTCTTTGCAACAGTTGGGCGCACAATTCAAAAGTCAGTTTTCAAAACTAACGAATTTTTTTTTCAATCTTGATTTATTTCTGTTAAAATTTGCAATAAAGTTATCAATACAACTTAGAAACTAAATTAAAATATTTATTTAAAAAGATCTAAGAAAAGAATCTTGTCATTTTTTTAAAGGATAATTAGCACTTATATAATCTACATTGATAAAACTGCTACCGATTTGAACTTTTTGTGATTTAAATCAGACGTATTATATTAAATGTTTAATTGCATTTTTGCTCCCTTAGCAAAATGAAGGTGTTAATTGGACACTCATGGGACCATTATAATATCATGCTCATGTCTTTTTTATATATGAGTCCCTAATGGATACAATATGGGCATACCAATATACATTAGGATTTGTTATATTTAACTTCTAAATGCATTTTTGCTCTGTTTTTGTTATAAATGTATATACTGGATTCTCATGGGCCCGTTATGAGCACGTACATATGAGTTTGTTCATATGGGTCCCATGTGGGTATTGTATGGGCAAACCCATATGGGCTTGCCAGGATGTTGCCCTTATGGGACCCACATGAACATGTTTGCTGGGATACCGGCGTCCATAATTCCCTGGCAACTTTTCTGAGCAAATTTCTCGTACAGATTTGTGCAAAACTTTTGCCTTTAGTGTGCTCTCGAGGCTTCCCGCTGATTTAGACTGGTAAAACCATTAACAGTTTTAAAACCAATAAGACAGATTTTCATACTCATCGGGTACAAAGGCTGAATCAAAATCCTCTACAGTATTTACAAGTAAAAACGTTGAAACACATGTATACCGGACCAAGGCCGATTAATAAAAATAAAAATAATAACACAAATATTAATAAAACTTCTTAAGTATCCTGTGCTCAGGTGAGCGCTAAAAGGACAATCAATTACGACAAAAATATAGATGATTTCAAAGTGTCTTAAACATTAAAATTAATTAATTAGTTTTACAAATAATGTGACGAACCCTTGAAAACATTTTCATTTTTATGAGACATCTAACTACAAAATGGAAATTATCTTCAGAAGTTTAGTACACATACTTGATTTTGTGTGCTGGTCTGCAGGTAACGGTGAATGTGAACAATAATTGAATATGCACTGATATACTAAAAAAAGATATTATAATATTTTCTTCAGTCTGTTAAGAGGTATATTCCACGATAATATACATTGATAATGCCAAACAGTTGCCGTTTGTCCTTGAAAGACGTCAATATTTCTTTACCTTTGGGCATGTGACCTCGTTTTGATTTACCGGGATCATGGATGGTGCAATGAGGGCTCTCTATCTCACATAATTTACAGGGTCATTCATCATGGGCTCAATCAAGTTAATAAGTACCTGCAAGAAAAACAAACACACATTGAGTGTAGAATGAAAAATCAGTTTCATATATTTCAGATTTCTTTGAAGGCTAAATATAATGACAGATATCGGTGTATTATAACTATTTAATATATCCCCATAGAAACTAACATTAGAATCAATATTTTCAGCTGTTACATAATTGGCTCTGTATGTCAAAGGCTGAAAAGAGGATGACACTGTAGTTGTAAATCCATGATACTTTTATCATGTCTCACAAGACAGAAAAACTCTGTACATGACGGAATATATTGTAGCTCTTTGACAGCCAGGGAACAGCACTTGGACATTACTCTGATCTCTGAAATTTACAAAAGAAACAATCTATTCAATGACTATTATTAGTTTAGTCTCTGTCAAACTGAAAATTTTGTCTCCATAGCAGAGAAGCGGGTGAAACTTTAAATATTCCTTTGTATCGAACCGAGAAGGTAAATTATTATATAACAAACTGTTGAATAGATTTGGAACCAGACAGAGGGACAAAAACAAAAAACAATAAACACAGTAAACTATTCTAATAGAAGGAATTCCTATATCTTGTTTTCAAACCAAACTGATTCCCATTTGCAATCTCCAAATGATCAAGTTTCAGATTCATTGCGTATGCCATTAGAGAGACAATTGCATTATTGTCTGTTAAGGTATGTATTTTAAATGTTATACAGTGGTCAGATATTTGTCTATTTACCTGTATCATTATTTACTCTATGTACACAAGGGAAGTCAACATTTTTGTCAGCTATAGTCCTTACTCTCTTAAAGTATTAATTATTGTTTCGAGTAGAACTGGTAATAGTGGTGGCTGTAGTTTGGAGTCATTTATTGTCATTTTAGCATGAAAAGTCCAGCTGGGCAATAAGAGCCACAACGCCACACTTTACGTTTTTTATTTTACACTGCTTCATATGTATTGTCTGCAGTTATTAACCTATAATGTAATACTCTCAGAAATAGCTTAATACAGACTTCACTCTCTGTAAACTGCATCTCCATGGTAGGTATGAAATACAAAATACTGAATGAGCTTTAGTAACAGAACATGTATAATATTGATATAGATTTAGCCATAGATATTTTTGTTTGCTGTAGTTAACAGAACATTTTGCAGACAAACTAATATCACAATAAATAATTATAATCCTTTGATAACGTCTTAGAATGCAGTGTTTAATTGTTTTGCATGAAGACATTATATAAGGCAAAGAAAATTACACAATTTATAAGCAATAATCAAGAATGTTGTCTGACAGGAATTTTTAAAGTTCAGTATTGAAAAATTACAAGCTGAGGAAAAATCTTCTACAACAGAATTTCAAAAACGCCTTATTTCAGTTCTATTTGCAATCAAAGCTCTAAAGTTATATCAGTGGGCTTCAATACAATCTTTGAATATTGTCTCTCTTTTTTTGATGAATGAGCAATTTTTATGTACAGTTCTGTCTTACATTAATTGGTTGGTGACTGGTATGAGTAAAACAAAGCCCTGACATCACTAAGGTATTATCAACCATAATTCACTGTTCACAAGGCTTTAATTTGCTTCCAAAAATTAACATGCACCAACAGGAAGTTTATATCACTGTTTTATATTGGCTATGAGGTTTCAATGTTTTGGTTCATCACCACTTACGATAGTTGCCAATGTGTATTTAGTAATAAGCAAACTTTAATTAGTAATTACAGACCTATATTGCAGTATTCTTTTTTAAACTAGGTCGGACCAAATTTTTTTTTTTTATAAATTCCTGTTACTCTAAATATACCTCAAATAATGTATTGTGCATCCTTTGTTTTAAAGAGTAAATGTTTTGATTACCAGTTTTGAAAGAATGGACAGACTTGCAAAATTTGAATCATTGAATGTGAGAGTACAGCTGCTATTGAATGTAATCTTATAGAAATGCAAGACTAAATCCAATTAAGAGTGAGTAGGCAATTTGTTGTGTTATAATTGGATATGTCTAGCTAGGACAAGCTTAATGTGGTAAATTTCCCTATCCAAGTAAATATTTACTAGACATTTTATTATTCTCATTTTTAGTGAATAGAGACATTCATGTTTACTTATCAGCTACCACTTGATCTCTGGTAGTTTTATTCTCATTTGAAAACATAAATGATCTGGTTCAGGAACCTTTCTATGATAAGCAGGAGATAATTCTTCAGTTAAAGATCTGTTTACTTTGAGATAATAAAAACATGCTTTACACCGATCATAAATACTTCAAGTTGTGCATCCACAGAATAAGTAAAATTACACAAAATAGACAGAAGTACCTGTCAATAATCTAGATATATAATATCTTCTGCCAATTCTATTTGCAATCAAATTAACCATAGCAATATCAAATGTGATTACTCTGAGAATATATATATATATATTTATATCTTGAAATTAAATTTATATAAACCATTGTTACATAATGTATTAATTAATATTATGGTTCATTTAAACAGGTCTGTTGGCTAGTGTAGCGGTTGTGAAATGATTCCATATCACAGGCATACAATAATTTTGATTTGATCAAGTTTATTGCATTAGCGTCTAGACAGCTGGTAAAATGTCTTAAGTTGAGGTTTACTATAAGGATTAGCAGCATCAAGATTAAGCTAAATGTAGAAGTTTTAGTTTTCCCACAGTAACTTGTTAAAAAGAAGTAATTAGAAACATTGATTAATACTTGATAACTTCAGTTAGGAAAGAAAGTAGACGGACCTTTCATAGATAAAGTTAGTCATCTAAAATTACTTTTTAAATTGCAGAAATATGGAGTAAACAATCAAGCTGTAACATGGATTAAATCCTTTCTTATAGGTAGATCACAAAAAGTTATACTGGAAGGAGAATGCTCAACAGAAGTCCCAGTAACATCCGGGGTGCCACAAGGCTCAGTACTTGGTCCCTTACTTTTTCTCTTACATGTATATATAAATGACCTTCCAAATTCTGTTACATCTCAAGTTCGTCTTTTTGCAGATGACACTGCTGTATACTTAGCAATTAACAACTTGCAGGACTGTTCTATTCTTCAAAATGATCTAGACAAGTTAGTTCACTAGGAAAAATTATGGGACATGGAATTTAACCCAAACAAGTTTGTTGTTTTAATCATCTCTAAAAAAAGCATAAATTTCTTTTTAATTGCAGGTTACATGGACAAATATTAGAAGTCGTAGACAGTGCAAAATACCTAGGCGTTTCCCTATCAGAAGATCTTCCATGGAATAAACATATAAACTACATCACCTCAAATGCTAATAAAACTCTTGCTTTCCTTCGCAGAAGATATTTTTGAAATGCTGTTGTAGAGATTTTTTCCTCCGCTTGTAATTTCTCAATACTGAGATTTAATAATTCCTGTCAGACAACATTCTTGTGTGTTGCTTACAAACTGTGTAATTTTCTTTGCCTTATATAATGTCTTCATGCAAAACAATTAAAAAACTACATTCTAAGTCGTTATCAAAGGATTATAATTATTTATTTTGATATTACTTTGTCTGCAAAATGTTCTGTTAACTACAGCAAACAAAAAATATTTATGGCTAAATCTATATCAATATTATACATGTTTTGTTACTAAAGCTCATTCAGTATTTGGTATTTGATAGAAATATTACCTACCATAGAGAAGAAGTTTACATAGAGTGAAGTTTGTATTAAGGTAATTCAATTGTATAATAGAAAAAAAAATCTGTGAATCCTTTGACTAGAGGTGATTCTAGTCAAAATATGGACCACCTCTTATGGAAGGCACTCATTTAAATATATACATGTAATTATATGCAGTAAATTTATAAGAATATGTTTGGAATAATAAACCAAGTATTATAATAATAGTTTTATGATTTGATTTGATGTGAAATGTATCCCTTTTTCACATTCTCATTAATTATTCTTGTGGTATGTACCTATCAGAAACATAATGCCTGTTATTAGCAAGTCTGGCAAATCCCAGTGTTTTAAGAGTTTTGTATTGAAGACAATAATTTTACAGAGTCAAAAAAGGAATATTCCATGGACGGAAGCTGAAAAAGATTACTTCAAACACTATGTTCATGAGATGCCTTGAGGGAATCACGAAACATTGACAGAATATTGACAGAAATGTTCAGTTGCCATGAACACCAAATATCCATGTGAAATGCGCAATGGTATATATTTGCAAATGTCATGAAATTATATCACAAGTATTGAAGTCTAAGAAAATGATTGCAAGTCGTTTTGCATATATTTCAGTATGCAAATAAAAATATTACTTTTTAATTTATTCAGTGAACTGTCAGCAAGTATTTGCTTTTATTACATAGATTATTGAACTATTGTTGTGAATCATATTCTGATAATTTCGCCGTGTAATTATCAAATAAAGTTTCACAGTATAAACGTGTAAAAGTCATTACCAAAAAAAATTAACAGAAACTTAGTTTTATAGTTTATAGAACTATATTGCACTTGTGAACAAAAGCTGTTAAAAGTTCATCCGGTTTTTACTTGGTGAAATTTTTTTTTTATTAGCAACTAGCAGCAATCTACAATTTACTCACAGTTTACTAGCAAGATTCAGCATTCTCAATTTGTGTTATCTTTGTGTACAATGTTAACATAATTATAAGATAATTTAGAAATTATATACACGGAAATTTTGTCTTGACTTCCACTATTCAGCTTTGATGATATGTTGTTTCAAATACAAATGAAAACTGGGTTTAAGAAGTTGCTTTAACCGACTTCTATTCATGCAGGACTGTCATGCAAAGCCTTATCGCAGAGGTTGTTTGTAACCTCGTCAACAAGTAATCAGATTTCATCAGTGGCCAGTCTTGACGACACTGATATTGCAGCTGGATTTCACATGCTCTCAACAGATTTAGGGACACCAGTTACTCGAGATGTTGAGACACAGACTACCTTGTCATTTCCAGTTAATACTGACAGGTATAAGGATGATCTTCTTCTATATGATTATTCACAGGAACCAATCTTTCTAGCAAAACCCAACAACCAGAAAATACTTTTAGGTATTAAGAAAAATGTATAATTCAGTTAAACAGAATTTACAAAAATGAGTGTACATGTTTATCCTTGTATTATTATGTACCTGTTTTCATTTTTTTAAAGAATTTTCCAAACAAGTTTAGGCTGTTGGCATGTAAGTAAACAGTAATCACATACGATGTTATCTAGATCTTTTCTGCTTGATGCTATTTTAATTTTTTCTCTTGTTTTCTTAATTCTTTGCAATTGTGAAATTATTAGTTTTGCAGTGTTTTTGCATTCTTTTATTTTCAAGGGGTTCTTATAAAGATGGTGGTTGGTTTTTTATGGAGCCCAAAAAACAGGTATACAGTTTTAGTTATAATAGTCTGTCAACTGCAGTTCTTATATCAGCTGTGTCAAAAGAAAATGTACCTTCGAGTTATGTGAGTTTGCAGCAAATGTGACCCCATAATTCTAAGTTAACCTTTCAGGTTTAATTAAGAGCAGAAAATTACTTTTTGAGACATAACTGATCTATCATGCCATTCCTGGATTAGCCTTTGCAGATTAATCAAAGACCATGCTGGTCACAAAAGCAGCAATTATCCTGAAGTTACATTTTTTTAGTGACTCAGCTATTATACTTAATGGTTTGTGATATGGTAGTTGTATCTAATCGGATTATTGGAATACGAAGATGAAAATTTGTGGCTGTGAATTATAATATAAGCATTTTTAATATCTAGTTTCACAGTGCTATGCTATTTGGTTTAACTCCAAAAGATTGAGGTTAATTCTTTCAAAATGTTAATACAAATTATTCATTTATCATGACTGTTTCTATTGCCAAAAACATACAAATAGTTTAGCATTCCTGTTTTTGGGCAGCTCTTGCTGATTTGATCTTTTTTATATTACAGCCAGATGCCAGTGTTTGGGCAGAGTACCTAAATAGAATTGCCTTGAAGCGATTAAGGCTGTATCATGTTATATCAGATGCTAAAAAGGCCTGTCTAATTGATGTGCTCTGTAAGTCAATGTTTTACATTATTAGTTGTTATTAGTTAGGGGGGAGTGAGGGCGGGGGGTTAGATAATACAAGCTTTAAATATAATCTCGTAGAGTGGCACAATTTTAGTACTTTACAATAAAAAAAGCTTGATTTGCAATGCTGGGTCAGAGAAAATATCAATTTTATCCTGCGTATATGCTGTCAAAAGGGAGTATTTGAATCGTTTAACAAAGACAATGCATTCTAGTAAAAATTCCTTGCTAACCAAGTCTTGGAAAACCAATTGGTTTTAAGCACTTGTACATTTGGTTAGACACCACATTTTGTCATTAAAATTTGAAAAAGAGAAACATCTCTGCTGTTTAAGTCAGGAACATTTTTTTACATCTTGATGCAGGATTTTATTTCTGATTTAAGGCTAAAAAGAGAGTGAGATCGCCAACTGCATCTATAAGCTTTTTTTATAAAATTGCCTAAATTTCATCCTAAGCTGTTTGAACAGTCGAGTATGCTGTCTTACAGACTTTTTATGTCTACATTCAGGTTATGGTTCTTCACGCCAATTTGCAGGAGCTCTCATGTCATCATCCTTGAAAGAAGAAGTAAAATCTCTCTTCATTTACGATATTGGAATGGATGCGCGTGAATGTAGCTCAAAAAGTAGCATCCTTTGTCATAAGCAGTACAAAGATTTGAAAGAGTTTCAGTGGTCAGACATTTTAAAGGAACTTGTGTCAAGACAGAGTACATTAGCTGAGGTGTTGCTGGCAGTAGCTCTGCCAACTGGCAAAATAGGGAATACAAAACCAATAGAAGCCCTATGTCCAATGGTAGCAACAATCTACGGAATGCTGATGATGCAGCGTTTTAATCAATTGAGTGCTGTTCAAAGGTTTATAACGGCCACCCTTGCTAATGAGCAGACTCATCAAAGGGTATACAATAGACTGCATTTTTTGTTAATTAGTTTTGTCATTGTTTTATTTCTATAAACAGGAACACCACTATATTTTAAGTGCAGTGAATTGAAAACGTCTTGAATAATTGGATAATTTCCTATTGTTTTTTCTTTTTTTATAACCTTTCAATAAGCAAAATTTCTAGATGCTTCATTTCATGATATTTAAAAAATAACATATTTTGGGACTGCACTCTTCCAAGTGCGAGATGGAATTTATGAAAATTAAGAAAATGCTCTTATTCGTTAAAATCATTGTAAATATACAAATAAAAAGTGATTTAATTCAAATTAATATGTTATCAAGGTCACTTTCAAATGCCTTCTACAAGAATGATTAAGATGTTGCCATATGATGTTATAATTAAAACGTATCAAAATATCAATTAGCCTTTCTTAACAGGGTCATTCAAATATTAAAAAGCTGCTTATCTTAACCTTGACTGCTTGCTCAGACATTTTAAAGAGTGAGTCAAGATTTAAGCAATATTTCATTGGCTTAAACTCTATCATATTCTGAAAACTTTTCAGTGAATACTTGATTCAAGATTGTACACAGTTTATCAATTAATTGAAAGAAAAAGTAAAAGAATTTACTGATTTCGAAAATTAACTCTTAGAAACAAAAAGAGAAAGGGTATCTGTAAAATGCTGTTTGGCTCATCTAAGCATATGCTCAGGGTGAGCTTTTAGAATTACTTTCGATCCGTCAGAAACCACACGGTCTACAGCTGAGACATTTGGTGTGTAGTATCCTCTAGCACACCTCTACCAAGATTGTTCAAATTATGGCCCTTAGGTCAATATTGCTCCCTTTCAGGGGTCACAAGATTTTATGTAGACTTAAAACTTTGAAAATCGACTAATTATAACCACAGATTCTAGAGCTTAGGTATTTGTGTAGCGTCCTCTGGCAGACCTCTACCAAGGTTGTTCAAAATACGGTCAGTATTGACCCAGTCTCAGGGGTCATTTGATTTTACATAGAAAATAATCTCAAAGTACAAAGATATTCAGGTGAGCGATATAGTACCATCATGGCCCTCTTGTTTATAATGGTATCCCTGTTTTTGTTATAAGTTATATTCCTGTTTTGTTATGAGTTATTTGTTATGAGTTACATTTTTGTTTTCAGTTCTGTTGTTGCAGTTTGTTATAAATGTCCAGATGGTGATTTAAATGTATAGTACATTTAGCTTGAAGGTTATGCATGGTAAGCATAATATCATTACAATGTTCACAACTTCATACACAGACATGTAAATGAACAAATGTTTGTTTTGATTTAACCACTAAGTAAATCCATACATATAAATACCCTTTAAAAAAGTTAAGCTACCAGTGTAATTTTATATATACAATGTAGTAAAATGTTTGAAGTTATAAATGCTTGGGCCGTTGCAAACACAAAATGATTGTCCTTAAAGAATGCAATTTTTAATTTGCTTCATTGTTTACTTTTGATATTCTTGTAATCATTAATGTGTTAAATGTTATATCACAACATGTATATATGGATATTGTAATAAATTCCAGGTGTACGATCGTTTGCAGAAAGTAGGCATTTGTCTCAGCCACAATGGAATGCTACAATTTATGTCAGGTATATCTGACAGCTTTAACTCAGAGCTTATCAACTGTGTCAAGGAAGGGAAAAGATTCCGATTTGTTTGGGATAATATCAACTTCCATGTCAGTGTTGCACAGGCAAGAAAAAGTGTTGGGAAATCTGGACATATGGAACACTGGTTTGGCTCAGCTGCTTTAATCCAGAATGTAGAATTTCATAATTTATCAGATATTACTCCCCAGTGTGATTTGCGACAAGTCCCGAATACAAAATTTCTTCTGTCTGAAGATGACTTGAAAGAAGAGGTGTATCATATGTCGTATCTTGCCGCAAAGATTATGGTGGAGCATTTCCCGTGGTTACAATTTGCCATGGATGCGATGAATGAAGTAGATGACAAAATTCCTGGCATGCATGTCCGAAATACAGTGATACTTTTACCCATTTTGCACAAAAATGAACAAAAAATTGTCAATACTGGTAAGACAATAATACCAGCAGATTTACAGATGGAATATTTGGTGAGGCTAACTAAAGGACACTTACGGTCAATGTGTTCTAATGTTACCGAAAAATCCTTGGTAAAGCGCAGTAGCTCTTTCTTTGGTATGAATGAGATATCAGAACAATTTGAACAATGAAACTAATACCATTAAACGTGCACAGAAACATAAGAGATTGTCATCCTTTGAAGATGAAAAGAAAATAAGAAGCTGTCTAAGAGTGACTAGAACATTTCTAGAAATTTCAGGCCAACAAGTAGAGTCAATAAAAAAAGTTCCCAAGAATCCTGTTGCTAAACTAGATTTAGAGGCATTCATAAAGTGGATTGAGTATCACAAAATCAATTTGTTCTATAAAGTTTAGGCAATAACTTTGGTAGCTTTTGAGAAAAGATCATCTTAGGCCAAACTAAACACAAGAATTCTGATTTTATGTATCTCTTTAAAGCTGCACGCTTCGAGATGTGTAAGGAAATATTTTAAAGAATAATATAATGAAAGATATATCAACATATTTCTACATATGCCCAAATCGTTAAAAGTCTTTTATATTTGAGAAAATCAACCAATATACTTCATAAAAAATTTTGGCAATGTTTGAAATAAGTCTCTTTATAAGTAAAATTTTAGTGATTTTTTTAAAAACATGTAATCATACTATGCAAGAAATTTGCCAAACCAATGTTCAAAATGAGTGGAATAGAGTAACATATTTACTCATACTTTAAACATTTTGAGTTTAAGCATTCATTAGCATGTATGATTTGTTAGTTAATTGTTATTGTATGTTTCTCAGCAATAATCAGTAGGAAAACACTTTTTATAAGGGTGATATTACAGGTTATTTAGAGATTCCTTATTTTTGCAAAGGAGCAATTTGGATGTCTAAGCTTTCTTTCAGAAAAATGCCTGTAAGTGTAAATGTTGTTAAAATTCTGCATACAATTGTCTTTCATGGCATATAACACAACTATGGAGTCAATTTTAACAGTTTGTTATAGTGCTCATTAGGGTGATCATACCTTTAGGTATATTTTATCATATTTTGACTAATTTTATGTGTAAGTGGCTTAAGATTGTTAGAGCATTTTCAAAATATTCATATATTTTATTGTAAATCTGGAGGAGTGCAGCTATAAAGGGTGACAGTGCTATATTAGGAAATGCAAGCCATAGTTAGAATTGCTATACATGGTCGCTATTTAGAAGATCTTTGGCATTATTTAAGCAAATGTATTCTGTGTCTTTTAATTTCGAGCTCACCTGAGCAAACATTTCAGGGTGAGCTATTGTGATCATCGGCTGTCTGTTCTTCATCTTGACTGACTATGACCTATTTCATTGTCATTGAAGCTACATGAGTAATGTTTAAAATGGAAATAAACAATTACATATGTATTTATTTCCACAACCCTTTTAAATACCAATTTGATTTTTTCATCAAATAAACATTCATCAGCTCTACATTAATTAACACCTAGATCCTCAAACTGACATTCGAGTTCAAGATTGTTATTGCATACACAGCAGCATTTAAGTTGTTTGACTGTTGTATTAAAGCCAAAGAAATGATTGATCATTTCCCGTTTGCACATAGTTGTATTTGTACAGTATTCTATCATGTCTTTTTTCATTGATCTGGGAGCTAAATCCCCTCTGTTGAAGTACAGAATGGCCTGTGCATCTTTACCGGTCCTTCCAGCTCGTCCAATTTCTTAAACATAGGCTAAAAAGACAAGTTGTAAATAATTATATATATATTTATATACAATGTATGTATAGATGTATAAACAGCATTAAATAAAATTCTGACAATGCGACCAGTATTTATCCAGATCAACAATTTGTGACAAGTTAATCAAGATCAGCCTGTGCATCTGCTGATAAAATGCTGCTTATCTAGATCCTTAAAGTTTCAAAGATGAAACATTGGTGTTCTCATCATGTGGCTAATATATATTTGGCCTTGAAAAAAGTATACGAATATGTATTTAATTGCAATTATACTAAAGTGAGCGATATAGGACAATCATGATCCTCTTTTGTACTTACTCTAACCTGTTATTATGTAATATCCAGGCTAAAGGTTTTTTAAGCTTAGAGTTTGTTTAATCGGCGCAACCATTATCAAGTGAGTTTTTAAATCGCAAGTGAGAATATATAAATATCTCACTTCATTGTGAGATATATAATATAGAGCGAGGTAAAAAAACAAACCAATGCCATTTTCTTTCTTACATCGCATTGGATAGATTGGTCATTGAAATAGAAGAACTGTGCCAAATGATGTTGACTTTTTTGATGTTACTCATGATGTCATGAAATATTTATCTATTGTGTGTTTCATTTTTGCTCGGTTTTTGGATATATAGAATGGGAACAGAACATCAATATTTCTCACTGTTACAAGCAGTGTGATATGAATTCTTTTACACTGATATTTTTCAGTATTTCACAGAAATACTTGAGATAAACATATTTATTTGCATTTCTTTTGTATTTTGTGTCAAAGTAATAATAACATTATAAAATAAGTCAGAAGTGTTTTCTGTTGCTATTCCTTAAATCAAAGTGAAGTCCCATAAAACAATTGTAGTCTTAGGTGTGCTGCATTATAATGCCATTGTTTTATTTGATCAAATTACGTTAATATGTTCCTCCAAGTATGAGTATGAACACAGTGCATGATACGGGAAATTGTTTTACTTAGAAGTTTAAGTTTACCAATAAACTTAAGTTGTACCCCTGAATTATATAAGTACAGATCTAGTGAGATAGTTAATTTTTTCCAACGTAATATTAAATGTAGAAGCAAATATGCTTTCTAGTGAAGTTGGAGGACCAGCATGGATAACCCTCTTAACATGTTTTAGGTCGGCTCCCATACCTAGTGCCACAGTTGAAAAGATAAGTCTTATATGGCATTTTTCATCTGGATTCTGCAAATTAGACAGAATGGCCTCCTTCAGCTGAAATTTTGATAAAAGTACTTTTTACTTTGGTTTATACAGAATTTTAGTTCGATTGTGTAGGAAGCTATAAGCTTATAGACACACTTTCAAATCCGTTCCTGGAACCAACCAGTACTGAGCCATGAGTGTAAAGTTTCTTGCTCAAGGAAACAACGACTTGCCCCTGACGGGGTTTGAACCCATGCGGTTTGCGATCATTAGATTACTTGTCCGAAGCGTTAACCACTCGGCCATGCCACCACTTTTACGTTATGTTGAAAGTTGGTGATTTTAGGTTAAACAAGGATGGTGGAAAAATGAAATGAAATTGAAGAAATGAGAATGAAATATTCAATATATAGTGTAACTTACTTTTCCAGAATCTTTCTCTATTGAGAAATGGAACATAACTACTCTGGAGTTTTCAGACCTACTTTCACCAGAATAGAAATATTTTCCTAGTAATTGCCTTGCCATCTGGTAACCATAACCAATCCACTGTAATGATTTGCAATAGATGATAGTGATAGGGAATTTTTCTAATTTCTTCATCAGTTCTTCCAATATTGGATTGAAGATATAATCATATGGTGTTTCTGCACAGTTTCCTTTGGCGTTTGGACTTGGCCTACTTGAAACTATCAGGACAATATTGTCTTTTGCCGGACTAGCACACACTGAAGTAAAGCTTCTCATTAAAAGGTTATCTCTGATCTGCTTCTGCCCGTTTTCTGTCACAGTTGCAGAGAGAGCTAAAATTCTGCATTTCAAAACAGACCTAATTTGCCCAAGGTTTTTGAATTCAGGTCTGAAGTCTTCACCCCATTCTAATATGCAGTGCGCCTCATCAATCACCAGGTACACGCTGATGTTTTTTGTCTGAAATTTTCTGATGTGAAGTAGTCATTGAAGACTTTGTTGTTAAGTACCTCCTCAGGATGACAAAATATATATTTAACCTGACCAGAGTTAAGTGGTGTTAGGTCCAACTTCAGCCGCATGGCCATATTGCAAAATTTTATCAACTGCTGTTCAATAATGGCATTGAGGGGAACAACCACAATTACCAAACATGCTGGTTCGATAAATGGCAAAAGTTATAGGCCAAGGATTTGCCATACCCAGTTGGGAGGGAACAGATGCAATCATTACCACTTAAAACTGCCAAAATGGCATCTGTCTGTTGCTTCTTTAATCTGTAGACCAAAAGTCTTATTATATGACACCAAGGCATCAGAAATCTTTGATTTATCCTGAAAG
Organism: Cyclina sinensis; assembly: GCA_012932295.1. Classification (NCBI taxonomy): domain Eukaryota; kingdom Metazoa; phylum Mollusca; class Bivalvia; order Venerida; family Veneridae; genus Cyclina; species Cyclina sinensis. The sequence continues at coordinate 28,332,402 of JAAONU010000007.1, read as the reverse complement.
AAGACATACAATTGATAACAGCTAGAAATTACTACTAAATAGAATTATAACCATACACTCCCTTGTGGATATTTTTTTTGTATTTAATAATGAATGTCTTTTTGGCAAGAAATTCAGTTAATGAAGTGCTTAATGAAAGAATTAAATTATGTAATTTATAGCACAAAAAATCTGAAGTAATGTATCCCTTATTTATCTGCAAGTAATAATGATATCAAAATATTCTTGCTATTAGCCAGGGTTGGGATTTGAACCCAAACCTCCATAGGAATTTCTCTCAAATGGTGTTCTAACATTAAACTACCCTGGCTGTATATAGCTGAACTATACGCCCCATTAAGTATAAAAATCAAGCATTTTTTCCATTCCCATCAGCTTTTATGCATTTATTGAATTGATCCAGAAAACACATTTTCTTTGATAAATCTTTGATTTATCCTGAAAGAAGACATACAGTTGATAACAGCTAGAAATTACTACTAAATAGAATTATAACCATACACTCCCTTGTGGATATTTTTTACTGTATTTAATAATGAATGTCTTTTTGGCCAGAAATTCAGTTAAATTCACCGTCAACAATGGCCGCGTTCAATGTTGTATGTATCTATTGCAAACGCGGCCATTGTTGACGGTTGCCTGACGTACTAAATTTTATAGTACGACGAGAACCAGACTATACATCAGGCAACCGTCAACAATGGCCGCGTTAATGTTGTATGTATCTATTGCAAACATAAAGTAGAAGTGGTGGCATGGCCGAGTGGTTAACGCTTCGGACAAGTAATCTACTGATCGCAAACCGCATAGGTTCAAACCCCGTCAGGGGCAAGTCGTTGTTTCCTTGAGCAAGAAACTTTACACTCATGGCTCAGTACTGGTTGGTTCCAGGAACGGATTCGAAAGTGTGTCTATAAACTTATAGCTTCCTACACAATCGAACTAAAATAAATTATGTATAAACAAAAGTAAAAAGTACTTTTATCAAAATTTCAGCTGAAGGAGGCCATTCTGTCTAATTTGCAGAATCCAGATGAAAAATGCCATATAAGACTTATCTTCTCAACTGTGGCACTAGGTATGGGAGCCGACCTAAAACATGTTCAGAGGGTTATCCATGCAGGTCCTCCAACTTCACTAGAAAGCATATTTGTTTCTACATTTAATATTACGTTGGAAAAAATTAACTATCTCACTAGATCTGTACTTATATAATTCAGGGGTACAACTTAAGTTTATTAGTAAGCTTAAACTTCTAAGTAAAACAATTTCCCGTATCATGCACTGTGTTCATACTCATACTTGGAGGAACATATTAACGTAATTTGATCAAATAAAACAATGGCATTATAATGCAGCACACCTAAGACTACAATTGTTTTATGGGACTTCACTTTGATTTAAGGAATAGCAACAGAAAACACTTCTGACTTATTTCATAATGTTATTTTTACTTTGACACAAAATACAAAAGAAATGCAAATAAATATGTTTATCTCAAGTATTTCTGTGAAATACTGAAAAATATCAGTGTAAAAGAATTCATATCACACTGCTTGTGACAGTGAGAAATATTGATGTTCTGTTCCCATTCTATATATCCAAAAACCGAGCAAAAATGCAACACACAATAGATAAATATTTCATGACATCATGAGTAACATCAAAAAAGTCAACATCATTTGGCACAGTCTTTCTATTTCAATGACCAATCTATCCAATGCGATGTAAGAAAGAAAATGGCATTGGTTTGTTTTTACCTCGCTCTATATTATATATCTCACAATGAAGTGAGATATTTATATATTCTCACTTGCGACTTAAAAAAACTCACTTGATAATGGTTGCGCCGATTAAACAAACTCTAAGCTTAAACAACCTTTAGCCTGGATATTACATAATAACAGGTTAGAGTAAGTACAAAAGAGGATCATGATTGTCCTATATCGCTCACTTTAGTATAATTGCAATTAAATACATATTCGTATACTTTTTTCAAGGCCAAATATATATTAGCCACATGATGAAAACACCAATGTTTTATCTTTGAAACTTTAAGGATCTAGATAAGCAGCATTTTATCAGCAGATGCACAGGCTGATCTTGATTGAACTTGTCACAAATTGTTGATCTGGATAAATACTGGTCGCATTGTTAGAATTTTTTAATGCTGTTTATACATCTATACATACATTGTATATAAATATATATATAATTATTTACAACTTGTCTTTTTAGCCTATGTTCAAGAAATTGGACGAGCTGGAAGGACCGGTAAAGATGCACAGGCCATTCTGTACTTCAACAGAGGGGATTTAGCTCCCAGATCAATGAAAAAAGACATGATAGAATACTGTACAAATACAACTATGTGCAAACGGGAAATGATCAATCATTTCTTTGACTTTAATACAAAAGTCAAACAACTTAAATGCTGCTGTGTATGCAATAACAATCTTGAACTTGAATGTCAGTTTGAGGAGCTAGGTGTTAATTAATGTACATCTGATGAATGTTTATTTGATGAAAAAAATCAAATTGGTATTTAAAAGAGTTGTGGAAATAAGTACATATGTAATTGTTTATTTCCATTTTAAACATTACTCATGTAGCTTCAATGACAATGAAATAGGTCATAGTCAGTCAAGATGAAAAACAGACAGCCAGTGATCACAATAGCTCACCCTTAAATGTTTGCTCAGGTGAGCTCGAAATTAAAAGACACAGAATACATTTGCTTAAATAATGCCAAAAGAACTTCTAAATAGTGACCATGTATAACAATTCTAACTATGGCTTGCATTTCCTAATATAGCACTGTCACCCTTTATAGCTGCACTCCTCCAGATTTACAATAAAATATATGAATATTTTGAAAATGCTCTAACAATCTTAAGCCACTTACACATAAAATTAGTCAGAATATGATAAAATATACCTAAAGGTATGATCACCCTAATGGGCACTATAACAAACTGATAAAATTAACTCCATAGTTGTGTTATATGCCATGAAAGACACTTGTATGCATAATTTTAACAACATTTACACTTACAGGCATTTTTCTGAAAGAAAGCTTAGACATCCAAAGTGCTCCTTTGCAAAAATAAGGAATCTCTAAATAACCTGTAATATCACCCTTATAAAAAGTGTTTTCCTACTGATTATTGCTGAGAAACATACAATAACAATTAACTAACAAATCATACATGCTAATGATTGCTTCAACTCAAAATGTTTAAAGTATGAGAAAATATGTTACTCTACCCCACTCATTTTGAACATTGGTTTGGCAAATTTCTTGCATAGTATGATTACATGTTTTTAAAAAAATCACTAAAATTTTACTTATAAAGAGACTTATTTCAAACATTGCCAAAATTTTTTATGAAGTATATTGGTTGATTTTCTCAAATATAAAAGACTTTTAACGATTTGGGCATATGTAGAAATATGATGATATATCTTTCATTATATTATTCTTTAAAATATTTCCTTACACATCTCGAAGCGTGCAGCTTTAAAGAGATACATAAAATCAGAATTCTTGTGTTTAGTTTGGCCTAAGATGATCTTTTCTCAAAAGCTACCAAAGTTATTGCCTAAACTTTATAGAACAAATTGATTTTGTGATACTCAATCCACTTTATGAATGCCTCTAAATCTAGTTTAGCAACAGGATTCTTGGGAACTTTTTTTATTGACTCTACTTGTCGGCCTGAAATTTCTAGAAATGGTCTAGTCACTCTAAGACAGCTTATTATTTTCTTTTCATCTTCAAAGGATGACAATCTCTTATGTTTCTGTGCACGTTTAATGGTATTAGTTTCATTGTCAAAATGTTCTGATATCTCATTCATACCAAAGAATTAGCTACTGCGCTTTACCAAGGATTTTTCGGTAACATTAGAACACATTGACCGTAAGTGTCCTTTAGTTAGCCTCACCAAATATTCCATCTGTAAATCTGCTGGTATTATTGTCCTACCAGTATTGACAAACAGACCATAAATTGTTTCATGTGCAGTTCTTTCACTTAAAAGTGCCTAGTGATGACAGAGCAATCTCAATATTTCAAGAGCATATTTTGACCTGTTATTGTGACCCTTCAAAATTATCATTAAGTATTTCAGAACAACAACCAAACGTTCTCTGTTTGGATTTTTCAAAATGTTACAAAGATCCATGTAAATCAAACCTAATTCAATATCAATGTTTCCATAATTAAATACTGGATCAGGATTTGTTTCCTGAATGTATGCGCCATTTAAGGAACTTTTGGTTGATTTGATAACATTTTGAATAATAGGAGAAACCTGATCAATTAACTAACTTCTTATCTCTTCATTTGACATTTCAGTAGTGTCTGGAATATTTTCAGGGACAATATCTGTATTTGGAAGTCCAATATGCTCACATGCTGCCTCAATTACATAGGCTTTTATCAAAGATTCTGCAAGATCTTTGCAACTATCGTAGTTATTTTTCACATCATTTCCATCTGCTTCTTTACGCAAAAGTCTGACCTTTTGGCTGTGTAATGTAAATGAATCTGTGTTTTCCGTACTATATAATATTTTGTAAAAACACTCAAAACTGTCATCTGTAAATGGAACAGTTCAAATGTTATAGGACTTAGTCCTTCTAACCGCTCAGTCTCAGTTAAAGCTGCTGCTCGAAGGCGTTTAGCACCAGAAAATCTTTCACGAGTGAGCTGATCACCACCTATTTGGGTTTTCTGTGTTGGTGTTTCAGCAGCTTGGAAAGTTGAGTCGCAAAGTTCCTGGTATGAATAAGAATGTCAATGACGTCTGTATATTTTTGTTCATTTTTGTGCAAAATGGGTAAAGGTATCACTGTATTTCGGACATGCATGCCAGGAATTTTGTCATCTACTGCATTCATTGCATCTATGGCAAATTGTAACCACGGGAAATGCTCCACCATAATCTTTGCGGCAAGATACGACATATGATACACCTCTTCTTTCAACTCATCTTCAGACAGAAGAAATTTTGTATTCGGGACTTGTCGCAAATCACACTGGGGAGTAATATCTGATAAATTATGAAATTCTACATTCTGGATTATAGCAGCTGAGCCAAACCAGTGTTCCGTATGTCCAGATTTCCCAACACTTTTTCTTGCCTGTGCAACACTGACATGGAAGTTGATATTATCCCAAACAAGTCGGAATCTTTTCCCTTCCTTGACACAGTTGATAAGCTCTGAGTTAAAGCTGTCAGATATACCTGACATAAATTGTAGCATTCCATTGTGGCTGAGACAAATGCCTACTTTCTGCAAACGATCGTACACCTGGAATTTATCACAATATCCATATATACATGTTGTGATATAACATTTAACACATTAATGATTACAAGAATATCAAAAGTAAACAATGAAGCAAGTTAAAAATTGCATTCTTTAAGGACAATCATTTTGTGTTTGCAACAGCCCAAGCATTTATAACTTTAAACATTTTACTACATTGTATATATAAAATTACACTGATAGCTTAACTTTTTAAAGGGTATTTATATGTATGGATTTACTTAGTGGTTAAATCAAAACAAACATTTGTTCATTTACATGTCTGTGTATGAAGTTGTGAACATTGTAATAATATTATGCTTACCATGCATAACCTTCAAGCTAAATGTACTATACATTTAAATCACCATCTGGACATTTATAACAAACTGCAACAACAGAACTGAAAACAAAAATGTAACTCATAACAAATAACTCATAACAAAACAGGAATATAACTTATAACAAAAACAGGGATACCATTTTAAACAAGAGAGCCATGATGGTACTATATCCGTATATCGCTCACCTGAATATCTTTGTACTTTGAGATTATTTTCTATGTAAAATCAAGTGACCCCTGAGACTGGGTCAATACTGACCGTATTTTGAACAACCTTGGTAGAGGTCTGCCAGGGGACGCTACACAAATACCTAAGCTCTAGATTTTGTGGTTATGATAAGTCGATTTTCAAAGTTTTGAGTCTACGTAAAATCTTGTGACCCCTGGAGGGGAGCAATATTGACCTAAGGGCCATAATTTGAACAATCTTGGTAGAGGTGTGCTAGAGGATACTACACACCAAATGTCTAAGCTCTAGACTTTGTGGTTTCTGACGGATCGAAAGTAATTCTAAAAGCTCATCCTGAGCATATGCTTAGATGAGACAAAACGCATTTTACAGATACCCTTTCCCTTTTTGTTTCTAAGAGTTTAGTTTCGAAATCAGTAAATTCTTTTACTTTTTCTTTCAATAAATTGATAAACTGTGTACAATCTTGAATCAAGTATTCACTGAAAAGTTTTCAGAATATGATAGAGTTTAAGCCAATGAAATATTGCTTAAATCTTGACTCACTCTTTAAAATGTCTGAGCAAGCAGTCAAGGTTAAGATAAGCAGCTTTTTAATATTTGAATGACCCTGTTAAGAAAGGCTAATTGATATTTTGATACGTTTTAATTATAACATCATATGGCAACATCTTAATCATTCTTGTAGAAGGCATTTGAAAGTGACCTTGATAACATATTAATTTGAATTAAATCACTTTTTATTTGTATATTTACAATGATTTTAACGAATAAGAGCATTTTCTTAATTTTCATAAATTCCATCTCGGAAGAGTGCAGTCCCAAAATATGTTATTTTTTAAATATCATGACATGAAGCATCTAGAAATTTTGCTTATTGAAAGGTTATAAAAAAAGAAAACTATAGGAAATTTTCCAATTATTTAAGACGTTTTCAATTCACTGCACTTAAAATATAGTGGTGTTCCTGGTTATAGAAATAAAACAATGACAAAACTAATTAACAAAAATGCAGTCTATTGTATACCTTTTGATGAGTCTGCTCATTAGCAAGGGTGGCCGTTATAAACCTTTGAACAGCACTCAATTGATGAAACCGCTGCATAATCAGCATTCCGTAGATTGTTGCTACCACTGGACATAGGGCTTCTATTGGTTTTGTATTCCCTATTTTGCTAGTAGGCAGAGCTACTGCCAGCAACACCTCAGCTAATGTACTCTGTCTTGACACAGGTTCCTTTAAAATGTCTGACCACTGAAACTCTTTCAAATCTTTGTACTTCTTATGACAAAGGATGCTACTTTTTGAGCTACATTCACGCGCATCCATTTCAATATTGTAAATGAAAGAGATTTTACTTCTTCTTTCAAGGATGATGAAATGAGAGCTCTTGCAAATTGGCGTGAAGAACCATAACCTGAATGTAGACATAAAAAGTCTGTAAGACAGCATACTCGACTGTTCAAACAGCTTAGGATGAAATTTAGGCAATTTTATAAAAAAAAGCTTATAGATGCAGTTGGCGATCTCACTCTCTTTTTGGCCTTAAATCAGAAATAAAATCCTGCATCAAGATGTAAAAAAAATGTTCCTGACTTAAACAGCAGAGATGTTCCTTTTTTTCAAATTTTAATGACAAAATGTGGTGTTTAACCAAATGTACAAGTGCTTAAAACCAATTGGTTTTCCAAGACTTGGTTAGCAAGGAATTTTTACTAGAATGCATTGTCTTTGTTAAACGATTCAAATACTCCCTTTTGACAGCATATACGCAGGTTAAAATTGATATTTTCTCTGACCCAGCATTGCAAATCAAGCTTTTTTTATTGTAAAGTACTAAAATTGTGCCACTCTACGAGATTATATTTAAAGCTTGTATTATCTAACCCCCCGCCCTCACTCCCCCCTAACTACTAACAACTAATAATGTAAAATATTGACTTACAGAGCACATCAATTAGACAGGCCTTTTTAGCATCTGATATAACATGATACAGCCTTAATCGCTTCAAGGCAATTCTATTTAGGTACTCTGCCCCAACACTGGCATCTGGCTGTAATATAAAAAAGATCAAATCAGCAAGAGCTGCCCAAAAAACAGGAATGCTAAACTATTTGTATGTTTATAGCAATGGAAACAGTCATGATAAATGAATAATTTGTATTAACATTTTGAATAAACCAAATAGCATAGCACTGTGAAACTAGATATTAAAAATGCTTATATTATAATTCACAGCCACAAATTTTCATCTTCGTATTCCAATGATCCGATTAGATACAACTACCATATCACCAACCATTAAGTATAATAGCTGAGTCACTAAAAAATGTAACTTCAGGATAATTGCTGCTTTTGTGACCAGCATGGTCTTTGATTAATCTGCAAAGGCTAATCCAGGAATGGCATGATAGATCAGTTATGTCTCAAAAAGTAATTTTCTGCTCTTAATTAAACCTGAAAGGTTAACTTAGAATTATTGGGTCACATTTGCTGCAAACTCACATAACTCGAATGTACATTTTCTTTTGACACAGCTGATATAAGAACTGCAATTGACAGACTATTATAACTAAAACTGTATACCTGAAGCTGTTTTTGGGCTCCATAAACAACCAACCAGGGTTGGGTCAATTCAATTATTAATGCTAATGCATTAATAATGCATTACTTTTTTCAAATAATGACAAGTAATGATTAATGCCAAGTTTTTTGCATTAAAAGTAATGGTAATTTAATGCAAATTTTGTTAATGCTAATGCTAATGCATGGCATTAATCTGAATTATTTTGTGGTTATTTACTTTCACCAGTTGATATTGATGGACACAAATCTTAATTTACTCCATAAAGCAGGTACTTAATAAATACTGAAAATAATATAACACTTCTTTTACATAATAGTATATGCATTGATCATACCTTACCTTTTCAATCAGAACACAAAGGGAAAAAATCTCAATGTATTTATAATCTATAATCATGATAATTGCAGGCTTATAAAATGATTGTAAAATCTGATGATTACAATACAATTTCGTTGAGTGAATTTGATTTCTTGTTTGCTCAGTCATACTTAGAAAGTCTGTGGAAATAGCAACATTTAGGTTGACAATAAAAAATGAATGTTTTAAAGCATTTTGATGTGCCAAAAAGTGCATTTGAAGAAGATAAATCAAAAAAAATTCATGTCAAATGTATGCACTGTGCAAAATTCATATCTGGGAGTTTGAGGGTCACATCTAACTTTATCACACATATGAAGGTAAGACGTTACATTACTTTCAACATTTTCTTCAGTTTTAAAACAGACTGTATTTTTGTTTTTTAAAAATTCGCATCAATTGAAAATTCATCAATAATAAAACATGTATACATAATTATGTCACAGAAATATATGTATGTTATATTTCAGAAGAAACATCCTGAAGTTTCTATAGAGAAGATAGCTCCATCAACAAAAGATCAACTGCAGCCAACACTTTTTAAGTTTGGAGAATCTTCAGGGAAATTGCACAAATATGGTGCCAATGATTTCACCCAAAAGAAAGCAACTGATGCTCTTGTACTATATATAGCTGAAGACCTCCTACCATTATCTACTGTGGAATCATCTTTATAAGAACCCCTTGAAAATAAAAGAATGCAAAAACACTGCAAAATTAATAAATTCACAATTGCAAAGAATTAAGGAAACAAGAGAAAAAATTAAAATAGCATCAAGCAGAAAAGATCTAGATAACATCGTAATGTGATTACTGTTTACTTACATGCCAACAGCCTTAACTTGTTTGGAAAATTCTTTAAAAAAATGAAAACAGGTACATAATTATACAAGGATAAACATGTACACTCATTTTTGTAAATTCTGTTTACCTGAATTATACATTTTTCCTAATACCTAAAAGTATTTTCTGGTTGTTGGGTTCTGCTTGAAAAATTGGTTCCTGTGAATAATCATATAGAAGAAGATCATCCTTATACCTGTCAGTATTAACTGGAAATGACAAGGTAGTCTGTGTCTCAACATCTCGAGTGACTGGTGTCCCTAAATCTGTTGAGAGCATGTGAAATCCAGCTGCAATATCAGTGTCGTCAAGACTGGCCACTGATGAAATCTGATTACTTGTTGACGGGGTTACAAACAACCTCTGCGATAAGGCTTTGCATGACAGTCCTGCATGAATAGAAGTCGGTTAAAGCAACTTCTTAAACCCAGTTTTCATTTGTATTTGAAACAACATATCATCAAATCTGAATAGTGAAAGTCAAGACTGAATTTCCGTGTATATAATTTCTGAATTATCTTATAATTATGTTAACATTGTACACAAAGATAACACAAATTGAGAATGCTGAATCTTGCTAGTAAACTGTAAGTAAATTGTAGATTGTTGCCAGTTGCTATTAAAAAAAAATTCACCAAGTAAAAACCGGATGAACTTTTAACAGCTTTTGTTCACAAGTGCAATATAGTTCTATAAACTATAAAACTAAGTTTCTGTTAATTTTTTTTGTAATGACTTTTACACGTTTATACTGTGAAACTTTATTTGATAATTACATTTGATATTGTTGCAAGTATGTTAAAACACCAATTCCTGTCACTTTTCTTACTTTTGGGGGGCATTATTTAGTCTGTAACTTGCAGTAAGGCTGGGAAATGTAATCGAAACCTCAATTCTCAGTGTGAAATGTGCTGTGGACAACTGCTTCAGTTCTTAACAGGTTTTCGGTATATAGCAGTGCATTTCTTAAACTAAGTTAGCGTCTCATCATTCGGTTGTTCTTCTTTTAGTTTTGAAGACTTTCTTTAAAGATTTCTCAATTTTCTGATGTTTTTCACAGGACAAGTAGAGTTGTAAAACCAGTATATCTTATCTAAGTGTCTAGATTATGGGAGCAGAAGCATATTTGTAACGCATATTGAAATGAATGAGGATAGAGTTTTCAGCAAAAATGTACCTTTTGAATGCAGTTTTAGAACTGACTTCAGTGATTAACAGGCAATTCAAGAAGTCACATTGAAGCTGATTTTTTCTCAGAACACTGTGTTCTTGTGCAAGAGACAAGATTTTTCTTTTAAAATGAAATTGCCTTTGTTATTAAGGTAAAACTGAAATTTTTCAGATGTGCTTTAAATTCGCATTTTATGTGATTTTCAGAAAAGACTTGTTTATGTGATGGCAAAAAGCTGCAGAAACTTGTTTTTAAGGTCATATTATTGTCAGAATATACTAAAAAGTATAGGGGAGGTAATCTGAATTGTGAAAGGGAACAAAATTTAGTTCTTTATAGTCTCTGTAATTTTATTGTTATAGTTGTTTACTGTATAGTTAAACTTGAACAGAATAATGCTGCTTGTAATGTTTTTGATACAGAATGATACTTCTAGATCCATTTAAAGCCTTGATTTTCATGAAAACTTGAAATTTTACAAGTTCCGTGCAAGATATGTCAGATTAAATAGTCTTGGACATGCCGGTAAGTTCTGATGGTGGAAAAAAGTATTAGACAGTTTGTATCTGCATTTTTTTCAGGTTTTGAGATTATTTTGTGTGAAAGTGTGCTTAGTGTGGTGTCAAGACCAAGTCATTGCTAGAATTCTTCAGCCAGGGAGTGTATGAGACAGTAGAACTCAGCAGTATATTGGTTCTGTAGCCTGAAATTCAGTTTTATCATAGGTAAGTTGAAGTTTCCTTTTTCATAGCTGTCTGTATCATGAATCAGCTGAAATGTTAAATCTGAGAATTCTTCTAATCTGTCTTGTTTTCCATCAGTTTTAATCACTTTATGAAGATAGATTAGTGATAGATATGTTCTGAAGAAGAAAGAGATGTAACAGGCCTGTCAGAGAAACATTTCTGTTTACAACAATAGCAAGGAAACAACAAAACGAAATTTTGGTCTTCCGAGGCACTGCGCTTTTAATTAGAGAAGATTTCGCCTTTCATTTACAATCGTAAGGACTATTTTTTTATCATTTCCCCCAGTGTTTGTTTAGTGTTCTTGCAAGAGTTACCTCCCTTTGATATTGTTGCAAGTATGTTAAAACATCAATTCATGTCACTTTTCTTACTTTTGGGGGGCATTATTTAGTCTGTCACTTGCAGTAAGGCTGGGAAACGTAATCGAAACCTCAATTCTCAGTGTGAATTGTGCTGTGGACAACTGTTTCAGTTCTTAACATAGGTTTTCGGTATATAGCAGTGCATTTCTTAAACTAAGTTAGCGTCTCATCATTCGGTTGTTCTTCTTTTAGTTTTGAAGACTTCCTTTAAAGATTTCTCAATTTTCTGATGTTTTTCACAGGACAAATAGAGTTGTAAAACCAGTATATCTTATCTAAGTGTCTAGATTATGGGAGCAGAAGCATATTTGTAAGGCATATTGAAATGAATGAGGATAGAGTTTTCAGCAAAAATGTTCCTATTGAATGCAGTTTTAGAACTGACTTCAGTGATTAACAGGCATTGCAAGAAGACACATTGAAGCTGATTTTTTCTCAGAACACTGTGTTCTTGTGCAAGAGACAAGATTTTTCTTTTAAAATGAAATTGCCTTTGTAATTAAGTTAGCACATACCAGTTTTTCAGCCACACATTCGAACTGGCCATGTAGAAATTATTAATGAGAGGGTATGATGCATTAACATGTGTATTGCTGAAGTCTAAATTAATAAATACATGAAGGTATGGGTATTCAGAGTGGTCAGGATGAGGTTCTCTTAGTTTTTTCCCTATTGAACAGTATTGAAATGCACTCAGTGTGCAGTAGGAGCTTGAAATTCGAAACTGATGAAAGCAGGTAATGTCAGTGGTTTCGGCTGCACAAGTTCAATAGGATGCCGTCTGAGCTGGATACCGAAAAAAGTGTAGGGTTGACAGGTATCTAGCACTAGCTGATTTAGGTGTGCCATAACAGACGAACAATTAGCATGTAGTGTTATGACTGTACCGTGTGCCTTTGAATATCAGGCGACTTGTCTGTTTCATAGAATTTGCCTCGGCCAGGGGTCGAAAAGTGGAGCTTGGGAGTAGTTTCTTTCTTGCAGCTGATTTTTTTAGAGAAGTGTTTCATCTGAAATTTAAGATTTTGTTGTAGATTGTCTTCAGTCCTATAAGAATAGCTGTACTTTTCTTTTCAGGTTGTTGTATTGGGATTGTCAGTGAGGCGCAAACAGTTTGAATGGTCATCAGACACTAAATTTTATTGTGAAACTGGTATCTGCCACCTTTAGGTAAAACTGAAATTTTTCAGATGTGCTTTAAATTCGCATTTTATGTGATTTTCAGAAAAGACTTGTTTATGTGATGGCAAAAAGCTGCAGAAACTTGTTTTTAAGGTCATATTATTGTCAGAATGAACTAAAAGGTATAGAGGAGGTAATCTGAATTGTGAAAAGTAACAAAATTTAGTTCTTTATAGTCTCTGTAATTTTATTGTTATAGTTGTTTACTGTATAGTTAAACTTGAACAGAATAATGCTGCTTGTAATGTTTTTGATACAGAATGATACTTCTAGATCCATTTAAAGCCTTGATTTTCATGAAAACTTGAAATTTTACAAGTTCCGTGCAAGATATGTCAGATTAAATAGTCTTGGACATGCCGGTAAGTTCTGATGGTGGAAAAAAGTATTAGACAGTTTGTATCTGCATTTTTTTTCAGGTTTTGAGATTATTTTGTGTGAAAGTGTGCTTAGTGTGGTGTCAAGACCAAGTCATTGCTAGAATTCTTCAGCAAGGGAGTGTGTGAGACAGTAGGACTCAGCAGTATATTGGTTCTGTAGCCTGAAATTCAGTTTCTTCATAGGTAAGTTGAAGTTTCCTTTCATAGCTATCTGTATCATGAATCAGCTGAAATGTTAAATCTGAGAATTCTTCTAATTTGTCTTGTTTTCCATCAGTTTTAATCACTTTGTGAAGATATATTAGTGATAATTATGTTCTGAAGAAGAAAGAGATGTAACAGGCCTGTCAGAGAAACTTTTCTGTTTACAACAATAGCAAGGAAACAACAAAACGAAATTTTGGTCTTCCGAGGCACTGCGCTTTTAATTAGAGAAGATTTCGCCTTTCATTTACAATCGTAAGGACTATTTTTTTATCATTTCCCCCAGTGTTTGTTTAGTGTTCTTGCAAGAGTTACCTCCCTTTGATATTGTTGCAAGTATGTTAAAACATCAATTCTTGTCACTTTTCTTACTTTTGGGGGGGCATTATTTAGTCTGTAACTTGCAGTAAGGCTGGGAAATGTAATCGAAACCTCAATTCTCAGTGTGAAATGTGTTGTGGACAACTGTTTCAGTTCTTAACATAGGTTTTCGGTATATAGCAGTGCATTTCTGAAACTAAGTTAGCGTCTCATCATTCGGTTGTTCTTCTTTTAGTTTTGAAGACTTCCTTTAAAGATTTCTCAATTTTCTGATGTTTTTCACAGGACAAATAGAGTTGTAAAACCAGTATATCTTATCTAAGTGTCTAGATTATGGGAGCAGAAGCATATTTGTAAGGCATATTGAAATGAATGAGGATAGAGTTTTCAGCAAAAATGTTCCTATTGAATGCAGTTTTAGAACTGGCTTCAGTGATTAACAGGCATTGCAAGAAGACACATTGAAGCTGATTTTTTTTTCTCAGAACACTGTGTTCTTGTGCAAGAGACAAGATTTTTCTTTTAAAATGAAATTGCTTTTGTAATTAAGTTAGCACATACCAGTTTTTCAGCCACACATTCGAACTGGCCATGTAGAAATTATTAATGAGAGGGTATGATGCATTAACATGTGTATTGCTGAAGTCTAAATTAATAAATACATGAAGGTATGGGTATTCAGAGTGGTCAGGATGAGGTTCTCTTAGTTTTTTCCCTATTGAACAGTATTGAAATGCACTCAGTGTGCATTAGGAGCTTGAAATTCGAAACTGATGAAGGCAGGTAATGTCAGTGGTTTCGGCTGCAGAAGTTCAATAGGATGCCGTCTGAGCTGGATACCGAAAAAAGTGTAGGGTTGACAGGTATCTAGCACTAGCTGATTTAGGTGTGCCATAACAGACGAACAATTAGCATGTAGTGTTATGACTGTACCGTGTGCCTTTGAATATCAGGCGACTTGTCTGTTTCATAGAATTTGCCTCGGCCAGGGGTCGAAAAGTGGAGCTTGGGAGTAGTTTCTTTCTTGCAGCTGATTTTTTAGAGAAGTGTTTCATCTGAAATTTAAGTTTTTGTTGTAGATTGTCTTCAGTCCTATAAGAATAGCTGTACTTTTCTTTTCAGGTTGTTGTATTGGGATTGTCAGTGAGGCGCAAACAGTTTGAATGGTCATCAGACACTAAATTTCAGTGTGAAACTGGTATCTGCCACCTTTAGGTAAAACTGAAATTTTTCAGATGTGCTTTAAATTCGCATTTTATGTGATTTTCAGAAAAGACTTGTTTATGTGATGGCAAAAAGCTGCAGAAACTTGTTTTTAAGGTCATATTATTGTCAGAATGAACTAAAAGGTATAGAGGAGGTAATCTGAATTGTGAAAAGTAACAAAATTTAGTTCTTTATAGTCTCTGTAATTTTATTGTTATAGTTGTTTACTGTATAGTTAAACTTGAACAGAATAATGCTGCTTGTAATGTTTTTGATACAGAATGATACTTCTAGATCCATTTAAAGCCTTGATTTTCATGAAAACTTGAAATTTTACAAGTTCCGTGCAAGATATGTCAGATTAAATAGTCTTGGACATGCCGGTAAGTTCTGATGGTGGAAAAAAAATATTAGACAGTTTGTATCTGCATTTTTTTTCAGGTTTTGAGATTATTTTGTGTGAAAGTGTGCTTAGTGTGGTGTCAAGACCAAGTCATTGCTAGAATTCTTCAGCAAGGGAGTGTGTGAGACAGTAGGACTCAGCAGTATATTGGTTCTGTAGCCTGAAATTCAGTTTCTTCATAGGTAAGTTGAAGTTTCCTTTCATAGCTATCTGTATTATGAATCAGCTGAAATGTTAAATCTGAGAATTCTTCTAATTTGTCTTGTTTTCCATCAGTTTTAATCACTTTGTGAAGATAGATTAGTGATAGATATGTTCTGAAGAAGAAAGAGATGTAACAGGCCTGTCAGAGAAACTTTTCTGTTTACAACAATAGCAAGGAAACAACAAAACGAAATTTTGGTCTTCCGAGGCACTGCGCTTTTAATTAGAGAAGATTTCGCCTTTCATTTACAATCGTAAGGACTATTTTTTTATCATTTCCCCCAGTGTTTAATTAGTGTTCTTGCAAGAGTTACCTCCCTTTGATATTGTTGCAAGTATGTTAAAACATCAATTCTTGTCACTTTTCTTACTTTTGGGGGGGGGCATTATTTAGTCTGTAACTTGCAGTAAGGCTGGGAAATGTAATCGAAACCTCAATTCTCAGTGTGAAATGTGTTGTGGACAACTGTTTCAGTTCTTAACATAGGTTTTCGGTATATAGCAGTGCATTTCTGAAACTAAGTTAGCGTCTCATCATTCGGTTGTTCTTCTTTTAGTTTTGAAGACTTCCTTTAAAGATTTCTCAATTTTCTGATGTTTTTCACAGGACAAGTAGAGTTGTAAAACCAGTATATCTTATCTAAGTGTCTAGATTATGGGAGCAGAAGCATATTTGTAAGGCATATTGAAATGAATGAGGATAGAGTTTTCAGCAAAAATGTTCCTATTGAATGCAGTTTTAGAACTGGCTTCAGTGATTAACAGGCATTGCAAGAAGACACATTGAAGCTGATTTTTTCTCAGAACACTGTGTTCTTGTGCAAGAGACAAGATTTTTCTTTTAAAATGAAATTGCTTTTGTTATTAAGGTAGCACATACCAGTTTTTCAGCCACACATTCGAACTGGCCATGTAGAAATTATTAATGAGAGGGTATGATGCATTAACATGTGTATTGCTGAAGTCTAAATTAATAAATACATGAAGGTATGGGTATTCAGAGTGGTCAGGATGAGGTTTTCTTAGTTTTTTCCCTATTGAACAGTATTGAAATGCACTCAGTGTGCATTAGGAGCTTGAAATTCGAAACCGATGAAGGCAGGTAATGTCAGTGGTTTCGGCTGCAGAAGTTCAACAGGATGCCGTCTGAGCTGGATACCGAAAAAAGTGTAGGGTTGACAGGTATCTAGCACTAGCTGATTTAGGTGTGCCATAACAGACGAACAATTAGCATGTAGTGTTATGACTGTACCGTGTGCCTTTGAATATCAGGCGACTTGTCTGTTTCATAGAATTTGCCTCTGCCAGGGGTCGAAAAGTGGAGCTTGGGAGTAGTTTCTTTCTTGCAGCTGATTTTTTTAGAGAAGTGTTTCATCTGAAATTTAAGTTTTTGTTGTAGATTGTCTTCAGTCCTATAAGAATAGCTGTACTTTTCTTTTCAGGTTGTTGTATTGGGATTGTCAGTGAGGCGCAAACAGTTTGAATGGTCATCAGACACTAAATTTCAGTGTGAAACTGGTATCTGCCACCTTAAGGTGCAAAATCAGCTGGAAGAAAGAAACTACTCCCAAGCTCCACTTTTCGACCCCTGGCCGAGGCAAATTATATGAAACAGACAAGTCGCCTGATATTCAAAGGCACACGGTACAGTCTTAACACTATATGCTAATTGTTCGTCTGTTATGGCACACCTAAATCAGCTAGTGCTAGATACCTGTCAACCCTACACTTTTTTCGGTATCCAGCTCAGACGGCATCCTATTGAACTTCTGCAGCCGAAACCACTGACATTACCTGCTTTCATCAGTTTCGAATTTCAAGCTCCTACTGCACACTGAGTGCATTTCAATACTGTTCAATAGGGAAAAAAACTAAGAGAACCTCATCCTGACCACTCTGAATACCCATACCTTCATGTATTCATTAATTTAGACTTCAGCAATACACATGTTAATGCATCATACCCTCTCATTAATAATTTCTACATGGCCAGTTCGAATGTGTGGCTGAAAAACTGGTATGTGCTACCACAGCGTGTGCCTGACCTATTGAACGGAGAGAAAAGGGCAGGTTATCCCGACTAACTATAGAGATCTATTTGTACTCATCCAGTTGTCTTAAGTCGCGGATTAACAGGGCCCGTGTAACCTTGCACGTTTACTGACAGACTGTATTTTAAAGCAGCTCGTTCACAGTTGGTCATAGACTAAAATTTGATTTTAACTATCTGTGTGTATTAAGTATATCAATACCCATCTACAGACGCAATGTCAACCAATACAACTTTACGTGATTGTAAAAAAATTGGTACTTTTCTCCATCATAGGCCATAGCGTTACGAACGGTATAAATTTCTATTTTCGTTTGCCGTCACATGACTGATCACATTCATTCTTCGTGTATGCACTCACATTATATCCGTATCTGAATATTGGACCAAAAATCACAGGCATTCGTTTCATGGATAAATGCCCCAAACTACTATATAACCAAAAGAAGGTACGAAAGCTTTTAAGAATGTATCGTAGGGTCACTTTACTTTACTAGGTAATGACATTCTTACATGGTTCAGGTCTTATCTCTCTGATAGACAGCAGCTGGTGGATGTGGCTGGTACCCATTCTACTTCTGCTCCTATTTCCTGTGGTGTACCCCATGGATCCATTCTAGGTCCTCTTTTATTTTTAATATATGTCAATGACATGTCTGCAGTCATAAGAAATAAGCTTTTGTTATATGCTGATGGCTCAGGCATTCTTGTATCTGGTAAAAATAAATCTGAAGTTGAAGTAATTCTATCTTATGACATGAGTCTTATTAGTGATTGGTTAATTGATAATAAACTGTCTTTGCATTTTGGCAAGACAGAGTCTATTCTTTTTGGGTCCAAGTTTAAACTTAAACATGATTCTAACCTCCAGGTTACATGTAACGGTACTGATATAAAGCCCACATCTTCTGTTAAGTATTTAGGTTCAACTCTTGACCAACACCTATCATTTGAGGTCATGGCACAAAGCATTCTTCAAACGACAATTGCCAGGTTAAAGTTTCTTTACAGAAAAATGGATTTCCTTACCCAACATACTAAAAGATTATTGGTTATGTCTTTAATACAGTGTCATTTTGACTATTCGTGTTCAATATGGTATCATGGGTTAACACAGACTTTAAAAATAAGCTCCAAATAACACAGAATAAGTTAATGAGATTTGTAATCAATATAAACAATAGATCCCATATTGGTACAGAACATTTCAAGTTGTTAAATTGGTTACCAGTAAAACATGTGTGGAACACATTATTTTATGTCATGTTTTTAAAATCAAACTTGGCTTAGCCCCAGCCTACTTGAGTGATAACTTCATTCCTCAAGATACTGTCCATGGTTATAATACACGGTTTTGTAAAAAGGGGGCTTATTCAGTTCCTAAGGTTAACGGGTTTGGATCATTTTCATTTTCAAAGTCATTTTCTTACATAGGCTGTTCACTGTGGAACAATTTACCAGCAAGTATTACTCACTCAAAATCTCTGCCTGCTTTTAAGCTTGCTGTGAAACAGTACTTTTTAAATAAATTGAATTAAACTGTATTTTATGACTGTATATTTTTTAAGGATAAATTTTGGCATGAGACATGCATGAATGATTTTCTTTTATAATATAATGCTTATATATCTTTTTAGATAAATGTGTCTTAACTGTTAGGCAGATCCTGAGTTTAAATTATATATTTATATATTTATTAAAAATAAAATACTTAACTATCTGTGATATAAATGTTTTCTTTTGTTTGTTATTAGAATAGGATTGAATCTAGTCTTATGGATTGTATATTTTAGTATCAACATAATTCTTAGTATTAGTGAAAAATTGTATGTGATAGTATTTTTTTGTGATATTTTCTGTGATACTTTCCATCAAATATTAACATTGCCTCTCTATGCCATGCCATCAACGCTTAGGGACCACAATGGAAATAAGAGTTTACCCTTTTTTGTGTTATCCTTGGTGTTGGTGTACATGTCATGGTTTTTGTGCTCATGTATGTGTTGTACTATTTTTCACTTCATGTGTTTAAATACCATGTATGTACATTATGCCAAAATAAATCGTATCTTATCTTATCTTATCTTACTTCCACTGGTGGTCCATCCGTTAGTTGTTACGTACGTCACTCGATCCGTAAGACCTTATATCACTCTGTTAAAAGATTTTATTGTACGCATGGTGATTATGCGTGTAGTTCAGAAAGCAGTTTTTGGTTAATCAAGATAGTGGATGTTCCTTCGAGTGAAACCTAATTGCGTTATGTATTTCTTAAGAAACTTCCTTTTCCACCTTTTCCATTTAGCATATTTCTAAGGAAGTTTCGCCCTTCTAACCTTTACTATTGTGCGTATTTCTAAGAAAATGTCACCCCTCTAACCTTTCACATTGGGCGTCTTTCTAAGGAAATTTCGCCCCTCTAACCTTTCCCATTGGGCATTTTTCTAAGGAAATTTTGCCCTCTTACCTTTCCCATTGGGCGTCTTTCTTACGAAATTTCGACCCACTAATCTTTCCCATTGGGCGTATTTCTAAGGCAATTTCGCCCTCTAACAGGGGAAACTATGAGCTCATTGCTTTCCTAGTATTGTCTGTTTACAAGATTTTAATTTCCAATGTTCATTATATTCACTTACCGATGCTATACACTGAGCATGGAAAAGAACCAGAGGTGTCATTTGAATGGGAAGCATTCTGTATCGTGCACTATCCCCCAAAAACCTCTTCATAGGGCGTCGGTTATTGGCAACCGGTACAGATGATAAAGAAAGCTCAGACGGATAGAACTATACAAAGTTACTTTTGCAACGCTTGCATCGTCTGCTGGCATTAAAGCATTTTCAGATTTCTAGGAGATTGTAAGTCTGTTGTTTTACGTGCAGTAAATAATTTTCATTTTAACTGCTGTCGTTATATTATTCAAAATTATATATCAATTACATTCCATCTCTTTGTTAAATCTAAACCAATAATTTACCTAAACACACAAACAAATATTTGGCACTCTCACTCGTAAACATTAAGAGAAATCTAATGATTGTAGGGCCGCAAATTGGGTTGTAGATAGGATCGGAGGGCAGCAGAATAAGGATGTCCGAAAATGTCCGGCTCCAGACGCTCTGCTGCATATTCTTTGTCATTAGACGCTCTTTTGCAGTTAGAAAACTCGCTACTATACTCGCCACCCATAAAAGGGCATCACCCAATAACCAAAACAGCGCATGCCTAGAGATACAGACATTACAGTTTTACCAAACGAAGTATCATATATTATCTAGGACTTGCAGAATTTCCATAATTTACAATAAAGCATGACACTGCATAATTAACCATTCAGCCTGTTCAAATCTTGCACATAGTCCAATCGTTTTGTGGGTATACCAATTTTTAAGGAGCAAAACAGGTACTGTGGTAAGAAAATCGCCTCGCATTTCTTTGATAATGCATACAATTATCAGAGAAAGATATTGCCCATTCTGATCTCCTATGATTGATTTATCCGATGGTCATCTCACATTTGCCAGTGTTTCGTTAACTTCTTAGAATATTCTCCACAACTGCAGTAGAAAATCCCAAAAATTGGTGAGATCGCTCTTTAAGTGTCAATATTTTGACAAGTAAGCAAAGTTCTGAGAATTTGTTTCGTCCTAAAGGTTCGTTTAAAACATGTTCTCGTATGCCAAAAGCTTCCATCATTTCTGGAACGTATTTTGGGGAGATAAATGCCATTTTAGTAAATTTTCAATATGACCGCATGGGTTGTACTTTTCATGAGTTTTCATCTGTTTGCAAACTGAACGCATGGGCAGGATGCTTTTTTGACATACCCGTTTTTTGCATGGATATCTCATATAAAATCGATCATTTGACAGTCAAATTTCCGAATATTTGTTCCGAATGTCTTAACAGTACAATTAGCGTAATTATTCCCAACTGTACTATTGTTGATATCCATGATAATAGATTATATGCTTTATTTATCGACTACGAAAAATGCTTCGACAAAATTGATGGAACGTTACTTTGGCAAAAACTTTTAGCAGAAAATTTAAGTAGTAAAATGGTAAAAGCCATTAAATCAATGTACTTTACAGTTAGGTCTTGTGTACGGTATCAGACATCATTCTCAGACTTTTTCGACTCCGAAATGGGCTTAAAACAAGGCTGCTCGAGTTCACCTTTACTTTTCCTGTTCTTCGTGAATGACATGTTCCAAAGTATCAATTCCGATCTAGAGGACATATTTACCGAAAACGAGCTGAAGTTATTCATTCTATTATACGCATATGTTCAGGTTATCTTTGCAAAAACTCCAGAAACATTACAGGTTATTCTAGGGGGCTAACAATAAACGCATGAATTTTGAAAAGGGTAGACACTCAACACATGCAAGCTTTTTGGTACCTTGGTTTCGTCCGTTTTAAATTTTGGATCAGAAATTTGGGGAGCCCACAAAGCCCCGGATGTAGAGCTTATTCACACAAAATTTGTAAGACATATCATAGGAACATTAAAGACAACAAACCTTGAGGTATTGTATAGGGAACTTGGCAGATTACCAATCTATATTTAAAGAAAAATTATTATGACAAAGTTTTTGATGTAAATAATAGCTTACAATGAATCATCATTGGTGAAGACAGTTTATTTAATGTACAGTCAGATATAGAACATGGTAACTTATACAATGGTCATAATTGGGCATTTCAAATCAAAAACATTTTACAAGAACATGGTTATAACTATGTATGGAATCAGCAGCATGAGCTTAGGTCTATGACAGGCAAACTAGGTCAATCCTGAAACCTGCCAAGTATAACAGGTTTTCGAAGATCAAACGACAATTAACAGTGGCTAATCCAAACACGGATATGTCACGGGCTATTTTGCCATCACATTACGATAATTGCGTAGTTATAATTGCCGTCCTGTTAGCATTTGTTCTTCAGATGCAGTACTGTAACACTTGGCAGTTTTATTAGGAATTATAATGAGAGATTCGGAACTGCATTTTTAATTTTATTTGAAATATATATATGTGTTAACGTCAAACTGAAAGGGCTTACAGACACTTCACCCCCAGGCACTTCACCCCTAGCCATTTTTTCAGACACTTTACCCCCTCCCCCACCCGACACTTCACCCCTCATTTTATGAAAATTGACTGAGACACTTCAGCCCCCGTTTTTTGGTAGCATTTTAATGGTTTTGTCGTCTGAATTTGGTGTTTGGCTTGGAATAGTCATTGCATCGATGTCTCTGTTGATATTAACACATAATTTCAATATTGTTGATTAACTACTGCAATGGTTGCAAAGAAAGTAACCGTTTGTCGATATATATGATTACCTGTAACCCTAACAATTCCTCTGAAATGTTTAATTTCAGTTTTATAGGTAAATATTATTTATTACATCAGAAGAATTAACTGAAGTTTTATTCAATACTTTCACACCTCCTTTCATCTCTAACTGATGACACAACTGTACAGGATGAAAGACTAATACAATTCTATATGCCTTAAATGGCCAGAAATTAAAAATGTTAATTTGATCTGAAATATTTGCAGTTTGAATTCAGAGGTACCTATGTTACAGCTGTTCTACTATGATATTTTGTGTTCTGTTTAATGTGTCAGTTGTTTTATTTGTGATGCATATTATTTATACTGTTTAAATGTTGACATGAATAAATTGCCCATCATGTGTGTTTGTTTTTTGAATTACTTAA
Source organism: Cyclina sinensis (assembly GCA_012932295.1). NCBI lineage: Eukaryota > Metazoa > Mollusca > Bivalvia > Venerida > Veneridae > Cyclina > Cyclina sinensis. The sequence goes on along the minus strand of JAAONU010000007.1, from coordinate 28,308,802 downwards.
TGTTTTAAAACAAAAATATAACAAGAATAAATTGTCTGTCATGTTTTTTTGTTTGTTTGATTTACAAAAAATAATACAAAATACAACAACAAAAAATACCAATACATAAAAGTTTTAGATAACACATATTTCTAAAAAAAGTTTTGTTTTTTTTTCTTGGAGGAGGGGGCAGGGTGGGGGAGAGAGGTTGAAGTCTGACCGATTTTGGGGCTGAAGTGTCTTGGGGCATGAAGTGTCTGCATTTTCTTTTCGTGGGAGGGAGGGGGGGGCGGGTGACGTCTTTCTTCCTCTGAAAGAAGTATAAGGTTTTTTCCTTGTGTGCAAAAAATGTTTAACCATGGATTAATAGTAAAGAATGCAGTAAATGTAATAAAAGTCACTTGCACTGATTTTTATTCGCCGGAACACTAGATAAGTTTATCACGACTTTGATGTTTTTCATTTTAACGTTTTAAAATCAACTTTTAACCTAAAAGAATTAATCAGATAAAAATACGATACTGAAAAAAAGTTTTATGATTTAATTATATCTAGACTTTTAAGTGTAAGTGTATAACAAAACCGTTGACAATCAGCGTTAATCTGGTTCATAATTGAGATTAAGGCCCTGTCTGGATGAAGCCAGAACTTCGTACGAAAAATAAATGATAAACCAAAGTAAATTTGGTATTAAAATTAAGAAATAATAAGTATCCAGGCGTGGTTTATCGTAGAATAACCCACGTTTAGAGTTCTTATGCGTAGGAATATATCACGAAGGCCGTAGGCCTTAGTGATATATTGTTTCGCATAAGAACGAAAAACGTGGGTTATTCCACGATAAACCACAACTGGATACATATTATTTCGATTCTAACACGAACAAACAATAAACCACATTGCGAAATAAGTGTTAACTACTTCTTACGATCGTAAAAACACTTGCGCGGTACGCCCCTGGGTTTGGCCGTTAAAATTTCCTCCCTCGATATATGTAATAGTTGGCTTCCACATAATAAGTTGATCAATTCAATAAATGAACACATAAACAACACACTTTTCATCAGTTGATAATTTCTTTTTTTATTTCGAACTAAAATTGCAGTTTACAAATAAATTAAATGTTTAAACTAATAAAAGATGTTCATGTTCTCAGATGTTAAAAATAGCATATGTAAAACGTCACAAGGTCGCTTACACGAAAGTCGGCATGTGTGTGAATTTTAATGTAGACACAAGTAACATTTACAAGGATTATTGGCAAAAACATTGCTCGGCTATATTAATTCACAAATTGTGCCCATTCTAAGTAAATTGGCTTTTTGTGCCATTCTGCAGCCGAACTTTGTTGTTATTGTACGCCATTCCTACGGTAGTATTTACAAACATCACGTGACTTTCATTCATAAAAATTTTATACGTGGGGTGACGGCGATGCACGGAACAGCCAAAACAACAAGCGCACGCGAGTGGTATACTGCAGGATAACACGTGTTTATTTTCTTCTTTGTATATATAGGCTAGGATGAAAGACTAATATATTACAGGTGCGCGCAACCAAGTGCGTAAAATATGGATTTTAATTTGCTATAAAAACATCTTTAAGATTAAAATTACCTGCGGAAATTTGTAAAACAGTCATAGTTAGATATATAGTCACGTGATATGTTTGATATGGTGAACGATTTTTTTAGCTCTGGATAAATTGTGGAATATTTGTGATAATCAGTGATAATCAAACTATAATTTATTGGAAATAAATATATAAATATACCGGTAAAATAGATGGGTCGTGGAAAGAGACATAGAGAAAGGAGTAAGCGTAAAAAAAGCAGTGAATCAGACAATGAAAACCAAACCAGTAAACATTTCAAACATGGCAGGATTCTAGCAGGCGATACCGATTGTCTGGATTGTACTATCTCGGAGATCTCGGACAACGAAAGTGAAACTTGTGATAATGTTTATCATGTTTTGAACTCTGCACACAATGTATTATATAGTCAGGACATTGGATGTGAGCATACTTCAGAACCAGGTACATTTTCACCAGTATTTTCACCTGAAAAACAATGAGTAAAAAAGTAGTCCGTCATCTACGGCTGCATCAGCCGCTGAACAGTTGAATTGGTTAGTAGCGGCTGTATCAGAGATGAAAACAAACCAGGAAATAAACAGAGTTGCATTAGAGACCAAGATTGAGAGTCTAAAAAATGAACTGGTAGGAGAAATAAACAAAAAGATCGAAGTATTGCGTAGTGATATCACCCTACAAATAAACAAAGAAAGAGAACGAATAGATTCCGTACTGACAACAATTCAGTCCTTAACGGAAAGAGTGAGCGAATTAGAGCAGAAGAGATTAACCAACCCAGACACAACGTATGCTAACACAATGGATCCGGACCAGCAATCAGTGAATAACGGTCGACCAAGTTTTATCCCCGAGACAGTTTGACGATAGTGAAATATCCGTTATAGCCAGTGGCGTACCTGTGGGACCGACATTACCTGAGAATCTTTTGCAAAAAGCCGAAAACATTATTAAGGCACTGGGAGGTGACGTACCCCAAAAGGTGAAAATTACTTCCGTGCAGAGGTTTCGAACCCGCCTTATTGACAGACCCGGACTAGTTAAGATTACACTTGGGTCCTGGGAACAAAAAGTGTTGGTGTTAAGGTAGCGCACCTGTAATGAGCACCTTTCCAGATGTTATCTAACATTTTATTTTCATAATCTGCATCATTTCACTGATCTACCTGCAAATTTTTAGGTTGGCTTTCCATACTTTTTAGAGAAATAAACGACTTTTTTCGAAACAACCCCACAGCTCGTCTTCTGTTCAGTTTATTTGACACCCTTGGGTATAAAAAAGTCCCATATTTCACCCAAATTTCCTAATACCAATACAATACTGGTGTCTACAGATGCAGTAAAGGCGTCAAAACTTGAAAACAGAGAAAATAAATCTTTCTTTGTAGACGACAACATTCCATAACCTGTTAATCTGTGGAAGAGTGCAAAAAATCCAAATGGTCTGAGCAGTGTAAAAATTGGTTTGAGAGAAAACAAAGAGTCAGAAAATTAAAAATATGATTGTTAGTTTATTATTTAGGACATATTATTAACAGATAAACTATATCCAGCTTAAATACAGAAGATAAACAAATTTTACCATGTAGTTTTTGGAAAATTTACAAAACTGTAACATGTATGACTCATATTTTCAACAGTTTTTTTCTCCTTATTTAAGCCATTGTATTGTTACAAGTTTTAAAACTGAAGGATTAACTTGCCAATTTTAAAACATTTTATGTTTAAATGACTGGTATGAATATAAGAAGTATTATTTAGCTACAAAGAGTAATACAGTTTGAAACTAATAATATTACTGAATGCAACTAGAGGCTAAAATTGACAGATGTCGTGTTGAAATTTAGTGCACACTTTCATTTTCAAAGTTCCAAGTCAAAGAAAAATCTATGATAAACATTGCAATAGGTTACAGACAGTATTGAGAGGTCTCCTTACATAATAAAGATACAATATTATGGGGTTACTATACATTGTTGAGTACAATACAGAATTCTATTGGACGAGAGACCTATATTGGACGAGACGCTAGCCGAGTTCAATATAGGTTTTGTAGCCATATTTGAGTCCAAGTGAATCAGTATTATGCTCAACAATGTAAAATGAACTCTTTCACACCACTATTTTTCAAGCAGAAAACACATTAAAGAAAACACTCTTACAGTCAAGGTAATAAGGCACTTGGGGATACAGAACTTAAAAAAGCATCTCGAATTTGCTAGAGAGGTAACTGATACAAGAGCAACAGGCAGAGTTTCTTTGAGACCAATATGGATTTGATATGGATATTTTGGATTCGGAAAATGAAAACGAGGCTTGAATGAGTACAATACAGATTGATATGGATTTTTTGAACTCGGAAAATGAAAACGAGACTAACTGATAAGATTAGATCCAATAATGATTACACTAGATGATCACATGGTACAAGCTGGAAGACCATTTGTTACATTTTATAAGATGTAAAATAATACTATTTAATATCGATAACTTTCTTTCTGTAAATTTGTAAATGGGTAAAGTACACGTACTTATAAATATCAAGGTTAATCAAGTATCTAAAGAATCAATAACTGTCTTTCATTTTTTATGTTCCTTGTCACTTCCAGCATTCTCAGTATAATTATGATCATGAGAAATGTGTTTCCTCTTATAGTCATTCCGTATCCGTCTGGAAAAACGACCTTTTTTGTCGCGATTCATTTTCCTGTTTACTCGCGAAAACCGGTAATTCGTGCCTACTTTCGATTTTGAAGGCAAGACATCTTTACATCCGGTTGCATTTATTTTCATATTTTATTGATATTTCATGATAAAACTAAGAATTTACCGTGGAAATGTTATGATATGAAGGAATTTGGTAAAATATATAAAAAATATTTTCAGAGTTAAAAAAAGAAAATTATCTAAAGCATTCTTCCGAACACAGCCGATATTTATCGATCTTTACCGATCTTCGAAGAAATGGCGGGAGTTTTTTACAGTCGCTCTACCTTAAGAAATAAAATGAACTTAAAAAACACAACGGAATTTAAGGATGTGTACTTAAAGAGCTGTAAATCTCACACAGAGCGGCTAATAGAATTAAATGCGCGTGCGATACTCAACCAGCTGCCACAAGGCCGGAACTTCAGAGTCGATGCAAACGGGCGCATCCAAGAGAGAAGAACGCAAAATTAACCTGCAAATCAAACTGATCATCTATAGGAGGTACCCCGTTTGTTTGTTTGTTTTGGGGTTTAACGCCGATTTCAATATTTGTTATATCTCGGCGGTCAGTCCACCTAACCGGTTTTCCTGGATAACTAACCAGTAATTGCCAATTTCTCCGCAAGTGACTGACTAGTGTTCCCACATGATCTACTCTGAATCAGCGGTGAGAGACAAATGAACATAAGACACAATGTCTGAGAACAATTGTCACGGAGAAATTTTGCCCTGCCCAGGGGTCGAACCAACGACCGATGGATTACTAATCCAGTGCTCTACCTATTGAGCTAAGCGGGCGGGCCCAGGTACCCCGTCCTAGTATTTCCCTTAAACTAGCACACCTAAATATCTCTGGATGGACAAAAGAAAACCATAGACTTCGAACAGCAATAATTCTAGCATTAAAATGTGATATCATTACTTTATGTGAAACTCATCGCAGAAACCAAGATACAATTAATTGTGTTGGATACAAGTGGTACGGATTCAATAGACAAGAAATTCATCACAACGCCCCTAAGGCTTCGGGTGGTGTTTGGATTCTAGTGAAACAATATCTAACCGAAATATATGATATAGAAATTGTTGATAAATCATACGACGGAATACTAGCTGTACATTTTAAGCATAAACAAACTGAATTAGATTTTGTGATATTCTCATGTTATATGCCACCAGAGTCGTCTCTACGTGGACGTAATGGGCAAGGCTTTTTTGCCCATTTGCTAACTCAAATCTATTTACATGGTGAATGCGACGGAATATTTATTGGTGAAACACTTTACGAAATGAATATATATGGGCTCGTAATCTCTTTGATAAACGTTTGCGCCAAGAAGAGCGTGCCTATCGTCAGGCACAAGCAACAGACATTGAAGAATTTAAACACAAATAATCCGACTGAGTTCTGGCGTAAAATTCAAATACTTGGCCCTAGAAAAGACAAAACTATCCATATCGAGGTAGTAAGTGATGAGGGAGAAATTATTCGTGAACAAAACGAGGTGTTTGAAAAATGGAAAAATGACTTTCAGAATCTATATAACAGACAAGATAATAGCGACTTTGACGAGACTCACTATAACTGATGTAAACTGCATAAACAACTACTTGAACTCAATATGAAGGATCCACTATATGAATCAAATAACACACTAAATGGACGGATAACTATTGAGAAGATTAGTAGCGTCATTATGAAAGCACGTTCCGGATCTGCCTGCGGTCTTGATGAAATTCCGTATGATGTACTTAAATACCCATCAGTGTTTGCAGTATCGCATAAAATGTTCGAGCTGATATTCGATAGCGTGTTATACCATCATCATGGCGTAGAGCAATTATCTACCCTATTCACAAAGACCCTAATACTGATAAGCGTGTCCCATTGCACTATCGAGGAATCAGTTTACTCCCATGTATAAGTAAATTGTATACATCTTTTCTGAACACAAGACTATCGAAGTATTTAGAACGTGAAAATATATTAGCAGACGAACAGAATGGATTTCGTTCAAATAGATCGTGCGAGGACCATATTTTCACTCTAAACAGTATCATTTGTAACCATAAGAACGTATATACAAGTTTTATAGACCTGAAAAAATGCTTTGACTTTATAGATCGCGAAATGCTTCCTTACAAGTTACTACTAAACAATGTTGATGGCAAAATGTACAAATCAATAAAGAACATCTACGCTAGTTCGTATGCGTCAATACGTATAAACAACACGTTAACGAACTGGTTCGACTGCATGGTCGGGCTAAAACAGGGATGCAATTTGTCGCCAACGCTTTTCTCAGTGTTCTCAAACGATCTAGTCGCTGAAATAAATGACCTTGACCTAGGTGTACCAATTGGGGACACCAAAGTCTCAATTTTGATGTATGCCGACGATATAGTATTGATGGCAAACTCAGAAAATGATCTTCAATCCATGCTTAATGTTCTACAAGAATGGTGTAAACGTTGGCGTGTGTTGATTAACTGCGAAAAATCAAAGTGTGTCCACTTCCGACGTAACAGAACTAATCGAACAAACTTTACTTTTAAAATCGGGGACAACATATAAGAAATCAAGGACCATTACAAATACCTTGGCGTAACTTTCCAAGAATATGATAACTTTTACACCAACTGCGAGGCATTATCTAAAGGAGCTGGCCGGGCACTCGGTGCAATTATCAACAAAATACACTCCCTAAAAGACTTCGGATTTCGGGCATACGAAAAACTCTTTCAATCGTGCGTGATTCCAATTATGGATTACGGCTCTTCCTCTTGGGGCTATAAGCCATTCCAGTGTATAGATAATGTACAGAATCGAGCTCTCAGATACTTTCTCGGAGTTCACAGGTTTGCTCCAACGCCAGCTCTCCATGGTGATACGGGTTGGATCCCGAGTTTATATAGACACTGGATTAACATTCTAAGATACTGGAATAGACTACTTGTCATGGATGAAAATAGATTAACTAGGAAGGTGTTCGATTTCGACTACGCACAACGTAACAATAACTGGTCTTGTCAAGTAAAACAGATCATGGACAAAGTTGGGCTTACACAAAATTACTTAGAAAAGTCTTGTGTAATCTTGCAAATTGCCAAAGAAAAGATCTCTGATTATTATTCAAGGAAATGGTCAGAAAAAATAAATAACACGCCAAAACTGAGAGCCTACCGACTGTTTAAAACAGAGTTTGAATGTGAAAACTACGTCCTAATTAAAAAGAATGAGAGATCTTTATTATGTCAATTGCGTTGCGGAATATTGCCTCTTAGAATAGAAACCGGCAGATATTCCGGCGAAACTCCCGAGCAAAGACTTTGTCTTTTCTGCCCAAGTGGTAAAACAGAAACTGAACTTCATTTTATTTTTGACTGCGCACAATACAGCGATATTAGAATCAGTACTGTGGGTGATAAATTTAATACTGACACGTTTAGAAATCTTTCAGAACAGCAACAACTAGCAAATCTGTTAACATTACATCACAGACAGACAGCAAAAAAACATTGTAAAAAGCTATCTGCGTAATGTAAAACCTTTACTCAAGATAATATCTTATAGCTATCTTGAGATTTACACGTACACAATGATCCATGCCTTTAGTACATCTGTAATATGTTCAAAAACAGTAGTGAAAATCTTCCTTGTTAAGTTTTGTAAACGCATACAAAAGCTAACAGCTTTGAACAACAGTTTTGATTAAGTGATACATTTATAACAACACTATGATAAAAAACCCTAATGTCTTTCTTTTCCCTTATATATATATATATATATATATATATATATATATATATATATATATATATATATATATATATATATATTATTGCAAAAATGGACATTTTGGAATTTTAATTTCTAGCTTTTCATAGGCCAAATTATCTTTTCGTTTCGGATAAAACAAGCCACTGTGATATATAGCTAAAGTTTTGTGATAAATGTTATGTTTATATGTACGTACAAAGTATGAGATTGCATTAGATAACGAAAACGATATGTTTATATATCCTTCATGAATTATTACTTTAATACAACATTTTGCAATGTTAAGAAAAGTTTTATGTGCTTCATCTCTCTACATGAGTTTAATATTTAAAATATATTTACAGTATGTTAATACTCAAACATCGCCTCTAGGATTAATTAATTTGTCACTATATTGTCCACTGTGAAAATATTTACCATATCAGACTATGTACTGAGTGATAACGTTCAAAACATATAACCACGTTAATTGTTAACTAACATTTCATCTTAAGGTGTCATATAGGCCCGCTGGGCCGGGTACTTGTTATTTTTACGTAAACTGTATGTAATTATACGATGTACATGACACTATAATAAAATATTACTTACTTACTTACTATTACAGAAAAAAATCACCTTGTGGTGAACACAGAGTGAACACATAGTTAACAGCTGGTTGTTTCAGTTAGGCTGTTTGCAGCTTATGGTTACATTACAGTCATTCAGTGTTAATTTTTCACATGCAAATTAGGTCTGCAGTGAATAGGTGCAGTTAACACATGGCAAACTTCATTGTTAACATTTGGTTATCATGTAGTTAACATGTTGCAAACACTGTGATGATTTTCCTGTGAATGAGCTGCAGTTAACATACTGCAAACACTCTGGTGAACACACTGTCAATACTGTATTTGCTCTGTGGTAAACTTGCAGCTAATACTGCGGTGAACATGCTGCAAACACTAAGGTGAACACTCTGCGAATATAATACTTCATTTGCTCTGTGGTTAACATGCAGGGAATACTGCAGTGAACATACTGCAATACCTACATAAAATTCAAAAAAAAAGATCTGCTAACACTTGTGGGGGAGACACGGCAAACATAATTCTGTATCAAATAAGCCTTTGAAATGCAAAATAAATATATGCTTTAACAGATGAATATGAAACAAACTTTGCAATTCCAGTAAATTTATTAAGCTTATTAAATATTAAGCCTCCCTGTACAAAATTTTACGCACCGAAGTGAGGCTGAGTATCAGAGTTAATTCTGCCCAGAAAATGATATTCTGCCCCCCGTCCCCCAAAAACTTAATTGTACACACAGTAATGAGCCTTCCGCACAGATTTTGGGTGGATTCCAGGTTGAAAAGGGATGAAAATGGGACAGAAGTTGGAACGAAATATGCAAATTAGGTGGGGCATAATTCCCACTTCTGAAATCTGTTGGCAGCATGCAGGGGATAAAGGGGGGGGGGGGGGATACAAATACCTATACAATACCTATACAAAGAATAGGACATGTATTTTATCATATAATTGTGATTCTGACATGTTTTACAAAATACAAGATCTGAAACCTAGTTATTAAATATATAATTTACTTACTTTTACATATAACTTCCAGTTGAAGCAGCGTAAGTCACTATAAAAAAATAAATATTTACAGTCTTTATCAATTTTAGTCATGTTTGCGTTCACGTTTATTATCAATTAATCATGCATGTAGTTCTTTAATACATTCTTTGCATTTATGAATTTTTTATTCACAGCATAATTAAAATGCTCCCTGGAAATGAAATCTTTGTAGATTGTTCTTCTGGCAACTGTCACATATTCTGAAAAAAAGTATCATCTTAAGTATCATTTTATTACTAAAAAAACCCATTGCATATAAATACAGTACCCGATGATTTATTGTCTTTCACTTAAAGAGCCAGTAGCCAGTGACAACAGCTGATATATTTCAGTCAATTCTACCTTTGTATTTGTAATATTATCATGACAATTTACTGTAGAAACTAATGGTCAGAAATGAATGATAACGAGTCCAGAAATAAATTTATTCACTTATTTTCAGCCTAATAACCAAATTTCTACATTTCAGCATAGCACTGTTGTATCACTATCTTTATTTTTTTGTTATATTTTATTGTTTAACACTCAACCCATGCAATGTAAAATCTTAATCACAGCAAATTTGAGAAAACTAAAAATATAATTCGAACAGTGTATTCCTTGAAACTGCTTCTTCAGTATTACTGCATTGTTTATGCCAATAGTAATATTAGAAAGAAAAGATGTACATACTTCTTAGAACTGTAATTTTATCTATGTGGTCTTTAAGACTGGTTTGTACTTTTTCACAAACCCTTCCAACCCTTGGCCAGACCCTCAGGAACCTCTCCTTTAGTTGAAAAACTTGGTTATGGCTAGTTTGCATCAAATTATGGCCTCCTAAGCTGATGTTTGTGTTTTCTGAAAAAAGGCCAAACTGTAAAAAATGGATTGCTTTAAAAATTTGTTTCTATTCTTCTTTTGTTCCAAAGTTACAAGTTTCAATTTTCTACAAAAATCATCGAATAATGTAAAATCATACAATTTATTTTATTTCAGATTTTTTGGTGATAATTAACTAATAGTAATAAACTCACAGCTTATTCAACAATTTATTCATATATTTATATTTTTTTCTCTATGTTTATATTTATTTCATTTTTTTCATCATTTCAATTATCATCACTTTATTCCTGTTTAAAAACACATCGCCTTGTTTTCCAATATCTTTAACTAAATCGGAAAAATTGATCTCAATTTTGACCTCATGGAAAGGGCTGCAACTATTGTTGTAATTACTTGTAGCCCAATCCATTTGCACTTCTTTTGATTTATGTATTGATAAGTTGTATTTGTATAGAAAGATGCAATAAAATAGTATTAAAGTATTTGAATTTTATGACCAGTGTAGTGACCTCCTACTCATCCCAAATATTGGAGGGGCCTAAGCCTTTGGCTGTCGATGTTTGTTGACCGACTGTTTGGCCACTGTATTGTCAAGAAGCCTTACTGGTGTGTACTTTTTCTTAAAAACGTAATGGTTATATTGTGTTACAATCAACATTTTTATGTGATAAAACATGAGCATTCATAAAAAACATTCTTACCATCTTCTAGGTATGAGACTTCGGGTAACAAGTGTGTATGGCACGCCAATTGTCCAATTATTACATGAACCTATGTTTACGGTCGAAAAACTAGGATTTACGGTTGATAAACCAGGTTTTTCAAACGTAAAACCTAGTTTTTCGAATATTAACTTATATTTTCGAGCGAAATCATGGGTTAATGTCGTAAACCGTAGTTTACGCTCGTAAACCATAGATCACGTTTGAAAACACAAGTTTACGGTCGAAAATATAGGTTACGTTTGTAAACTATCCTTTACAAGCGTATATGGCACGCCAATTGTCCAATTATTACGTGAACCTACGTTTACGGTCGAAAAACTAGGATTTACGGTTGATAAACCAGGTTTTTCAAATGTAAAACCTAGTTTTTCGAAGACTAACTTATATTTTCGAGCGAAATCATGGGTTAACGTCGTAAACCGTAGTTTACGCTCGTAAATCATAGATCACGTTTGAAAACACAAGTTTACGGTCGAAAATATAGGTTACGTTTGTAAACTATCCTTTACGAGCGTAACAATAAGACAGTGTCCGTAAACATAGGATAACGGTTGAAATCCGTTGTTTAATTGAAAAACCTAGTTTATCAATCGTAAACTATGGTTTACATTCGATATTTAGGATTATGAAATCAAACTTGAATTTCGAGCGTTAACATGTGTTTACGATCGAGAAGATATGTTTTCAAGCGTGAACATACATTTACGGACAAATGACTTCCTTTGAAATATATTTTACGGAATTTAACCAGTGTTTTCGAACAAGAACGTAGGATAACGGTCGTGAACCATTGTTTACGGACGTGAACCTAGGTTTACGTTTGATAAACTAAGTTACTGAGAAAGAATATGAATTTACGAACGTAAATATAGGTTTACAGTCGTAAACCTATGTTCACGGTCGCAAACCCAAGTTTACAGTGGTAATCTTAGGATAACGACCGAAATTCCAATATTTTTTAAGAAACCTAGTTTATCGAACGTAAACATAAGATCACGAGCGTAAACTACAGCTTACGGCCGTTATCCTATGTTTACGCTCGAAAATAGAGGTTAAAAATCGAAAAACCAGGTTTTACGTTTGAAAAACCTTGATTATCGACCGTACATCCTAGTTTTACGAGCGTAAACATAGGTTCACGTAATAATTGGACAATTGGCGTGCCATAAGCGTAAACCGGGGTTCACGAGCGTAACAATAAAATAGTGTCCGTAAACATTGAATAACGGTTGAAATCCGTTGTTTAATTGAAAAACCTAGTTTATCAATCGTAAACTATGGTTTACATTCGATATTTAGGATTATGAAATCAAACTTGAATTTCGAGCGTTAACATGTGTTTACGATCGAGAACCTATGTTTTCAAGCGTGAACCTACATTTACGGCCGTGAACCCATGTTTACGATCGTGATCATAGGTTAATGACTGTTCGAAAAACCTAGTTTATCGAACGTAAATATAGGTTCAGGAGCGGAATCTAGGGTTTACGACGGTTATCCTATATTTACGCTCGAAAATATAGGATAAAATTCGAAAAACCAGGTTTTACGCTTGAAAAACCTGTTTTATCGATCGTAAATCCTAAATTAACGGGCGTAAACATAGGTCCACGTCATTTTGGACAGTTGACTTCCCTTGAAATATATTTTAAGGAATTTAACCAGTGTTTTCGAGCAAAAACGTAGGATAACGGTCGTGAAGCATAGTTTACGGTTGTGAACCTAGGATTATGTTTGATAAACTAAGTTACTGAGAAAAAATATGAATTTACGAAGGTAAATATAGGTTTACAGTCGTAAACCTATGTTTACGGTCGCAAACCCAAGTTTACGGTGGTAATAGAAACCAGTTTAATTTTAGAAACGGTGCGGATAACCTCTTTGACACGGAACTGGAAGCTGCGTATGAGCTTTTTGATGTCCCTTTGTGGTATGAGACCCCATTCCTCATTAAGGGCAGCAGCCAGCTCATTTCTGGTTGACGGCTGATGTTGTTGTGCAGAAACACGGCGCTGCAGCATGTCCTAGTCATATCTATGTTCTATTCATGTCTGGAAGCCTAGCTGGCCATTCCATACGTTCAACACCTTGGTCGTCAAGGTACTGATTGACGATTCTCGCACGTAGGGCTGTAGCATTGTCATCCATTAACACGAATTCCTGGCCGATTGCACAAGCATATGGAATGACGCGAGGTCGGAGAATCTCGTCAATATAACGTCTAGCAGTAACTGTGCCGTTAACAAACAAGTGAAGGTCTGTATGCCCTTCGAGAAATGCCCGCCCAAACAATAACAAAGCCAATACCAAACTTGTCGTGTTCGGATATGCAACACTCGTTGAAGCGCTCATTTCGCTGACGCCATACACACCGACGTCCATCATGAAAGTCAAGGCAAAATCTGCACTCGTCGGTGAATAACACATTAGGAAAGTGCCTGAGTTGCCAATTAACGTGATCTCTGGCAAACTCCAGACGGGCCACGGTGTCTTGGCGTTAAAGGAGGACGTACCACAAGACGGCGAGCATGTAAATTAGCGTCATGGAGTCTGTTGCGATATGTTTTTGCCATGATTCCAACACCGAATGCAGTTTGGAAGTCTCTATTTAGAGCACAGCCGAGTCAAACCTATGGTGTTTTGCCAGGACAACGGTCTTCCCGAGCAGATGTTGACCTTGGACGTCCACTCTGAGGACGTCTGGCGACGGCGCCTGTGTCCAGGTACTTTTGCCAAAGTCGTTGGAATACATTTTGGCTAACACCATGCTCATAGGCCACCTCTTGCTGCGTTTGCCCAGCCAGCAGACGACCGACTGCTCTGGCTGCCTCAGCCTCCGACATGTGTCTTCTAGGCATCAGAGATTCTTCACACTAATCAGTTCTATAGTGTAAAAGATGATTCGAATAAAAAAATTCAAATTAAAACCTGCTCATGTCACGTTGACTTTATTCTACATATTTGATTTTCACTTGATTTTGAGGGGTGGGTGTGTTCGCACGGACCTGCACGGGATAATCGAGTTGTTACAGGTAGATAAACACATATATACACAAGTACTGGTGTGTCTAAAGCAAAACACAATTTTACTTTTAAATGAACATTTTTGCATTTAAAAAATCTATAAACCTAAGTCTTGACCCTTTATTTATTTTGTTGAGTATATTTGAGTTTATTTATGGCCGTTTGGTACACAAATGGGTCAATATTACACTATTGAAATGTTAGTTTTAGGAAAACTGGCACCAAGTACTAAACCTACATATATATCCTTCAACCAGATCAGTGGTGGAATAAATAAGAGGGCCATGATGGCCCTAGATCGCTTACCTGAATATTTTGCATTTGGGTCTGCTATAGATCTAACATAAAAAAAACTTTTTTAAAAATCTCCCTATATAAATCTATATGAATGCAAGTGACCCCCGGGGCAGGGCCAAATTACACTCAAAGGGCATAATTTGAACAAACTTGGTAGATGACCTCTAGCTGATGCTCCATTAAAAATATCTAAGATCTAGGCTCTGTGGTTTCAGATAAGAAGTTTTTTTTAAGATTTGCCTATATAAGCCTAGGTAACATCAACAGACCCCCGGGGCAGGGCCAAAGTACACCATAGGGGCATAACTTGAATACATTTGGTAGAGGTTCACTAGACAATGCTACATACCAAATTTTAAGGGTTTCAGACAAGAAGATTTTAGAAGTTTTCCCTATATAAGCCTAGGTAAAACCAATGTCCCCGGGGTGGGAACAAATTTGTCCCCAGGGGTACAATTTGAACAAACTTGGTAGAGATCCACTAAACAATGCTACATGCCAAATCTTAAGTCTCAGGCCCTTGTTGTTTCAAACAAGAGGGCCATGATGGCCCTGTATCGCTCACCCTGAGTATGACTGCTTTTAACAAAGTTGCTATAGACCTGGTTAATTGACCCCAGATGACCCATATTCGAACTTGACCTAGAAATTATTGAAACAATCTCTTTGACAAATCTCCAGTTTATTTGGACTGAAAAAGTAGCATCTAGAGTGTTAACAAGGTTTCTCGATATTTAGGCTCTGTGACCTAGTTTTTGACCCCAGATAACCCATATCCAAACTTGAGCTACAAATCATCAAAACAATCTATCTGACAAATTTCCAGGACATTTGGACTTAAAATGTAGCCTCTAGAGCGTTTACAAAGTTTTTCCATATTTGGGCTCTGTGACCTAGTTTTTGACCCAAGATAACCCATACTCCAACTTGAGCTAGAAATCATCAAAAAAAACCTGTCTGACAAATTTCTAGGATATTTGGACTGAAAATGTAACCTCTGGAGTGTTAAAAAGTTTTTTACATATTTGTACCATGTGACCTAGTTTTTGATCCCAGATGACCCATATCCAAATTTGAGCTAGAAATCATTGAAACAACCTTTCTGACAAATTTCAAGGACATTTGGACAAAAAATGTAACCTCTAGAGCTTTTACAAGGTTTTTCTACTTTCGGGCTCTGTGACCTAGTTTTTGACCCCAGAGAACCTATATTCAAAACTGAGCTAGAAATCATCCATAGAATCTTTGTGACAAATTTCCAGGTTATTTGGACTGAAAATGCTACCTTTAGAATATTAACAAGGTTTTTCCATATTTGGACTCTGTGACCTAGTTTGTGACCCCAGATGACCCATACTCGAACTTGATCTAGAAATCCTCAAGGCAATTTTTCTGACAAATTTCCAGATTATTAGGGCTGAAGATGTAACCTCTAGAGAGTTAAAAAGGGTTTTCTATTTTTAGGCTCTGTGACCTAGTTTTTGAACCCAGATGACCCATATTTGAAGTTGTGCTAGAAATCTTTGAAGCAACCTTTCTGACAAATTTCCAGATTATTTGGGCTAAAAATGTAATCTCTAGAGTGTTAACAAGATGTTTCTATTTTTGGGCTCTGTGACCTAGTTTTTTAACCAAGATGACCCATATTTAAACTTGAGCTAGAAATCATAGAAGCAACCTCCCTGACAGATTTCCAGATTATTTGGTCTAAAAATGTTACCTCTAGAGTGTTAACAAGGTTATTCAATATAAAGGCTCTGTGACCTAGTTTTTGACCCCAGATGACCTATATTTGAACTTGACCTAGAAATCATCAAAGCAACCTTTCTGACAAATTTCAAGATCATTTGGGCTGAAAATGTAACCTCTAGAGTGTTAACAAGATTTTTCTATTTTTGGGCTCCGTGACCTAGTTTTTGAACCCAGATGACCCATATTTGAACTTGAGCTAGAAATCATCATTAGAACATTTCTGACAAATTTCCAGGATATTTGGACTGAAAAAGTAGCCTCTAGAATGTTAACAAGGTTTTTCTATATTTGGGCTCTGTGACCTAGTTTTCCAACCCTGATAACCCATGTTCGAACTCGTCCGAGATATTAATAAGACAAACATCCTGACCAAGTTTCATGACAATTGAGGCAAAAATGTAACCACTAGAGTGTTAACAAACCAATTGTTAACGGACGGACGGACAGATGGACGGACGGACGGACGGACGACGGACAAAAGGTGATCAGAAAAGCTCACTCTGTCACTACATGACAGGTGAGCTAAAAAGAAGATTTTCAAAGCTTTCCCTATATGAGCCTATGTAAAATCAATGGACCCACCGAGGTGGAAACAAATTTGATCCCAAGGGCAAAATTTGAACAAACTTGGTAGAGGTCCACTAGACAATGCTACATACCAAATCTTAAGGCTCAGGGCCTTGTGGTTTCAGACAAAAAGATTTTCAAGGTTTTCCCTATATAAGCCTATGTAAAATCAATTGACCCCCGGGACAGGGCAAAATTTGACCCCAGGGGCATAATTTGAACAAACTTGGTTGAGGTCTACTAAACAATGCTACACACCAAATCTTAAGGCTCAGGGCCTTGTGGTTTCAGACAAGAAGATTTTTTAAAGTTTCACTATATAAGCCTATGAAAAACTAATGACCCCGTAGCGGGACCAAATTTGACCCCAGGGGCATAATATGCATAAACTTGGTAGAGGTTCCCCAGACAATACTACATACCAAATCTTAAGGCTCAGGCCCGTATGGTTTCAGACATGAAGATTTTTTAAAGTTTCCCTTTATAAGCCTATGTAAAATCAATTGATCTCCTGGGTGGGACCAAATTTGATCCCAGGGGCAGAATTTGAACAAACTTGGTAGAGGCCCACTAGACAATGCTACATACCAAATCTTAAGGCTCAGGGCCTTGTGGTTTCAGACAAGAACATTTTGGAAGTTTTTTCTAAATAAGCCTATGTAAAACCAATGACCCCGGGGTCTGATTTCTAAGATTATTCAAAGCAGTAGGTTGCATACTAAACTTTAATCATGTTTCCAAGTAAAAAAAGAGATGTTTGTGAAACATAAACGCACCATTGCGCCTTATCACTAAAGGCAGTCATAGAAGTATATGAAGGTAGAAGAACGGCAGGGACTTGTGTCAGTACATTAAGTGGAGGATGCCAGGGGCTTCTGATATCAAAAGCTATTGGTAATGGCAAGTAGACAAATGAGAGGAACTGTATAATTATTATGTCAATGACACTTTGGATATAAAATGTGTAAAGTTCAATTACTGGTGAACAGGAAACAGTACAGGAACTGCATGGGTAGGTACATGAGAGGGTGGGTAGGTAGGAAGTTTTGAGGCAGCAAGGCCCAAGGGTTCTCAAGTAATCAACCAGAATCCGTTTTCTTCTTTATGGTTAATGGCCACTGTGACCTTGACCTTTAACCTAATGACCTCAAAGAAATAGGGGTCATCTCCTGTACAATTGGAAACCACTTTTCTGTTAATGGTCACTCTGACCTTGAATTTCCACCAAGTGACCCCAAAAGCAATACGAGTCATCTACTGGTAAATATCAACCTGCATTGCAAGTTTAAGGACCGTAGGCCGAAGCATTCTGTAGTAATTCATCAGAAACCACTTTTCAGTTAATGAACAATATGACCTTGACACATGATCTAGTGGACTTAAAAACTATTGGGGTCATCTACTGGCCATGATCAACCTGCCTATGAAGTTTTAGAAAGCCTGGTTCCAAGTATTCTATAGTCACTGATCAGAAATCGTTGTGACCTTGGCATTTGACCTGAAAAGCTATAGTGTAATCTACTGGTCATGACCAACCTATAAACCTAGTTTGAGGAAGGTGGGTCAAAGGGTTCTCTAAATATTGATCAGGATCTAAAGTGTCTTCCGGCCTACAAACATTTGCAAAAAAATATACCCCCTCATCTTTGATGAGGACATAATAAGGGTCATAATTTGCATTAAATTTGGTCAAGAAGTACCTAGCTTGTTTTTTAATGCCCATTAAGATCTTACTGAAGTAGTTTTCATAGTAATCAAAGTTCTTCATAAAAATATATGCATCATAGTAAATTACATGCAAAACAATTTACATGCAAAACTGTAATCATTTTCTTTTGCAAGCAAAACCTTAACCAAAAGTTGAAAAGGGATTCTGCCTAAAGTTAATTTACTTGAAGGTCTGATATCCCTTTACATCTTATTAAAAGTTTCAAATCAATCCCATTAAAGATTGCTGAGGAATAAACATGACAGTATGTTGCATGCAAAACTTTAAACAAGATTTTTAAAAAGGAACATAATTGCCTTAAATTTGGTCAAGAGTTATCTAATTTGTTTGTTTAATGCTCATGAAGACATTAGTAACGTATAAAATCAGTAGGCATTGCTGTTTAATAAGATATAATTATGTATGATAGTAGGTTGCTGGCAAAACCTAAACCAATGCCAACACCACTTACTTTGTATAGACAAATGATGGCCTTAAATTGCACATCTGAGTGTAACTGCTAAAAATGCCAATAGCAATGTAAATATTTATTATCAAAACAAAAGAAAGAACTTGAAAATGCATCACGCCAATATCACAGCTTTAGGCCATTCTAACTATGGAAAAAGACTTTAAAAGCTTTTTGTATGTCTTTATAACTGCTAAGATGAACATGTGACCCACAGGGGGGAGTCAATAATGACTCCAGGAACATAAATTTAATAATCCTGGTAGACTACCACTAGTTAATGATGCAAATCAAATTTCAGAAGTCTCAGCCTTATGGTTTCTGACAAGAGGATTCTATATAATCTATGAAAAACAGGTAACTCCATAGGCAGAACCAAAATTAACCCCAGGGGCAAAGTTTAAACAATCTTGGTAGCAGTCTTTTAGGCAAAGTTTTTGCAAAATTTTAGAACTATGTGCCTTGTGGTTTCATACAAGAAAAATTTGGAAGATTTTTCAATACATTTTTATGTGAAACATGACCCCTAGAGTGGACCAACAGTGACCCGAACAATCATAGTATCACTAGATACACATGATGATACACACCAAATTTCAGAAGTGTCTGCCTAATAGTTTCTCAAAAGAAGTTCTTTTAAGAGTTTTTATGTTTAAGTCTATGTAAAACATCTGACCCAAGGTGGGCAGAGGAGGCACTGTGGTCCAGGGGTAGAGTACAGGGCTCCGGATCTGGAGGTCGCGGGTTCAAATCCTGTCAGAAGCGAGATTCTCTCACGATCTTCACAATCCTCACTGCTGCGCACATACTGGTATGGAACCCAGGAAGCAGTCATCAAGCATGGTGAATCTAAGTTGTAAGAACTTGTATCTCAATCGATGTAAAATAAATGAGTCTTAACTGAAACTAAGGTGGGCAGAGCCAAAAATGACTCCAAAAGTTTTAAAACCTTGATAAAAGTCCACTAGACAATGCTTTGTGCAAAAAATTTAGAATTCTAAACAATTTTTTGCATGAATGAAAATAGTACTAAGTACTAAAATTATTATTCAAAATGTCAAAACATGACAGTTTCAACTCAATAAAGTTGAAAAATGTTCTATCTTGTGGCAACACTGAGGCATATACATATGACAGCTGCCATCTCTTCAAAGGGCAAAATTTGAGCGATAACAGAAAAGAAGAAAACTTTGATGTAGAATATTTACTGTTAGAATAGGATAATATGTTTTTTCTAAACAGATTTTTTTTACAGAATACAAGAAAAATAACATTCAAATTCCTTTAACTCAACAATACAAATATATCAAAAATATAATGGTAATGCATAACTATACAATCACAGATATCTTTCCATTACTGGTAAATGAATGAATGACAAAATAAAATGTTTCTTTTAATTAATACAAAAAGACACTGGTATTCAGGGATGAAGCTTAATGTATACTACAAGAAGCAGATGGTACCCAAGTCAAACTTTGTTATAAACATGGCATTCATCAAAACTACATCCAACATGTTACATTAAATGTTTGTCTGCTTAAGTTTTTTATGAACACAGCAAGGTAAACAGGTTACAGGTCAAGGGTTTCTTCTATAAAGATTGGGTAATGATTTTTTGTGAAACCTCTGTTACATGTTTAAAATAAATGTAAGAAACTGGAAGACAGACTCTTAAACCACACTTATAACTCATCTTGCTGTTCTGGCTTCAAACACAATGGAAATTATCAAATGTGTTATACATAAAAAATAGTAAATGAAAATAAAGATTAATGATTTATACTACTTTACAATCAATCATGTTAAGAAAAGCTCAACAAATGTATTGACTAAATATCTTTTCATTTCAGAATAAATTTTCCATCTATCAGGATAAAACATGAGTCACATCATTCAGCCATTAACAAATAAAATTGAGATGAACTGACTCAGCAATACCATATTTGGTTTTGTTAGTTTCAAACAGTATTTTCAGCTCTTCCACATATCTGCTATGTAAGTTGTCTATCTCCTCCTGGCTTGGATTTTCATTCTTTGTGACTTCTATAGGACGACCAACTGAAAAACATAACAAAAGGTTTATATCACTTTACTTTACAGCAGAGGTAGAGTACTGGTTAATCACAGTGACAGTCTGTGCCAACTGGTTTCACAGAAACAGTCTGTGTCTGTGTCTAGTGGCATCACAGTGAAAGTCTGTGCTGAGTGGTTCCATGGTGACAGTCTGTGTCAAGTAGTTTCACTCTAAGAGTCTGTCCCAAGTGGTTTCAAAGTTACAGTCTGTGTTGAGTGGTTTCACTCTAAGAGTCTGTACCAAGAGGTTTCAAAGTGACAGTCTGTGTTGAGTGGTTTCACGGTGAAAGTCTGTGCCAAGCGGTTTCAAAGTAACAGTCTGTGCTGAGTGGTAGAGTCTGTACCAAGAGGTTTCAAAGTGACAGTCTGTGTTGAGTGGTTTCACAGTGAAAGTCTGTGCCAAGTGGTTTCAAAGTAACATTCTGTGCTGAGTGGTTTCACAGTAACAGTCTGTGTTGAGTGGTTTCACAGTGAAAGTCTGTGTCAAGTGGTTTCACAGTGAAAGTCTGTGTTTTGTGGTTTCAAAGTAACAGTCTGTGTTGAGTGGTTTCATACTGACAGTCTGTGCTGAGAAGTTTCACACTAACAGTTTCTGCTGAGTGGTTCCATGGTGACAGTCTGTGTCAAGTAGTTTCAAAGTAACAGTCTGTGTTGAGTGGTTTTACAATGACAGTCTCTACCAAGAGGTTTCAAAGTGACAGTTTGTGTTGAGTGGTTTTACAGTAACATTCTGTGTTGAGTGGTTTTACAGTAACAGTCTGTGTTGAGTGGTTTTTGATGACAGTCTGTGCAAAGAAGTTTCACACTGACAGTCTGTGCCATGTGGTTTCACAGTGACAGTCTGTACCAAGTGGTTTCACAATAACAGTCTTCGTTGAGTGGTTTCACAGTAACAGTCTGTGTCAAGTGGTTTTACATGACAGTTTGTGCAAAGAAGTTTCACAGTGACAGTCTGTGCCAAGTTGTTTCACAGTGACAGTCTGTGCTGATTGGTTTCATAGTAACAGTCTGTGTGGAGTGGTTTCAGAGATAAAAATATTTTCAGCTCTTTAGTTTGATTATCTTATTTAACAACATGTTATCCTCAGCCAACTGAACACAATGCCACATCAAGCTTAAACAAGAACCATGTTACACATGGTTAATCCCCCAACCGGGAAGAAGTTACCTGAAGGTTGTACTTTCAAAAACTAAATGTAATAATGCGCGTATGCAGTTTGAAGAAAATCCCTCAAAAAAGAGGACCATTGGCCCCAATGCGCTCACTTGAGGTCAGACTGTAAGAAAGCAGAGAAAGCTAGTCTTTATTACAAGAATTTGATCAATGTTGGTCACTAGACCATACTTCATGCAAAATATCTTTTCAAATTTTTACTATATACACTCGGACCCCGTTACTACGCGCCCCGTTACAACGCTAACCTCAGTATAACGCTCAAGGGTCATGGCTCCCAAAAAAAAATTTAAAAAAAAAAAAAAAAAAAAAAAACCGACCATAATTATTTTACATGCATATCTTACGTGCTGTATCCATGTACATGGTCCAAATTTCAAAGCTGTACATCAACAACACTAGATGGGTGTTCAGTGGAACACTTGTGTCGCGCTTGGATACTCTGTTAGAATAACTAAAAAGGTAAACAAGAGCCTGCTGGAAAAGACAGCATGCTAGTCAAAGTACAAGACCTGTCCACAGACAGCATGCTCCACTTTTCTCAGTGCTGGATAATTAATTATAAGCCAAGTTAAACAAGAGGTCCAAGTGAAAAAAATATTTGCGTGGGGGAGGGCAAGTACCTAGTCATACAAGATGAAACAAGTAAATTTGTGAGCTAATGCTCACTAGTGAAACCCCCGCTATCAGAAATTTGACTTTCATAATGTAATTTGCATTTGTCATATGTATAAAGAGTGTCAAATTTTTCTGAGTATTTACCTGAACTTAATACAACTTCATCCAAGGCACAGCTAGATGAATATGAAAATGGTCAGAATAATGAACAGGTATTACATCTGTGATTTCTGATTCATCGAAGTCTGTATTCACAAAAACACGATTAAGTGAACCTCCTTTCCTGTGTGTTGGTAACTTCTAAGTATTCGGTAAACAGGAAGTAGATGAGCAAGGAGCATATAATCGCTTTATACCATATGAGAATATAGGATAAAGCAATATGCAAAATATCAGGCTGCTGCATCTTATAGTTGCTGAGAAAACTGTGACGGAAATTGTGAATGTATGTCAACTATGTGTAAAAATCTAAGTATTCGCTAAACAGAAAGTAGATGAGCAAGGAGCATATAATCACTTTACACCATATGGGACTATAGGGTATAGCAATATGTGAAATATCAGGCTTCTGCATGTTATAGTTGCTGAGAGACGGACGGACGGACGGATGGACGGACGGACGGACACACGAACAAGGGTAAAACAGTATACCCCCCACTTCTTCGAAGCGGGGGTATAAAAATCGGATCAAGCACTTATAAAACAAGAGGGTCATGATGGCCCTGGATTGCTCACCTGAATACTTTGAATGTAGGTTTGCTGTTAAGAAGTATTTCACTTTTTAATTGAAAATATATAAGTGCCTACAAACCAAATATGTAAAATATCAGTCAATAAATAAAGGCTCTATAACAGAAAGTAGAAATATATATTATAAGCTATGGTGACCTTGACCTTGACCTTGACCCAGTGACCTCAAACCCTACCCATGGGTAGACGTTCATGCAAGGAACCTATACACTGAATATCAAAGATATTGGTCAATAAATGAAGGCTCTATGAGGTACAGTAGATAAATCTATTTTTAGACTCCATGACCGTTAACCTTTGATAAAGCTTGCTTCATGCCAAATTTTAAAATTCTAGGCCTTGTGGTTTCAGACAAGAAGATTTTTAAAGATTTTCTTCTATACTGCTATTTAAAACTTGTGACCCCTCGGGCGGCGCCAATAGTGACCCAAGGGATATTTCTCAAACAAACAAGGTAGAGGTCCACTAGACAATGCTGCATACCAAATATCTAAGCTGTAGTCATTGAGGTTTCCAGTAAGAAGATTTTTTAGGATTGCCTTTTTTACATTTTGACCCCACGGCCAACATATATACAAAACTGGTAAAGGTTCTCTACACAATACTCCACACCAAATATCTAAGGTCTAGTCCTATTAGTTAATTCGTTAATTTGAACAAACTTGGTAGACATCCACTAGACAATGCTACATACCAAATATCAAAGCTGTAGGCATTGTGGTTTCTGAGAAGAAGTTTTTAAAAGATTTCCTTTTTTACATATTTAGGGCCCCTGGGGCGGGGCCAATTTTTACCCCTGGGCCAACATTTAAACAATACTGGTGAAGGTTCTCTACACAATACTCCACACCAAATATCTAAGGTCTAGTCCTATTAGTTTTGGAAAAAAATGATTTTTCATGTTTTTCCTATATTACTATATGTAAACCAAGAGAACCCTGGGGCGTGGCCAATTTTGACACAGGGGACATAATTTGAACAAACTTTGTAGACATCCACTAAACGCTACATACCTAATATCTAAGCTGTAGGCATTGTGGTTTCTGAGAAGAAGATTTTTAAAGATTTCCTTTTTTACATATTAAGGGCCCCCGCGGCAGGGCCAATTTTGACCCCAGGGCCAACATTTAAACAATACTGGTAAAGGTTCTCTACACAATACTTCACACCAAATATCTAAGGTCTAGTCCTATTAGTTTTGGAGAAAAATGATTTTTCATGTTTTTCTTATATAACTATATGTAAACCAAGAGAACCTTGGGGCGTGGCCAATTTTGACCCAGGGGATATAATTTGAACAAACTTGGTAGACATCCACTAGACAATGCTACATACCAAATATCAAAGCTGTAGGCATTGTGGTTTCTGAGAGGTAGATTTTTAAAGATTTCCTTTATTACATATTAAGGGCCCCCGTGGCAGGGCCAATTTTGACCCCAGGGCCAACATATAAAAAATACTGGTGAAGGTTCTCTACACAATACTCCACACCAAATATCTAAGGTCTAGTCCTATTAGTTTTGGAGAAAAATGATTTTTCATGTTTTTCCTATATTACTATATGTAAACTAAGAGAACCTTGGGGCGTGGCCAATTTTAACACAGGGACATAATTTGAACAAACTTTGTAGACATCCACTAGACAATGCTACATACCAAATACCAAAGCTGTAGGCATTGTGGTTTCTGAGAAGAAGATTTCTAAAGATTTCCTTTTTTACATATTTAGGGCCCCCGGGGCGGGGCCAATTTTGACCCCAGGGCCAACATTTAAACAATACTGGTGAAGGTTCTCTACACAATACTCCACACCAAATATCTAAGGTCTAGTCCTATTAGTTTTGGAGAAAAATGATTTTTCATGTTTTTCCTATATTACTATATGTAAACCAAGAGAACCCTGGGGCGTGGCCAATTTTGACACAGGGGACATAATTTGAGCAAACTTTGTAGACATCCACTAGACAATGCTACATACCAAATATCAAAGCTGTAGGCATTGTGGTTTCTGAGAAGAAGATTTTTAAAGATTTCCTTTTTAACATATTAAGGGTCTCCGCGGTGGGGTCAATTTTGACCCCAGGGCCAACATATAAACAATACTGGTGAAGGTTCTCTACACAATACTCCACACCAAATATCTAAGGTCTAGTCCTATTAGTTTTGGAAAAAAATGATTTTTCATGTTTTTCCTATATTACTATATGTAAACCAAGAGAACCCTGGGGCGTGGCCAATTTTGACACAGGGGAAATAATTTGAACAAACTTTGTAGACATCCACTAGACAATGCTACATACCAAATATCTAAGCTGTAGGCATTGTGGTTTCTGAGAAGAAGATTTTTAAAGAATTCTAATATAAGTCTGTGTAAAATGAAGTGACCCTTGGGGCGGGGCCAGTTTTGACCCCAGGGAAATAATTTGAACAATTTTTGTAGAGTTCCATTAGAGGGTGCTAAATGCCAAATATCTAAGCTCTAGGCCTTGTGGTTTCAGACAAGAAGATTTTCAAAGTTTTTCCTTTAAGTTGCCATAGCAACCACAGTTCTTGATGGAATTGAATTCTTTGAACAACTTTGGTAGAGATTCATGCAAGGAACATCCCAGGCAAGTTTCATTTAATTTGGCCCTTTGGTTACAGAGGAGATTTGAATGAAATTGTTGATGCCTCACGACGCACGACCCTTGACGCACAAAGCACACCGGACATTGGGGTATAACAAAAGCTCACTCTGGCACTTTGTGCCAGGTGAGCTAATAAGGAAAACCTGCCCCCCTGGGGCAGGGCCAATTTTGGCACTAGGGGCATAATTTGAACAACTTTGGTAGAGGACCTGTAGATGATATCATATACGAAATATCAAATCTCTAGCCTTTGTCATTTCAGAGAAGAAGATTTTTAAAATTTTTACTATATACATATAAGGAAAAACTATGACCCCTGGGGCGGGGCCAATTTTGGGACTAGGGGCATAATTTGAACAACTTTGGTAGAGGACCTATAGATGATGTCATATACCTAATACCAATGCTCTTAAGCCTTTGTCATTTCAGAGGAGAAGATTTTTTAAGTTTTTAATATACATATAAGGAAAACCTATGACCCCCTGGGGCGGAGCCAATTTTGGCACTAGGGGAATAATTTGAACAACTTTGGTAGAGGACCTATAGATGTTGTTATATACTAAATATCAAAGCTCTGGGCCTTGTACTTTCTGACAAGAAGATTTTTTTAATTTGCATTTTTGAAACTTCTTATTTGGTCCTGTGACCTACTTATGCAACAGACCGGAACCATTTCAACAACTTTGAAAGGGGACCACCCAAGGATCATTCCTGTGTAGTTTGGTCAATGTGCAGTCAGTAGTTTCAGAGGAGATGTTATTTTTAAGTAATTGTTGACGATGGACGACGCACAGACGCACAACGACGGACGCCAGACACAGGGGGATCACAATAGCTCACCATGAGCACGTTGTGCTCAGGTTAGCTAAAAAGTAATATATATTAACTTGAAAACTTACCAACAGTGTTCAATGGCCGCCTATATGGCATAATGCCAAAAGTATAGTTGAAAACCCCTCTCCCTTTTATTATTGGAAGAGAAAACCCAAACACCTTATGCATAAGATAAACCTGTATGCTACGTATCCAGGAACCTTCAGGATTTGAAATTTGCTCATAAAGGTCTGTCTCTCCAAATCCAAATACTGGCACTAATGATGATCTGTTAGAGAAATGTTTTGATAAAATTAATACTTGTCACTACAAACATTACTGTATATTTAAAATGGTATGATAATTATAACTGCATTTGTATATAAAACTTAAAACTAGTTGTGATTATACAAGAAATGTGCTTTATAAAAAGGCATCTTTCTATTAGATACCACATTTGCATTGATATTACACCACCTACATGTATACAGTAATCAACATTTAGTGTTGCATTACTGTTATTCAGAAATTAAAGCACTGAAGGTACTGATATGGTCAATGTCTCAGAGAGAGCACAGCTATTTACAAACAATGTACATGTAGGTAAACAAACAACAACAAAAAGGTCATAATAATGATTCTTCATTTGAATTGGACAATGTATCATATTTTGAGTATAGACATTCTGCTTTTCATCACAGTTATCTGTTGTTTTTATATGATCACTCCTTGGGATGAAAAGCAACAAATCTAGTCTATGTTAAAAGCATCCTGCGCTGAAAATTTGGTAAGAACAAGAGACCATATTATTGGGTAACAGATAATTAGCAGTCTACAACAACATGTCATGAAATTCCGGATACTGAAAATGATTTAAAAATCCCCATGAAGAATAGTAAATGACTAGAACTGCATTGGAATTTGATGCAGTTGTTGCGTACAGACATCATTCTTACCACCTTGACCGTTTTCTGTGTAAGATAATCCATGAAATAGTGTTTTCAGAAGATGCCTGAAAATGTTGTTGCACTCCTCTAGATATGCCCATGATTATCTACAAGTTCCTCCAATTTGGTTAAATTGAAAAAGACTTTTGATTTCTGTGATTAAATGAATCACAAAACATTCAACTTCACTTAAGTAATCTAGAAAAACACAAAAATATTAAATTATCCCATTAAAGTATAATTTTACCAATTATCTGACATAGAAAAACATTATGGTGGACATTTCAAAATCCAGAACATGAAGGAATATATTTTATTGCTGATGTTGGCATTTCAATACCATTTAGCTGTATCAATTCTAATCATGAAAAGTTATTGCTGAAAAATGATTTGTTTTCTCACAGAAGGTGAAAGTAACAACAAAGTAAGCATGCTATCATTTATTTTATCATTTTCTTTAAACTTTCTGAAAGATGTCTCACACAAGCAGACAGTAGTCACTGGGGTGCACAACAGCAGGCTATCATTTATTTTATCATTTTTCTTTGTACTTTTTGAAAGACCTGTTGCATGTGCAGGCAGTAGTAAAGAATGGGGTGCACTACAGGCTTGCGAAATTGTTCACAGCTTACATTTTTTCAAGAAAAGGCTCAGGAAAGTACGAAATAAATAGAATATTTGTTTTTTTCTGTATGTGATCGAAAGTTTATTTCACTCAAAAGCACCATTTTTTACAATTTCACTTGTGGCTATGCCATCATGAAAATCTTTAATCTGACATTCACTCATGAAATAAATATCCTCTTTGTGTTATATGAGTGCTGAAGCAGACTGGATTATGACACTGATGGGAAATTATATTGTTGTTGAAAATGAAAAATTGTTTCATTATCTACAGAATTTAATGGAAAGTCAATGTAGTATTCTTATGTTTAAATATTGTAGTGATCTGTTGATAATTCTAGTTTTCACATCAATGTACATGCCAGGTATGAAATATCTAAACTTATGTTTGCATCAAACTTTTTGCTGATTTTCCTGCATATTTTAATAGGACTTCCTTAAAATTAATAACTTTACACTCCTGTTTGAGTTCTGTACCAGATGAGACAAACAAGATTGCCATGTTGGCCCTAGATCGCTTACCTGAGTATGACTCCTTATAACAAAATTGTTATGGACCTGATAAATTGACCCCAGATGACCCATATTCAAACTTGACCTAGAAATTACCGAAACAACTTTTCTGACAAATTTCCAGGTTATTTGGACTGAAAATGTAACCTCTAGAGTTTTAACAAGGTTTTCCCATATTTGGGTTCTGTGACCTAGTTCTTTAACCCATATTCAAATTTAAGCTAGAAATCATTGAAACAACCTTTTTGACAAATTTCTGGGATATTCGGACTGTAAATGTTACCTCTGGCGTGTTAACAAGGATTTTCCATATCTGGGCTCTGTGACCTAGTTTCTGACCCCAGATGATCCATATTCAAATTTGTTCTATATGTCATGGAAACAAACTTTCCGACAAATTACCAAGTTATTTGGGCTGAAAAAGTAGCCTCTAGAGCATTAACAACGTTTTTCTATTTTTGGGCTTTGTGACCTAGTTTTTGACCCAAGATGACCCATATCTGAACTTGACTTAGAATTCATTGAAACTACTTTTCTGACAAATTTCCAGGATATTTGAATTGAAATAGTAGTTTCTAGAGCGTTAACAAGGTTTTCCTATTTTTGGGCTCTGTGACCTACTTTTGATCCAGGATGACCCATATTTCAAACTTGAGCAAAAAATCAATACAACCTTTCTGACAAATTTCCAGGATATTTGAAATGAAAAAGTAGCCTTTAGAGTGTTAACAAGGTTTTTCCACATTTAGGCTCTGTGACTTAGTTTTTTACCCAGATGACCCATATTCGAATTTGATCTAGAAATTATTGAAACAATCTTTCTGAAAAATTTCCAGGATATCTGGACTGAAAATGTAAGCTCTAGATTGTTAACAAGGTTTTTCTATTTTTGGGCTTTGTGACCTAGTTTTTCATCCCAGATAATCCATGTTCGAACTCGTCCGAGTAATCACTGGGACAAACATCCTGACTAAGTTTCATGACAATGGAGGCAAAAGTATGACCACTAGAGTGTTAACAAACTAAGTGTGGACGGACATCGGATGATGGACATTGATTGATCCTAATAGCTCACCATGAGCCAGCTCAGGTGAGCAACAAAAAAACAAGAGCCATCACAAGTGGGGACCAAGCTTGACTTTTTCATAT
Source organism: Cyclina sinensis (assembly GCA_012932295.1). NCBI lineage: Eukaryota > Metazoa > Mollusca > Bivalvia > Venerida > Veneridae > Cyclina > Cyclina sinensis. Next base: position 28,278,459 of record JAAONU010000007.1, on the reverse strand, counting down.
TTACAAAGGCAAACACATCAGAGCAAGAACATTTTGGTGAAGGGATTTCAAATGAAACATCATTTGGAAATATAGTTATCAAATTCATCCATAAATAACAAAGGTCGAGGTCAAGTTTAGTTTTACCTTTGGAGGTATTGTTTAAAAGGTAGTAATGTCCTAACATGAAGACACTACATCCATTAATAACAAAGATATAGCAAAGTAAAGCAATGTCAATGTCATTTAAAAGTCAAGGTAAAACTTGAATTGATCAACATGTTTGTTTTATTCTCAGTGTTGTTTTGTCCCAGTATAAATCAAATCAGTCAATAAATTAACAAATATTTGCCTACTTTACCAAAATTCAATCATTTGACCTTGATGGTCAAGGTCACTTTCAGGTCAAGGTCATACTTGAATAAGTTAACATGTAGGTTTTATGTCGTTTTGTCCAAGTATGAATCAAAATCCAAACAAAAAACATGACCTTGAGGGGCAAGGTCATTTTAACGTCAAGGTCATACTTGAATTATTCAACCTGTCAGTTCTGTCATAAGTGTTGTTGTTTTCCAAGTATGAATCAAATCTGCAAATTGATAAAGTTATTAAAATCTATGCAAAATTCAATAATTTGACCTTGACTGTCATAGTCATTTTAAGGTTAAGGTCATACTTGAATAATTTAACATGTCAGATCTGTCATATGTGTTGCTTTGTCCAAGTATGAATCAAAAAGAACTAACTAGAACTCTGTGAGTCAGACGTGTTGTCTGAAGATAGCATACCGGTTATTTAACTTATTTTCTTTGGAATAGGGAATTTATAGGCCCCGGACAAGAATAAAATATGAAAAATTACAAAGGCAATAACTAAAAAATTATGCAAAAGAGAGTTATGGTTCTTAGGCACTGCACCTCTCCACAGTGAGATTCATTTACCTAAGAAGTTTCAAGTTGACATCTTCAAAACCTTTCGAGTTATGCCCCAGACAAGAATTAGGTATAAAAATTACAAAGGGCAATAACAATTACAAAGGGCGATAACTCAAGAATTACGCAAAATAGAGTTATGGTTCTTTGGCACTGCATCTTTCTACAATAAGATCTATTCACCTATAAAGTTTCAAGTTGATATCTTCAATACCTTTTGAGTTATGCCCTGGACAACAATTAAGTATGAAAAAATACAAAGGGCTATAACTCAAGAACTGGGAGAAACAGAGTTATGGTTCTTGAGCATTGCACCTCCCCACAGTGAGATCTATTCACCTATGAAGTTTCAAGTTAATATCTTCAATACATTTCAAGTTATGCCCCAGACAAGAATTAAGTACAAAGGGCAATAACTCAAAAATTGTGAGAAAGAGTGTTACGGTTCTTGGGCACTGCACCTCCCCACAATGAGATGTATACACTTATGAAGTAAGTTTCAAATTATACCTCCAGTAGTTATGCCCCAGACAAGCAAAATGGGACGCCGCCGACACCGCTGCAAAGTAACACCTATATGTCCCCTGACTATAGACATATAGGTTTTGTCATAAGTGTGTTTTGTCCCAGTGTGAATCAAATCAAACCATAAATAAACAAGAGGGCCATGATGGCCCTGGATCGCTCACCTGAGAAGTTTGACTGTAGGTTTCCTGTTAAGCAGTATTTCATTTTATAATTGAAAATATACAAGTGCCTACAAACCAAATATGTAAAATATTAGTAAATAAATAAAGGCTCTATGACAGAAAGTAGAAATATCTATTATAAGCTATGGTGACCTTGACCTTGACCCAGTGACCTCAAACCCCACCAATGGGTATACAGAATATCAAAGATATTGGTCTATAAATGAAGGCTCTATGAGGTACAGTAGATACATCTTTTTTATACCTCCGTGACCTTGAACCTAATCTAATAATTTCAAAAAGCTTGATAAATCTTGCTTTAGCCAAATTTTAAAATTCTAGGCCTTGTGGTTTCAGACAAAAAGATTTTTAAAGATTTTCTTCTATACTGCTATTTAAAACTTGTGATCCCTCAGGCGGGGCCAATAGTGACCCCAGGGACATTTTTCTAACAAACTTGGAAGAGGTCCACTAGACAATGCTGCATACCAAATATCTTAACTCTAGGCCTTGTGGTTTCTGACAAGAAGATTTTTGAAGTTATTCCTATATAATTCTATGTAAAACATGTGACCCCTAGGGCGGGGCCTTTTTTGACCAAGGGGCTATGATTTGAACAAACTTGGTAGAGGTCCACAAGACAATGCTACATACCAAATCTTAGAACTCGGGGCCTTGTGGTTTCAGACAAGAAGATTTTTAAAGTTTTACTATATAAGCCTATGTAAAATCCATTGACCCCCGGGTAGGGGCCAAATTTGACCCCAGGGGCTTAATTTGAACAAACTTGGTAGAAGTCCACACGACATTGCTACATACCAAATCTTAAGGCTCAGGGCCTTGTGGTTTCAGACAAGAAGATTTTTCAAAGTTTCCTCTTATCAATTGACCCCAGGGGCAGGGCCAATTTTAATCCCAGGGGCATAATTTGAACAAACTTGGTAGAGGTCCACTAGACAATGCTACATACTAAATCTTAAGGCTCAGGGCCTTGTTTTTCCTTTAAGTTGCCATAGCAACCAGACTTCTTGATGGAATTGAATTCTTTGAACAACTTTGGTAGAGCTTCATGCAAGGAACATCCCAGGCAAGTTTCATCAAATCTTGGCCAAGAGGTTTCAGAGGAGATGTCGTTTGAATGAAATGGTTGATGGACGCTGGACAAAGTCAGGTCACAAAAGCTCACCATGAGCCAAAGGCTCAGGTGAGCTAAAAATTGAACTAAAGGGAATAACTCCAAAATCATGAAGTGTACAGTGACGGTTCTTGTGCACTGCACTCTGTCTCAATGAGATCTATCCACCTGTGAAGTTTCAAGTCAATAGCTTTGATAAAGTAGGAGTTATGCTCCCGACAAGAAAATTAAACAAAGGGGCATAACTCCAAAATCTTAAAGTACAGAGTACCGATTCTTGTAGACTGCACTTTGTCTCAATAAGACCTATCTATGTATCAAGTTTCAAGTCAATATCTTTGACAATGTAGGTGTTATGCTCCGGAAAAGAAAATTAAACAAAGGGATATAACTCCGAAATCATGAAGTACAGAGTGATGTTTTTGTGCATTGCAACCGTCTCAGTGAGATCTATCCATCAAGGAAGTTTCAAGTCAATAGCTTTGATTGTGTTGGAGTTAGGCTCCGGACAAGAAAATTAAACAAAGGGGAATAACTCCAAAATCATTGAGTGCAGATTGATAGTTCTTAAGCACTGCACTCCGTCTCAATAAAATCTATCCACCTATGAAGTTACAAGTCAATAGCTTTGATAGTGTAAGAGTTATGCTCAGGACAAACATCTGGATGCCGCCCATCTGCCATGGGTGATCCCATAATAAGTCCCGTCTTTGACAGGCATATAATAACAAAGTTATGACAATTTAAGCAAACTTCAATCAATTGACCTTAAGGCCATTTTAAGATCAAGGTCATACCTGAATTATTCAACATATCAGTTTTGTCAAAAGATGGTGTTTTGTCCAAATATGAATCAAATCCGATGATAAATAACAAAGTCATGACCAGTTCTAGCAAAATTCAATAATTTGACCTTGCCTGTCAAGGTCACTTAAACATCAAGGTCGAACTTGAAAGAATCAACATGTCGGATTTGTCATAAGTATTGTTTTGTATAAGACTGAATCAAATCCATAAATAAATGAGAAAGTTATGACAATTTAAGCAAAATTCAATCATCTGACTTTAAAGGTCAAGGTCATTTTTAGGTCATGTTCATACTTGAATTATTCAACATGTCGGTTTTATTATAAGTGTTGTTTTGTTCAAGTATGAATAAAATCCAACAATAAAAAACAAAGTTATTGCCAATTTTAGCAAAACTCAATAATTTGACCTTGACTGCAAGGTCATTTAAAGGTAAAGGTCAAACCTGAATGAATCAAAATGTCTGATTTGTCCATAAGTGTTGTTTTGTCCATGTATGAATCAAATCCATAAATAAATGACAAGGTTATGACAATTTAAACAAAATTCATTCATTTGACCTTGATGGACAAGGTCATTTAAGGTCAAGGTCATACTTGAATTATTCAACATGTCAGTTTTGTAATAAGGGTTTGATTGTCCAAGTATAAATTAAATCCAATCACAAATAACAGTTATGGCCAATTTCAGCAAAATTCAATAACTTGACCTTGACAGTCAAGGTCATTTTAAGGTCAAAGTCATACTGATACTATTCAACACGTCGGATTTGTCATAAGTGTTGTTTTGTCCATGTATGAATTAAATCCAATCACAAATAACAGTTATGGCCAATTTCAGCAAAATTCAGTAAGTTGACCTTAAGTTGAACTTGAAAGAATCAACATGTCGGATTTGTCATAAGTATTGTTTTGTTTAAGTCATACTTGAATTATTCAACATGTCTGATTTGTCATAAGTGTTGTTTTGTCCAAGTATGAATCAAATTCAATCACAATAACAGTTATGGCCAGTTTTAGCAAATTCAATAACTTCACATTGACAGTCAAGGTCATTTTAAGATTAAAGTCATACTTGAATTATTCAACATGTCGGATTTGTCATAAGTGTTGTTTTGTCCAAGTATGAATCAAATTCAATCACAATTAACAGTTATGGCCAGTTTTAGCAAATTCAATAACTTCACATTAACAGTCAAGGTCATTTTAAGATTAAAGTCATACTTGAATTATTCAACATGTCGGATTTGTCATAAGTGTTGTTTTGTCCAAGTTTGAATCAAATCCAGCCACAAATAAAGTTATGGCCAATTTTAGCTAAATTAAATAATCTGACCTTGAAGGTGAAGATCATTTATGGGCCATGGTCGAGTCTCATCTACTTGAAGAACTAGAACTGTGTCCATAGGACACGGATGCCCCCACTATGCATAAGTGCTCATAAACAAAAGCATGTATATCCTGTATGTAAGATTTTTTCTGTACATATACCTAAAATGATCTACAGGTAACCTTAAGTACATGTTAAATTAAATTACAAATGTAAAATTTATATGTTCAATTATTTATATGGTATATAGTGAAAAAATCAACAAAGGGCCATAATTCTGTTAAATATGGTCACAGCAAAAATTCCTTCCATTACTACCATCTACACATTAAAGCTATTCATCCCTGGAAGTTTAAGCAAAATCTGCCATCCGGTTTAAGAGGAGTTGCGTTCACAAAATTTCTATATGGTATATAGTGAAAAAATTAACAAAGGGCCATAATTCCGTTAAATTTGATCGCAGCAAAAATTCCTTCCTTTACTTCCATCTACACATTAAGGTTGTTCATCCCTGGAAGTTTAAGCAAAATCTGCCATCCGGTTTAAGATAAGTTGCATTCACAAAATTTCTATATGGTATATAGTGAAAAAATCAACAAAGGCCCATAATTCTGTGAAATTTGGTCGCAGCAAAAATTCCTTCTTTACTACCATCTACACATTAAGGTTGTTCATCCCTGGAAGTTTAAGCAAAATCTGCCATCCGATTTAAGAGGAGTTGCGTTCACAAAATTTCTAGTGAAAAAATCAACAAAGGCCCATAATTCTGTGAAATTTGGTCGCAGCAAAAATTCCTTCCTTTACTACCATCTACACATTAAGGTTGTTCATCCCTGGAAGTTTAAGCAAAATCTGCCATACGGTTTAAGAGGAGTTGCGTTCACAAGATTTCGGGACGTACGGACAGACGTACGGACGGACGGACGGACGGACGGAAGGACGGACGGACAAGTGCAACGCTATATGCACCCCACCTTGTGGGGGCATAAAAAGTCTAGCTAAAAAAAGAAGACATACCCTTCATGATGAACCATTTCAATCATACAGCACAAAGAAAGCTTACCCATGTCTGATTGCTTGCTTGATAAAGCCTTTCCGTTTCATAAGAATAAGGTTGAAGCAGCCGGGTTTTGACTCTAGGGCCTCTTCTGCACCACCCACAACAACACAAGCACAATGCCCTGGTTTATTACATATCCAGTGAAAACTCTCCCTACTAACAGATGCCATACCTGCAGAGCAAAAGCTGATGGTGAAAATCAACCAGTATCATTCTGAAACAGTAACTTCTATACCATTCAGACTATATGCACTGCAAAAGTATTTCAAGAACCTGGCCAAATAGCAATCAAATTCTTGTGATTCTAAAGATGTCAAGTACTTCAAATGTTTCTCAAATGCCGCAGAAATTTCTCAAAATGCAGTAATTTACTGGTTCTTCTCTATAAAAGCACCTTTAACATGTAGATAATTAAGAGACAGTGAAAATAAAACACAGCAGACAGCTATGGATAAAACTGTGTATTTCTGATTTGTGTTCTCTTTTTGGCAGCAACTGTCAATCAATACTCCTGTCAGAATCAGGTTAAACATTTACAAAGAAGTCAAGCATGCTATTATAACAGTGTGCTATATGTCAGATTGACAGGTATTATAATAGAAATACTACTACCACTTGTGAGTAGATAGTCCCTATAGACTGGGAACTGGAACTGTCCTGCTAGTATAACAAGATGTGGTACAAGACCTGGGAACTTCTCACTGAAACCTGTTGCTTCTGTGGCAAATGAAAGAAACCCATTTGTCTGCATGATTCCATGGGGATGAAGACCAAAAATGTAGCTTTTCTTTGGATCAAGATCAACAGTTTTATGAAGTGTGGCTGGGAAATACTCTGCCATTTTCTTCCACACAAAACATTCTCTGATACATTTAATGTAACGTCCGCCAGTTTCTGCAGTTTTCCTGTCATAAATGTACCATACAATGTACAATAATGGAATCCAGTAAAACTTTGTAAAAAGCAGATAAATAGTGAAGAACAGGCATCCAAAACCACCAGCAAGGAATGTGAGCACCCACTGCAATGTGCAAAGAGTCTGTATACGTCTTGTTAGTGGAATATTGAGTGGAGCAAAGTCAATGCCAAGAATCTTCGCCATTCTAATAACTTTAATGTGTTTCAAGGTCTTCCCTAATCATAAATCTGAAAATCCAAAGACAAGGAATATTGGAACAAGCAAATTCACTGAACAATAAAATGAACTATACTTAAGCATGTAATTATAGCCACACCTATAAAAAAGTTTCTATTGCAGATTTTGCTACAAGTTATCTTGGATATCATAGATGTGTTACAAATTGATCATCTTGAATTTATTGCCATATAAAGTAAGCAACAACTGTCAATGTAAGATGACAATGCCCCCAAAAGTGGTGCTTTGACCTTTGAGCTGAAAACCAGTCACTCAGGGGTCAAGGTCAGATGGATATAGGTCAGTCGGAAGGTCTTGTCCAAAGGGGTGTTGTGTCCAAGTATGAAGTAAATCCACTTACTAATACGGAAGTTATGGCCAATGTTAAAGTTTTCTGACGGACTGATTGACGGACTGACAGACGGACAGTTAAACAAGAGGGCCATGATGGCCCTGGATCGCTCACCTGAGTACTTTAGCTGTAAATTTGCTGTTAAGCAGTATTTCATTTTTTAATTGAAAATATATAAGTGCCTACAAACCAAATACAGTACACGCAGCGTGGACTTTGACAACGAACACCCGTCCCCGCGATTTTACTGTCTGCGTTGAAGACCAAAATGACCACCGCGTCGAGTGTTCATTCGTATAAAATGCGGGGGTCAGCGTGGCCGTCCGCGGTGTTCAGTACCGCGCCATGTCGCGGCATCGGGTCGCGGGGGTTTGCGGTGTCCGAAAAAACGAAGTCGCAACACAATTTTACTTTCCCCTATTTTTTTTTCAGATGAGTTACAAAAACACGTAATTACTACCAGTTGAAGTTGTTTCTTTTTCTTTTTAATACCCCATCCGGTTAAACTTTTATTTGTTGACGTTTGATGTTTAATTGTATGACTGAGGGTAACACAGTTGATTATGAATAGATTTACACACCTACATGCCATCTTGTTAACTTTAATTGCTGCAATTAATATATTTTCAAGTCTTCAATCGGTGCCGCGCTTGCGTTAATCCACTCGCAAATAAATTACACACAAATAAATTACTAACGATCATCAAACTGCGAAAAGTTAATAGATCTAATTTAAACTGTCAAAATTCGAACAAATCCACTCTAATTATGATGCATTTATGTACGCTCCTTTTTGTTTACGCAAAGAATGACCATTCAAAGCAGTTGCTTCCGGAAACAGCTGATCATATTTTCAGAAAATGAATTGTCTGTGTTTTTTAGGTCAACACGTGTTTAACTTCTTTCAACATCTGTATCGTCTAGGCGCTTGGCAAAAATTATTGATCGATTTTGCTATATAGTAACAAGCGTTTTTCAAAAATTCCAAAAACGAAAGTACACAATAAACCTACACCGCATATGTACTTGAAATTTGTTTTTAATTTGACCAACTGAAGTTAGCCACAAAATACATGTAAGTAAAATAAGAATGAGTAAAAAGAAAACCACGTACGTGTACTGTACACCGAGTATGTTTAAATGCAGTAATCTCCAAGTCAGAACATCGCGGGGACGCGCGGCATTCGGTCACCGCGACACGCGGTGGTCATACCCCTCGGCGGTTGTCGCGGTGGTCATTTTAGCGGACACCCGAAATTACGGGTGTTCAGTCCACCGCGACTGGCCACCCGGAGACGATACCGGCCCCCGCGACAATGTTAACAATGTCAAAGTCCGCGCTGCGTGTACTGTATGTAAAATATCAGTCAATAAATAAAGGCTCTATGACAGAAAGTAGAAATATCTATTATAAGCTATGGTGACTATGACCTTGACCCAGTGACCTCAAACCCTACCCATGGGTAGAGGTCCATGCAAGGAACCTATATACTGAATATCAAAGATATTGGTCTATAAATGAAGGCTTTATGAGGTACAGTAGCTAAATCTATTTTTAGCCTCCGTGACCATTAACCTAATCTAATAATTTGAACAACCAAACAACCTTTCTGACAAACTGCCAGGATATTTGGACTGAAACAGTAGCCTCTAGAGCCTTTACAAGATATTTCTATTTTTGGGCTCTGTGATCTAGTTTTTGACCCCAGATGACCTATATTCGAATGTGACCTAGAAACCATCGAAATAACCTTTCTGACAAATTTCCAGAATATTTGGGCTGATAATGTTACCTGTAGAGTGTAAACAAGGTTTTTTTCCAAATTTAAGCTCTGTGACCTAGTTTTTGACCCCAGATGACCCATATTCGAACTTGGGCTAGAAATCATCGATACAACCTTTCTGACATATTTCCAGGATATTTGGGCTGAAAATGTAACCTCTAGAGTGTTAACAAGGTTTTTCCATATTCAGGACTGTGTGACCTAGTTTTTGACCCCAGATGATCCATATATGAACTTGACCTAGAAATCATCAAAACAACCTATCTGATATATTTCCAGGATATTTGGGCTGAAAATGTTACCTCTAAAGTGTTAACAAGGTTTTTCCATATTTGGGCTCTGTGACCTAGTTTTTGACCCCAGATGACCCATATTCGAACCTGAGCTAGAAATCATGGAAACAACCTTTCTGACAAATTTCCAGGATATTCAGGCTGAAAATCTTACCTCTAGGGTTTTAACAAGGTTTTTCCATATTTGGGCTCTGTGACCTACTTTTTGACCCCAGATGACCCATATTCAAACTTTGGCAAGAAATCAACCAAACAACCTTTCTGACAAATTGCCAGGACATTTGGACTTAAACAGTAGCCTCTTGAGCCTTAACAAGATTTTTCTATTTTTAGGTCATGTGACCTAGTTTTTGACCCCAGATGACCCATATTCGAACTCGTCCGAGTAATTACTGGGACAAACATCCTGACTAAGTTTCGTGACAATTGGAGCAAAAATGTGACCAGTAGAATGTTAACGAACTAAGTGTGAACGGACGACGGACATTCATCGATCCTAATAGCTCACCCTGAGCCAGCTCAGGTGAGCTAAAAACTATATGCCTCGCTTCGGGACATAAAAAAATCTTTTTACGATCGTAACGATCAAAGCGAAAATCTAGCCGCCTTGTCAAAACTTATTTGCCCTGGGCAAACATGGATAAGAGTTAATGGTGTCATAAAATGTGGCAGTTTTTTACGATACACAGTTTTTTTACAATACACATAAACAATTGCTTGCCAGTAACTCATTAGGGAATCCCGGTAAAACTCAGCCTCTCGCTATTTCTTGCCTTATAGCCATGTGTGACGTACAGAGCGAAGACTCCGCCCATGTTATTTATATCTTTTCAACCAGAACATTCGATACCGACACTTAGGCGAAATAAACCAATCAGCATTTAGTTTAAAAAAGAGCACTATTGAGTAATGAATAATAATGAGTTTCCTGTCGGATATTTTCAGCTGATTTCAGTGTCTATAAATTACCACTAATCGATCACTATTTGATGGCAATGTTTCAGCAATTAAGGGCTTGAATGAGGTCAGGTGCCCTCTGAGCAATGACGGCGATTAAACTGAGTAGGTATGTATATTGTATCACAAGACAAAAAAAGTGCAATCTATCAGGTTTCCTGTGAAAAACAAGTCAGCAATGAAAGGTTGATCCTCGAAAGTGTTACATTTTAATTGTCGATCATTGTTTTCCAAAAGGTCTGCGTATCAATAGTTGATATTAGTTTCATTACGTTTCTGAAAGTTGATTTATAAAGATTAATTTTCAAATAAAAGTTGAAAAGTCTCTGTCAGCCTGGTTACAGAGTACTCGTCCAAACCATGACGTAAACCCAAATGAAGAGTTTGAACAAAAAGAATTGCCTGAAAAAATCACCAAATCTATGAATCAGGCATCGTTCAAGTGGTACGAAAAAACACTTTGGCACTGTAAAATAAGTAGGCAGGCAATTCAGTAGGAATTCATGTATTTTATCATACTTAGAGTTTAAAGTTCGCACTTTCAAAATTAAGTTATTAACTGTTGATTTGTTTTTACTTTGATCATAAGTACTGGTTGATAAAAGGGATCAATTATTAAAGGGAATTTATAATTATTTAAGCATACGTTGTCCGAAACAAAGAGTAACGAAACAATGTCCACTTCTCTTTGAAGTCTGTCCACTTCTCCCTAACCTTCAGCCCAGGGAGAAGTGACTTCTCCCAAAATTCTGAGTCTAGCGAGAGCCCTGTTAATTAAAGTTTTTGCTGAGCATTTGGTACTATCAACATGAAAGCTAACCTGAAAACAATTTCTGATTCAAGAAAAACAAGAGTTGTCGTTGTAAACAGACATATGCCCCCGACACCCAATTTTTAGATAGAAGGCATTTAAAGTCGAAAGAGTAAACTTGACCTCAGTACATATCATCTAGTGGCCTATGCAAATGCAAGAACTTTAGGTTTAAGCACTGGCACTTAAATAAGATATAAGTAGGCACAAAGTCTTTAATAACATAATATTTGTATGATATATTCTGCATTCTCCATGTCTATTAAGGTTACCTTTTCTGAAATGTAGATGTCTTAGTCAAGGATATGGGATTTTATTTTATGTATAAAATAAAATAATTACAGTAAAAGATTTGTCATTCTGACATATAATTATCAAAAATTTAATCAGCAAACTTTTAAATAAGGTGCGATATTATTAAAGAAAACCATTACTGCATACTACATTATAATGAGAATGAGGTTTTGAATCCCAACTGTGACCTTGACCTTTGAGGTACAGACCTGGGTCTTGTGCAAGACACGTCGTCATAATGTGCAACAAATTTATGCCAAATTATTTTAAAATCTATCCATTAATGACAAAGAAACAGACCGGACACGACCATCACTGCATTATCATGAAAAAAATGATATTTGAAGCCTAAGTGTGACCTTGACCTTTAAACTAGAGACCGAGGTCTTGTGCATGACACTTCGTCTAATTGTGCCACACATTTATGCCAAGTTATTTTAAAATCCAATCGTGAATGACAAAGAAACAGACCGGACACGACCATCACTGCATTATCTCAAAAATGACTTTGAAGCCTAAGTGTGACCTTGACCTTTGAACTAGAGACCCAGGTCTTGCGCATGACATGTTGTCATAATGTGCCACACATTTATGCCAAGTAATTTTAAAATCAAATTGTAAATGTCAAAGATACAGACCGGACACGACCATCACTGCATTATCTCGAAAATGACCTTTGAAGCCTAAGTGTGACCTTGACCTTTGAACTAGAGACCCAGGTCTTGCGCATGACACGTCGTTATAATGTGACACACATTTATGCCAAGTTATTTTAAAATCAAATTGTGAATGATAAAGATACAGACCTGACACCACCATCACAGCATTATCTCAAAAATGAACTTTGAAGCCTAAGTGTGACCTTGACTTTTGAACTAGAGACTCAGGTCTTGCACATGACACTTCGTCTAATTGTGCCACACATTTATGCCAAGCTATAATAAAATCCAAACGTGAATGACAAAGAAACAGACCGGACACGACCATCACTGCATTATCTCAAAAATGACTTTGAAGCCTAAGTGTGACCTTGACCTTTGAACTAGAGACCCAGGCCTTGCGCATGACACGTCGTTATAATGTGACACACATTTATGCCAAGTTATTTTAAAATCAAATTGTGAATGACAAAGATACAGACCGGACACGACCATCACTGCATTATCTCAAAAATGAACTTTGAAGCCTAAGTGTGACCTTAACCTTTGAACTAGAGACCCAGGTCTTGTGCATGGCACTTCGTCTAATTATGCCACACATTTATGCCAAGTTGTTTAAAAATCCAATGGTGAATGACAAAGAAACAGACCGGACACGACCATCACTGCATTATCTCAAAAATGACTTTGAAGCCTAAGTGTGACCTTGACCTTTGAACTAGAGACCCAGGTCTTGCACATGACATGTTGTCATAATGTGCCACACATTTATGCCAAGTAATTTTAAAATCAAATTGTAAATGTCAAAGATACAGACAGGACACGACCATCACTGCATTATCTCGAAAATGACCTTTGAAGCCTAAGTGTGACCTTGACCTTTCAACTAGAGACCCAGGTCTTGCGCATGACACGTCGTCTAATTGTGCCACACATTTATGTCAAGTATTTTAAAACAAAGTTATTGACGGGACAAGAAAAATGCGGACGGACAGACGGTTCAAAAACTATATGCCTCCCTTCTGGGGCATAAAAAAGACTTAAAGCTTTTTTATACAATTCAAAAAGCACACATGTCATCAATTAATTATTTGCAAATACAGTTTATCATTTAAACACAATATTTGCTTGTTAAAACTGAAATTTAAAAGAAATCACATGGGCATCTGTCATACCTGCCATACGTCCCGGATTGTCCGGGATTGTCCCGGAAATCGAGGGCCCGTCCCGGAGTCCCGGAAAGACATCCGATGTCCCGGAAAACATGAAAAACGTGCATACCTTTGATCAGGCCAATCAAATTTTTGACACGCCGCTAATCCTTTAATTATTCGTTATGATAATATGTTCCGATTCGGTGAATACACCGCGTGTCATTGATAACCAATTAACAAATGACCGCTATCGGCTATCGATTTATTGACTTGCGGTGCATTAATTAATTTGTAAGATATCTGCCCCTGAATTAAAAAGGCGCAGTGCTCCCCCTTATTCACGCTTCCGGTTTCGTTTTGATAGCGACATGGAGAATTTACTGTCGGTAAACTGTGATGTTATGATATACACATCCATCGGTATATTTCTTGCGGATTTTGCACTCGTTCTGCAGGATGATCGATCAGAAAATTATACTTGTCCTCCTACCTTCTCCACTCGTCAATACGAGCGAACGTTTTTTTGAAGTGGTTGAGAGGGGTGGGGGAATAATCGTCGGGTGGTCGGACCAATTGAGCTTGCAACATTTCTGCAAGCCTGTCAATTACTATGCTCTTGCAACTAAAATAAAAGCTATGAAACTGATGGTACTGATTTGTATTTGAAAGACGTGCAGGGCTTTTCCCGCCAAAAACGGAATCCCGTCCAATTTTGTATGCTGCCAACGGTAGGGCATTGAAAGTATATGAATAGTTATATGTCCCGGAAAATCGGCTCAAATCCCGGAAATTCGATATCAAAATCCCGGAAATGGCCAGAAAAATTATGGCAGGTATGGCATCTGTTCTAAGCTAACAAGGTGACAAATTATGATATCACAATTTCATACTGTAACAAATACTGTAACACTTCTGGCACCATAAATCAATTCAATGTTCTGACAGTTGATAGAACAAACAAGTACAGTTTGTTCCAAACAAACGTGCACCTTAAAGTGACTGCCTCACTTTTAAATTTCTTTATAGTACAAGCTGACTGACGAGTTCATGTTAAATGAAAATTGAAAAGCAAAAAATATCATTAACTAGAACTGTGTCCAAAGGACATGGATGCCCCCACTGTGCAGATGTGCTCGTAAACAAGAGCAGCTTTATTTAATGTCTACAAAATTCTGTTCTTATCATAGCATTTCAGTTGAAATTTCCTCAATTCATGTATTAATGATAAAAAAGCCACCTAACTCTTGAGGCATCATATTTGGTCTCTTTACAGATGGAATACAATATTAGTGTCTGAATAAAACTGAATTTTGAAACACATGTATGGTCTCCTTTACTTCCATCTACACATTAAGGTTGTTCATCCCTGGAAGTTTAAGCAAAATCTGCCATCCGGTTTAAGAGGAGTTGCGTTCACAAAATTTCTATATGGTATATAGTGAAAAATCAACAAAGGCCCATAATTCTGTTAAATTTGGTCGCAGCAAAAATTCCTTCCTTTACTACCATCTACACATTAAGGTTGTTCATCCCTGGAAGTTTAAGCAAAATCTGCCATCCGGTTTAAGAGGAGTTGCGTTCACAAAATTTCTACATAGTATATAGTGAAAAAATCAACAAAGGGCCATAATTCTGTTAAATTTAGTCGCAGCGAAAATTCCTTCCTTACTACCATCTACACATTAAGGTTGTTCATCCCTGGAAGTTTAAGCAAAATCTGCCATCCGGTTTAAGAGGAGTTGCGTTCACAAGATTTCGGGACGTACGGAGAGACGTACGGACGGACGGATGGACGGATGGACAAGTGCAACGCTATATGCTCCCCACTTTGTGGGAGCATAAAAATGAAAGTTAAAGGTAAAAAAAGTAATGTGATGTCTTATGATAAGCCAGTGTTATCAAGGATGATCTGAAGGAAAAAGTAAACTCTAGTGTAAAGTTTAGCTTAAAGTTAATGTTTGACGAAAGCACAGATGTGTCTGTCCACCAAAACCTCATAGTTTACATTAAGGTTCTTGAGTCTGATCAACTCGGCTTTTCAACCCCCAAAACCTACTTCCTAGGAATTGATAGTCTGACTAGGGCTAATGCAGAGTCAATCGTTTGCAAGGTTACAGAGATGTTAAATGGGAAGGGTATAAATTTGTCCAATCTTTGTGGAGTAGATGGTGCATCTGTCATGATAGGTCACAAATCAGGTGTTGTAACAAGGTTAAAAAATGAGGTCCCTGGTGTTTTGGCAACTCATTGTATTGCCCACAGGTTAGCATTAAGTTGTTGCACAGGTGCAGATGCTATACTTTAAATGGTCAAAATCCAAGAAATTCTGAACAGTGTGTACAAGTATTTCCATAACTCCCCCAAGAATATGGCTATGTTAGAAACCATCCAGTCAGTTACAGGTCAAAGTTCAAGGTTTAAGGAGGTTTTTCATACTCGTTGGCTCAGTTTTGAATGTTCAGTTTCTGCAATAGTTAACAATCACAGCAGTTTAATTTCTGTCTTTCTAGAAGAGAATTCTGGCAAGGCACTCAGTTTGCATAAGTCCCTTACATGTTTCAAGTTTTTGTATGTGGTGCACTTTCTTTGTGATGTCTTGAAGCCACTCATTATCCTGTCCAAAATGTACCAGAAGCAAGACATTGCTTTCACTGAGGTTACTCCCTTACTCAAGTCCACCATTGAAATTGTTGATGAATTACGGGTTAAAAAGAATGGCTTCAAGCTGAGTGAGTTTCTTGGTCAGGTCCCATCAGAACCTTCTACTGATTCTGATGGTTTGGTTACTTTCATGTTTCAAGGTCACACTATCAGGGATAGTGAGAAACAGACGGTTGAGGCAGTCAGTGTGTGCGACCAGTTTGTAACTGGTTTGGTTAAAAGTCTAAATGCAAGGTTTTCTGATAATGAGGTTTCTGCAACACTGACTGCTCTCAGTAACTTTTTTGACCCAGCTGTCAGTACAGACTGTAAAGGTACTGACATTGATCTTGTTGGAGATTTCTTAGGCACAGTAGGCATGGAATTTTATCACAAAAAATTATCATGCTTCCTACATGTAAATCTTGCCCATGCCAGCCATGACAATGGCAATAAGTCAGTTACCTGTACCAAAGACATGGCTAATCTTGCCCTTAAACATAAGGATGTGTACCCAGCTGCTTCTGAGGCAGCTGGGAGGTTACTCTTGGCCCCTGTATCAACAGTTGACTGTGAACAGGGGTTCAGCAAACAAAACTTAATAAAAACCTGCCTCAGAAATTCTCTGTCCATTTCTACCCTGAACAATCTTATGAGAATATCAGTTGATGGACCCCTACTTAATAATTTCAATTTCAAATTAGCATTTAAGAAAAGGAAAGCTCAAAAGACTCACAGAATTCTTATGTGAAGAAATACAGACAGAAAAGTGTGTGAAAAGTGTCTAGAACTGAATGACAGTGCTGTGAAGTACAGAGATTTTGAAAAGTGTTTGAATGTATAATTATAATGTTTTATAAGTTTTTTTTTATGTGATAGGATTTTGAATGTCCTAGATAAATGTTTGATAAATGTAAATTAAACACTTACAAAGTTATTCTTTGTTTATTTTGATTTATATAAAAATAAATGATTATTGAATCCTTCAAACTTGGCTCTTGTGGCCCACATGTGGCTCCAAGGTAGCGACTTTTTCCATTTGGCGAATTGATTGGCGACAAGTAAAAAATTGCCAGAGGAGGCCCTGCTTATCATAGGACTAGTCTCAATATTGCAACTTAAAACAGGATGCTTAAGGCGGATACCAACCATTCAAAAAACTTCATGATATTCAACATTTCGAGTACAATTTTTTGGACTAATTATAGGACCAGCTGATGAGCAGCTGCTTAGTATGTTGATTAGCACCAAGTGACGAAAATGTAACGATTCGCCACAATAACGATTCGCCACAGGTCCATATAACGATTCACCACAGAGTAATAACGACTCGCCACAAAGAAATAAAGATTCACCACAAAGTAATAAAACAAAATATTTTTGTTGTTCTTATGTTTTTCATTTATATTTGTTTGGTAATTTGATGAAAATAAATATTTAAAAAGAGAAATTTTGGTTTGTAATAGCTTCATTATTATGAAATCTCGCACATTTATCTCATTATTGATATGGAAAATATGAATACCAAAAATATCACATTTATCCGTATGATCGATCGGTTCGGTGACAAAACAAACAAAATTTTTACTATTACTATTGAAAAGTACCTTGACTGAAAATATAAATATACAAATATTCAAATATACCTTGTGCACAGTTTGTTATATAATCAAGAATAATGAAAGAAGCGTGCCGCTGAGTGATAACTGTCTTGGGTAATGTATAGTATAACTAGAAATGGGTTTTTGATTGAACAAAAACATATGTCTCCCCCCAGCCAGTTGCTGTAAGCAGTACTGAGTCAGACGATTGTAAAATAAGGGGGATATTTTTGTCAAATGTACATGATGAACAAGAAACTCATACTCTGTCAAGAAAGGATTGAGCAGAAACCTTGTTTCATATTGTACAAAATGGTTGTATTCATTCAGTCTAGTACCTGTAGCATGTTGGAATCATGTCGATGGCAGTGCTGTTACATAGATATGGGCAAAAAACATGAAGCCAGTTACAACGTGTCTTCTTCAAGCAGTCAAGTTTAATCTATTTCCACTGATAAGGAGAAAAATTACATCATGATAGCTGTAGTATGGTGAACATCTGACCCAAGTTTCATAAAAATCCTTCAAGGGCTTTTGAAGATACAGAGCGGACACGATTTTGTGGCATTTGTTATTTAACCTCCAAGTGTGACCTTGACCTTGAGACACCACACACACAAAGTGCATTCTGCACCTCACCTTGATGAGGCTGAACATCTGACCCAAGTTTCATAAAAATCCTTCAAGGGCTTTTGAAAATAGAGAGCGGACACGATTTTGTGGCATCTGACATTTAACCTCCAAGTGTGACCTTGACCTTGAGACACCACACCCGCAAAGTGGGTTCTGCACATCGCCTTGATGAGGTGAACATCTGACCCAAGTTTCATAAAAATCCTTCAAGGGCTTTTGAAGATACAGAGCGGACACGATTTTGTGGCATTTGACATTTAACCTCCAAGTGTGACCCGGACGTTGAGACACCACACCCGCAAAGTGGGTTCTGCACGTCGCCTTGATGAGGTGAACATCTGACCCAAGTTTCATAAAAATCCTTCAAGGGCTTTGGAAGATACAGAGCGGACACGATTTTGAGACGGACAGACGGACAGACAGACAACCGGGGGAAAAACAGTATGTCTCCCCCTTTTTTGGGGGGAAACATAAATATGCGGACACAAATTAATTAACCATCATATGGGTAACCAACAATAACAATCTTTATTACGCATAAACACTATACAATGTTTATAGCATACAACAAATTATGTAGACCAAATAAAGATTAATGGCTTTGCAAGAAGCAGAAGAGTTGATGTATTTAAAATGTTAAAAAAACATTTTCAGAGGAATAATATAAATGTTCAACTGCTTAAATACAAACAATGCATTTATGTTTATAAAATTATACTGTCGACATCAAACTATTAAACTTAAAAAGTGTTGGCCAATGACAATAAAATGTTTATTAAATGTATGAGTTCTGTTTTTAATAGGCGTGAACATCATCATAAAAAAGACTCAAGTTATAAGAATGTAATTTTATATATAATGAAAATTATCAATGGTTTTCATATTAATTAATGTACAAATTAATTTCTAAATCAAAATAGGTTGTTGGTTTTTGTTTTGATGATGATACTGCTTTCATTTGAAGGGATTAGTGAAGTTAATCAAATAACCTTGTCATTTATATAGGTGTTAATTGGTATTGTATCTTACTGTACTTTATCCTTATTACTCATGAAATGTCACAGTAGGACTGCTAGGGTGCTTAATCCATGACGTAAGATCATATTTCTTTTTGAAAGACCCCGAGCTAATTAAATAATCATGTCATTGATATAGCTGATTGGGCATTGAATATCTGTGTAGATATGTCATCCATCGTTGAGATTTCTGCTCTAGAAGAAAATGAGAGTTTGTTAAAAGGCAACTTAAATTTTTCATGTTCTATCTGTGTACGTAATACCTAAAAAAAACAAAGCAATTAATTTATTTAGCATAAATATGAAATACAATTACACACAATTGTGACAAAGTAAATTGCATATCACACACACACACACACACACGCACACACGCACACACACACACATCGACAAATTCATCAATTTGTCATTATTTTTCAATTCTGAAAACTGATGAATCGTTATGTTATTTTGTGGCGAGTCGTTAATATATTAAAATGTGTACTCCTGACACTTTTTGAAAACTGTGGCAAATCGTTATTACTTTGTGGCGAATCGTTAACTGACTTGTGGTGAATAGTGAATTTCTGTGATGAATCGTTACTGTGGTGAATCGTTATTGTGGCGAATTGTTACATATTCCAAGTGACATGTGGTCAACACTGATTAAAATTTTTCACTAATATTATTTAAATAAACATATGCAATTCTGAAAGATCCACAAACAGTCTGATATAGATCAAGTGGATTTAAAAATAACACTAGACTATTTTGATTCAAAATTTTAAAAAAAAATCAGCCAAGATGGGTTAATTACACAGACGAAAGTATTTTTCTCATTCATTTTCAGATATAAACAGAAAATTTATGGCTCAGAACCCTCTCTTTTTTCAGCATACCATCAGACCTTCAAACAGCGGCTACAAGCAGCTGTCGCCTGCTAACAGGCGTGTCATTCTACAGGGTATTATCCGATCATTAATACACTACTGTAGTCAATAAAGTACGTTGCCAGACACATCTTGTTTACCTCTCTGTTAGTAAGATGGAGATATTGAACAACAAAAAATTAAAATTTGTCAAGTCTTACCCTAGAAGAACGGCCTAAGGAGCGTTCAAATTTGGTGAGTAATATGTACAGTGGACTCTGCCCCATCTCCGACCTTCTACCCAATAGGTGAGGTAAATATTGAGTTTAGTATCCCAATAGTTGAGGGAAGACCGCCTATTTGTTACAGACGTACCGCCCCTTTTTATAAATCGATTTCGATATAGTATTATTCAGTTTGAAGTTTTATTTTCAATATGATATTTTACTTTAGAAGTTAAAATAAACTCCTTCAAATGGAATGATTAGATATAAAATCCTGACGCTTTATTATCTTTAAAAAACAAGGGTTGGACTTATAAAAGTAATAGAGCCTAATTGAAACCCCAACATTTGATGGTTTCAATTTACATCCATTAATATTCTGATATTTAGTTAAACCATTATAATGAAACAACTGAGAGCATTTTTTTAATTAAACGGTTATTTTTAAAGTTAACTCTTGAAGGTCTTTAATTCCAACAACTGAGAGCATTTTTTCTAAAGTAAATGATTTCATTTAAAATCACAACACATGAGAGTCTATATATAGCATATTAGAACCCAGACATGCAGTCGAAGGTTAGATCTTAATATTCCAGCAGGTGAGAGCATGCCTAGACCATTGATATCCGAGCATATTAGAACCCAGACTTGTAGTCAAAGATCAGACCTTAATATCCCAACAGGTGAGAGCATTCTCTTCAAATGAAATAGTTAAATATAAATCCCAACACTTGAGGGTCTTTACTTGCATTCATTCCTACACCATTGATATCCCAACATCTTAGAACCGAGACTTGCAGTCGTAGGCCAGACATTTATATCCAAACAGGTGAGAGCATTCTCTTCCAATGAAATATTAATACATGTATATAAATCCCAACACTTGAGGGTCTTAATTTTCATTTATTCCAACACCATTGATATACTAGCATCTTAGAACCCAGACTTGCAGTCGAAGGTCAGACCTTAACATCCCAACAGGTGAGAGTATGCCTACACCATTGATATTCTAGCATCTTATAACCCAGACGCAGTTGAAGGTTGGTCAGACCTGAATATCAAAAGAGGTGAGAGGATTCCCTTCATTTGAAATATTTATATATTAATCACAACATTTGAGGGTGTTATTATGCATTTATTCGTTCACCAGTGATATCCTTGCATGTATGAACACAGACATGCACTGGAAAGGTCAGACCTTAATATCCCAACAGGTGAGAGCATTCTCACATCATTGATATCCAAGAAAATTAGGACCAAGGCTTGCAGCTGAAGGTCAGACCTTAACATCCCAACAGGTGAGAGCATAGTTATGCCCTTTTATGGACTTGGAATTTTTTGGTTGAAGGTAAAAATAAAAGGAAGTCAAGTATCTGTGTTACTGTCAAAGCTGTGGACTTTAATTTCAACTAGTTATTAATAATCACACTGTACACCAGCAATTCGACAATAGTGGTGCCCCTTTTAAACTTAGAAAATTCTTGTTAAAGTCAAATAGCTCTATTACTTTCAAAGCTTTTGACTTGAATATTAAAATAGGTATTTAGTATCAAAGAGTACATCAAAAGAAACAATCTCCTTAACACTGGTTTGAATTCTGACTGAGTTATGTCCCTCTTTAATTTAGATATTATGGAGTAGGGGTTACTGTCTCTTGGAAATATTATTTTGTCAACAAATCTTAATTTCAACTGCACTGTTCTATTCTACATTGGTAAGTGAATTTAAGAAACTGTTATTTTAATCTAATTTAATTTTCAGGTGCAATGCCGCATCTACAAACATTATCACTTAAATGTTACAAAGATGTTATTTCAAGATTATAATCACCCGTGTTGCTCTCATTTCATTTATAGCCATAGTCAAGAGCTCAGGTTTTTATAGATAATTAATACCAAATAGACCTTTACACTTGCATTTTTATGCCCCAAAGGGAGGCATATATTTTTTAAACTGTCCGTCCGTCCGTCCGCCCGTCAGTACGTCTGAAAACTTTAACATTGGCCATAACTTCCTTATTAGTAAGTGGATTACCTCATACTTGGAAACAACAACCCTTTGGACAAGACCTTCCAACTGACCTATAAATATTTGACCTTGATCCCTGAATGGCCTTCACCTTGGACATCAAATTGTCAGAAAACTTTAACGTTGGTCATAACTTCCACATTAGTATGTGGATATACTTAATACTTGGACGCAACACCACTTTGGACCAGGCCTTCCCCTGACCTATTTTTGTTTAACCTTAGCTCCTGGATGACTGGTTCTAAGCTCAAAGGTCAAAGCACCACTTCGGGGGCATAGTCATCTTACAGTGACAGTTCTTGTTAAATAAGAACATTTCTCCAAGTGTTATAGACTCTAGTAAGTGTAACACTTCATCAGTCAACTTTTTCTACATTCAAAAGTGAAAATGACCATTAAACAACTAAGTATGGACCCTGTAGTGTTTGAATTTATATATCAATATATCATCTGAGGACAATGCTCTCACCCTATTTGGGATATAAATGTCTGACCTTGGACTGCAGGTTTGGGTTCTTAGATAGTTGGGATATAGATGGTGTAGGAATAAATACAAATGAAGACCCTCAAGTGTTGGGCTTGATATATAAATATTTCCTTTGAAGAGAATGCTCACACCTGTTGGGATATTGAGGTCTGACCTTCAACTGCAAGTCTAAGTTATAAGATGCTAGGATATCAGTGGTGTAGGAATGCTCTCATCTAATGGGATTTTAAGGTCTGACCTTCGACTGCAAGTCTGGGTTCTTACATGCTGGGATATCAATGGTGTAGGAATAAATGCAAGTACAAACCCTCAAGTGTTGGGATTTATATATCAATATTTCAGCTTGGGACAATGCTCTCGCCTGTTTGGACATGATAGTCTGAATTTCAACTGCAGGTTAGGGTCCTCAGATGTAGCGATATAAATGGTGTAAAAATAAATGCCAGGAAAGACCTTCAAGTGTTGGGATTTATATAGAAATTTCATTTCAGCAGAATGCTCTCACCTGTTGTAATATTAAGGTCCCTCCACTGCAAGTCTGGGTTCCAATATGTTGGAATATCAATGGTGTAGGAATGAATGCAAATAAAGACACTCAAGTATTGGGATTACTATATCAATATTTCCTTTGAAGGGAATGCTCTTATCTTTTGGGATATTGAGATCTGACCTGACTGCAAGTCTGGGTTCTAATATGCTCGAATATCAATGGTGTAAGCATGCTCTCACCTTTTGGGATATTAATGTTTGAACTTTGACAGCATGTGTGGGTTCTTATTGTTAGGATACCATTGGTGAAGAAATAAAAGCAATGAAGACCCTGAAGTGTTGGGATTAATATATAAATATTTCATTTGTATAGAATGCTGGCACCTGTTGTGATATTAAGGTATGACCTTCAAGTGCAAGTTTTGGTTCTAAGATGCTAGGATATAAATGGTGTAAGCATGCTCGTACCTGTTGGGATATTAAGGTCTGACCTTCTACTGCATGTATGGGTAATAAGATGCTAGGATATCAATGTTGAAGGCCTGCTCTCACCTGTTGGGATATAAATGTCTGACATTCGACTGCATGTACTGGTAATAAGATGCTAGGATATCAATGGTGAAGGAAAAAAGGAAAATTATTGACCTCAAGTGTTGGGATCAATATATAAATATTTCATTTGAAGAGGATGCTGGTGCCTGTTTGGATATTCAGGTCTGACCTTCAACTGCAATTCTTTGTTATAAGATGTTGGAATATCAATAGTGTAGGATAAATGCAAATGAAGACCCTTAAGTGTTGGGATTTATATATAGATATTTCCTTTGAAGAGATTGCTTTTACCTGTTGGGATATTAAGGTCGACCTTTGACTGCAAATCTGGGTTCTAATATGCTAGGATATTAATGGTGAAGGCCTGCTCTCACCTGTTGGAATATTAAGGTCTGACCTTCGACTGCATGTCTTGGTTATAAGATGCTAGGATATCAATGGTGAAAGAAAAAATGCATATTATTGACTTCAAGTGTTCGGATCAATATATAAATATTTCATTTGAAGAGAATGCTGGCACCTGTTTCGATATTCAGGTCTGACCTTCAACTGCAAGTCTGGGTTCCCAGATGTTGGAATGTCAATGGTGTAGGATAAATGCAAATGAAGACCCTCAAGTGTTGGGGTTTATATTTAGATATTTCCTTTGAAGAGAATGTTCTCACCTGTTGGGTATCAAGGGCGACTTTTGACTGCAAGTCTGGGTTCTAATATGCTAGGATATTAATGGTGTACGCCTGCTCTCACCTGTTGAGATATTAAGGTCTGACCTTCTACTGCATATCTGGGTTCTAAGCTGTTAAGATACCAATTGTGAAGTTATGAATGCAAATAAAGACCCTCAAGTGTTGGTATTTATATATTAATATTTCCTTTGAAGAGAGTTCTCTCACCTGTTGGTATATTAAGGTCTAACCTTCGACTGCAAGTCTGGGTTCTAAGATGTTAGGATACCAATGGTGCAGGAAAAAATGCATATAAAGACCCTCAAGAGTTGGGATTAATATATAATATTTCCTTTGAGGAGAATTCTCTCACCTATTGGGATATTAAGTTCGGACCTTCAACTGCAAGTCTAGGTTGTATGATGTTGGAATATCAATGGTGTAGGATAAATGCAAATGAAGACTCTCAATTGTTGGGATTAATATATAAATATTCATTTGAAGAAGAGAATGCTGGCACCTGTTGGGATATTAAAGTCTGACCTGTGAGTGCAAGTTTGGGTTATAATAAGCTCGGATATCAATGGTGTAGGCATGCTCTCACCTGTTGGGATATTAAGGTTTGACTTTTGACAGCATGTGTGGCTTCTTATATGCAAGGATACCAATGGTGAAGGAAAAATGCAATGAAGACCCTGAAGTGTTGGGATTAATATATAAATATTTGATTTGAAGGGAATGCTCGCAAATGTTGGGATATTAAGGTTTGACCTTCAACAGCATGTCTGTGTTCTTACATGCTAGGATATCATTGGTGAAGAAATGAATACATATTAAGACCCTCAAGTGTTAGGATTAACATATAATTATTTCATTTGAAGAGAATGCTCTCACCTGTTGGGATATTAAGGTATGACCTTTGAGTGCAAGTTTGGGTTCCAATAAGCTCGGATATCAATGGAGTAGGCATGCTCGCACCTGTTGGGATATTAAGGTCTGACCTTCAACTGCAAGTCTGGGTTCTAAAATGCTAGGAAATCAATGGTTTAGCCCTGCCCTCACCAGCTGGGATATTAAGGTCTGCCCTTCGTCTGCATGTATGGATATCAAGATGCAAGGATATCAATGGTGAAGGAATGTATGCATATAAAGACTCCCAAGAGTTGGGATTAATATACAAATATTTCATTTGAAGAGAATGGTCGAACCTGTTGGGATATTAAAGTCTGACCTTCAACTTCAAGTCTGTGTTGTATGATGTTGGAATATCAATGGTGCAGGAAAAATGCATATGAAGACCCTGAAGTGTTGGGATTTATTTATAAATATTTCCCTTGAAGATGTTGCTCTCACCTGTTAGGATATTAAGGTCGACCTTTGACTGCAAGCCTGTGATCTAATATGCAAGAATCAGGCATGCTCTCACCTGTTGGAATATTAAGGTCTGACCTTCGACTGCATATCTAGGTTATAAGATGCTAGGATATCACTGGTGAAGGAAAAATGCATATTAAGACCCTCAAGTGTTGGGATCAATTTATCAATATTTCATTTGAAGAGAATGCTCGCACCTGTTGGAATATTCAGGTCTGACCTTCAACTGCAAGTCTGGGTTATAAGAAAATGTTCAAAGTTTATTCTACAAGCATACCTCCGCAGAAGAGGTATTCTTTACTCTTGAGACATTTTTGAATGTACTGGTAAATCATTATCATGTTTCCAGCTGCTAATCATAACTTACTTAATGAACTGTATACTTAAATCCTCTGATTTGTTGTTACAAAATGTAGTATACATTATACCAGATTTCTTTCTCGTTATAATTAACCAATGTCTAATATATTTTGAATTAATGTTAAAGTCACTTATAGGCCCACTGGGCCGGGTACCGCTAAATTGTATATATAAATTGTTGAAAATAACTTGTAAATGTACAATGTGACTATAATAAACCAATTTCTTATCTTATCTTATAAGATGCTAGGATATCAATGTTGAAGGCCTGATCTCACATGTTGAGATATAAATGTCTGACCTTCGACTGCATATATTGGTAATAAGATGCAAGGATATCAATATTGAAGGAATAAATGCAAATGAGAATCCTCAATTATTGAGATTAATATATAAATATTTCATTTGAAGAGAATGCTCTCACCTCTTTGGATATTAAAGTCTGGCCTGCGACTGCAAGTCTTGGTTCTTAGATGTCGGGATATCAGTGGTGTAGGGATAAATGCAAGTAAAGACCCTCAAGTGTTATGATTTATATTTAACTATTTCTTTTCAGGAGAATGATCTCACCTGTTGGAATATTAAGGTCTAACCTTTGACTGCAAGTCTGGGTTCCAATATGCTATTTATATATATAGACTCTCATGTGTTGTGATTTTAAATGAAATCATTAACTTAAAAAATGCTCTCAGTTTTTGGAATTAAAGACCCTCAAGTGTTTACTTTTAAATTTAAGCGTTTTATCTTAAAAAATACTCTCAGTTGTTTCAATATAATAGTTTTACTGAATATCAGATTATTAATAGATATAAGTTGAAACCCTCAAATGTTGGTGTTTCAAATAGGCTTTTAATTACTTTTATAAGTCCACATCTTGGTTTTTAAAGATAATAAAGCGTCAGGATTTTGTATCTAATCATTGCCTTTTAAGAAGTTTATTAATATACGGTCCCTGTAGAAACTTATTTGCTTCGTCATATGAAGTACGAGAAGAGCGCGAAAGTGAGTGTAGCTAAATCGTAATGGGCGGGTTTTTCCTCAAGTATTGGGATAGTAAATCTCTCAAGCCTTGGAGTATAGCCTTTTCGTTCACCTAAGGCTTAGGTAGCACACAACACTAATTGTAGCCACAGTTTCGAAAGGCCAGGGAGGATTTCTTTGAAAGTGTAAATATTCTGGAGTCAAATGACTGTTTGAGTTCTAAATGCATTTTGTGCAACAGATTTGGTTTTGTAACATCTAAAATGAACTCTGGCAAATTTGAAAATAGGGCTAGTAACAAATTGTTCAGGCAGATGGTGTCAAGAACACCGTTTTTCTGTCAACAGTGCATTTCAACTGCAGGCTCGGAAGAATCAAGACATTTTTCAAGGGGGTACATACTTTCATCAGTAGCAGAAAATCTGCTAGGCGACGCACCAGTTCCTTTGTGATATTTTGCATGTATAGGGAGTTGCCAAGACAGAAACCGAGTTTCTATAGCTGTTATATTCGCAGGTATTTTTTGGCGGAAAGACAGAAAGTAGTGTTTTAGGTCTCGGACCACAGTTGATTTTCGGCGAATTACTGAATGAATCACAGCTCCATGTATAGTTCTACCACAATACTTGTGACAATTTGGTTGTTGATTTACAATGTTATGTTTAATATGTTGTTAATAAAATGATTCTTATTTTTTCAGGTTCTATACTTTTGTACCAGGAACTTCGGACAAATTGTTAGTGTACAGGGACGGCAGGAATTAGAAATTTAGTGTGGAGTGCTACCTTACATATCTACTGTATTCCATGATAACACATACCAGTTTTTCAGCAACATATTCGAACTTACCAGTTTTTCAGCCACACATTCGAACTGGCCATGTAGAAATTATTAATGAGAGGGTATGATGCATTAAAGAGGCTGTGCTCCAGATGACAAAAAAGAAAGTTTTCTTGTATTATAAATTTCTTGTAATATTTATGACTAATGCTTAAAAAATAACTTACTGACAAAAAATAAGTCAAATAATTACATTATAAATTGATTTTTTCCCTTTCAAAGTGCTATACCATAAAGCGACGGTATAACTATATGGTATAAGATTTAAAGTAAATATCTGTAATATCACATGCGGTAATAATTGGTATACCATATATTTTTATTAACATTATCAATATTATTTTCGTACGTTAATACTTCATTGTTTGAACGTTGTTAGCACTATCAATTCTGTAATATTGTTTGCAAATAAAGTATTAAATTATGATAAATTGTTCCCTTTTGTATTTTTTCCTTTCCCACTAAAAATTGTGGAAACACCGAAAAGCAATGTTTGACTAATTGGCAAACAGTAGTTGTAGTATTGTATCACTGCCGATTAAAGAAGTTGTTTTATCGCCTTAAGGTGTTGATGTTATCAAGAGACATGTTTATAAACCAATGTGATAACTGATAATTATGTCAATCATTTAAATAATACTAATCCATTTCGATGATGTCTTAATAACCTGCAATCAGTAATCATTAGAAATGTGCAATTTAATACATGAGACTTTAATTTCATTTTTAATAACGGGTAGACTATTTTGCCGAAAAAAATATATCAATAGAAATTATTTTAATTATTATAATGAATACCTTTGAACACCTAATATGCATGAAAAACAAACAGTTATTACTCTATTTTGAGTTTAATTCGAATTGTATAAAATTGTACTTCTTTAATGATTAGTGATTGCATGTTAGATAATGTGTGGTTTGTAACTTTGTAAGTGTTGTTTATGTTTCATAATAGATTTGTGTATTTATATTTCATTTCTATTGGTATATTTTTTCAATATAGTCTTTTTTTCAGAATATTCTTTCTTTATTAAGTATGAAATTTCATGTATTAACATGTACTTTTCTAATGATAACTGATTGCAGGTTATTAAGACTTTATCGGAATGGATTAGTATTCTTTGAATGACTGACATCATTTTCAGTTAACACATTCGTTTATAAACATGTCTATTGATTACATCAACACCTTAAGGCGATAAAACAACTTCTTTAATCGGCAGTGATTGGATAAGCACGTGTGATATACAATACTACAACTACTGCTTGCCAATTAGTCGAACATTGCTTTTCGGTGTTTCCACTATTTTTAACTGAATTTTATTTTCAGATTCAAAACCATTTTCAACTAATTGAAAATTTTGGTAAATTATTCATTGCATTTTATTGAAATATCAGTAATAACTCTTTTTTAATACTTAAAACATTATTTTCATGTGTTTTAAATAGAAAATTGAGTGCTTTTCGATGATGTGCATTTCATTGTAACGGGACCGGAAAACACAAATATACCTCAGCTTTCGTCAACTTAATGATGATTTTGATAAATCATTCATTTCATTTTATTGAAATATCATTAATAAACCTATTTGTAATACTTAAAATGCAATAAAACATTATTTTCATGTGTTTTAAACAGAAAATTGAGTGCTTTTCGGTGATGTGCGTTTCAATTTAACGGGACCGGAAAGCACTCATTATGCAAATATACCTCATCGTTCGTCAACTAATTGATAATTTTGGTAAATTATTCATTTCATTTTATTGAAATATCAGTAATAAATCTATTTGTAATACTTAAAATACTATTTTCATGTGTTTTAAATAGAAAATTGAGTGCTTTTCGGTGATGTGCGTTTCAATTTAACGGGACCGGAAAGCACTCATTATGCAAATATACCTCATCATTCGTCAACTAATTGATAATTTTGGTAAATTATTCATTTCATTTTATTGAAATATCAGTAATAACTCTTTTTTTAATACTTAAAACATTACTTTCATGTGTTTTAAATAGAAAATTGAGTGCTTTTCGGTGATGTGCATTTCTTTTTAACGGGACCGGAAAGCACAAATATACCTCAGCTTTCGTCAACTTAATGATGATTTTGGTAAACTATTCATTTCATTTTATTGAAATATCATTAATAAATCTATTTGTAATACTTAAAATGCAATAAAACATTATTTTTATGTGTTTTAAATAGAAAATTGAGTGCTTTTCGGTGATGTGCACTTCATTTCAACGGGACCGGAAAGCACTCATTATACAAATATACCTCAGCTTTCGTCAACTTAATGATGATTTTGGTAACTTATTCATTTTATTTTATTGAAATATCATTAATAAATCTATTTGTAATACTTAAAATGAAATAAAACATTATTTTCAAGTGTTTTTTAATAGAAAATTGAGTGCTTTCCGGTGTTTCGGTGCTATCCGGTGCTTTCCGGTTTTTCCATGCACCGCACATGCGGCGATGGTGGTGACAGTCTAAAAGTGTTGGAAATATTTTGTTAACATGAGGGTCCAGAGTTCAAATCAGGCTGGAGCGAAAATATTTTTTTTATTCTATTTTGACTTTTATAATCAGTTTTGAAGTAAAATATTATGTTGTTATAATCTCACGGCATCTAAATATACAATTTATGGAAAAAAAATTTTTATGTCAAATCTAGAGTACAGCCTCTTTAACATGTGTATTTCTAAAGTCTAAATTAATTAATACATGAAGATATGGGTATTCAGAGTGGTCAGGATGAGGTTCTCTTAGTTTTTTCCCTATTGAACAGTATTGAAATGCACTCAGTGTGAAGTAGGAGCTTGAAATTCGAAACTGATGAAAGCAGGTTATGTCAGTTGTTTTGGCTGCAGAAGTTCAATAGGATGCCGTCTGAGCTGGATACCGAAAAAAGTGTAGCGTTGACAGGTATCTAGCACTAGCTGATTTAGGTGTGCCATAACAGACGAACAATTAGCATGTAGTGTTATGACTGTACCGTGTGCCTTTGAATATCAGGCGACTTGTCTGTTTCATAGAATTTGCCTCGGCCAGGGGTCGAAAAGTGGGGCTTGGGAGTAGTTTCTTTCTTGCAGCTGATTTTTTTAGAGAAGTGTTTCATCTGAAATTTGAGTTTTTGTTGTAGATTGTCTTCAGTCCTATAAGAATAGCTGTACTTTTCTTTTCAGGTTGTTGTATTGGGATTGTCAGTGAGGCGCAAACAGTTTGAGTGGTCATCAGACACTAAATTTCAGTGTGAAACTGGTATCTACCACCCATCTGGGATCAGGACACTTCGGGCCATGGCCATTTCGGACCAGACATTACGGACCAGATTTAGGGACACTTCAGACCAGATTTTATTTGGTGATCATATGATGTAATACATATTTAATTGATATATAATATATATAAAACATTTGTTGCAGATGAATTGCCAATTTATTTGGTCTTGAAAGGTAGCTATAATTCCATAGTCAATGACGAACCACATAATATTATTTTGGATTCAAAGTAGGTGGAAAACATGTGCTTCCTATCCACATATGATGAAATATGTTCATCTTTTATTGTGTTAGATAATAAATAAAACAAAAATAAAAATACATTGTGGATGGTCCATAATATAGCAAGATATGTGGTCCTTAATGTCCATCACAATTAAGGTCAGTATTTTTCCTAATGTTTTAGATGGTAATTACGGGTGTCGGAGGTTTCGTCACAATACTGGTTCGTCACACTTATTTTTCTGCACAAAACAGGTTGAGGTTTTGTTTTTGGGGTTTTACGCCGATTTCAACATATGTTATATCTCGGTGGTCAGTCCACCAAACCGGTTTTCCTGGATAACTAACCAGTAATTGCCAATTTCTCCGCAAGTGACTGACTACTGTTCCCACATGATCTACACTGAATCAGCGGTGAGAGACAAATGAACATAAGACACAATGTCTGAGAACAATTGTCACGGAGAAATTTTGCCCTGCCCAGGGGTCGAACCAACGACCGATGGATTACTAATCTAGTGCTCTACCTATTGAGCTAAGCGGGCGGGCTCAGGGTGAGGTTCCGTCACACTTAATTTATATAATGTATATATAATAGTGATTAGGTGTTAACAAACAACCAATTATTTTGGGTGTAATTAAATAATTGAATTTTTTTAATTTGGAAGTTTGCAACAATGATTGTTGTGCAGAATAAGTTATTAGTATAATTATAATGTTTGTGATGTGCTTGCATTGAAAATAGATTAATGATTTTAAATGAATGAAGTATAATTATAATGTTTGTTATGTGTTTGCGTTGAAAAAGGAAGAATAGATTTACTCAATTTAAATACAAATCTTATTATTTTTAGGTGGAAGGTGGGTATATAGTAGTCGAACTGTCCGTCTGTCCGTCCGGATTTCGTGTCTGCTCAATAACTTTGTCATTCCTTGATGGATTTTGATGATACTTGGCAAAAATATTCACTACCATAAGACTATGTGTCAGTTACATTCAACAGGTCTGTAGCTCCAAGGTCAAGGTCACTATTGGGCGTCAAAGGTCAATTTTTTAATATTTTTTGAATATTTTGGTGTTTGCTCTATAACTCTGTCAATCTTTGATGGATTTTGATAAGATTTGGCAAAAACATTCACTATCACTACATAAGACTATGTGTCACTTACATTCAACAGGTCTGTAGATGGGTTTTTGTCCATAGCCACGAGTGTGATTAATTAAGTTGCAAGAACTTGTTGGTAATTATGGGCTATAGACCTACTGAGACTTCCACACCATTTCTGTCTTAATGGTCTGCAGCTAATATCTTCCCAGGCATGAAGTTTATTCATGAAGTGTCCAATCTCCCCTACATTCTGCAATAATTGAAAACGTAAAAAGGGAGTTTTGTTATTTTTAAATTTCACACATTCAACATATATAGCACATAAAACCATAGCATAGCACATTGTTATAAGACAAAAAAAACGAACGTGACAGTGACAGAAGAAATATAAAACATAGTACATCAAACGTTACATTTACAGTAGTAGACCCAACAAGACAATTTAAAACTGAGTACATTAAACAAAGCAGACCTAGATCAGACAACACTTCTGTAAGATTTTTTTTATCATAGCACATTGCAATAAAACATAAAAAGAAACACATAAAACATAGTACATTAAACATAGTGGACCCAGATCAGACAAAACGCAGTACTTGGTGAGAATCCCAACGAATTTTGCTAAATCACCATGTTCATCTCATCAACATCATTATATTTCAAAAGTCCTCAATATCATATATTGGATCTCTTGAGGAAACGGGGCAAGACTAGCAGTGCGGCTACAAAATCTCAATAGCTGTGTAGTAGTCATTTCCTCATCTTCATATTTATCCCAAGCGTCGAATACCTTTCCGTGTATATTGCTGTACCTTTTGCGATACAGTCGTGTCAACAAATGCTGGGATACCAGACGTATTTGCAAGTCCACTGTCTCGGCTTCTTCGCACAGAAGGGGCACTAACACGTACAATCCAAGATCTGCTCTACCCGCTCTAGTGTTGATTCTTCTATGCCATCCTGAAGTATAATAATATACACAGTATTATATACATGTATACAGTTATACATCCTATAATTAGTATTTCTTTGCGTCGCTGAAGGCTGTGTCAGGATTGTAATATTGTCTTAAGAAGAACATTATATTACTGTCTTTTAACAGAGAATTTAATAGTATATACTATGTGTCGCATGGGTGTTCTGCGGCTTTCAATATACTTTAGGTCAAATATCGGTCCTTATTTTAAACAAAAAATAAATGTGGATACTTTACTTACCTTAAACGTCATTGTTTGTTCTTACATTCTCTCTGAAGACACTCCAGTTTTCTGGCCTCCATACAGATCCATTGATCCAAGTGCGATCCATGTAGTCCACGACTCTCAAAATCGGAGCTCGAACTTCTTCTGCCTGCTGTCTCAAATGCTCAAACGCGGCTCTTACATGTTTTGGTGGGAGATACAGCAGCGCCATCAACTTTCTTAAGTATTCATATTTATCCACTTTTGATATGTATGCAGTGGAAAGACCTTGGTTCTGGATTTTTCTATAGATTCCAGTCTTACCGAAACTCATAAAAAATTTACTGGACAGGAGGTCTTGTGAAGCTCATATTTTTACTGGACCTCACACAAGTTTACTGGACCGGTGAAGTACATACATAATTTACGTTTTTACCCAAATGACCTTTGTAAACCTCCGTGCCAAACTCCTTGCACCTGTTACGTCACGCTTTGCTACTTCTGTGGCGAAGGGAAAATCCCGGGATCGCCTTTAGAAAAGCCGGGATTCCGGGATCATATTAAACATATAGTAAAATCGGGAATATACCACCTGCCATAGGTGTCATCGATAAATTATCAAACTGTGAAACATCTTCTTTAAACAACATCGACACATTCACAAGTGGCACTTTGTCATTAAAACTTAAATTAATTTGCCATGTGACACATTAAAATAATTGTGATTATCGACATTTTTTACAGTTATACATGACTACAATTAAGATTCTATTATATTAAGGTGTTGAGTTTTCAAACTACATTACCGTTTTGCATACTCATTTGATATCATTGTCTAACTCTGAATTATCTTAATTGTGATAAAATTTCTGCATTTCAAGTTAGTTAAATTGCAAAGTGATATAGCTCTAATGATAATTTAATCCTAATTTTAAATCAACATAATGGTCAATATATATGATATAATCAATAAATATAACTTTTTATACCAACAAATTACGACAAATATCAAAACCCAAACAGTTTATTGGTTTCCCTATATGTTTAATACGATCCCGGGCGTCCCGGATCCCGGGATTTTCCCTTCGCCTACTTCTGTACTGATCAGGGGAAGTAACCGCTGCGGAGAGTTTGCCGCATTGCATCATGTTGATTCCTCGTGTTCGTAGCGTATAGGCATGTAAACAGGAACCAGTAGGAACCACCGATCACACTACGTCATCAAAAACTGCTTTCCGGTAAAAGCGCCTCGAATTTCGGATAATAATGAAAGTAGGATATACTTCTATTTTAAAACTGTCGGAAAACCTGTTTATTTTAAACGGACATGCGGTCTTGTGTTCTGCTTCATTTAATCAGACCTACAGATTTTTTACCGGACAGGTCCGTCGGTCCGACGAAGTTTCGGTAAGACTGAGATTCTTTGCTATAGGAAGTCTAGGTTCTCTTTGGACATTTTGTTTAGGTTCTGTAACAGAAAATATAACCCCGTTTGGAGCAGTTTTTTTCAATGATCTCAATAAATCTGTGGGATCTCATGTATCGAGGGCCTTCGCATTCTGTCTTCTGTTCTGTGTATCCTCTGAAAATCTCTGTCTTTTTGGTTTATTGAAATCTGTTTCATCCAGCGGAACTGCCTCGACCTGTAAAAATAAACAATTAGAAATGAGAATAACATAAAACAAGTAAACATATAAACTCATACAATTAATGTGTATATCCAGATACAAGTTTACATTTACTTATTTTTCATACCTCAGCAAAAAAAATAGTTGCTGCAAAAAATTAAATGAAGTCGCATTAAAATATTATTTGTAAGTAAACTTTAGATGGTTACCTTTTTGACAAATGTTTGATTCCATGCACAGGGTACTGATGTACAAGCAATTTCATTATGCCCAAGACGTGTGTTACACTCCACTTTGAAGAAAATGGCAGCCACATGCGAACACACTTCACCTAGTCTGAAAAAAAACACAACTGTAAAAAACATATTTAGTCATTGTTGGTTGAAAAACAATACTTTCTATACAATAACAGACTTGTTACTGTTAGTTAAAATACTACATATAAAATAGCGGACTTGATGGTTCTGGAGATCTATCTCAATTTTTAACAACTATCACATGACTGACACCTCCCTGTCATAATCAATTTTCGAAGTGACCTGTAGATGTACAGTTATTGTGACTTTATTTTCAGAAAAATATTAATTTGCTAGTAAACATACCCTGCCATGCATAAACAGGGAGCACAGTCAATTGTGTTATTTCTCGAGTTGATTCCAATCCATGCCTGGTGTGGTGTATCAGTAACAGCCTGAGAGCGGTTCACTTTTCCAACAATGATTCAGTGTCCAGTAGCACTCTTCTTATTGAAACAAGTGTGAACCCACCCGCTAACAAAATAATTGTAAGCTTCCAAGGAACGATACGCCTTCATGCTTTCCATTGTGAATGGCCCAGGTGTCTCTATTAAATATGCAAATATCTGTCCAAAGTCAACACTTGGCCATTTACTAACGTCATCTACCCAAGACTCGCATTCCTTTTGAGACGACGCCACCGACATTGTGGCCGATCTTTTCCCCCGTAACTGCAGGAAAGGATCATCTTCGACAGTAAAGCCTAGTCCTGACAACTTCTGAACGTAACGCTTCCTATTTTCTGTCGATAACTTCTTGAAATAATCGCTCATTTTTGCTTATTTTTAAGAATTTCAAAACAATCTACTCGTTTTCAGCCGTTTTCAATTTACTTCCGCATTCCTTTTGCCCTACGTTAACTGCGCATGCGCAAAACTATTGCCGTTTCTATGCGGTCGAAGTTTGCTTATTCGGTCTATACGCAGCCCTTCAAGACACACCCAGGAAAGACCTCGCGGATCGCCTGCCATCCGGCTGAAAATATAAAATCATAAAAAAAGATAAACGCATTGAACTTACTATAATTAAACGAAATCATTTCACCGAAAAACTGTGATGATATCACCGACTTTTCATAACTGCAATCAATTGTATTGGTGATATCTTCGGTTTCGACGGTGTTGTCGGTGTCGGCGATGTCCTCTGCATCTACGGTCCTAATTGTGAATGTTGTCGACAGGATTCTAATTGGCGATGCTGTGTACGTCCAGTTCTGCGGGAGGCGTCTCGTCTGAATCGACAGATGCGGCACTACAACCTTCACACTTCCATTCCAGTGATAATCTGCCTTTTTTCATCCGCTTGTACTTCTTCGACGTAATGGCACTACAACCTTCACACTTCCATTCCAGTGATAATCTGCCTTTTTTCATCCGCATGTACTGCTTCGACGTAACCCCTGTTGATTTACCTGCAATCATAAACAAGAGGGCCAAGATGGCCCTATATCGCTCACCTGAGAATCATTCCACAGAAACATAAAAATCAGGATGCAAGTTAGTAGGTCAAGGCCAAGATCATCCACGGTCAAAGATTTAATCTGCATGCAAAATTATCTAATGTTTCATTGTTGTAGCTGAACAGAACGTCTTCTAAGAATAGGCCCTGTGACCTATTTTTTGACCCTGGATGACCCATATACAATCCCATCCTAGATTTTATCAAGACAAACATTCTGACCAAATATTAGGAAAATCGGAAGAAAAATACAGCTTCTATCGCATACACAAGCTTTTTCTAAGATTTGACCCGTGACTTAGTTTTTGACCCCAGATGATTCATATCAGCCTCAACCTAGATTTCATAAAGACAAACATTCTGACCAAGTTTCATAAAGATCCAATGAAAAATACAGCCTCTATCACATACACAAGGCAAATGTTAACAGACGACAGACGCCGGACATCCAGCGATCACTATAGCTCACCCTGAGCATTCGCTCAGGTGAGCTAAAAACACGGTTTACTAACAAAATATATTTTATTTGGCGCTTCGCGTCGCTTTCAATAATCATCCATACGGCGATTAACGATTCCAATATTTCAGAAAATATAATTTTATAATAGTAGTAGTAATTATAATAAGACAGATTGTGTCGCAAGGTTCTAAAATAAGCTGCTTTAAATAAGATGTACAAAGTATAACAAAATCAATAAACATTTAATTGTTAACAGATCGGACGATCTAATCTACAAGAACATACCATTTTTACATTGCCTATGCTGCCAATTTCCACACCCGTCGCATGAAATAGCATGCATCCTAGTTACACTTTGAAAAGAAATCCCGTGTATTTATTTGAAAGTCCTTGTACTATTTCAGTTAAAATAAAACCAAAGAATTTTATATTATGCAAAGTCGCTCACTAAAGATGATGCTAGAATGATAGGCTGGACACTGGTTCTCCATTCTACAGAACATAACTGTGAAAACTTGTGAAATTCCTTATTAATTAACGAAGAATTGTTAGATTCCTTGATAATTGGTTGATATCTTCAAATTCTGTTAATTATTCTATTGTTAAATTAGCCTAATTAATCAGGCTTAAAGCGTTGAACCCATTTATTGATCTGATATTTTTTAGTTGTTCAACCTTTAAGCCTAATTTTTAACTGCATATAACCAAGCGGATATTGTTCGGCAGATTTTTTACCCTACCCTAGTTAACTTATTACCTACAACTCCGATTATTCCGATCGCCAAATTTTGAATAAAATGGTGGATAATTATGAACGAAATAAGTGTTTCAGTTTGATACTTATATATATCATTGTTGTTCCTTGGATTACTGGATCAGGTATAGATTTAGTTATCACATTTTATCATATTTTTATCATTTTTACTTTAAACTCCGTGATTTGTTGTACAAACGAGCCATAAAAAGTGCCCAATCGCCTACGATTGGGCGAGTCCACTTAAGCAGATGCAGATCAAAGTGAGACGTAGAAGGTGAACAACAATAAAATATCAGCCTATAAAATGGGTTCACCTTCGGAGGCGAAATAGTGAGACTATTGTTAAATGTGCTGAAAAAAGTTATCAAAATGTTTGTTTGTCAAGAAGAAACCAACATGTTGCTTTATCCATCTGAAATTTTATTTGCAACATATTTTACAAGTACAACAATACAGTGAATGATTTTTATTACAAACAAATGCATTAAAACAGCATATTTACATACACATGATTATATACAATCATTAATCATTAATTTGGCCAAAAGATATCATGTAATAAAAATAAACAAAATTCAAATGTAATAGAGTTAATTTAAAATTTGCTATTTCCTTTTTTATTTTTAATATATTTTTTATTTTTATTTTCGGTAACTTAACTGTAACCACCTTGACGCAAGCGAAAGCAAGATAGAAACAATGTTTAAATTGTTTGTTTGTTTTGGGGTTTAACGCTGATTTACAACATATAGGTTATATCTCGGCGGTCAGTCCACCTAACCGGTTTTCCTGGATAACTAACCAGTAATTGCCAATTTCTCCGCAAGTGACTGACTACTGTTCCTACATGATCTACTCTGAATCAGCGGTGAGAGACAAATGAACATTAGACTCAGTGTCTGAGATCAATTGTCGCGGAGAAATTTTGCCCTGCCCAGGGGTCGAAGCAACGACCGATGGATTACTAATCCAATGCTCTACCTATTGAGCTAAGCGGGCGGGCTCAATGTTTAAATGTAATATAATTACTACTTATACTTAAGCTGTTTATAATGTTATATTGGTAAAGTTTTCTCTAATTGGCCAAACTTGTCGAAACGAAACACAAGTGTGGCCTATAAATTAAATGTTGAATTATAAATTAAATATGTTTTAATTATGTGTTTGTTTTTCCTAAGCAGCCAATCGTCTAGCGATCAGTCTTATTAATTGCCACTCGGTGTCTTCTTAATTGAGCAATAATCAATTTGAGTATTTAATTCAATTTGAGTAAATAATATCAACATGACATTCTTTAATTGAAATATGAAAGATGTGAACAACCACTTTTATTGGTAGACTAGTGAATGTAGCATATAGTTTCAATATTTAGAAACATTTAAAAAAAGAATTAGTTGTACTATATAATAATATAATAAAAAAAATGGATATTGCTTAAAGTCATTACAGGTATTACTGTGTTTTCGTCTCTTAAACATTTTTTATATCTAATATCTTCGGTGGACAAATCATTTATATCCAATTATAATACGGACCAGTTTAAGGGACATTACGGACCAGATTTGGGGACATAACTGACCAGAAAATAATGAGAACGATCCGCATTAAATCGATTTCTATACATTTATATACATTTAGACATAGCATTTAAGACAATGGAAACGATTTCTGAAACTTAAAGTTAAAATATATGAAGTAGAATAAATATTTTCAATATGTCATAGTCTTCCAGTATTCTTTGGTCTTTTCGGCGGTATAATCATAAAAAAATCAGTTAGGATATTTCCTATAAAACCTTTTATACAATAACAAGAAAGTTTTATTCATTTTTATACATGAACAAATATATTTTTGAACATGGTCCGAAGTGTCCCTAAATCTGGTCCGTAATGTCCGGTCCGAAATGGCCATGGTCCGAAATGTCCGTAATTCCTACATCTGCGCCAGTTTTATCAAACGAGCAAACGTAACAACTCGGCCTTTTCCGACAACTTCGTATAAAGACCTCGTATGTAAGTGTATGAATACACCAAATGGTAATTCGCTCCGGCTTTGATAAAAATATAAACAAACATGGCAGGACTCAAGCGGTGTTTGTCTTATGCATTAGAAAAAATGAAAATAAATGTTACTTTAAAGTATAAACACGGTAGAGGCTTTAAGAAATGTTTTCCATTTAGCAGACACCACCTTTATTGTAAAATAGTCCAATATGGCGCCTACCACATTATTTCCGAGGTGACTTATTGAAGTCGCCCAAGGTATTCCAAATGTCAAACGAGTAGATCTATAGGCCTAGGATTCTTTTAGATTGTCCGCGGTTTGGAACTTGCAAATACAAATAACAATATTGTTCTAGGATTTTAAAAGACAACGATCAGCTACTAAAACAATTAAGTGACATCTGGGTCCTAATATATAATAGTAGATATTAGGGCCCAGGTGAGCAGGTATCTGGACCAGTCAAAATAATTCAAGTGACGTCTTGAGCAAATTCTGAGATATTTTTATTATGGGTCAGAATTTCGTTATAACTCACGGAGGCGAGATATTGACCCACACAAAAAAACACAATATCTCGACTTGCGTACAATTAGTTGGACTAGTATCTGGACGATGTTGTTACAGCTTAATTGGTCAAGTGATTGAATTATCTTAAGTGATAATTGAGATCACTCAAGATAATCCAATCAGTTGACCAGTCAAGCTGTATTATCCTGTGCCAAGCCATTCTGAATTTAATTCCATTTATACTTTAATACAACAACAACAACAGTCTTTTATTGAAACCAGGTTACAATTTTGGTAACAACATGGTCAATAATTTTAAATTCTATTCTTTAACATTTGGTAATCGAACTGTTATAGGAAAGAAAAACACACATACACAGACACATACATGTCTCTAAAGACAGCAATTCAACATTGCTATGGGGACAGTGGATAAGTTATTGTTTCAAAGCAATTTATAATAGTACATGTTAGAAGATCTAAATATAATATCATTTAAAGAAAAAAATTATCTAAGCGGTACTATATAGTAAGTTGATGTAAGATATGAGTAGATAAATGGATCCGTGCAACTCATGCAGATTATAAAAGTTCATATTAGATGATCTAAATGTAATAGTATTTGAAAAAAAAATCATCTAAGAATAAACGGTGTTTATCTA
The DNA here is from genome assembly GCA_012932295.1 of Cyclina sinensis. Taxonomy (NCBI): domain Eukaryota; kingdom Metazoa; phylum Mollusca; class Bivalvia; order Venerida; family Veneridae; genus Cyclina; species Cyclina sinensis. The sequence goes on along the minus strand of JAAONU010000007.1, from coordinate 28,236,778 downwards.
GTACTTTTCAGTACATTAATGTAAGGTATAAATAAGTAAATAAATGGGTCCGTGCAACTCATGGGTCGTCTTAATAAGACTGCGAGATAGCAGATAATCTTATTTATAAAATGTTTTTCATTCACAAATATGATTTTACAACTGTACTATAGATAGATAGATAATTCCTTTATTACAGTGACATTTTACAAACATCATACATAAAAATATTAAACTATAGATACGTATATGCAGTACCGTACAACCGGCCCAATGGGCCTATAAGTCACTTTTTTTTTGTTCGTACACAAATTCAACAGATCAAAAAACTATAGATGGTTAAACCTTTGCTCTCTAAGTACACTGTTAATAAACCTCACTTGAATTTAGGTAAATGTCATCTCTCTTCTTCTCGCAAATGCACATGCCAAGTACTTGGCCGTTTTTCTCGGAAAGTCAACTAATAATGTTTTCATCAGTTCTATATCAGGTAAAGTTTCCCACGCAATATTTGTGACAGCCCTGTCGAATATGCGTTGTCTTAATGTTTGATACTGGTCACATTTTAAAAGAAAGTGTTTTTCATCCTCGATTTCATTTCTATTGCAATATCTACACAGTCTAATATTTAGGTCTTCACCAATAAAACGGCCGGTTTCGACTCTAAGAGGTAAAACACCACAACGAAATTGGGCAATAATAGAACGTTCACACCTCGATAAATTAAGACGCACATAATTTTCTGATGAATAAGATGAGATGAATAAAGTGTTTAATAAGGGTCCGTCCGTACCATCAGGATACTTTATGTGTGGACCCCGGAGAGTGATCCTTCTCTCCAATAAAGAAAAAATGCTTTGATTGCCAAATGGATCAAATTTTGAAAATCATGACAAGAGATTGCCATGGAAAATTTTAAGATTCCAAAACAGTTCAATTTTAGTTATATAAATATGACCCAAGCAGCATGGCTAATTCAGCCAAAATTGTGCTAGAGTCAGCAGATGTACCTGGAATGGAAGTTAAATTAGTAGTATGAACAACAACTAAAAGAAATTTATGTAATAAAGTAGCTTGAAAAATAAAAAAAAACAAACAAACAATTATTAATTAGTATGAATTAAACAAACAAACAGTTTAATAAGTGTTATGAACAATACGAATGATATGCAATGATAAAGAAAACAAGAAACAAACATTTATCTATAAAAACAAAAATGTTGTAATGTTGTGATTTCATTGCTGAAAAAGGGCCACCAGTTTTCACAGTTTTGAGGGAAAATCTATGATCAAAAGAGGAAAGTGAGCAGTATTGAATTCTTAGGTGAAGTTTGCCACACTAAGACTGATATGTTAGGACATTCCTGTCAATTGGAAAACATGCTAATTGATGAAACAATCATCATACTGTTCTTAATTATAATTGTTGAATCTGTTAGCAGTTTGCCAAACTTTAAAGTTTGTCACACTTAAAGGTTTGCCACAATTAATCGTTTGCCATACTTAAGTTGACTTGACAAGAGATTCCTGTGAATTACAGGTAAAATTTTCAACACTTGTTCTTTGATATTTTCACAGTAGTGACAGAAAATTATCACCATTAAGTAGACTATTAAATTATGCCTAATTGAGATCTCTGAAAAATGTGGATCAAAGTGAATGTTATACAAAAGTGTGCGTAAGATTTAATGTTTGTATGTCACACTTATGTTGAACATAATAGTGGCTTCATTATGATTTGTCTTTTGTAATTCTTGAAATAGTAATAGGCCAATTTCAATATTTCTATATCAGAGGAGAACAACTACAATGAGACAACAACAACAAAATAAAAAAGGTCAAAATAAGAAAGTTAAAACAGTAAAATAGTAAAATAAATAAAACCCACCAAGCAAGGGAATGGCCTGCCTTTTACCTTTTTGATAAAATCCCACAGTTCTTTAGATTTTGTTTTGTTCGTTATTTTAGAACAGAAAGTTTGCCAGCATTCTTTTTTAGATTGTTTTATTATGCTAACAGCTTCAGACCTAGCCTTTTTGAAAAGTTCATATTTAATGAAAGTTCTATCTCTTATGTAATTTTTTTTCAAATTTTCTCTTTTTCTTATTGCCTTATCACATTCTTTGTTCCACCATGGTATATTCTGTTGACTTTTCTTATTTTTATACTTATTCTTTGGCATAGTTTTGTCTAAAATACTTGTTATTTTTCTATAGAACACATCAAAGTTCTCCTGAATATCATTTTCCGCTAGTTTATCGTCTAGTTCTGTACTACATATATGTTTAAAATTTTTCCAATTTTCAACAGATGCCCTCCTGAAATTCCATTTTGAATTTGTGTAGCATGAGCTATTATCTTTTTTGTTAAAATTTATTTTTGTTAAAGTAGGTAGATGATCACTCCCTAGGGTATTGTCAATTACATAAAATTCACTATGAATATGAAGGTGGGCAGAGATAATCGATAAATCAAGTGCACTATCTCTTGTTCCTGGATGTCCAATTCGAGTTATTTGGCCATCATTAAGAAATGTAAAGTTATTGTCAATAAGAAAGTCAAGCAGGGCATCTGCCTCGCCGTCACATCGTAGGTCGCCAGGGGGGTTCCAACAGACATGTTTTAAGTTGAAGTCTCCAACAATAAGTGATTTTGTGTTTAATTGTTGGAAAATTTTCCTATAGTTCTCCTTATTGTTAAGATTTGTTCGTGGGATGTACACATTATAGATATCCAGTTTCTCAGTTCTATTATGGACTGAAATGGCACATATCTCAATATCAGTGTAAGAAACTGTAGGTTTTTCAACAAAGTGTAATCCCTCTTTCACATAGATACACAGTCCCCCACCATATTTATCACTACCCTGGGTTTCTTTACCATCTGAGGAGCCTGACTCAGAACCAGACTGGTTGTTTTCTAGTTCTGAGGTATGGAAAGATAGGGACGGTGGACCTTCCCTGTCCTCCACTGTAGGGGTTGATACCACAGGGAGAGGGTCCTTCAACAGCGGACAGTTTATAAAAGAATCTGATAACTCCGTAGAGGTATCAGATTCCTCATCTACAGGCCGCCTTTTCATCTCGGGAGATTCATCTGAGTTAAAAGATGTCTCCCATCTTTTCCTTTTTGGTGTGTTCATTTCCTCCATCTTTTTAAACAGATTGAAACTAAATAATACTCTTCAAAATATAGATTAATTTTTATCAAACCTCTCTGATGTTACAATATCCAAAAATAAAATCACTAGTATCCACAAAACAATCCTTTAAGAAGTAACACACTGGAAATTACACTACAATAAATCTTAAATCTTAATAATGCACAAAAAGACACAAAGCTAGGTGTGAAAATAATTTCACGATGTTGACAGTTCAACTGCCAAAAAAGATCTGATATGACATAATTTTCTGTTTCATAGTTTTGTTTAAATAATTTATAAGTTCTCAATTTTGGAGAATAGTTGAGTTTTTCGGGCCAATCATCAGCGTAAAACCTCATTAATTTTTGTTTAGCCTCTGAGATATCAACATGTGTTTTATTCTCAAAACTGTCAATCATGTTAATATGTACAAACACTTGAAGTACGTCTGTACACCAATTACCATTCAAATGCACGTGATCATAGTCATAATTAAAATGCACGTACGCTATCATCGAAAGCAAGCAGTCTGTTCCACAGTCTCAACTTATTAAGCCAGTGTCTTTGAGTCGCTGGTAACCAGCCTATATCTCCATTTATTGCTAAAGAAGGTGTGAACTGGTGTACACCAAGGAAAAAACGTATAGCTCTATTTTGAACCGAGTCAATGGATGGTTGTGGTTTAAAGCCCCAAACGGAGGAGCCATAATCCATTATTGGCACCACACACGTATTGTTCAACTTTTCATAAGTGTCAAATCCAAATTCCATCACTTTATCAACTTTAGAGCAGATGCCCCGAGATCTCGGCCTGCGCCTATTGAAAGAAGTTTCGCTGTAGAAGCATAGTCAAGTTTTTCATGAAAGGTTACTCCAAGATATTTATAGGAATCCACTGTATCTATGGTATTGTCACCAATACTAAACGAATAGTGAGAGCGAGATTGTCTTGGTAACCTAAAGTGAACGACTTTGGATTTTGAAGTGTTAATTAATAGTCTCCAGCGTTTACACCATTCGTGCATTGTATTTAGCATCAGTTGCAAATCGCGCTCGTTTTCAGATAAGAACACAATATCGTCGGCATACAACAATAATGAATATTTGCAATCTCCAAGTTCGACTCCTAAGTTTAATCTATTAATTTCTGAGGCCAAGTCGTTGACGAACAGAGAAAATATCGTGGGCGATAAATTATCGCCCTGACGTACCCCTGAAAAACACTGGAACCAGTCTGTCAAAGACCCGTTTATCTTGATACAAGATACTGTATTTGTATACATGCTTTTAATGGAGTTATAGAACTTCCCGTCGATTTTGTTAAGAAGCAGTTTATATAATAGCAAGTCTCTATCAACGAAGTCAAATGCTTTTTTAACATCCAAGAATGCTGCAAAAATAGTTTGTTTGTTTCTTATAACACTGTTCAGCGTAAAAATATGATCTTCACAGGAACGTGATTTTCGGAACCCGTTTTGTTCATTGGCAATTATTTCATGGCTCTCTAAAGAAGTACTAAGTATTTTATTAAGTAAATTGCCGTACAATTTTGACACATATGATAGCAAACTTATTCCCCTATAGTTCAATGGTACTCGCTTATCAGATGATGGGTCTTTCAGGATTGGAAATATTACAGCTTTTCTCCAGGACAGAAGGAATAATACCCGTGTCAAAAATTAGTTGAAATAGCTCTTTTAGCACTTCAATAACGTTACGAAATTTCAGTACTAAATATGGAATTGAGTCAACACCAACGGACGATTTGCTCTTTGCAGACATTATCACAACCGACAATTCTTCTATGGAAATATTACTGTTTAACTGCAGATTACTGACTTACAACGGATCTAACATGTCATTTTCCATCGCTAATTTATGCTGTTTACAATGGTTATAAAATGTATTGTCAAAATCGGCACTTTGGTCACCATTGTAAAGGTTTGCGAAGTCACATTTCCATTTTTCGAATACAAACTTTTCGTCAATACATACATTGCCTGAGTCATCTATTATTTCAAGCGGGATACTCGTATTTTTTCTAGGTCCCAATGATTTTACCTACTGCCAGAATTCATTTGGGTTTTCCGTAGAAAGAGCTTCGATTTCGTCCACGAAAGCTTAATTTACGATAATCGCGTTCACACTGTCTTAAACGTTTATCGAACACATCTCGCGCACACTTAAACTCCCGCGGCTTTTCAATAGCCGTTCTGCGACATTTTGCTTTTAAAAAAGCTTTTTCTTTAGTCCGCATACTCTGCCATAGTTCAGACAACTCCCCATTCCAGTACGGTTTTGCGTGCTTATACCGCTTTCTTGTTGCTCGATTTGGCGAATAACTAGGGATGTTTTCGTTCATTTCCGTAATAATCACATTGCACAAACTATCATAGATATTGTCAACGTCTGTTTGGGTTTCGCGACTGCGTTCAATACTTCGGATAATGTTTTGTAGGGCTAACCTGCTGATTTTAGAATGGAACATATTATCTGGCATTCGTGAAAATATGTATCGTTTAATTTTGGTCGATTCTGTCATATATTTGGTGTATCTCGATGTACACTGGACGAAACGGCTATATCTGTAAGTAAAAAAGCATGATCTGGTATTCTAGAGCGATTACCCAATAAGTAGTGCAAATTACAATTGTCTACAATATCCTGGCACTATATTTTTACTACAACGTGCCTTAACATGTTTCATGAAGAACAGATTCACTGGAAATATGAAAAGTGCAAAATTGGTTAAACACTAAGCGTATTTAAAATAGTTTATAAGTACACGAAGAAAAACGGTAAGCTTCTTAAGCTTATTTCCTGCCTCTAAGGAAAAGAGTTCTCGAAATTTCCGTAAGTTTGGATTTTGAATGAAATAAGGAGAAATGTGCCGCTGCTCACTAAAATAATGACATTCAAAGAGATAATGATATTCATCACCCACTGTATTAAATGTACATAGGCTACACGTGCGGTTAAGATAAGCCACGTGCCTAGACCGCCAACGTTCAGTTTCGACAGGAAATCTATGGTTTGCGCATCTAAATTGAAATAAAATAAATCTTAAATAAGGTGGTAGTATCTTTAAATATGGTTCGAGCTTTAGCTCGTCCTTAAGTAAGTTGTAGTTCGCTCCTTTTGATGAGTTTGACATTTGGCTTTTCTGTAGATTCTGTAGAAATTGGTTTTTTAGTGTTTCATTTACTAAAGTATGTACGTTCTTAAGATTCATTTGTCTTTGATTTTCCCAGATGTAAGTAAATCCTGTATGATTAATGATACCTTTTACATATTCTATCCATTTAAATTCAGTGTTGGAAAATAGCATATTTTTATAGTATATGTGTGAAATTTTATTTTCGTTACCCACCAATAGCTTACTCCAAAAATTTATAATTCTAGTTTTAATGGTGATTTCTATGGGATATCTGCCTAATTCTCCATACAACATATATAATGGTGTAGTGTTCTTACTTTTGGAAATTTTACGTAAAAAATCGGTGTGTATCTTTTCAATTAAATTTACGTTTTCTGTTCCCCATACCTCACAGTTATATGTCAGTATTGGGGCAATGGTCTGGTCAAACAATTTTAACTGAATATCAATTGGTAAATCTAAGTTAAAGATTCTTGAATAAAGGATATGCATGGCTTTATTTGCTTGAGAAGCTATATATTTTCTAGCATTGAGAAAAGATCCACTGCTAGAAAATAATACACCTAAATACTTATATTCTTTTACACTTTCTACTGGCTCCCCGTTTAATGAAAAACTGATATTATCTAGTTTGTTAGTACCAAAAATCATTATTTTTGTTTTTCTTAAGTTAATCGATAATTTCCACAATTTACAATATACACTGAAATCATTAAGTAAATGTTGAAAATTTTCTTTGCTATCACTTATAAGTACAGTATCATCAGCATATAAAAGAATAAACAGCTTGAGATAAAATTCAGCATCCTCATTGTATGTAGGTATAGTTATCACAGCATTGTTTTTCTCAAGATTATACACTTTCTACTGGCTCCCCGTTTAATGAAAAACTGATATTATCTAGTTTGTTAGTACCAAAAATCATTATTTTTGTTTTTCTTAAGTTAATCGATAATTTCCACAATCTACAATATACACTGAAATCATTAAGTAAATGTTGAAAATTTTCTTTGCTATCACTTATAAGTACAGTATCATCAGCATATAAAAGAATAAACAGCTTGAGATAAAATTCAGCATCCTCATTGTATGTAGGTATAGTTATCACAGCATTGTTTTTCTCAAGATAATCTTGTATTCAGGTAAAGAGAAAACATGATCGGAGACAAATTTTCACCTTGACGCACGCCACACGTGCTTTTAAAGAAAACCGATTTGCTTCCATTTACAGATACACAAGATTTGATATCCAAATACATATTATAAATTAATCGAATACAGTTTCCATTTATACCTCTTTGAATGAGTTTACTCCAGAGACCAGCCCTCCAAATTCCATCGAATGCGGAGGAAAAATCAATATAACAGCAAAACAGTTCCTTATTTTTTAAACGAAACTTATCAATAAGAAATTTAAGAGCGAAAAACGTGATCTGTAGTTGAGTATTTTGAACGAAATCCAGCTTGATTTTCATTAAGAAGTTTATTCTGAGTAAGGAATTTGTTAATTCTTCCGTTAATAATTGCAGTAAAAAAAATACCTAAACAACTGAGAATTGTTATTGGTCGATAATTTCGGGGGTCTAGAGGTGAGCCCTTCTTTTTATAAATAGGCATTATTGTTCCTACAAGCCAACTATCGGGCATTATTCCAGATTTAAATATTTCATTAAAATAATCAGTTAAAACTGGTGTTTAGTAGTTTTAGTAAGTGTTTAGTAGTTTTCAAATATTCATTATTGTATTCACTGCGTTAGCAGGGAATACAGAGTTACCGTATTTCCAGACTCTAAACAATGCTCCAGGAAGTTCCTGAGAGCATTCTAATTAATTTAGTGTTCCGCAGCTGACAAAATAGTGCATAGAACTTGGCAATGTGGTACAAATGCGTAACTATCTTATAGATAATTGTTGTTAAATGTAATACTTCACTTTTTGCGATCTTTTATTGCCTTAATTGTATTTTGTGAGAGATTTGAGGAAAATCGTGGCGCATGATTTTTACGCAACTTTCTCAACCAATCGCTCACTGTGGGAGTGTCGCTAGTCTGGTTCTCGTTTCAGCCTTACGTTCATTCATTGCCGGATACCAACTTAATTGTGCCGCCAAATAGCTAATTATGATGAAAAAGTACATAACCTTAATGAAAGAATTTACTCTTTTTTGTTTAAAGTTAATTTATTTATTAGTTCTGCACATCGACTAAACTACATTTTAAATATACAGAACTGTAGCTTATCAGGGCCGGATCCAGAAATTTCTGACTGGGGGGGGGGGGGGCTTGGGGGAAGGTACGGAAGGGGGTGACCCCTAAATATACATGTATGAACTTTTTTTTAGAATTTATTTTTTTCTCTGTTTAGTTTAGTTACAATTGGAATTGCATAGATTAAACATGTCTGGGTGTAATGAAATTTTAAAAAATGTAACTTGAAAAAAGTTTGGAACTTTGTTTATTTACTTTCGACCATCATCACGTGACATGACTGTCGGCAGTGATTACTGTACTGAAATTATGGAATAGGGGTTCTATTGTACTGATGAACTTTAACCAATCCAGGCAGCTATTACAATAATTTGTTAAAATCTCATCTAGCATCGGTATTGAAGTATATTTCAAATGTATTAAGAAGAGAATGACTAAGTACATGTATAACAGAAATTGCATGAACAGATGCTCATATCATTTCATCAATGATCACTGTTACTTGATTGCTTTTTATTGACAAGAATTCAAAATTCCTGTTTCTTTTACAGATGACAGATATTACTGATGTCATAAGGGTATATTTTTCCAGCCCCAGTGATATGAGCCTCAGGGATAATGTGGCTGTTGGTCAGTTAATCAGGTACAAGTGGAAGGACAGCTAGGAAAAAGGAAGCTCTGTCAGTGAAGGCAGAGAAGTGGTGATATTGACGTGCAACCCTCTAAAGTTAAGAATTTTAATGGTATGTCTTGACAGTGTAGTGCTTTCTTATAGCAAAATTAATCACTCGCTTAATAGCTCCTCCGGTATGTTAACATATTCAGTTTAATGCATATATTTAGCCTGTGGTACCTTTCCTTTTTTTTAGTTCAGTTGATGAGGAAAAGAAACAATTACCTGTTTTATTTGTTCGGTTAAGTGCTGAATGTCAGTCCAGGGATTATGGATTCAAAAATCATGCTACGCAAGAAATTTCTGATCAAGAACATTATGTCTTAGACTCTTAAGATCTTTCACTAAATGTCTGATTTAAGTAAGGATAAAGCCAGTCCACCAGGGTTTTCATTAAGTTTTTTATTTGGAGGGAGTACATGTAAAGTAGGCAGGTGATTTGCTGCCAGTTTGTTATAAAATAAGCCTGATTTGAAGAAAAGTAACCGGGAAAAAAATCGAAAATAGCCGGGTAATTTACTCAGCTTCCAGGTCTTAATGAAACCCCTTTGGAGTCCATTGCAAAGAGATCTGTATATGTAAGACTTGAAGTACTCAGGTTGAATAACTATGAAGTCAAAGCCAGAAGGGTGAACTTAACCCAGCCATATAAGCCAAAATGGTGTTGAAACCAGGCATTGAATACAAAACAGACAATAAAAATAGGACTTTGATACATTATACTTTTTTTTCCTTTCCTTTGCTTTTTAGGTACTTGCGTGAAGGATTCTGCTATAAAGTTATAACCAGACTGACATCAAAGATCCATGTCATTATACTGTGTCAAACAACCCTGTGTAAGATGGTCTTACTTTTTCACTAAAATTCCATATACCAGTTATTTATAGATTAACATAGGCTTGTTTTTTACTAGGCTCTCAGAAAATCCTGCAGTTAAGACATTGTTCTCAAAGGTGTATGTTTCATGTATGAAGGTACTTTCTACATACAAAATATTTAAAGCAGCTTCTTCACAGAAGATCTTGTTGAAAATAAATTGTTTTACTTCATGCAATTTGGTTGTCAGGACATCTTAAAATCAAAACTGCTTTATTGTTAATATTAAATGTTAAGTAGATAATACTTCACATGTATGGAAAAGGTGTAAGCTAAGACTATGGCCAAAAAATAGATTATGATCATCCTAACGATGATAAATAGTGATCATGCTTAATGCATTTTAAGCTAAGGAGTGTTACACTTGGGCACATGTATCACTCATTTGCAAGCTCTTTCTTCAAGTAAAGAAAATAACTTATTTAAATAAAGAATTTATACTATTTTAGAGGTACATGTATTTAATGGCATTGAGAAACTTCCTACTGCTTTTGACAACCCTTACATCTTCCATAGCCAAGCACACAGTACCGATAATGAATAACATTTAGAAGTACTATGTTTGTAGATATCCAGATAGAATTTAGTTTGACTAAGCTGGTGTAATGAAATAATTAAAATACAGCTACCGGTAACTGCAAAATACTGCCCTGCCCACCTGCCCCCTAATTTTTGCGCTCTTGCTACAAAGTAACATGGCATATAGGGATCACTTATTTGTCGTCTGTCCGTCCTTCACAAAACTTGTCCGGACTACTCCTCAAAAGCTACTGGTGTGATTTCATCCAAACTTAATAGGAATGATCAGTTTTAAGTCTAGTTGTGCATAGCATCGGCATTTTCGGGTTCAATGATTTTTGTCAAAGTTATGGCCCTTTAATTATTTTTATCTTTAAAGTTTGTCCGCACTTCTTCTCTTATACTACTAAGCATGAATAAAATGTTGTAGAATTAATCAGTACCTCAAGTACTTGCATATATTAAATAGAATTTTTGGTAGAATGATTTTTGGCTGAGTTCTGGCCCTTGAATTAAAAAATTTTAGCCAAGAGAGTGTCCAATCACCTCTCAGTACAACTGCTTTTTTGGCTACCATAAGGCAACTTATGTTATCACTGATCGCCCTTATGTTGAATACCTTATTAAACCTTCCTCAGCACTATTTGGAAATAAACCAGTGATTTAATGGTGTCAGTCGATTCTACATAGCGAATTATGGAAATAAATTCTTTTGTACCTTAACTGCAGGTTGGCAAGGCTATTATGCTGTAGAACACAAAAGAAGGACTAGGATAGGCAATAACATGTGATGACGGCATTGTCAAAAGTTCCCTGTGCTATGCCATTAACTTTCAAAGTTCCTTACAGTCATAAGAATAAAGGCCAGAAAATTCTTAATTTTCCTGCAGCTTTAACCTTTTCCACTGTTGAAGCACTGTGATCTCCAAAAAAGCACAAGATCTCCATTCAAGGCAAGCTTATTCAAGTAAATCATCCCCTTATTTCTGTTTTCTCTTGAATAGTATTCTATGTTAAAACTGACATAAAAACTGCTGTAATGTTGTTCAGATCATTATTTTCCTGGTATGTTCTAATTTTTTGCTCATGTGAGCTGTAGCCTTATGGTATGCTATAAGTACCGGGTAATGTCCATAGTCATCTATCCACACTTAGTTTGTTAACACTCTGATGGTCACATTTTTGTCCGAATTGTCATGAAACTTAGTCAGGATGTTTGTCTTGGTAATTACTTGGACAAGTTTGAATATAATCATCTGGGTTAAAACTAGATTGCAGATCCCAAATATGGAACAAGGATTTCATTAAGTTTTTGAGTTGGAGGGAGTACATGTAAAGTAGGTGGGTGATTTGCTGCCCGTTTGTTATAAAATAAGCCTGATTTAAAGAAAAGTAGCCGGGAAAAAATTGAAAATAGCCGGGTAATTTACCCGGCTCCCGGGTCCTAATGAAACCCCTGTGGAAAAGCCTTGTTAACACTGTAGAAGTAATTTGTTTAGCCCGAATATCCTGGAAATTTCTCAGAAAAAGGTTGTTTTGGTAATATCTAGGTGGATTTCGAATATGGGTTATCTCGGGACAATAAACCAGGTCTGTAACAACTTTGTTAAAAGCATTCATACTCAGGTGAGTGATATAGGGCCCATCATGGCACTCTTGTTTTAATACCTTTTGGCTGGTGTAGTGGGATGTCACAAGGCTTGTACTGCACTTCGACATACAATAAAATGTTTTTCAAGTCATTTATATTTGGGTACTTCCATATCAGTACTACCTGTGCACTCATAGAACACATTACTGATTTGTAGAGTACATTTTTTCCAGGAAGAAGAATTTGGGTCAGTACAAGCTGGAGCCAAAAAAAAGTCACTACGAAGAACTCAGTGGTTGAGGATAATACTGGAATGGGTTAAGTTACTTTTTAGCATGAGTCTGCCCCTGCTGTGTTGAAAACTTACATGTATTGTGGAACTCTCATCCCTCGCAAAGTGGTGGCATAAAAACAGTGAAGTTTCTTGAAATGTGTCTTGAAATTATTGCTAAATACTTTTTCTTGCTCTCTTTTTCTTTATATAAAATATATCAAGGTGTCTTTAAAAACTTAAGTCTTGAAGAAAATTTTAAAGAAGCTGATATAGGCAGCTATCGTGAGTGTATATGGCACTGCTAATGGATGCACTCTTCATTTCTTATAAATGTACTTAATGTTTTTAGCTCACCTGAGCACTATGTGCTCAAGGTGAGCTTTTGTTTTCACCCTGTGTTCGTTGTGCATTGATTGTCATCAAATATTTACTTTAAACAACTTCTCCTTAACCACTCTCTGAAAAATGATAAAACTTTTCAGGAATCCGCCTTGCATGAAGCTTGATAAAAGTTATTCAAAGAAAACTGGTTGGTATGGCAACAAGAATGAACAACTTAAAAAATCTTGTTTTAAACTGCTAAGCACAGAGGTCTCAAATCTGGTGTGTAACCTTGTCCAGTGGAGCTCAACCATGTTGACAGTACACATACACATGCAAAAAAAACACAAATATTTAAAAAATAGATTTTTAAGATAAATTGTTACAGTGTAGAAATTTTACCATTCTTTTTCTTAGTCATACCTCATAAATAGGTATTTCACTATAAATAAAAAGATTAGACATCTGCACTAGTTTTGTAACATCAGAATATACTAAAATTGTTCAAAGTGTGCGATTTACATTAAAGTAATGTTGCAAAGTTTGTGGTAATAGTAGACTTAATAATAATAGACTTAATTCTTTAAGTCCTTTAACTGTTCTTCAGCCATTGATCATCCTTTTGATATAATTTTTTCACTTCATGCTTTTTAGCTCACCTGAGCTTAACGTGCTCATGGTGAGCTTTTGTGATCCCCCTGTGTCTGGCGTCCGTCGTCGTGCGTCCATGTGTCGTCAACAATTACATAAAAATAACATCTCCTTTAAAACTACTGACTGCACATTAACCAAACTACACAGGAATGATCCTTTGGTGGTCCCCTTTCAAAGTTGTTCAAATGGTTCCGTTCTGTTGCATAAGTAGATCACAGGGCCAAAAAAGAAGTTTCAAAAATGCAAATTAAAAAAATCTTCTTGTCAGAAAGTACAAGGCCTAGAGCTTTGATATTTAGTATATGACATCATCTATACGTCCTCTACCAAATTTGTTCAAATTATGCCCCTAGTGCCAAAATTGGCTTCGCCCCAGGGGGTCATAGGTTTTCCTTATATGTATATAGTAAAAACTTAAAAGTCTTCTCCTCTGAAATGACAAAGGCTAGAGCATTGGTATTTAATATATATGACATCATCTATAGGTCCTCTACCAAAGTTGTTCAAATTATGCCCCTAGTGCCAAAATTGGCTCCGTCCCAGGGGGTCATAGGTTTTCCTTATATGTATATAGTAAAAATTTAAAAAATCTTCTTCTCTGAAATGAAAAAGGCTAGAGATTTGATATTTGTTGTATGATATCATCTACAGGTCCTCTACCAAAGTTGTTCAAATTATGCCCCTATGTATATAGTAAAAACTTAAAAATCTTCTCCTTTGAAATGACAAAGCCTAAAGCTTAGATATTTGGCATGAAACATTGTCTAGTGAACCGAACCTGTTCCAAGTTTGTTAAAATTATATCCCTGGGGTTAAAATTGGGCCTGCCCGGGGGTCATAGATATTATATTTGTGTATATAGTAAAAACATAAAAATTATCCTCTGAAGCTTCAAAGGCTAGAGCTTAGATATTTGGCATGAAACATTGTGGACCTCTACAAACATTGTTATTGCCCTAGGGTCAAAATTCCCCCTGCCCTTGGGGTCATGGGTTTTCTTTATATACATACAAAAAAGTGATCTCTGAAACCTAGAAAGCTAGAGCTTAAACTACTCTTACAACCGGTCTTGCGTGCTTCTACGAGCGGTTTGCGTGCAAAAAAATGGCCAAGTAGTAAGATACACGCACGTGGAACGTACTTTTTTCGTGGACGCAAACACGACGCAAAGCACGCAGCCCGAAAACTGGCCGGCCAGTTTTTCGCTACGACCTGTCTGCGACAATTAGAACGCCTGGAGCACGCTTGTAGCACGCAAGACAAAAGTACTGAGTAAGTGCGCTAGGCGTGCGTGTAACGCAGGAAAAGCATGCACAAATTCCAGGGTATTTTACCACGAAGACGTACTTACCACGCAAGAAACTCGTACGTTCAACTTGCTTTCAATGTACGTGTTAACAAAAAGGGGGGTGAGCGCACTTCCTCCGTGCGTTTATCTTACTTTCAAAGTGCAGGGCGAGTACTTCTACCGTACTTGTGAAGTGCGCCACACTAAGAAGACACACGTGACCAGCACGATAAAAGTGGGTCACAAGTACTTGCTTTGCATCGTGCGCCTATATCAAAGCTGATACTAACAGTCTGCTCTCAGTTCAAAGTCGACTTCGGGTGATACGGGGAGCTACATGCTGAAGCACCTCAGCAAACACGTTCCTATCCATACGAATGAACTTAAAGTAGTCTCCAGCAGACTGTTGGTCAAGCTTCTGGAACAGCGTCTCATACTGGCCAAACAGAGGCCTTCTGGTCAGCCATGACTTCACCCAATAACGCCTCCTTCTTCTTTGCCTCTCTTGCAGGCGATCCCGAGCAACCACTGCCAGCATTGCGTCATAATCTTCGGCCTCCTCTAGCAAAAGCAGCTGTAGAAGTCGATGGCGCATCCTTCTTGGAAGTGCCATTTTGGAAGCAGAAACGTTGAAAGATGAAGCGACTCGGTGTTCCCTTTTATATTATTTTGACTATCCGTGCGTTCCATCAACCTGACGCACGAGTGTCGTGCTTAACACTTCCGTGCTTATTACGTTTTTCTTACTTTTCTCTTACTTCGTAAGTACGATTTCTGAAAACGTACGCTTCACTTGCAATACACGTACGCTTATCTCACTCACTGTGTGCGACACAAGTACAGATCGTACGAACTCCTTACTTCTTCCTACTTCCAAAAAGGCGTACAGACCACTTGCGGGTCCCACGTGTAGTGCACGACACACCTACTCATAAAGTACTTACTACGTACGTCCGCTGCGATTTAATTTTCATCCTGCGACAACTCCGAGGACGCACGATTTCTGAGCACGCACGACGGGTTGTAAGAGAGCCATTAGATATTTAACATGAGACATTGTCTGGTGGAACTATATCAAGATTGTTTAAATTAAAGGTTGGGGTCACATTTGGCCCTGCCCTAAGGGACTTAGTGACCTACATTTTAGCTCACCTGAGCACGAAGTGCTCATGTGAGCTATTGTGATCTCATTTCATCCGTCGTGCTTTAGTGCGTCAACATTTTCCTTCTTCTCCTAAACCACTGGGCCAAAGTTGATGAAACTTGTCAGGGATATTCCTTGTATGAAGCTCTTTCAAAGTTGTTCAAAGAAATCAATTCAATTCAGAACTCTGGTTGCTATGGCAACTGAAAAGAAAAACTTTGAAAATCTTCTTGTCTGAAACTAAAGGCCTAGAGTTTAGATATTTGGTATGCAGCATTGTCCAGTTGACCTTTATCAAGTTTGTTCAAATCATGGCTCCTGGGTCAAAAATGGCCCTGCCCCAGGGGTCACATGTATTACATAGACTTATATAGGAAAAACTTTAAAAATCTTCTTCTCAGGAACAACAGGGCCTAGAGTTTAGATATTTGGTGTGCAGCATTGTCCAGTGGACCTCTACCAAATTTGTTCAAATCGTAGCCCCTGGGTCAAAAATGGCCCCGCCCCAGGGGTCATGTTTTTCATAGAGTTATATAGGAAAAACTTTTAAAAATCTACTTGTCAGAAACCACAGGGCCTAGAGTTTAGGTATTTGATGTGCAGCATTGTCTAGTGGACCTTTAACATGCTTTTTTCAAATCATGGCTCCTGGGTCAAAAATGGCCCCGCCCCAGGGGTCACATATTTGACATAGTTATATAGGAAACTTTAAAAAATCTTATTGTCAGAAACCGCAAGGCCTAGTTTAGATATTTGGTATGAAGCATTGTCTAGTGGACCTATACTAAGTTTGTTCAAATCATAGCCACTGGGTCAAAATAGGCCCCGCCGCAGGGGTCACATGTTTTACATAGAGTTATATAGGAAAAGTTTTAAAAAGTCTTAACATCAGAAACCAAAAGGCATAGAGCTTAGATATTTATGACAAATTGTGTTTGCCTTGTCCGTCTGTTCGTCTGTCTGTCTGTCCTTCTGTCTGTGTGTCCTTCTGTCACACTTTGTTACCACTGAGTTCTGGAGTTCTTTTTCTCCCAGAGCCTTCAAACTTCATAGAATGATTGCCCTTACTGAGTAGAAGAACCGCATTGATTTTGGGGTCAGTAGGTTAAAGGTCCAGGTCACAGGGGCCATGAAGAGTGAAAACCTTTTCCGCACAATAACTGCAGTTCTGTTTCATCCAGAGACTTCAGCATTCATAGGTTGATTGCCCTTATTGAGTAGAAAAACCCTATTTGTTTTGTGGTCAGTAGGTCAAAGGTCAATGTCACAGGGGCCCAAAGAGTGTAAACCGTTTCTGCTCAATAACTGGAGTTCTATTTCATCCATCGCCTTCAAACATCACAGGACCATTGCCCTTACTTAGTAGAAGAACCGCATTGATTTTGGGGTCAGTTGGTCAAAGGTCAACGCCATCGGGGCCCGAAGTGTGAAAACCGTTTCCGCACAATAACTGGAGTTTTATATCACCCAGAACCTTTAAAATTCATAGGGTGATTGCTCTTACTGAGTAGAAGAACCCTATTGATTTTGGGGTCAGTAGGTCAAAGGTCAAGGTCAAAGGCGCCCAAAGAGTGAAAACCGTTTCCATTCAATAACAGGATTACTGTTTCACCCAGAGCCTCCAAACTTCATAGGATGGTTGCTTTTACTGAATAGAAGAACTGAATCGTTTTTGGGGCTAGTATGTCAAAGGTCAGGGTCACAAGGACCTGTAGAGTGAAAAACTAGTTCTGCAGAGTTACTTTAGTACCATTACACCCAGACCCTTCAAACTTTATGGGATAATTGTATTAGAAGAACCCTATTGTTTTAGGGTCCATAGGTCAAAAGTTAAGTTCACAGGGACCTGTAGAGTGTAAACTGTTATTGCTCAGTAACTGGACTACCATTTTACCCAGAGCCTTCAAACTTCATAGGATGATTTACTTTACTCAGTAAAAGAACCCAATCATTTTTGGGGTGAGTAGGTCAAAAGTCAAGGTCACAAGGACTTGTAGAGAGAAAACTATTTCTTCTCAGTAACTGGAGTATCATTACCCAAAACCTTCAAACTTTATAGGGTAATTATATTAGAAGAACCCTATTGTTTTTGGGGTCTTCAGGTCAAAGGTCAGAGTCACAGAACCTGTAGAGTAAAACTATTTCTGCTAAAAAAATTGAGTACCATTACACCAAGAGTCTTATTGCAAACTTATTCAACCTTGCACCTATAAAAACGATATTTGTAAGATGAGCAATGAGACCCAGGTGAGCGATTTAAGGCCATCATGGCCCTCTTGTTTGTAATTTGATATACAGTTATGAAATTTGGACCATGTGCACAGTTTCAGATGAAGACTTGAACTTTGATGTTAAATGACATAAATTTTGACCTAGTGACCTATTTTCTTGTTTTTTGATGTACAGCTATGAAATTTGGACCATTTACACAGTTTCAGATGTAGCATTGAACTTTGATGTTAGATGACCTAGATTCTCACCCAGTGACCTACTTTCTTGCTTTTTTATCTACAACTATGAAATTCGAACCCTGTGCACAGTTTCAGGTGTCGAAATTGAACTCTGACATTAGATGACAATTTGACCTAGTGACCTCCTTTTTGTTGTTTGATGTACAGGTTTGAAATTTGGACAATATATATAGTAAAAATTGTTCTTGTAATAAACACTAGCCTTGTCTGTTTTCACACAAATGACAGACTGTCCTCAGGTGAGCGCTTTGGGGCCAATGGCCTCCTTGTTTTTTATTCAAAGTGTGCTCAAAACTATTGTACATGCTTTTTTATGCTGCACTAAAACTTACAAACATGCTGTTCTTTTACAGTACAATGCAATGACTGTACTTGATTATTTCATCTGCACAGGTGAGCTTGTTAAGTTATTTTGTCTCTGTGGAGTGCCTTGTTGATCAGTTACTTATATGCTGTTCATTGACTGTTCTTCTGTTTGTTAATATATTTTCAGTATTTCCTACATAGAATTAATTACAGCTGTTACAAACTAAAACATAAAGAACATTTTCTACAGTACAGTTGATACTTTTTCTTGTGCGAAATTTTTAATTTTAATGGTTAGTCATAGAAATATTACACCTCTGGGGATTTAAATAGATCATAAATATCTATACATCAAATTTAGTATTTTTATATTGCATTTCATTAAATTTGGCTTAAATTATCATAACTTTGTTGTTTATGGTTGGTTTTGATTCATACTTGGACAAAACAACAGTTATGACAAACCGACATATTAAATAACTCAGGTATGACCATAACCTTAAAATGACCTTGTCCGTCAAGGTCAGATGATTGAATTTTGCTTAAATTGTCATACCTTTCTCATTTATTTATGGATTTGATTCACACTTGGACAAAACAACACTTATGACAAATCCAACATTTGGATTCTTTCAGATATGACTTTGACCTTTAAATGAAGGTCATTCAAGGTCAAAATATTGAATTTGCTAAACCTGGCCACAACTTTGTTATTTTTGGTTGGATGTCAATAATTCTTGAACAAAACAACACTTATGACAAAGCCGACATGGTAAATTATTCAAATGTGACATTTACCTTGTAAATGACCATGACCCTCAAGGTCAAATTATTGAATTTTGCTTCATAACTTTTGTATTTATTTATGGATTTGATTCATATTTGATAAAACAACACTAATGACAAATCCTACATTATGATTCTTTCATGTATCAACTTTACTTTAAATGACCTTGACCTTTTAGGTCAAATTATTGAATTTTGTTACAATTTGCAAAAAATTTGTTTGTATTTATCGTTGGAATGATTCATACTAGGACAAAACAACACTTATGAAAAAACAGACATGTTGAATAACTCAAGTGTGACCAAGACCATAAAATGACCTTGACTGTCAAGGTTAGATGTTTGAATTTTTCTTAAATTTGTCATTTATAAATGAATTTGATTCATATCTGGACAAAACAATACTTTTGACAAATCTGACATTTTGATTCAAGTTTTACCTTGACCTTAGAAATGGCCTTGACTAGCTAGATCATATTATTGAATTTTGCTAAAATTGGTCATAACTGTGTAAGTTTTGGTTAGGTTTGATTCATACTTTGACAAAACAACACTTTTGACAAAACTGACATGTTGAATAATTCAGGTATGACAGTCAAGATCCAATTACTGTTTTTTGCTTAAATTGTCATAACTGTTGTTTATTTATAGATTTGATTCATACTTTGATAAAACAACAAAACTGATATTTTAATTTATTTAAGTATGACCTTGACCTTTAGAAGACCTTGACATTTCAGGTCAAGTTATTGAATTTTGCTTAAAATTTTTGTTTTTTATGGTTTGATTTGATTTATACCGGGACAAATTAACACTGACGATAAAACTGACACATTGATCATTCAGATGTGATCTTGACCTTGAAATGACCCTGACTTTCAAGGTCAAATGATTGAATTTTGCTTATATTGACCAAAACGTCATTTTAATTTTTTTTTAATTAATACTTGGACAAAACAATGCTCATGACAAAACCTACATGTTAAATTATTCAATTATGACCTTAACCTGAAAATGACCTAGACAAACTATTGAATTTCGCTAAAATAGGCAAATTTTAATTATTTATGGATGGATTTGATTCATACAGGGACAAAACAACACTGATCATAAAACAAACGTGTTGAACAATTCAGGCATTACCATGACCTTGGCATTGCTTAAGTTGGCTATATCTCTGTTGTTAATGGATGTAGTGTCTTTATGCTTGGACATAAGTACCTTTTAGACAATACCTCCAAAGAAGGTTAAACTGAACTTGACCTTGATCTTTAAGGTCAAATTTCTGAATGTTGCTAAAACTAGCCATAACTTTGTTATGTATAATTATATTTCCAAATAATGTTTCATTTGAAATCCCTTCACCACAATCTGCTTCCTCTGATGTGTTTGCCTTTGGAATAAGAAAAAAGTGGAGCGTGGTTCCTGCTTGTGGTGGTTCTTGTGTATAAGGTGTTTCTGACTTTGTTTCATCATGTTGATAAACAATAAAACTTTAAATGCTGTATTTTATTGCTTGCTGTCTATTATTGCTATATACTAATATTGTTTTCAATTGACCATCTAATACTTATACAGATTATCTTAAGAAGTTCCATGTATTTTTATGCAAGATATCAGACTGTTCTAACATATAGTAGTCTAAGGTGAGCCAATCCCAAGACAGCATAATGTTGACTAGCCAGTTCAGCAGTGAATACCCCAGAGCTTGCAGCGCTTTGATATATAAAATCCTCTGGAGAGGCCGCCTTGGAATTTTTACTTTTACTTATCATTTTTAAAACTTCATTTATTGAAATTTCGCTATTTAAAATTTCTGTGTTATATTGCAAGTTAATATTTAGGTCAATCTCCTCCATAGGGTTACTCAAGTTGTCTTCGTTTAATCTTTTGAAATAACGATAAAATTCGTCGATATTTGACATTTTATTACTATCAGTAGTTTTATTGAAATTATTAATAATATTCCAAAATTATTTTGGCTTATTTGAATGAAGATCAAGGATTCTTTTCTCATTCAACAATCGATGTTTACGTACGTATTTGTTCATGGTTTGTTTATACAACCGACTCGCCCTATTTAACTCGGACTTGTTTACTACTAGTATATTCTTAGGCAAATTATATTTCTTCCGCGCCCTATGATATCGTTTTCTTGCCTTGTGGCACTGAGGCCCGAAATAAGGTTTAGATTGCTTACGGTTCCCTTTTTTGAAAATGTACAGGGTTTTGGAAAAATTGAGCGCGCCGAGTCTTTAAGTCTATTTTGCCATTTTGGTGGTTTTCAAAGTCTGTTTGTCTATATTGCTTAGCAGAATTTCGTTCAAGTTTAAAAGCACTAAAATTTAAACACAATTCAAGAAGAGAATGCCCATCAGAAAATAATGGGTCTAGGTCAATAATTTCAAAATCTTAAAAAAAAATTGAAACAATTTACTGATGAAACAGCGTAGTCAATTACAGATACACTTTTAAAAGTAAAATCACCAATACCTTTGTCTTTTCCAAAACGACCATTGAAGATCAACAAGTTATTATTTTTTTACATATATCTAAAAACTTAAGACCTATGCTATTTGTCTTCACATCTTTCGACTCTCTTGTCAACTGGAATCGTTGATTTATTATGTTATTTTCAGAGTTAAATCTGTACAAAAAATCTTCATCAAAACTAAATTGTTCAGCTAGAAAATCATCAATTTCAATGTAATCAGGGAACTTTGCTGTATGGCCGTTGACATCTCCTAGTAACAGTAACTACAGTAACTATACTTTGAACACATAGAAGAAACTTCATCTTCAAAAATTGCAAACTCATCTTCAATGAAAAACCGTGCCTGTGAAGGTGGAACATATACAGACCCTATGATAAAACAACTTTCTAGATCATTTGTACAAAGTTTGGTCATTTTTAACCAGTACACATATTCTGAGTCTGTATCAATAACCTCTATTTCATTCACAAGAGACAATTTTAAGAAAACCCCAATTCCACCAGATTTTCTATAATATGTTTCTCTCCTTGGCTTCGAAAAGAATTTATATCCAGGGACATATATTATATCAAATCTATCTCATTTTGTTTCTTGTACGCAAAAAATATCATATAATTGTACCTTCTCAATAAAATCAAGGTACTGACATTTACTTTTGAGACCGCAAATATTTAGACTACCAATTTTGAACTCTTTAGACTTTGAAAAAGTAAGTTTAGAATATATGGTGGCAGTTTCATTTTGAAAATTTTGTATATTTGAAAAATGAAAACTTTCATTTTGAATTGAGCTACTTGATAAGTATTTACAATCAGGACATGAAAAAAAGTTGCTGGAAGATACATGGTTTGGTACAGTATTAATAAAGTGTAGACAATTTACTACTTCTGATGAACTCGGCTTATTCATACAATTAGAACATAAATGTGTAAAAAATGCATTGTTAACAGAATTTGATTCTTTAGAATCAGCACTTTTAGAATAATTAAAGGAGTCTTTCACAATACTTTCCTCACACAGATTTTCATGATTCACTGTCCTGTATGGGGTATTTGATAAAAATACTTCGGACTCTTTCAAATTACTATAATTTTGAACTTTAATGATAGCCTTTGAAAGAATATTTTTTGAAAACATATTTTCACATCTGAAATCGTGTAATCAAACTAGTAGTCAATGTAACTCTGATCATGTGGAAGGGCCTCAGACGGCTGACTAGGATAAATACGGAGGGTCGTTTTTGACACGTGATTCACGTTATGACTGCCCATTTATATATGACTATTGTAAATGTGCTGTAAGTTCTAATTGTTTACATTTTTGCATTGAACCGTCTAGACATGTCGATGAAATCAGTCAGGTAAATTCTAACAAACCTGTTATTGAAGGTAGTTACCGTGATCAGATATCACGTGACTTAAAAGGTGTGTGGGTTAAAGAGAAAGTGTTATTCGCCGGATTTCATTACTTTTCTTAACTTTTATGACATTGTTGGATTACAGAAAACACAACTCGACGACTTAGATAATTTAGAAATTCCAAATTTTGTTTTGTTCCTTAAATATAGGAAAAGTAGAAAATCTAGTGGCATTGCTTTGGCTGTGAAAACACATCTAGTAAAATACGTAAAAATTATTGAAACGGACTGTAACCTGGTTTTATGGTTTTCTTTAACAAACATTTGCCAAAACTACAAAAAGACAGTTTATATGGTGTAGTTTATATACCACCTGAAAACTCAGAATTTTCAATTAATGATCCTTTCCTTGAAATTCAGACAGAATTATCAAAATTATCTGATCGATATGTTGGTACATGTTTATTTGGAGACTTTAACTCGAGAACTAAACTTTTGAAAGATTTCATTGAATTAGATAGATCTTTTTTAGAGAAAATAATTTAAACGAAATTTTTTGTGAATACGATGACGAGATTTTGCATTTTGACAATTGTAAAAACGTCTCACGAAATAGGTGTAACATTGATATTTCAGTTAATAACTATGGGTATAGATTAATTGACTTTTTACAAATGAACTTTTTGTATATTTTAAACGGTAGAACTAAGGGTGACTACTCTGGTAAACCTACATGTAGAGGTGCCAATTGTGTGGATTATTTTACATGTTCATCATATCTGTTCGACTACATTAATTGTTCGAAAATAGTTGATTTTTGTCCTTTGTATTCTGATGTTCACAGTGCAGCTGCTCTATGTTTGTTGCTAAATTTGTTACATCCAAATGTCAGCATAACAAATCAATATCCTCAAACTCACGAAAAATTATGGGATAAAACTAAACAAAATGCGTTTGTCGATAGTATTGATTCAAATAGAATTAACCAGATTTATACTGATTTGTGTCATATCGAGATTTCACAAGAAATTAATCAAACGTCTCTTAATCAAATAGTCGGAGACATTGCCGATACTTTTCTGATATCAGCGAAACAAACGTTTGAACAAAATACAGGTTATAGCTCTTTTTCTAACGAGGTTAAAACTCCTAGTTGGTTCGGGTTTAAGTGTAAAAAAGCTAGGAGAAATTTTACAGGGCGAAATACCTATACAAAATCTTTAGAAATGACGTGAATAAAATTAATTTAAAGAATACATGCAGAACACATAAAAACCCTATGAAAATGTATCATAACGAATATAAAAACAATAACATCAATAAACTGCGTAAACTTCGAAAAAGTGATCCGAAAAAATTTTGGAAAATATTACATTGTAAAAGACAACCGAATCTGCAGCAAATCTTAATGAATTACATAACTTTTTTAAAAATACTAATTACCAAGAAAATATTAATAGTGCACAAAATAATCAAGACAATGACTTAATAACTGAGGACATTATTAACAATGAAATAAATGGTACTATAAAGGAGGCAGAAATAGAGTTTTAAAAAGAACAAATTATGTCATTACATTAAGATTGTTGTATACCCCAATATATAGTAAAATACCATTGTACAACCGTTGCCATTAACCCACTTAATGCACATAACAAGAGAAAAATTACTCCTTATCGATCACCTAGCTGATTAATTCGCTTTAACAGCCAAATACTATAAAATTCAAATGTTTCCGACAAGAAGTATGTCCATGTGACGTGTGGCCAGTGGACCTAATTTGTATTACTGTTGTCTTTTGACAACTGTGCCTTTAAAAAGAACACAAGTATATATTCTTGTCCTGCAGTTTATTCGTGACTCTTATATTTATATACAGATGATGAAATGAACAAATGGTTTTAATAGATTTTAACAACATGAGAAGTAAA
This sequence comes from Cyclina sinensis, assembly GCA_012932295.1. NCBI lineage: Eukaryota > Metazoa > Mollusca > Bivalvia > Venerida > Veneridae > Cyclina > Cyclina sinensis. Next base: position 28,211,607 of record JAAONU010000007.1, on the reverse strand, counting down.
CATGAATTAATAACATCATGGGAAGTAAACATGAAGTAAACATGAATTAATGACAACATGGGAAGTAAACATGAAGTAAACATGATTTAATGACAACATAGGAAGTAAACATGAAGTTAACATGAATTAATGGCAACATGAGAAGTAAACGTGAAGTTAACATGAACTAATAACAACATGAGAAGTGAACTATTCTGTAATAAACAAAATCATAGCTATAATTTCAGTGATTTCCTATTTTGGAAATCTACATACTTTTAAACAGGAAAAACATCAGTAAGCAGAGAAACCTTATTTAATTTAGCAACTTTTTACAGAATAAATAATTTAATATTTCTTACCTTTAAAAAGAACACAAGTATATATTTTTGTCCTGCAGTTTATTCGTGACTGCAGACCTAGAGTTTGTTGCAGTATTTATACTAATCCTGATGACAGGTATACAGGTGTAAGTCTGGTAAATATACGTATTACTTCATACAATTATATAAATTTAAGTTCAGAGCTGACACATTTATTCTAAATGTAACATTTGTGTATTGCTCAAAGGCAACTTTCTAGTGCAACGAACGGTCACTTGTCAAGTATGTTACAACAATACACCCTGCCTCTGAAAATGAAGCCACCTGGCTTCGAACAAGAACCAAGTCACTAATGGACGTTCTACGATAAAAAAAATGATACTATATATGTACTTGTGCAAGGTATATATCTATAAATGAATCGGTTTCAACAGTATCATGTAGCAGAGTATTGCAAAACAAATATCAATGACATTTAATGCCATCTAAAATAGGCAAAGGTGTATGAAAAGATCGAAAAAAACACATAGAAAGAAAACGTGAATTTCAAGAACTAAACAATGAATAGATCCGAAAAAAAAATAACAATCACAAACACTGACTATAGGACAATGTTAGGTAACAAATTGCACGGCATAGAGTTTTCATATCAATCAAATTTCTTGTTTCGGTGTGTTCTTCTTCACATCGCAACACTTCATGGGTATTCTTGGCGTGCTGTTGTGAATTCGTCGAACATGTGGATCCCGTTATCGTTGTTCGAATGACTCCATTATGCCAAGTCTATTACGGAGAATGCAACATATGCCATAGCTACAAAAGACGGTTAAGTACAGAAGCTGTTTCATTCATTGATGTGAGGGTACAACAATTGTTGATTTTTTTGACGCCTCAGCCATGGGTGCTGAAGGTGTTTGGAAGTCGGTTTCTAAGAGTATACAGAAGTTGTTGTGAGTAACCTAAAGCTGCATCTGAAAGGGTTCTTTATCTTGCAGTATTTGGTTTAGAGACACTGCAAGGAGGAGGTTAACCCTACAGGAGGTGGGTAGACTTAGTGTGTAAGAAGGATTGGTGACCTGAATTTGAAGATTATTCCAATTAATTTCGAGAGTTGGCAGTAAACCTAGGTGTAGGGTGACTGTTGGCGGCATAGTTTGCTGGATACATACACAGTTTCTTACACATGTTGGCAAGTAAAGAATTGGGCAAAATGCACACTGCTTTCTATTAGATATTTCTAAATACAACTGAGGACGATCGTAGGGTTTAAGGCGTTTGTAAATGTAGTAAATGAAGAAGCATATTGCTAATCCAAAGATAATATATTCGTTAAATTCTGTAAAATTTGAATGAAAGTGACCAAGCATAGACCTAGATGGTGTGGTGGTGACCTGTTTTGATGTATAATAAAATGAAGAAAGACTGCTTTGGTTTGTGGAACCGCTTGGTATAGCATTATAGCGGCAGCTAAGGTACGGTATTTAAAGCATAAAACAAAAATAACAATGGTGCAGCAAACAGATACTATCAGTGATATTGTAGCTAATATAATGTCAATTGAAATAGATTTGTTAGAACTTTGACTATCAAGAAATGCTTCAGACAGGTCTTGGTAAATGATTTTGTCTTCTTTAGCATAATCAATCATTTTCTTTAGATTCAAATCAAATTTTTTGTCGCTGGCAACCACAGACTGGAATTTGTTCTCATAAATTTGAAATGGTTTGACTGTAATGTTAAGTGGCCGGGGGAATGTTGTGTTTGGTAAAATTTCATTAGTTTCTGTTTCATCAAAGAAATGTTGCAAAAGTATCAAATTAACAGGATACAAAGTTGTAATTTCAGAGTTTATGTGGCAATCAGTATGTCGGTTAGGTAAAATAAAATGTTTACTTTCGATAGAGCAATTGCATGGTACTTGAATAAGGCAAAAATGGCAGGATTCTATTGTTTTCCTATCACTGTTGCATGTAAGTTTAATATCAGAATTGTTTACGGCTAGAAAATGTGTTTGATTTAGTTGTCTAAACGCAGGCTGAAGGGAATTAGCTAAAAATTTAAATTCACAATTATCTTTTATTGCAGACTTGTTTGATTTTAAAAGTGATAATGCACAATCAGGTTGGTTAACATTTTGAACTGGAAAATTTGCGTGACAGTTAGTGAAATGCCTGTGTCTGTCACATTCGATTAATGCATTTTCCTGTAGTGACATATAGTAGTTCCCACTTGTTGCAATATATCTGGGTAAGTTACTTATACATGTAGTATGAGTGGAACTGTTATTAACTGGAACAGGGTAGTGAATTATCTCAAATAATTTATATGGTTGTGGCATTGAAGATACTGGAAATCGTACAGTGACAAGAAGAGCAAAGCCACTGCGATGTAGAGCGAAATCAGCGAAGTTGTAGTAGTATGAGGTCTTGTCATGAACAAGTTTAAAACCTGGCCGTTTTGAGTTAATGCTGTATTTTAGCATTTGAATAACAGATGTAAGACTTTCTTCGTTTATGAGAAATGGTGATAGTTTCCCTTGTCTTAGAGACAAAAAACCATAATATATATTTTGAAAATTTCTTAAGATTTCATTGTAGTGGTAAGTTTGATCTATAACCTTTGCAAAGAGCCAAGATTGTTGTTCTGTCAAAGTCTCAGCAAATGTATCCAATTTATTTTGCATTTCCTTAAGCATAGCATGGTTTTGCAGAATACTAGACATTGCATTTTCAAGTCTATCATTTGATGTTTCCATAAAAGAGGTCATTCTTGTAATTGCGTGTTCAAATTCAGCTTTTATTTTATTTTGCTGCCTATGAACGGCATTCACATTATCAGCTACTTTTTGAACGCTGTCTGAAGTGCTTAAACCAAACAACCCAGATGCTATCTTTCCTACAAAAGGAAGTAAGCTTCTTCTTGATCGCCTCGGAAGAATTCTAGTTCCATGAACAGAAGACAGAATATTATTTACAATTCTGTCTATGGACTGGTAGGTTTCGTTATGTATGGTGCTTAAATGTTTCATGGCAGACAGTATCTCTGGACATTGACAATCAGGTACATCACTACTTGTGAACTGCGGCAGTTTAAGGTCAATAACAAAAGTATGCTTCCAGTACTCAGATGTTGCAAATAAATCTGGCATGGGTTTCATTATGGTACCATAGTTCAGTCTGTGTTGGATTGATGTGGAGTCGGCTCTTGCAACTAGCAGCAGCAAAGCCACTAGCAAAGCGAACCCTACAATCAAAAGAAAAAAAATCTTCAAGTTTTGCCGGCAATCGTGGTCTGATTCTCAGAAAGAAAGGGTTGATCAGGTCCTTAATAAGATTTCTGAAAATTAGGTCTCAATTTTTTACACATTTAAAGAAAAAATAAAGAGGAGCCCCTTTTCTGTGACAGTCGTTACCTGCTGTATTGCAGTTTTACTACTACGTTTGAAATATTTGTAAGAACATGCAGAGCGTTTCTTACGCTTGCCCTGTTTTGTGTACCTCTTATGGAATTCTTTTCTTAAGTACTCGGGAACATTATCGGCTGTTTCTCAAGTACATGTATTATCAGATCATCTAATTTTGTACTGTTGGGCTTGGTGTTTGATTCTAGCACCAATGATATCACCATATGTGTCTATATTTTGTGGATTTGAACGCAGATTTCTGTCATGGTAAAGTTTTAGTCTATTTGCATGTATGAAAGAAGGAAAAACCTTGTTTGTGCTTGTATCTAATAACCTGTATGTAAAATTTGGTCCAATTTGAACAATTTGGTAAGGGCCCTTAAATTTCTGACACAGTTTCTTAGCTTTTCCTACCTCTTGAACATCATTCTGAAGCAGAACTTTGTTGCCCTTTTGGAAGGATGGGATTTTAGCTGTCCTATCATAATAGTTTTTTTGTTTTTCTTTTTGCTCACGATATCTTTCAGATGATATATTGTGACAGATTTTTAGTGACTTTTGAACTTCTGACAAATGTTCTTTAGCTGTTTTGCTAATATGGTCCTTTGGTATTAATGCATGGTCAATCGGATGTCTCATTATTCTGCCAAAGAGCATTTGATAAGGTGAAAATTTGGTTGTTGAGTTTTGTGTCATCCGTAATGCCATGAGCACACCAGGTAAGTACTTGCTCCAGTTTTCCTGATGTTCTTGGCAATATGCTCTTAAGCACTTACCTATACTGCTGTTCATTACTTCAACCCTCCCATTGCACATGGGGTGGTAAGCGGATGTTCTATGCCTTTTAACCCTAAACAGTTCACAAAGGGATTGAACTAAGTGAGACATAAAATTCGAACCCTGGTCACTAATTATCTGCAGCGGGCTGCCAAATCTGCAGAAGACCAGTGTACAATAGCCAAGCTATGGTATCACTTTGCTGATTTTTCAATGAAAACATTCAATCCATCCGGTAAAGCTGTCAACAACTGAGAGAATGTACTTACAACCTTCAGGTGTTTCGGTCAGTGGCCCTAGTACATCTATGTGAACAGTACCAAAGGGTTCAGTGATAGGCATGGGAGTAAGTGGTGCCCTGTGATTTGAGTAATTTCGTGTTGCCTTCTGGCAGGGGTCACAGGATTTAATGTACTGTTGGACATCAGACCACATTTTCGGCCAGGAGTACTTGGCACGAATAGCAGAAAAGCATTTGTCAAATGCAAGGTGGGCACCACCCTGGCCATCATGGTAACATTGAAGGATATTGTCTTTAAGGTCCTTAGACACTGCAAGTTGTCTAACTTTATGAGAACTTGTAGGAACACCTCTTGCACGAACTGAATAGAAGTGGTATAGAACTTCGTCAACAATAGCATATTGCTGTGCTTCTGCGACCACTTTAATGGCCTGTGTTTGGTCTGCTGGTAATGTGTCGTTAACCAGGTACTCTTGAATTGGGCGTAGGTCAGCACTTTGCCACTGAGCAAAGGATATGGATGGTTGCGTAACCTTATCTATCTCGGGGTTTGTAGTAGGCGTTATAAGATCCTCATTGAATGACGTGTCGCATTTATCGTTTATGAATGCTACAGTAGCTGAGTCTGTAGGTTGATATTCAAATTCTATATTAAGGACATACGTACCTTTTGTATTTTTACTCTGTTCCCTTTGTACCTCGGCATCCAGTTGTACTGTGCTTACCTGAAACTCCTTAGGTGTACTCGTGCTTACCTCAGTCGTGTAGACGCGCCTTGATAAGGCGTCTGCAACTGTGTTTGTGGAACCTGGTTTGTGTTCTATTTTGTAATTGTACTGTGCAAGTTTCATACTCCACCTATGTAATCTACCTTGTTGGTTCTTGACATCTTTTAGCCATTGCAAACCTCTGTGGTCTGTGAGAACAGTAAATTCACTATTTGCTATGTATGTGTGATATGTTTTGATTGCTTCTACAACTGCTAAGCATTCTAGTTCGGTAATAGCCCAGTTAACCTCATGTTTATGCAACCCTCTGCCATTGTAACTAATGACCTGTTCCTTACCGGTGTTGTCAAGTTGTGACAAGAAAAATCCTATGCCAGTTTTGCAAGCATCTACAGTGACTCGAAAAGGTTTGGACATGTCCGGCAATGCCAAAATTGGCGGGGAAACTAACCTGTTTTTCAGCTCTGTGAACGCTGTTTGACAGTCATCTGTCCATTTGAACATTGCATCTTTGCGTAGCAGTTTGTTAAGGGGAGCAGCAATCTTGCAGAAGTATCTTACAAATTTCCTAAAAACGTGACATAATCCTAGAAAAGACCGTACCTGTTTTGTTGTCCTAGGGACTGGAAATGTGTTAATGGCCGCAGTGGTTTTAGGATTAACCTCAATACCATCTTTTGAAAGAAAATGTCCAAGATATTCAACTTTTTGAAGGCAAAACTGGCATTTTATTGGATTAAGTCGCAAGTTTGCGAGTCTTAAACGGTCAAAAATTGCGCTCAGGTGCTGTAAGTGCGTATCAAAATCTTTGGAGTAGCACAGGATATCATCAATGTAGATAAGACAAAATTGGAAGCTAAGGTTTGCTAAAACTCTTGACATGACACACTGGAAAGCCATCGGGGCGTTCTTTAAACCATAAGGGACCCTTTTGAATTGGTAACAATTGTTGTGCGTTACAAACGCAGTTTTATGAGCAGTGCTTTCGTCTAGTGGAATTTGCCGAAAGGAACTTTTTAAATCGAGAGCACTGAAGATTTTTGCGTTTGTATTGCCTACACTATCCACTACTTCTTCAAACTGGGGAATTGGAAAGTAGAGAGGTTGAGTTAGTTTGTTTAGTCCCCGGTAATCAATAGCAAACCTTGTTTGACCATTTTTCTTCTTGCAAAGGACAACAGGTGATCCCCACACAGAGTTACTTTCTTCAATTATTTCATTATCAAGCATTGTTTTGATATGTTTTTCAATCCGCTCTTGGGCTTGTGGAGTTTGCCTGTATGGCCGTTGCCTATGGGGAGGGTTATCCCCTGTATCGATTCTATGATAATGAACATTCGTGCAGCCAAGCTGGGAATCATCCTTTGCAAATATATCGGAGTTTTTGCCTATAAGTGCTAATAATTTTAACTTTTGTTCACTCGTCAAATTTTGCATTGCTTAAGTCGATGTCCAAATCCTTTGCTAGCTGCATGTACTTTTTCTCATCCTCAATTGATATGCTAGCAACTTGAGCGTACTCACCTTCGGAAACATTATCATTAATACTTGTAGCACTATCAACTGGAAACAGTTTGCCAACAACTTGAAACTTCTTAATTTCTACGGCATGTGGCATTGGATTGAGAACAACATAATTTGCCTTACCTTTCTGTGACTGTATCAAGCATCTAGATCCTGCAATTTGCATGCTATTTGCAAGTGCGGAAACTGGCTCAAGCAGTGATATTGTATTATGCGGTATATGCGATAGTGTAACAGGAAAACTAGTATGACAGCCTGGTTCTAGTGTGACGTTATGAAGTGCTCTAGCTAAGCCTATGCCAAATGACTGACTCTTTTCTTGTAGATTATATGTAGCTTTATCAGATAGTTTTAGTACGTTTTTTGTCAAAGTCAATAACACACTTGTTTGCCTTTAAAAAATCAAGACCGAGGATAATATCATTATGTATTCTTTTGAAGACATGAAATTCGTGTTTGAATAAGTGACCATCAATTTTTACTTCAAGCCAAGCACAGCCAATAACACTTAAAATTTATCATTATTGCCAAAATTTGTTATGGGGATGGAGCCGTACTCATGGCTTGAAAGATGGGAAAGTTATATGAAGCTGATTAAGAAGCCCAAAGATGAGGAGAAACCTGAATGGTTTGCTCTTTATTTAGGAGACGGTCTACCGTCAAAATGGTTTTCAGGCCTTTCTGCGGCCCAAAAGTCATCCTTTGAGGAAGTTAGGAAATCATTTATAGATAACTTCGTAAAAAGTGATACTGATAGATTCACTGTGTTAAGCCAGTTGGCTAATAGGAAACAAAGGCCAAATGAACCAGTCTTAGATTTTGTCTCTACCATGCAACACCAGGCCAATATCCACAGAATTGAGGATGACGCATTAATAAACTATTTAGTACAAAATTTTCTACCATACATTCAGCAGGATGTCATTAAGGCAAACCCTAAACCCTTGCAGGAAGTAATACAGATAGCTCGAAATTCTGAGGCAGCTTTTAACATTTCAAATCAGGCAAATTCAAATCAGCAAACAGAAACTGTCAATGCACTTGTAGATGCCTTAGGGCAAGAACTCGGTTCACTGACTGCTAAAGTTGATAACAGCTTACAAACAATTGCATTCAAAAACAAGAATTTAGACATTTGGAACAGAATACACGGCAATACCACAGACAAGGAAATCATTTTAACAAAACCAGGCAAATACCACAAAACTCAGCTTCTCAAAAAAGATATCACCCTCAAAATTCCAACAAACAGTATCAGTGCTATTCGTGCGGCAGCACTGCACATTTAAGACAACTTCAACTTCTGCAAAAAAGGTCACCTCCAAAGGGTTTGTTTACAGTTAAAATCCCAATAGGGACTCTCGCCTGTCAGCGAAAAGGGAACATCGTTGAATAGGCTTTCGAAACGAAATACAACCAAGTCGCAAATTGTTTCAACCGTAAATTTTTCTGCAGACATAGAATCTAACAGGATTTTTGTACAAATAAATTCTATCAAGAAATTAGCTTTAGTAGATTCTGGTGCGAGTATTTCATGCATATCTGGGTCCCTATTTCACAAAATTAAGCCGAACTGCAAATTGCTAAATTCTAAATATGCAAAGGTTTATGGAGTAGGTGGTGAAATTTTAAGTGTTATTGGCTGTGCTTGGCTTGAAGTAAAAATTGATGGTCACTTATTCAAACACGAATTTCATGTCTTCAAAAGAATACATAATGATATTATCCTCGGTCTTGATTTTTTAAAGGCAAACAAGTGTGTTATTGACTTTGACAAAAAACGTACTAAAACTATCTGATAAAGCTACATATAATCTACAAGAAAAGAGTTTACTGTCGTAGCAAAGTACATCGTAAAACTACGTAATGCTTCGGCAATAATCTATACCTGTTGATCATTTGACTGACGTCCCATAGAGAGGTTGGCTTTTCTGTACGGAAAATTGCCAGTATTATATTCCTATATGTACAATTGGAGCGGGGTTAGTGTTATCCAATATTGTGTAATTCTATGTTTTGATTGGTTGTTAGAAGATCCGATTATTGCCGAAGCATTACGTATTTTTATGATGTACTACCTGTTCAATCAATTTCGCATCCGCAAACAAAATACAGTTCTGTAGCTTAAGGTTCCTTAAAAATACACCAAAAAAATGTACACTCAAATGGACTCAAGTCCATTTGTAATTTCCTTGTTTACATCAAAATTGGCGATTTTTGAAAAAATATCAAAAACAGAGATACACTGGAAGCCACACGTATTTTTATCAGTTTGATATACACTAATTTGGAAGTTTAATCTATTGTCTATTCCCCTTATAACGCCGCCACGTGTGAACAATCTATTAGTGTTTACACAGCAATCAAACTCTAATTAGGGGATTAACTGGGACAGTAGCATACACTCTGAAACAAGCGTGAAGTTGTTACTGGAAAATCACTGACTCAGAGCGTTCTAATTGGTCCGGCAGACGTATAGGCGGGTTAACATTACTCTGAGAGTTATTGATTGACTGCTGTGTATCACTTCGGGTCACGGTAACGCATAGATTAAAATTTAGGAGCGGATGTGGTCCAGTGGTAACGCGCTGGACTGGTATACCAGGGGTCCCGAGTTCGATCCCCCGTTCCTCAACTAACATTACTAATGTCTTTCGGATGAGACGTGAAACCGAGGTCCCATGTATCAGTGCTTTACACTGAGCATGCAAAAGAACCAGGGGTGTCTCTGGAATGGGATGCTTTCTGTATCTTGCACTACCCCCACAACATAAAATAACTAATATCTCCAGGGGGCGTCGGTCATATGGACAACCGGTACCGACGATAAATAAGCTCAAATAGATAGATAGATAGATTAAAATTTTGCCGACTCATTTTCGAGTCATTTTGAAATCTCCCCAGTCCAAATGGAACCCCTGTAATCAACATGCAAACTAAAAGCGAGAATGTTAAAAATATTTTAAGCACATTTATTAGAGGAAAATATTTGAGTTATTCTGATTGATTTGACAACAAAACAACAAAAAAGTATTATCAACAGAGTCTAAAGCATGATTGGTTGTTCGTGTACGTGTTCGTGTTTACGTTATCTCATTACACGCATTAAGAATACATAGTCGATTAGCAAACGATTGTTTCAATGCGTATTAAATTTTATGAATGAATTTTTTGCGGATGAATACTAACTTACTAATTTGTTATTTTTACAGTTTGATTTACGAGAAAAAAAATGAAAATTTACCTCACGCTTTCACAGTATTCTGTAATATCAAAGAACTTTTATTGAAATTGCAATGAAAACTCATACAACCTGTGGTACTATTTTTCAACGCGAATGTATGGATAAGAGGCGGGCATATGATTGTATCTAGAAAATCTGGTGTGAAGCTTTTAGAAGCTTTCGCTTCTAAAAACGAAATCTTCGTGCATATCTGACAACGCCACCTAGCGTTCATTACATCCAACTAAGAGAAATTAATGTTCTTTTTATTCGATTTCACTCAAACGAAGAAAATTACATTTCCTTAAGTAACACTCCATTCACGACTTGCATTAATTGTTTTAAACTAGTCGGTTGACCTAAATATCGTTTCAACTTTATTGGCGACCCGAATAGTCTCCAAACTAATAAAAATTAAACAAACACTTTATGAAATACTTTGCTGTATTTGAGTTAGCATCTGGACTATCGACTGAAAACAAAAAGAACGGGCAATTGCGAATGAAAGGTCGGACTATGCAATTACGAAAATACAAAAATGTACTAATACATCAAAATAAACTGTTTTCCTATAGAAAATCGCATAATTTCTAATTTTAAAGACCCAATCGTAAATAAAACTGTTAAACATTCATGCACACTATCTTTTATATAACCATCCTCTGCACTTTCACAAATACACCGTCCGTGTCTCTTAAAAAGTCTATCTTTTACACCATAATTTGCTGCTACTGTAGCGCCTCCCGATCTCAAAGAAAGAAGACAACATTTCTTAACATCATCAACATGAGGCTCTAACGTTTCAAAGAAGATCTCTCTGAGATTAGTATAAGACATTCTCTTGTTTGCCTTTCTAGTTTTGTAACCGTTTATAGTTAAACATATATTACCAAACAAATAATCCTTGTCAGATAACTTACCCCATTGAATTAATTTCCTAACATTTTCAACTGGACATAACTTCGTATTTGATTTGGCAATCAGTATCCATGCACTGTCCCTGAACTTATCTGTCTTCCTACTTTCCATAAAAATAGCTATATACAAGTCATAAAATACAATATCACATATTCTTATGTTCAATAGCTCCGAACTTCTCAAAAACCCAGCAAATGCTACTAAAGAGCATAAATAATTAATGCGCTGACTTTTGATATTTTCAACCACATATAATCGGTCATACACTCTGTTTAAAAGATTCTTTATCTAGGTTCTTTTCTAATTGTAGGTTTAACCAAAATCCTCTTTGATGCCTCCAAAACATTGACTACTATTTTAGAATCAGTAGTTGATACCAGACCGTATATCTCATGAAACCATTTTATGGCGTAAAAAGCAGCAGTAACAGGACATGATGAGTTAGCAGTCTGAATTAAAGATGTAAATAAATAACTACTGTCACAGTCTTTGCGGTGTAAATAAATAGCTACTGTCAGAGTCTTTGCAGGTAGAGTTTCCCCACTCCCCAACCCACTATGCAACGTCCATTTATGAAAACGCATAAAAGCACTTTTATATTTCACGTCTGTACTGTGTGCACGTGACTGGCCTACGCTCCCTCAGGAGCTATGTGAATACACTCAGTGAAACATTCGAGCGTTGCGCAGGAGAGTAGTGACTGGCGAAGCAGGTCCGGGAGTTGATGCACTTTCTCCACCAAGACATCCGGCAGCCCTCTTATATCGTCTTCATGAAGCTGAAAGAATAAATGTATAAAAACAATTCAATATAGCATGTCAACAATAAACATATTTAAACCGTAGGAAAATATGTACATAATAATTCATCTATATGCGAATTTTAGCAATACTGCATCTATATGCGATTCCGCATGAAAGTTCTACATACAGCTATTATAGTTATTGAGACGATACCGTCTTTTTGCAATACTGACTTTTCTGCGATTCCGCATAAGTGATATTAATACAATATGTGTATATCATAACGTAATAATCAAAACTATATCCTGCGATTCCGCATACATCAAATAATACAACCCTGCAATTATATTTTCTATACACTGTATATGAACTGCAATCTAGTCAGACTATCCAGTCATTATTTCATCAAAGGGAGACAACCTACCATACACAGTAAATATCTTTCACTAGTTTATTTCCCTTGGCTAAAGTCAATATATACTGCTAACACTGAATTTCAAATCTGTATTACCGAACATCCCTTTTCCATTCTTACACTTCTTATGAAATTTCCGCTCAGTAGGTAAGTCAAACCAGTCAACAACTTGGTTAATAAACACTCCTTTAGGACATAAAAATCCCCAGAACAACGCAGATTTCCAGCATGGGGATACTAAGACCCTTTTGCGCCGTCATGCTCCATTTGCTTGATGACTCTGTGAACTGCTATGGGAGGAACAAATAATCCTAACTGATCTCCAAAGTTTTCTGCAAACGCATCTATACCAAAGCAATATGGGTTTCAAAACCTTGAATAAAATTTTGGCAGTTTTGCATTATAATATAATGCAAACCAGTCAACCTCAAGTTGACCAAATCTCCTAACCAACATTTGCGAAATATCATGAGATATTCCCCAGTCATCAAAGTCAGACAATCTTGACAAATAATCGGCTCTGTCATTCTCAGACCTAGGAACCCAATCCATTTCTAAAAAAAATAGAATTTACCATACACAACTGAAATATGTGGTAAGCAACATTTTGTAAATCCCTTTGCATAGATCCTTTAACCGCTATAGATCTAACCCCCTGGTTATCTGTCTACCATTTCACCCTTTGATGCTTCAAAATGCGCACCAACGACATTAGCACCCTATATACAGCAACTAATTCTCTCCATGTAGATAAGTTAAGGCTCTCTTCACTTGACCAAGTACCTTGCGAAACCCCGTTAACTGTACTCACTTCGTACCCTTCGTTACCCACTGAACTAGTATCCGAATACACTACTTTAGTGCATAAATGATACTGTTTCAAAGATTTTTACTCAATAAAAACAAGTTTTCATTCCAAAATAGCAATTGCTGCATGCTTTCCTCAGTCAAGAATATATACGAATCCCAATAACGAACAGTCAAAATATCTGCACTTACATATATGGTCATTATTTGAGAAATATTACCAATAACCACCGACACTGAAATCAGTTGGCCAACAGCACTAGTAACTTTTCTGGCAAAAACACTTACCTTGTTCTTTACTAAAACAATCAACTCATTAATATGCTTTGCATAATCTACGATTTGGTACAGAAAGAAATCCTTCTGAAGTATCGAGATTGCAACCTAAAAACTCCAAATTCTGAACAGGTGCCCAGATACATTTCGTTGCGTTTGGAATAAAACCAGAGTTCAGTATATTAGTCTTGATTATGGACCCTAATTTCGCGGTACTTTCATAAGGACCCGAACAGTCAAGTCAATCATCTTAAAACATTGTGACAGATAAGCCCTCTGAACGCCATTTCCTTAATTATGGTCTACATAGCTTACTGAACCGAAAACAAGCGGTATTTAATCCAAAAGGCACAAGGCAGTCTGAAGGACAGCTAAATCCCCTTCCGCAGCGGATATGTGTACTTCTTGACCTTTAACCAACAATGACCTTGATGTTGTGCCATGCATATTATAAGCACATAGTCTCATGATAGTAATTATTTGTGCCAAGTTATTTAAAATCTTCCATAAAGTCAAAAAGTTATGGAGAACATTTAACCTTGACCTTGGGGATAGCAACCTGGATGTTGGTTTCTGCACATCGTGTCATAGAGGTGATCATTTGTGCAAAGTAATTAAAAAACTTTTCGTAAGCCAAGTTAGTAAGTTATAGAGAAGACGTGAAATGTGGATATTTGACCTTTAACTGTGACATTGACCTTGTGTGTAGCAACCCAATTATTGCGCTCTGCACATTGTCTCATAATGGTGATCACTTGTGCCAAGTTATTTCAAATTTTTTTCAGCGGTTTAAAAGTTATGGAGCGGACACGAAATGTAGACTTTTAACACTGGAGCTTTAAGTGTGACCTTGACCTTGGAGGAAGCAACCCAATAATTGCGCTCTGCACATCGTCTCATAATGGTGATCACTTGTGCCAAGTTATTTCAAAAAATTTTCAGCGGTTTAAAAGTTAAGGAGCGGACACGAAATGTAGACTTTAAACACTTGATTCTGCAAAATCAAAGTACTTTTATCGAAATTGCAATAAAACTCATACAACCTGTGGTATTATTTTTCAGTGCGAATGTTTGGATAAGAGGCGGTCATGTGATTGTAACTAGAAAAGCTTCTAAAAACTATCTAGAGTAGTCATTTGAACAATCTAGAACGTTACTTTCTAAAATATGAAAAATTAGAAACACGCATTTTGCGCATTATCAATCTAACGCACCGACTATCATGCATCAGTGCTAAGAAGAACGATTTACGTATGTGGATAAGTCTATGTGCAGAATGGTAGAGTTCAACGTTCATGTTTTGGATACAGTATACGTAGGGTTCAGAAGTAGTGCAGATTGAAAATCTATCTGTTTCGCCAACGATGCAAAATTTCAGACGTCTATTTTGTTGTATTGTTTGTTTCAAAGCAGATACATAAGAAACAAGAAGTATGTTAAACAAGAAATGTCACTGTAAGATGACAATGCCCCCGAAAGTGGTGCTTTGACCTTTGATCTGAGAACCAGTCATTCAGGGGTCAAGGTCAAATAAATATAGGTCAGTGGGAAGGTCTTATCCAAAGGGGGTTGTGTCCAAGTATGAAGTAAATCCATTTACTTATAAGGAAGTTATGGGCAATGTGAAAATTTCTATACAACTGGATCTTCAAGGTGAAGGTCATTCAGGGGTAAAGGTCAAATAAATACAGGACAGTGAGATGGTCTTGTCCAAAGTGGTGTTGTGTTTAAGTATGAAATATATCCACTTACTAATTTTGAAATTATGGCCAAATGATAGTTTCTGGACGATTGGATATTCAGGGGTCAAGGTCAAATAATTACAGGTCAGCGGGAAGGTCTTGTCCAAATGGGTGTTGAGTCCAAGTATGAAGCAAATCCACTTACTAATAAGGAAGTTATGGCCAATATTAAAGTTTTTGGACAATTGGATCTTCAAGATGAAGGTCATTCAGGGGTCAAGGTGAAACAAATATAGGTCAGTGAAAAGGCCTTGTCCAAAAGAGTGTTGTGTCCAAGTATGAAGTAAATCCACTAACTAATACAGAAGTTAGTGCCAATGTTAAAGTTTTTGAACGATTGGATTTTCAAGGTGAAGGTCAATCAGGGGTCAAGGTCAAATAATTATAGGTCAGTGTAAAGGTCTTGTCCAAAGGGGTGTTGCGTCCAAGTATGAAGTAAATCCACTTACTAATAAGAAAGTTATTGCTAATGTTAAGGTTTTCGGACGGACTGACGGACGGACGGACTGACGGACGGACAGTTCAAAAACAATATGCCTCCTTTCGGAGGCATAAAAACAGGATGATGCAGTACAAAATTAATGCGCCATAAGTATATAGATTTCGGACACTGGAAAATATATTGAACGCGCGTAATAATCGAATGGTATATTTCCATATTAAACAAAAATGCTGAGTGAAATGCCAATATCATTTTCAGTTAAATAAATTAAATATTTTGTCATATTTATTATATATCTATCGATTTAGTATAATGTTTCATGGTTGAAAGGTTTTGATATTAAATTTACGGCTTTATTTATGTTATTATCATTGTATGATTTTCAGAGGTAGTTAAACTATCAACTTCGAATTTTGCCCTAAAATTTCATATCAGCAACCATTTTAACCAATGGCAAGCTTCCTTCTTTAGCTAAGATTTTGTATCCAACAATTCCATTCGTTACAGATGTAGGTCAAAATTGATTTTTATACAGTTACGCCGAACAATCAGAATCATAGGATCTTTATACTGTACTTCTACAGGCGACTGCTTCGCTGGAACACCAGAAAGTAATGCGACGGTCAAGAAAGGTCATTGGAATAATAACGTTCTTAAAGATTTTTCTTTTGTGACCAGGAAGTAAATGACAAAACAACGAACAAAGGCTTAACTTGTTTGTTTTTTAATCTTCTTTCATGATGGTTTTCTCTCTTTAATGCATTAATTTTATCATAATAATAATAGTGACTAGATGGGGACCCGCGCAAGCGCGGGCTTAGAGAATCTACCTATTTGCATTAGAAAGGCATGCCTGTAACAAAAGGACATGATCTTATTTATCTGTAAACTGACTAATCTACTACCTTTTTAATGTTTTCCATACCGGAATGTTCAAAAAGGCGTGTAAATTAGAATAGTGAACCGCTGCAACATGTTCAAATGCTTTTACACGGAAAAATTTTCTAACAATCCAGTCGTATTATTATTCAACAACAGGCTTGACCAAGTTTATAACTGTAGTAAAGTACCACGGACGTATAAAACATGTAGATAATGTATTTAATATTTCATGATTCACAGGCTAATCGTTGTGCCACTTTGGTGACTTTTCAACTTTTCAAAAATTTTGTGCCACCCTCTTTAAAGACATATTTCACATGGCAGTCTGAGCAATATGCCTCGGTGCATAAGCAAATGTTGAAAACGTTATTGATGATGAAAAGGAAATGTGAAATGAAAAATTTGTTTACGTATGTATGAACAATGTTCCACACTGGGCTCACCATTAATTAAAGTGATAGTACAATCCATGACAGGAAAAGGTATGTGTATGGGAGAGTGAATTCGCCAAATTGGCACGACCAAAGTTTCATGAAACTGCTTCTATGTGTTTAAAAGTTATGGAGCAGACACGAAATGCATGGCCTAAAACTTTGAACACAACTTTTTTGGCTATTTTCTCCATTTTCGTACATATAAAAATGAAATATCAACTTTAGATGCTCATATATGAGTGCTTTGGCGACATAGAACGGAATAGATTGAGATCGCGCCGTTTCTCCGACAAAACGGCGAACCTATTCTTTTAATAGTATAGATAATACTGTATCACTATAACATATATCGGAAATAAAGACAAATATTGAATTAGTTTCATACCATGTCATGCTAATACGTGCATCAAAAATTAACATTTCCCTGATTAGTAGACCCTTGATTTCAAATAGAGGAATGATTACGAAATAAAAATGTGTGCCTCGGCATGAGCATTCGCCTCCTGCTCAGCCATTATGATGTCTAACAGCGCTTTAAAAGCTTTGACTAACCATGTAACTATCAAAACTGAGCTAGTTTCGATTATCATAGACCAGTCCATTCTGTCTACACATAGCTAAATCGTATTTAGCTCGACAGTCGGTTTGTTACTTTGATAATGCACGTTGTGAGTTTTTGAATAAAAGAAAATCAACAAGACCTATCCGCAGACAGCACGCTCCCCTTTCTCAGTGCTGGGTGGGGGGGTCTGGTGACTGGTGGGGGAAGGTTGGATGTGGAATCAACTCTACCTATGTATATAGGGCAGGGGGCATGCATGGGGTGGGCGAAGTACCTACCCATCCCATGTAAATAAAATAGTTTTGTTCTAGGCTAGAAGGTGGTGTGGGTTACCTATGCGAGAAAAAAGATATATAAGATATATATAAGTATAAGCAATATCAAGTGACCCCTGGGGTGGGGCTAATTTTTGACCCCAGGGACATGGGTACCAACAATCTTTGTAGGGGTCTTGCTGGTGATCAAGTATTCCAAGTTTGAATGGAATATCTTTGACATTTTTTGAGAAACGGACAATAGAGCCATGATGGCCCTACATTGCTCACCTGAATACTTTGCCTTTGGGTCTGCTGTTGAGCAAACATCAGAGCTTTTTTAAGATTCTCCCTATCAACATGCTTGCAGAAATATCTCAAACTCAATCGGTCCGACCACCCGACTATTACCGCCCCCTGCCCCCCTACGACCCCCAAAGACTGCTCCCCACCCCCAACCCCACTCTTCCCCCACTACAAAAAAAAAATGTTGTTTGCAAAAATTCCACTCGTTCGCTCATGTTGACGAGTATAATTTTCTGATCGCTCGTCCCGCAGAACGAATGCAAAACCACAAGCAACATGGATGTGCTTAAATAATATCATAACGTAACAATTAACCGACAATGTCAATGTCAATTTTCCATGTAATACACTGTCAAAAAGATACAGGAAGCGTGTTGAGTAAGGGGGAGCACTGCGCCTTTTTAAATTCAGTACAACATCCCACAGTACCGTTGATCTTTTTTCTCTTAGGTCTAAAGGACGGGTAATGGTGTTGCAGGACGAGTAGAAATTTTAAGTCACTCGTCCTAGAGGACGAGTAGTCACTGAATGAAAAATTTGTTCCGTGGGAACAGACTTGAGAGTAAAAAATATATGCCTACCGCCTTCTGACTGATCAAAGACTTACACATTTAGTTTCTTAATTGCTGTTGTGTGTAAGTGCATGAAAATAAGAATTACACTTTTAAATGGCGTATTTCGAAATTAACTCGCTTTCCTACTCAATTTCCAAACACCAAACAGTACGGGGCATAAGAAATGCACCGCTAATTCAGCTGAAAAGTAACTGTGTAAAGGTCGTTCATCTTTCAACGGACTTCAAAGCAGCCGACTTCGACGAACACGTGGGCTGACGTAGTGCTAGCTTCGAACACATAAGGATAAAGGATTTCATTTATAAATTTGAAGGCACCGACAGAAGCTATCATTTATCAAACTTGTTTTTCCTGGTCATTTGGTCTTTGACAGATTTATAAGGGTGTAATTGGGACGAATCAGCGAGCTGTGATATACACAGATGGTCCGGGACTTATGTTGTGGATTCGTTTTTGGCAGATTTTCTTATTTTTATTCTATCTGAATTTACATTAGGAAAAAAATGGTGAATTTCTGGACCGACTGAAATGGGATTTTCGGAGATGCGAACCAGTGAGTCCTATATAAATCTATATGAATACCAGTGACCCCAATTTTCACTCAAAGGGCATAATTTGAACAAACTTGGTAGATTATCTCTAGCTGATGCTCCATAAAAAATATCTAAGTTCTCGGCTTTGTGGTTTCAGGCAAGAAATTTTTTTTAAAACGTTTTGATAAGTAAAATCAATTGACACCAAGGGCAGAGCCAAATTTGACTAAAGGGGTGTATTTTGAACAAACTTGCTAGAAGTCCACTACACAATGCTACATACCAAATCTTAAGGCTCAGGGACTTGTGGTGTCAGACAAGAAGATTTTCAAAGTTTTCCCTATATAAGCCTATGTAAAATCAATTGACCCCCGAGCGGGGCCTAATTTGATCCCAGGGGTATAATCTGAAAAAACTTAATCTTAAGGCGCACGGCCTTGTTGTTTCAGATAAGAAGATTTTCAAGGTTTTTTCTTTCTGTTCCCATAGCATCCAGAGATCTTGATGGAATTGAATTGTTTGAACAACTTTGGTAGAGCTTCATGCAAGGAATTTCCCAGGCATGTTTCGTCAAAGTTGGCTTAGCGGTTTAGAAGGAGAAGTCGTTCAAGTCAAATTGTTGACAATGCATGCCGACGGACGCCGGACAATCAATGATCCCAATAGCTCAGCCTTAAGCACTTTGTGCACAGGTGAGATTATAAGCCCAAAGAAGCTTTTTGTTTTTTTCAAATCAGTCATGGGCTTACTGAGGAGAAGAGCTTTGAAGTTTTTCTTTTTGGTTGTCATAGCAACGAGAGTCTGAATGAAATTCAATAAATATCCCAAATCTGAGTGGGGGCATGATGCGAGGAAAAAGTTAGGTTGAAAAAGGCCTAGTGGTTTCATAGATGTTGTTGCCAATAGCAGACGTTAGTGTATACGAATATATTGAGCCTACTGGTGTAGGTGAGCTAAAAATGTACAAAGTTGTACGAAATATCACTTATAGTCAATATAGTTATCATAGATTTCACTAAAAGTCAGCACATACAATAGATAAGAAGTTTCCTTACCAAGTTTTTCCTATATTTGTTTTTACATTTATTAGTCGTCACATGATCATGGCGGCGTTGGTTGTGTTTTCAAAATTTTGCTTGTAGGTTTCGTTTTTTTGTGTGAATTCTATTGCTTTCTTTGGAGAGACTTTTGTCTTAAAAGAACATGAAATCTAATAGGACTACATATGACAAATTCAAGAAAATCAAAAAGGAAACGGAGGAGTACAAATTGTTCATCTAGTGATCATCAGGAAGACAAAGAAAAAATGGCGACCATCACCAGTGTAAATAACAAATCTAAAAACGGTTATAGTAGCAACAATAGCAATGATGTTAATAAGAGTAACAAGAAATGGAAAACCAGTGCAGCATTACTCACCAGCTCCTCAGCGGCCTGTGCTAGTTCATTTATTCCATATGAGTTTGTTGTGAGCGGAAAATCACAGACATCGCCCTATGTATTTCCAGCAAGTCCAGGTATGAATACCTAAGTCCTTGAACCCTCAGGTAAACCCATTCCTATTTCCCCGGTCACAAATATATCAGACGGTTCCACAAGATCTTGCTTTGAAGATTGACACTATTTTGTGTAAACTCACTAAATTAGATTTAATTGTAGCACAGCAGTCTGAAATCGTAAACCGACTGAGCAATACTGTATCCAAAATTAGTATGAACAATCAATCCATTGATGAGGCAAATTCCAAAATCAAGTGCATAGAACAGAGTACTGAGTAGTACATTTTTAAGTGACAAGGACGACGATGTTTATACAAGAACAAATACACACGATGAAACATTGAAAGACCTACAGGGTTAGCTAAAATCTGTGTCACAAACTAACACGGTACTGCTAGAACAAAACAAAAGACTAAAATATGATGTTACAGATCTTAAATGTCGCATAATGAGGGACAACTTGGTATTTTTTAACATTACCGAAAGGTCGAGTATTATCCCCAAACCAAATACAACATCGAATGTTCAGCCTGCAGCCGGACGGGACATGGAAACGTCGGATACTGGTAGTGGTAGTACCGTTTCATCAGAGCCGCTGTCTACCGCTTCTTCGCAAGCACCTGCTTCGTTTGCTAAAGTTGTAGCCGAGGGGAATTGTGTCGATAAGATTATCGAGTACTGCGAGTCTGTCCTTAATATCTCCGATGCGCGCAACGTTGTCCACATCGATAGGGCTCATAGGTCCCTTGGACGTCCAATACCAGGGAAAGTGAGACCAGTTATTGTGAAATTTAAGGACACAGACTCTAAACTTCTCGTTAAAGAAGCGGTAAAAACTGCCGGGCTAGGTAAAAATGTGTTTGACCAGCAACTTAAGGAGGTCACAGAGACGCGAACTCTTTCCAGTATTAGAGCGAGCTAAACGTGATACCAAACACGCATATATTGTGCGAGATAAACTATATCAGTCACAAACTGTACAACCCTAGCCAACCACAATAGGTCGGGCGAGGAGAGAATGACCTTTCCATTGTATGACCATGGAACGTTGAAGGTCTTAGGAACTGTTTAGCGGACTTAGAATTCGTAAATTTTGTTAACAATTTTGATATAGTTTTCTGCTCTGAAACACGGCAAGTTGTAGAAGATTCTTTTAATTTTGACGGATATGATTGCAGTTCTGTTCCAAGAAATGAAAGTGTAAGTAATAGCAGAAAATCAAATAGAGGGCATGGTGGTATATGCTTATTCTACCGCTCTAGCATAGTTAAAGGATTAGATATATTAAAACGTGATGAAAATGGGTTTATATGGATTAAACTAGATAAATCTGTTTCAAACTTTAAAACATTTGTTTGTGTTTTACATATATACCACACAATAATTCAGTTTATTTAAAAAATCACAATGTTGGGTTTTTTGAAACACTGGAAAATGATATTAGACATTTTAGTAATGTTGGTAAAATTTGTATAATGAGCAATTTAAACGCACGAACCTCAAATGCTAAGGACTATACAGATTCTGTGCATTTATTTGATAAGTATATTAACACTATCGATCATGATATAGTTGATTTTGATATATGTGATAGATCAAGTCAAGATAAAATCTTGAATTCCTCTGGGATTCAGTTGTAAGATATTTGCAAAACCTCTGATATAAGAATTATTAATGGTAGAATTGGCGATGACGAAAGTATAGGTCAATATACATATATGTCGCATGTCGGATGTTCTGTACCTGACTATGCATTATGTTCTTTTTGTTTAATTTCTGATATTTCTAACTGAATTGTACAGGATCTTACCTCATTTTCAAGCCATGTACCTATATAATTAAATTTTGCTTGCAATTGTGAAAATATTGAGGAAGATTTTAGATGTTCATCGGATAAATTAGTTTGGGATACAGGGGACCACAAATATCAGCTGATGATTTTTATGCTCATTTTAAAAAAGCTATTTTCCAGAGATACCGTTTTTAAAGACGACTATGTTGAAGATATCTTGAATAATAATATTCTGTAGATGAAGATTTTTGCGAAGATGAAATAATAAAGGGTATTACTCAATTAAAACGCCAAAAGAGTCCGGGTGATGATTTGCTGATCGCGGATTTTTGTACAGATAGTAAAGAGCAGCTGGCACCAATGTTATGTAAAAGTGGTGTTTATCCACAGTCGTGGATTAAGGGAATTCTAGTCCCTGTACCAAACAAGAGGGCCATGATGGCCCTAGATCGCTCACCTGAATACTTTGCATTTGGATCTGCTATATATTGAGCTAACATCAAAAGCTTTTTTAAGAATCTCCCTATATAAATCAATATGAATACAAGTGACCCCCAGGGCAAGGCCAAATTTCACTCAAGGGGCATAATTTGAACAAACTTGGTAGATAACCTCTAACTGATGCTCCATTAAAAATATCTAAGTTCTATCCTCTGTGGTTTCAGACAAGAGGTTTTTTTAAAGTTTTGCCTATATAAGCCTAGGTAACATCAACTGACCCCCGGGGCAGAATTTGAACAAATTTGGTAGAGGTCCACTAGACAATGCTACATAACAAATCTTACAGCTCAGGACATTGTGGATTCAGACAAGATTTTCAAAGTTTTCCCTATATAAGCCTATGTAAAACCAATGACTCCGGGGTGGGGCCAAATTTGACCCCAGGGGTACAATTTGAACAAACTTGGTAGAGGTCCACTAAACAATCTACATACCAAATCTTAAGGCGCAGGCCCTTGTCGTTTCAGAGAAGAAGATTTTCAAAGTTTTCCTTATATAAGCCTATGTAATTTCAATTGACCCTGGGGTGGAGCCAAATTTGACCCCAGGGGCAGAATCTGAACAAACTTGGTAGAAATCCACTAGACAATACTACATACAAAATCTTAAGGCTCAGGGCCTTGTGGTTTCAGACAAGATTTTCGAAGTTTTTCCAATTCAAGTCTATGTAAAACCAATGACACCCGGGGCAGGGCCAAATTTGACCCCTGAGGTATAATTAGAACAAACCTGCTTGAAGTCCACTAGACAATGCTACATACCAAATCTTAAGGCTTAGGGCCTTGTGGTTTCAGACAAGAAGATTTTCAAAGTTTTCCCTATATAAGCCTATGTGGTTTCAGACAAGAAGATTTTTTAAAGTTTCACTATACATGTATAAGCCTATGTAAAACCAATTGCCCCGGGGGCGGGGCCAATTTTACCCCCAGGGATACAATTTGAACAAACTTTGTTGAGGTCCACTAGACAATGCTACACACCAAATCTTAAGGCTAAGGGCCTTGTGGTTTCCGACAAGAAGATTTTCAAAGTTTTTCCTTTCAGTTCCCATAGCAACCAGAGTTCTTGGTGGAATTGAATTCTTTGAACAACTTTGGTAGAGCTTCATCCAATGTTCTTCCCAACTGATGAGTTGGCTTTTCTACATATTGTCGAAGTTGATTATCATGACAAAACTTAATCACAACTGGATCATCAGGCATCAAGTATAATAATATTTGACTTAGGTATAGCACAAATACCAAAGTTATGGCCAGTTTTAGCTAAATTAAATAATTTGACCTTGACTGTCACTGTCATTTAAAGGTCAATGTCATACTTGAAAAAATCAAAACGTCAGATGTGTTGTGTTGTTTTGTCCAAGCATAAATCAAATCAATAAATAAATGAGAAAGTTATGACAATTTAAGCAAAATTCAATTATCTGAACTTGATGGTCAAGGTCATTTTTCGGTTATGGTCATACCTGAGTTATTCAACATGTTGGTTTTGTCATAATTGTTGTTTTGTCAAAGTATGAATCAAATCCAACCATAAACAACAAAGTTATGACAATTAAAGCAAAATTCAATAATTTGACCTTGACACTTATGGTCATTTTAAGGTTAAAGGTCACACGAATAATTTAACATGTCGGCTTCGTGATAAGTGTTGTTTTGTCCAAGTTTGATTCAAATCTAGCGATAAATAACAAAGTTATGGCCAGTTTTAGCAAAATTCAATAATTTGACTTTGACTGTCAAGGTCATTTTAAGGTAAAAGTCGTACCTGAAAGAATCATAATGTCGGCTTTGTCATAAGTGTTGTTTTGTCCAAGTATGAATCAAATCCAACAACAACAAAGTTATGGTCAATTTTAGCAAAATTTAACAATTTGACATTTAAGGTGAAGGTCATTTATGGGTCAATATCAAGTTTAGTCTGGTCTACTTGAAGACCTTGTCCAAAGGGGTGTTAGGTCCAAGCATGCAGACAATCCACCAATAAATAATAAAGTTGAGGCCAATTTTAGCAAAATTCAATATTTATTTTTATGAGGGTCATTTTTGAGTCAAGGTCAAGTTTAGTCTGTTTCATCTGGTCTACTTGAAGGTCTTGTCAAAAGGGTTGTTGTGTTTAAGTATGATGACAATCCATTAACTATATAATAAAAAAATTATGATCAATGTTAAAGTTTTCGGACGGGAACGGCAACAGCAACGACACCATGACTATAGCAATAACTCAATTTTTTCTTCGAAAAAAGTCGAGCTAAAAATACTATTCCTATTAATGGCTTTTGTTCATCAATGCTTATGAATTGAACTTTTCCAACAACGCCATTTACTAGACGGTCAGGAAGATCAATATTCTTTGTGATCATGACAGTAGCTCCAACAGCTATAGTTAGAGTAGACGGTAATCACCTTGTTGAGTATATCTGACTGGTGGTCAGTTATGGACCGGACACGAAATATACCCTATAACAGACCATATTAGGCTTTGACCTCCAAGTGTGACCTTGGCATTTGAGGCAGGGGTCAGGGTGTTTCGCATGACACGTCGTCTCATTATTCTGAACATTTGTGCCAAGTAGTTTCAACATCCCTTGATCTATGAAAATGTTATGTACCTGACACGAAATATACCCTATAGCTTTTACCTTTAAGAGTGACCTTGACCTTGGAGGTAGACGTCTGGGTGTTGTGCATGACACGTCGTCTTATTATTGTGAACATTTGTGCCAAGTATTTTCAAAATCCCTTGATAGATGAGAAAGTTATGGACCAGACACGACATAGACACTCCAACAGACAATGTTGACCTTTAATTATCAAGTGTGACCTTGATCTTGGAGGTAGGGGTATGGATGACACGCATGACACATCGTCTTATTATAACAAACATTTGTGCCAAACTATTTCAAATTCTGTTGATGAATGGCTTAGTTATGGACCGGACACGAAAGTGTGACGGACGGAGCCCATTTCTATATCCCCTTTTTTTCTTCGAAAAGGCGGGGGACAATTAAATCATTGAGTATGACAAACAGAAACTTTATAGTTCATTTGTTGATTTTAAAAAGGCTTTTGATATTGTTTACAGAAATGGAATATGGTTTAAGCTATTTTCCAATATAACTTTTCTTGAAACAAGAGGGCCATGATGGCCCTAGATCGCTCACCTGAGTATTTTGGCTGTAGGTTTGCTGTTAAGCAGTATTTCATGTTTTAATTCAAAATATGTAAGTAATGTAAATATAAATATGTAAACATGTAAAATATCAGTCAATAAATACAGGCTCTATGACAAAAAGTAGAAATATCTATCATAAGCTATGGTGACCTTGACCTTAACCCAGTGACCTCAAACCTTTACAACGGAATATAGGATCCATGCAGGGAAAAATTTGCTGTAGCTGTAAAACAAAAAGTAGTTCAAAAATATAGGTCATGCTATGTTTTTGAAATCGGAACAATAAACTGTACACATGGTCCAAATTTCATTGCCAGAGCTCCAAAAACAAAAAAAGTAGGTCAAAAATATAGGTCATGCGATGACATTTTTAAAATCGGAACAAAAAACTGTGCATATGTCCAAATTTCATTGCCAGAGCTCCAAAAACAAATAGTAGGTCAGTAGGTCAAAAATATGTCATGCGATGACATTTTTGAAATCGGAACAAAAACTGTACACATGGGCCAAATTTCATTGCCAGAGCTCCAAAAACAAAAAAGTTGGTCAAAAATATAGGTCATGCGATGACGTTTTTGAAATCAGAACAAAAAACTGTGCATATGGTCAAAATTTCATTGCTATAGCTTCGAAAACAAAAAGTAGGTCAGTAAGTCAAAAATATAGGTCATGCGATGACGTTTTTGAAATCGGAACAAAAAATTGTACACATGGTCAAAATTTCATTGCCATAGCTCCAAAAACAAAAAGTAGGTCAGTATGTCAAAAATTAGGTCATGCGATGACATTTTTGAAATCGGAACAAAAAACTATACACATTGTCCAAATTTCATTGCCACAGCCCCAAAAAAATAGGTCAGTAGGACAAAATTATAGATCATGCGATTACATTTTTGAAATCGAAACAAAAAACTGTACACATGGTCAAATTTCATTGCTGTAGCTAAAAAACAAAAAAGGTAGGTCAGTAGGTCAAAAATATAGGTCATGCACTGACATTTTTGTAATCGGAACAAAAAACTGTACACATGGTCCAAATTTCATTGTTATAGCTCCAAAAACAAAAAAGTAGGTCAGTAGGTCAAAAGTAAAGGTCATGCGATGACATTTTTAAAATAAAAAAAAACTGCACACGGTCCAAATTTCATTGCTGTATATAAAAAAAAACAAAAAAGTAGGTCAAGGGGGAGTGGCCACAATGGGAGGGGGGATGACCCAACTGTGGTCAATGTGCATACTACCAAAAGCTTCAGGCGTTGCAGTTTGTGACAAGAAAATCTTAAAAGTTTTTTGCTATATAACACTATGTAAAACATGTGACCTCTTGGGCGGGGCCAGTTTTGACCCAGGGGCTATGATCTGAACAATCTTGGTAGAGGTCTACTAGACAATGCTCAATACCAAATATCTAAGCTCCACGCCTTGTAGTTTCTTACAAGAAATTTTTTTAAGTTGTCCCTACATATATATAACTCTATGTAAATCAAATAAGCCCTGGGCGGGGTCAGTTCTGACCCCAGGGTCACAATTTGAACAATCTTTGTAGACGTCCACTAGATGATGTCTCGTCCCAAATATCTAAGCTCCAGGCCTTGCAGTTTCTGACAAGAAGGTTTTTAAAGAATTTACTATATAATTCTATGTAAAACATCTGACCCCTTGGGCAGAGCCAATTTTGCCCAAGGGGCCATGATTTGAGCAATCTTGGTAGAGGTCCACTAGATGATGCCTCATACCAAATATCTGAGCTCCATGCCTTGTGGTTTCAGACAAGATTTTTAAAATTTTCCCTATATAACTCTATGTAAATCAAGTGACCCCCAGGGCGGGGCCAGTTCTGACCCCAGGATTATTATTTGAACAATCTTGGTAGAGATCCACCAGATGATGCTTCATACCAAATATCTAAGCTTCATGCCTTGTGGTTTCAGACAAGAGGATTTTTAAAGTTTTCCCTATATAACTCTATGTAAATCAAGTAACCCCCAGGGCGGGGCCATTTTTGACCCAGGAGCCATGATTTGAACAAACTTGGTAGAGGTCTACTGGACAACGCTGCACACCAAATATCTAAACCTTAGGCCTTGTGGTTTAAGACAAGAAGATTTTTAAAGTTTTACAATATAAGCCTATGTAAAATCAATTGACCCCCCGGGCGGGGCCAATTTGACCCCAGGGGCATAATTTGAACAAACTTGATAGAGGTCCACTAGACAATGCTACATACCAAATCTTAAAGCTCAGGGCCTTGTGGTTTCAGACAAGAAGATTTTCAAAGTTTTTCCTTGCCATAGCAACCAGAGTTCTTGATGGAATTGAATTCTTTGAACAACTTTGGTAGAGCTTCATGCAAGGAATATCCAAGGCATGCTTCATCAATGTTGGCTCAGCGGTTTAGGAGGAGATGTTGTTTAAGTAAAATTGAATGTATGAAAATGTTAAGGTTTGTGTTAAAGCTAGTGGAATTCTAACCGATTCATTTGATAGTTATATGGGTGTTAGACAAGGCAAAATGTTGTCACCGTTATTATTCATATTGTTCATTAATGATATGGAAACACAGTTGAAATTTAACACAGATAGTTTTGTTAAATATGAAGAATTCCAAATATTCATGTTGTTATTTGCTGACGATACAGTTTTGTTTTCCAAATCTTTGCAGGGGCTCCAGTTACTGTTAGACAAATTACACAGTTATTGTTGTATATGGAATATCACTGTTAATACTAAAAAGACTGTAGCTATGGTAAACAAAAGGGCCATGATGGCCCTGGATCACTCACCTGAGTACTTTGGCTGTAGGTTTCCTGTAAAGCAGTATTTCATTTTTTAATTGAAAATATATAGGTGCCTACAAACCAAATATGTAAAATATCAGTCAATAAATCAAGGCACTATGACAGAAAGTAGAAATATCTATCATAAGCTATGGTGACCTTGACCTTGACCCAGTGACCTCAAACCCTACCCATGGGTGGACGTCCATGCAGGGAACCTATATACTAAATATCAAAGATATTGGTCTATAAATGAAGGCTCTATGAGGTACAGTAGATAAATCTATTTTTAGCCGCCGTGACCTTTAACTTAATCTAATAATTTCAAAAAGCTTTATAAAGCTTGCTTTATGTCAAATTTTAAAATTCTCGTCCTTGTGGTTTCAGACAAGAAGATTTTTAAAGATTTTCTTCTATACTGCTATTTAAAACTTGTGGCCCCTCGGGCAGGGCCAATAGTGACCCCGGGGACATTTTTCAAACAAGCTAGGTAGAGGTTCACTAGACAATGCTGAATACCAAATATCTAAGCTGTAGGCATTGAGGTTTCCAGTAAGAAGATTTTTAAAGATTGCCCTTTTTTACATATTAAGGGCCCCCGGGGCGGGGCCAATTATGACCCCGGGGCCAACATATAAACAATACTGGTAAAGGTTCTCAACACAATACTCCACACCAAAATGACACCAAATATCTAAGGTTTAGTCCTATTAGTTTGGAAGAAAAATGATTTTTCATGTTTTTCCTATATAACTATATGTAAACCAAGAGAACCTTGGGGCATGGCTAATTTTGACCTAGGGGACATAATTTGAACAAACTTTGTAGACATCCACTAGACAATGCTGCATACCAAATATCTAAGCTGTAAGCATTGAGGTTTCCAGTAAGAAGATTTTTAAAGATTGCCCTTTTTTACATATTAAGGGCCCCCGGGGCGGGGCCAATTTTGACCCCGGGGCCAACATATAAACAATACTGGTAAAGGTTCTCAACACAATACTCCACACCAAAATGACACCAAATATCTAAGGTTTAGTCCTATTAGTTTGGAAGAAAAATGATTTTTCATGTTTTTCCTATATAACTATATGTAAACCAAGAGAACCTTGGGGCATGGCTAATTTTGACCTAGGGGACATAATTTGAACAAACTTTGTAGACATCCACTAGACAATGCTGCATACCAAATATCTAAGCTGTAAGCATTGAGGTTTCCAGTAAGAAGATTTTTAAAGATTGCCTTTTTTTACATATTAAGGGCCCCAGGGGTGGAGCCAATTTTGACCCGGGGGCCAACATATAAACAATACTGGTAAAGGTTCTCAACACAATACTCCACACCAAATATCTAAGGTCTAGTCCTATTAGTTTCGGAGAAAAATGATTTTTCATGTTTTTCCTATATAACTATATGTAAATCAAAAGAAGCCTAGGACGTGGCCAATTTTGACCCAGGGGACATAATTTGAACAAATTTGATAGAGGTCTACTAGACAATGCTACATACCAAATATCAAAGCTGTAGGCATTGTGGTTTCAGAGTAGAAAACTTTAAAAGATTTCCTATATAAGCCTATGTAAAATCAATTGACCCCCGGGGTGGAGCCTATTTTGACCCAGGAGCCATGATTTGAACAAACTTAGTAAAGGTCCACTGGAAAATGCTGCACACCAAATATCTAAACTCTAGGCCTTGTGGTTTCTGACAAGAAGATTTTTTAAGTTTTCCCTATATAAATCTATGTAAAATCAACTGACCCCTGGGATGGGGTCAGGTTTGACCTCACGGTCATAATTTAAACAAACTTGGTAGAGGTCCACTAGATGATGCTTCATACCAAATATCTAAGCTCCAGGCCTTATGGTTTCGGAGAAAAATATTTTTAAAGTTCCAACTTTGAAAATCTATTTTTAGCTCCTGTGGCCTAGAAATGCAATGGACCTGAACCATTTGAACAATTTTGGTAAAGCTTCAAGCAAGTAACTTTCCTGCCAAGTTTCAGCAAGATTGGCCCAGCAGTTCAAGAGAAGAAGTTGTTTGAAGAAAAAGTTGATGACGCACGGACGGACGGACGACCGACGGACATCAGGCGATCACAAAAGCTCACCTTGTGCTCAGGTGAGCTAAACAGGTACTCGTATGGAAAATGTGGATGTTTATTATAATAATGAGAAAATTGAAATTGTAAACAAAATTTGCTATTTAGGTGTTATGTTTTATTCTAATGGAAAGTTCCGAACAAGCCATGCGGGCACTGTTTTCTTTAAATGCGTTATTTGAGAATATACCTTTAAGTGTTAGAGATGTACCTATTTGGACGTACGGTTGTGAAGTATAGGGATTCCATCCAGCTCCAGATATTGACAAGAGTTTACTTAAAATTTCTAACACAAGTACTGGGTGTTAGACTGCAAAAAGCAAATGCTGCTGTTTATGGTGAAGTTGGTAAAGTTCCCCTGAGTATTATTCTCAAGGATCGAATTTTAAATTATTGGTATAAACTAGTAAATACTAAAGATGAATTATTGTCCAAATGCTTTAACCATTGTTGTTCAATGAATATTCATGATTCTTGGTTTACAAAAGTTTAAGAATTGCTGTTTAATCTTGGTTAGTTATCTATGGGAAAATATGTCAGTTACTAAAATACAGTTAGGTAAAGTCATTGAACGGTTATATGATCAACATATGCAAGATAGTTATTCAGTACTTAATACATCATCTAAACTATGTACATACAGAAATATAAAGACTTCTTTTAATTTTGAAAAATACTTGGACATCGTCAGTATTGATAAGTACAGACATGCTTTTTGTAGACTGAGATTTTCGGCACATAAACTAGCAATTGAAGACGGTAGATTTAAAAATATTATTAGAGATAATAGAAAATGTTACTTATGTGATATGAACATGATTGAGGATGAGTATCATTTTCTTCTAGTATGTCCATTTTATACTGATTTAAGGAAAACATGTTTACCTAAATATTATTGCCGTTGGCCTTTTAAACATAAACTTTGTATTTTGCGAAATGGTAGTAATGCAAGTTTAATTCGTAGATTAGCAAAATATATTTACTTGGCAACCGAATTACACAAATCTGCTTTGTTTTGAACGAATATGCATTTAAGGATATATACCAAATGAACTGTGTGTTTGATTAGTTTCCAGTAAAACTACATCTTCTTTAACAAAATCTAGGACACTTTATATATTCACACTCACACTCATTAATAATTGTTAAATTCATTATTATTTCTATGTAACTTTGTTGCCAAGACACTTCTAAATGTTTGTTTGATATGGCTATGAACATTTATAATTATGTTTGACCAAATAAAACTTCTGTTCTGTTCTGTTTTATAGAAATAGTACTCCTGGAGCAGGACACCTTTTGCAACTAAGGCAATGATTTGAATAACTTTTGTTCAAGACTAAAGCAACAACAGATATGCATAAAACAAGTTTTATTTTCACGATTTCGATGATAATTCAGACCCTCTGTCTGTATGCCTACCATAATTAATGGAGTTAATTTACAATTAGAAACAACAAGAGATGTTTGTAAAACATATATGCCCCCCTAGCGCCTCATCCCTTGGGGCAGCCATTAGTCTTGAGGAGCTGGGACCAAGTGTTCTATAGTTACTAATCAGGAACCATTTTGCTTTTCAAGGTCACTGTGTCCTTGGCCTTTGACCAAATGACAAATGATAGTTGTCATCTACTTATCATGACAAACCTACATACAAAGTCCGACGAACCTTGGTCCAAGGATTCTCTAGATATTAAACAGAAACTGTTTTGCTTTTCAAGGTTAATGTGAAAACTACAGGGGTCATCTACTAATCATGATCAACCTAACAAGAGCCACCGCAAGCGGGGGCCACGCTCGACTTTTTTCTATTTCCAAAGGCAAACACATCAGAGGAAGCACATTATGGTGAAGGGATTTCAAATGAAACATCATTTGGAAATATAATTATACATAACAAAGTTATGGCCAATTTTAGCAACATTCAGAAATTTGTCCTTAAAGGTCTAGGTCAAGTTTAGTTTAACCTTCTCTGGAGGTATTGTCTAAAAAGTAGTTATGTCCAAGCATGAAGACACTACATCCATTAACAAGTAATGTCAAGGTCATTTAAAGGTCAAGGTAATGCTTGAATTGTTTAACATGTTTCTTTTATTCTCAGTGTTGTTTTGTCCCTGTATAGATCAAATTCGTCCATAAAACCAGAAGTTTGGCTATTTTAGCAAAATGCAATAATAGAAATTTGACTGTAAATGTCATTTAAAGGTTAAGGTCATACATGAATAATCTAACATGTAGGTTTTGTCATAAGCCTTGTTTTGTCCAAGTATTAATAAACAAGAGGGGCAATGGCCCTAAAGCACTGACCTGGGTTTAAAGATGAAAGAAATTTTTATGAATGTAATGATGCATATCACAGAAATGGACCAATGCAATTTCATTGCCATAGCTCCAAAAACAAAAAGGAGGCCAGTAGGTCAAAATATAGGTCATGAGATGACATTTTTGAAATCCGAACGAAAAGCTGTACACACAGTCCAAATTTCATTGCCGTAGCTTGAAAACCAAAAAGTAAGTCAGTAGGTCAAAAATATAGGTCATGCTATGACGTTTTTGAAATTGGAACAAAAAACTGTGTACATGGTCCAAATTTCATTGCCATAGCTCCAAAAACAAAAAGTAGGTCAGTAGGTTACAAAAATAGGTCATGCGATGACATTTTTGAAATTGGAAAGAAAAACTGTGCACACGGTCCAAATTTCATTGCTGTAGCTAAAAAAACAAAAAATTAGGTCAGTAGGTCAAAAATATAGGTCATGCTATGACATTTTTAAAATTGGAACAAAAAACTGTGCACACGGTCCAAATTTCATTGCCGTAGCTCCAAAAACAAAAAGTAGGTCAGTAGGTCAAAAATATAGGTCATGCGATGACATTTTTGAAATTGAAACGAAAAAGTGTTGTTTTGTCTAAGTCTGATTCAAATCCAACCAT
Source organism: Cyclina sinensis (assembly GCA_012932295.1). NCBI lineage: Eukaryota > Metazoa > Mollusca > Bivalvia > Venerida > Veneridae > Cyclina > Cyclina sinensis. The sequence goes on along the minus strand of JAAONU010000007.1, from coordinate 28,177,741 downwards.
AAATTACATAATTATGGCCAGTTTTAACAAAATTCAATGATTTGACCTTGACCGTCAAGGTCATTTAAAGGTCAAGGTCAAACTTGAAATAATCATAATGTCGGATTTGTCACAACTGTTGTTTAGTCCAAGTTTGAATTAAATCTATCAATAAATGAGAAAGTTATGACAATTTAAGCAAAATTCAATCATCTGACCTTGACAGACGGTAATTTTAAGGTCAAGGTCAAATCTGAGTTATTTAACATGTCGGTTTTGTCATACGTGTTGTTTTGTCCAAGTATAAATAAAATCCAACCATAAATACTAATGTTATGGTCAATTTTACCAAAATTCAATAATTTGACCTTGAAGGTGAAGGTCATTTATGAGTCAAGGTCAAGTTTAGTCTGGTCAGCTTGAAGGTCTTGTCCTAAGGGTTGTTGTGTCCAAGCATAAAGAGAATCCACCTATTAATAATAAAGTTATGGCCAATTTTAGCAAAATTCAATATTTTGACCTTGAATATGAAGGTCATTTATGAGTCAAGGTCAAGTTTAGTCTGGTCAGCTTGAAGGTCTTGTCCTAAGGGTTGTTGTGTCCAAGCATAAAGAGAATCCACCTATTAATAATAAAGTTATGGCCAATTTTAGCAAAATTCAATATTTTGACCTTGAATATGAAGGTCATTTATGAGTCAAGGTCAAGTTTAGTCTGGTCAGCTTGAAGGTCTTTTCCAAAGGGTTGTTGTGTCCAAGAATTAAGAGAAACCACCTACTAATAATAAAGTTATGGCCAATTTTAGCAAATTTCAATATTTTGACCTTGAATATGAAGGTCATTTAAGAGTCAAGGTCAAGTTTAGTCTGGTCATCTTGAAGGTCTTGTCCAAAGGGTTGTTGTGTCCAAGTATGAAGATAATCCATCAAGGAATAAAAAAATTATGATCAATGTTAAAGTTTTCGGACGGGAACGGCAACGACACCATGACTATGACAATAACTCGATTTTTTTTTCAAAAAAAGTCGAGCTAAAAACTAAGTTTGAACAACCTGGCACCAAGGGTTCTATAGTTATTGATTGGACACTGTTTTGCTGTTCAAAGTCACTGTGACCTTGACCTTTGACCTGAAATACTATCAGTGTCATTTACTTGTCATGACTAACCTACATACTAAGTTTGAACAACCAAGGAGCAAGGGTTCTATAGTTGTTGATTGGAAACTGTTTTGCTGTTTAAGGTCACTGTGACCTTGACCTTAGACTTGGAGATGTGAGAAACTATCGGGGTCATGACCAACCTACACACTAAGTATGAAGAACCTGGGAACAAGGGTTCTTTAATTATTGATCAGAAATCGTTTTGCTATTCAAGGTCACTGTGACCTTGACTTTTGACTGGCGATGTAAAAAAACAATAGGGGTCATCTAATGGTCATGACAAACCCACACAGTAAGTTTAAACAACCTGGGACCCAGAGTTCTATAGTTCTTGATCGGAAACCATTTTGCTATTCAAGGTCACTGTGACCTTGACATTTGACTTGGTGAGCTGAAAAACTGTACAGGTCATCTACTAATTATGACCAACCTACATACCAAGTCTGATGAAGAAGGGTCCAATGGTTCTCTAGATATTGATCAGAAACCAAAGTGTCTACCGACCGACATTTGCAAAACTATATGCCCCCTCATCTACGATGGGTGGTTGGGGGGGGGGGGGCATGATGGCCCTGTATTGCTCACCTGAGTATGACTGCTTTTAACAGAGTTGCTATGGACCTGGTTAATTGACCCTAGATGGCCCATATTCGAGCTTGACCTAGAAATTATGGAAACAATCTTTCTGATAAATTTCCAGGTTATTTGGACTGAACATGTTACCTCTAGAGTGTTAACAAGGTTTTTCAATATTTGGGCTCTGTAACCTAATTTTTGAACCTAGATGACCCAAATTCGAACTTGAGCTAGAAAATATCCAAACAGCCTCTCTGACAAATTTCCAGGATATTTGGACTGAAAAAGTAGCCTCTAGAGTGTTAACAAGGTTTTTCAATATTAGGGCTCTGTGACCTAGTTTTTGATCCCAGATGACCCATATCCAAACTGGAGCTACAAATCATCAAAACAACCTTTCCGACAAATTTCCTGGACATTTGGACTGAAAATGTAACCTGTAGAGTGTTTATAAAGTGTTTCGATATTTGGGCTGTGACCTAGTTTTTGACTCAAGATGACCCATATGCAAACCTGAGCTTGAAATCATAGAGGCAACCTTTCTGACAAATTTCCAGGTTATTTGGAATTAAAATCTTACCTCTAGAGTGTTATCAAGGTTTTTCTATATTTGGGCTCTGTGACCTAGTTTCTCAACCCAGATAATCCATGTTCGAACTCGTCCGAGAAATTAACGAGACAAACATCCTGACCATGTTTCATGACAATTGAGGCAAAAATGTGACCACTAGACTGTTAACAATCTAAATGTGTGACAGGTGAGCTAATAAAAGAAGATTTTTTTTTAATATATACATAAAGAAAAAATCATTTCCCTGGGGCGGGGGCAATTTTGACCTTAGGGCTATAATTTGAACAATCTTGGTAGAGGTCCACTACACAATATTTCATGCCAAAAATCTATCCCCTAGCCTTTGTAAAAACAGAGGAGAAGATTTTTTAGGTTTTTACTATATATATAATAGGAAAATCAATGACCCCCAGGGGCCAGGCCAATTTTGACCCCAGGGCTGTAATTTGAAAATTGTTTGAAGAGTTTCATTTGATGATGCTACACATAAAATATCTAAGCTCTAGGCCTTGCACTTTCAGAGAAGAAGATTTTTAAGATTTCATTTTATAAATCTATTTTTAGTCTTTCTGACCCAGATGTTCAATGGAGCAGAACCATTTGAACAATTTTAGTTTATGCTAGGAACATCTCATGAAAATTTCATCAAATTTGGCCCAGTGGTTTCTGAGAAGAAGTTTGACGCACTGATGGACGATGGATGCCAGACAAATTGTGATCACAAAAGCTCACCTTGAGCACTTTGTAATGGAAATGACAAGGTTACTTGACAAATTCTTGTTTTAGTTTTGCAAGTTTCACATAAAACAAATTGTTACAGTTTGTTTCAGTAACTAACTACACTCATGTCTAAAATGAAGTCAATATGGAGAAATAAAGCTTCAAACTAATATCCTACATGTGCCTTTCGTGTTTTTTGCAAGTACACTATTTTTTTCTTCCTATGTTTCACAGGCTATGAACTACATATAATGACAACAGTTGTACTTATGGCACACTTAAGTTTTTTTAGACCAAATTCAATCCTGTTGAAGCACTTCCTACATGTACAGTAAATAAGGCAATACTGAGAAGCTTACTTTGTTCCATCTTATATATTTAATCATTTAAACTTCTTAAAACTAATGAAAATCAAAAAAAAAATTCAAACTGGACACATAAACCAACATTAAATACTACTCTAAAACTGAAGTGAAGTGACATGTTAATCAAAACTTGTAACACCAATACCTTTAAGAAAATTTGGAAATATGATACACTTTTGAAACTAGATGGGTGTTCAGTGGAACACTTGTCTCACCCTTGGGTACTCTGTAAGAATAACTAAAAAGGTAAACAAGAGCTTGCTGGAAAAGACAGCATGCTAGTCAAAGTACAGCAAGACCTGTCCACAGACAGCATGCTCCACTTTTCTCAGTTCTGGATAATTAATTACAAGCCAAGTTAAACAAGAGCCCCAAGTGAAAAAAATTTGAGTGGGGGAGGGCAAGTACCTAGTCATACAAGATGAAAAAATAAATATTGGACCCTTGGGAGGAGGGGAGCGGGGGGAGTGACTGGTTGGAAGGGGATGGAAGTCAAGTACCTATGTTTAAAAAAAAAAAAAAAAAATTAGACCCTTTTGGGGGGGGGTGTTTGAGGATGGATGGGGAGTCAAGTACCTATGTATTAGAAAAAAAAAAAATAGGGGGGGGGGGGGGTGTAAAAAAAAAAATTGGGTGGGGGAGAGGGGGCAGGTCCTCATGCAGAGGGGACTGTGGGGGAGGGGGGGGGGAGTACTTACCCATCTCATGTCAGTTAATATTTTATTTCAAGGCTTAAGAAATTTTTTTCCTATATATAAGTATAAGCAAAATCAAGTGATCCCTGGGGGTGGGGCTAACTGTGACCCCAGGGACATGGGTACCAACAACCTTTACAGGGATTTTGCTGGTGATCAAGTATTCCAAGTCTGAATGGAATATCTTTGACACTTTTTGAGACATGGACATAAAGAAAAAGGTTAACCAAGAAATTTGAACTTGAAAGAGGGGCATAACACTGCAAAAATAAATTTGAGGGTTATCTGCCCTTGAGAAATGGTGTTGTCTTAAGTGAAAGAATTGTAAGTATTACAATAGGAAAGTTTGATGAAGAAATATTAGGATATGGCATAGTTATAGCCAATGTTAAGTTTTCATGACAAAATCCAAGTACAAAAAGGGGTATAACGCTGTCAATTGTGACCTTGACCTACAGATTTTGGCATCATCACGACCCTGCTGTCATAAGCAATATAATTTGAAAGCTTGATGATGAAATGTTAAGAAATGGCAAAGTTATTGCCAACGTTAAGTTTTCATGACAAAATCCAAGTACAAAAAGGGGCATAACTCTGTCAAATGTGACCTTGACCTAAAGATTTTGGCATCATCCCGACCCTGTTGTCATAAGCAATACAATTTGAAAGTTTGATAAGATAATATTTAGAAATGGCAAAGTTATAGCCAACGTTAAGTTTTCGTGACGGACCGACGGACAAAGCGATCCCTATGTATCGCCATTTCTTCAAAAGGGCGACACAAAAAACATTCTTGACTACTCTCCATTTCTTTAAAAATATAAACATGTAACAAAGTGAAAGAAAATTATCACAATTTCTATTGCTATGTGTACAGTTACAAGAGATATCATGTTTATTGTTTACAAAAAATATCTACAAATAATCTTTACAATGGTAAATCACTCTTCTATACTCTAACTTTCCATCAGTGCAGAAAAGCTGGTCCCCTTTCTTATATATTTTCCTGATTTATTCTCATATGAATTCCACTTTATCTCACTTAGGACTCTGCCAGACAGCCAATCCAGTGATTTAAACAAGAGGGCCATGATGGCCCTGGATCGCTCACCTGAGTACTTTGGCTGTAGGTTTGCTGTAAAGCAGTATTTCATTTTTTAATTGAAAATATATAGGTGCCTACAAACCAAATATGTAAAATATCAGTCAATAAATAAAGGCTCTATGACAGAAAGTAGAAATATCTATTATAAGCTATGGTGACCTTGACCGTGACCTCAAACCCTACCCATGGGTAGAGGTCCATGCAAGGAACCTTTATATTGAATATCAAAGATATTGGTCTATAAATGAAGGCTTTATGAGGTACAGTAGATAAATCTATTTTTAGCCTCCGTGACCTTTAACCTAATGTAATAATTTGAAAAAGCTTGATAAAGCTTGCTTCATGCCAAATTTTAAAATTCTAGGCCTTGTGGTTTCAGACAAGAAGATTTTTAAAGATTTCCTTTTTTACATATTAAGGGCCTTCGGGGCGGGGCAAATTTTGACCCCAGGGCCAACATTTAAACAATACTGGTAAAGGTTCTCTACACAATACTCCACACAAAATATCTAAGGTCTGGTCCTATTAGTTTTGGAGAAAAATGATTTTTTATGTTTTTCCTATATAACTATATGTAAACCAAGAGAACCCTGGGGCTTGGCCAATTTTGACCCAGGGAACATAATTTGAACAAACTTGGTAGACATCCACTAGAAAATGCTACATACCACATATCTAAGCTGTAGGCATTGTGGTTTCTGAGAAGAAGATTTTTAAAGATTTCCTATATAAGTCTATGTAAAATGAAGTGACCCCTGGGGCGGGGCCAATTTTGACCCCAGGGATATAATTTGAACAATTTTTGTAGACTTACATTAGAGGGTGCTAAATGCCAAATATCTAAGCTCTAGGCTTTGTGGTTTCAGACAAGAAGATTTTCAAAGTTTTTCCTTTAAGTTGCCATAGCAACCACAGTTCTTGATGGAATTGAATTCTTTGAACAACTTTGGTAGAGCTTCATGCAAGGAACATCCCAGGACAGTTTCATTTAATTTGGCCCTTTGGTTTCAGAGGAGATGTCATTTGAATGAAAAGTTGACGATGGACAAAGACTGATCAGAAAAGCTCACCCTGAGCACAAAAGTGCTCAGATGAACTAAAAATAAAGTAACCATCTTAATATTAATGCTTTCCATTATCGACATAAAAGTTAGCTTTATATCCTTTCAACAACTGGGTGATTTTTGCAGAGCTCGCCTGTAATAGTAACATGTCATTTTTTTGTTACCTCAAAATGGGTTGATTTCTGCAGCAATCACCTATAATGTTTTTAAAAGGGCATTTTTTTGCATCTCTAATGCATAACTATTTGACGAAATACATTAAAAGTGATAGTATGCTGCTTACATCACATAAATTGATATAATCAATGCTTCAAATCCACTGCATACTATTAAATGCCCTGATCTGAATATTGCAGGGCATATAAATGACAGTGAAATATGGGCTTAATTGTTGTAGTATTCTGAAACAAGTCATGAACTTGGGTTTATATACATTATAAAGCTCTTACTTAAGTCCTTGAATATTTTAGCAAAACATTATTTACAAGGTAAAAGTCTGTGTTTTCGCATTTTTCACCACTGCAGTTTAAGTTTTTCATCCAACAAAAAACAACTTGGTGTTTCTGAAATACTTGGTGTTTCTGAAATACTGTCATAATGTATCAAAACTTATATAGGGACTAATGTTCACTATATAACTAATGTCAAGTTACTCATTTAATACGTCTACTCTTAACATAACAACTTTACCCTGCAATATTTTTAATAGCTCTACTTACAGTTGAAGATAAACTGCAGCAGAATAAATGTCATTCTGTCATTGCACACACAGACACTTAACAGAATCATCAGTTTTCAAAACACAGTTTTTTTGTTTGTTTTTATGTAAATAACTATCATAACAGTTTATGACTAATGTATATCTGAGTAACACAGCTAATGGCCAGAACAGACATCATTTGTAAGAATGTCAGGTAATAATGTAGCAAATGAAAATTTCTTAATGCTTCCCTAGCCCAACATGTAAATGTAAAAATACTATTTACTGGGCTCTGGATATGGAAAAAATATTTTGAATTTAACTTACTTATGTAACAGCTGATAAAAATGTTCTAAAAATAGAAATTGTTTTTGAAACAGAAACATATGTCTCCCTCAAAACACAAACTTGGACATATATTTAGAGCACTGTCCAAAGAACTTCATCTCAGTGTCATTGATTATAATTTTTTACCTTTGACATCTAACTGTGACCTTGACCTTGGACATGTGGACCTGGTTCTAGTGCATGGCTCATTGTTTCATGGTGGTTAACATTTCTGGCAAATAATTTCAAAATCCATCACGGAATGACAAAGTCATAGAGAGGTCACAAAAAAGACCCCATTTTTTACCTTATGTGTGACCTTGGAGGTCCCGACCTGGCTCTTGTGCATGACACATCTTTTCATGGTGGTCAACATTTCTGCCAGTTAATTTCAAAATCCATTAGAGAATGACAAAGTAATGGAAAGTGTGACCTTGACCTTGCGGACCTGATTCTTGCGTGTGACACATCCTCCCATGGTGGTTAACATTTCTGCCAAATTATTTAAAAATCCATCAAGTAATGACAAAGTAATGGACAGTACATGAATAAAACAGACCCTTTTTTTTTGCCCTTTGACCTCTAAGTGTGACCTTGACCTTGGTGGTACAGTCCTAGTTCTTGAACATGACACAACATCTTGTGATGGTCAACATTTCTGCCAAATTATTTCAAAATGTATCAAGGAATAACAAAATTATGGTGTGGACATGATTTGTGACATCAAGACAGAAAGCAGAACATCAAAATGTGTCCCCTACCTTGTGGGGGAAGACATTATACTCAGAATTATAGTTAAGTACTTTCATTTACTTGCAAAAGTATTAAATATTAACAAATCGTATTCACAATCTATGCACAAAAAGTACTAAACTTAGTTAACACAACTGTATACAGGATAAATTGTGAATAGCCAGCTAAATAAACAAGAACTGATTCATAAAACAATGTAAGGTAATTATCGTATCTAACTTGATTTTACTTATCAGAAAAATCGACACAAAATCTTTCAGTCACGAGAGTTGGTTTGATTGTCAACAAGAAATGTGTCACAGACACGAATGCCCCCGAAACAAGGCAATGGTCACAGTAATGGTAGCTAATAACTTGATGTTACCTTGATCATCTGTGCAAAAACTAGAACTGTGTCCATAGGACACGGATGCCCCCACTATGCATAAGTGCTCATAAACAAGAGCATGTATATTCTGTATGTAAGATTTAGGTGGGGAACAATTTTTTTCTGTAGTTGCAAATGAATTGAGGTGTTTTGTATATTATTAATGCTGTCCTTTTATTTCAAAATTAGATATTTTATACTGAAACAAGGGCTGTCGGATGGACAGCACGCTTGACTATTCTTAGTGCTTGAAGGTATAAAAAATTTCTATATGGTATATAGTGAAAAAATCAACAAAGGGCCATAATTCTGTTAAATTTGGTCACAGCAAAAATTCCTTCCTTTACTACCATCTACACATTAAGGTTGTTCATCCCTGGAAGTTTAAGCAAAATCTGCCATCCGGTTTAAGAGGAGTTGCATTCACAAAATTTCTACATAGTATATAGTGAAAAAATCAACAAAGGGCCATAATTCTGTTAAATTTGGTCGCAGCGAAAATTCCTTCCTTTACTACCATCTACACATTAAGGTTGTTCATCCCTGGAAGTTTAAGCAAAATCTGCCATCCGGTTTAAGAGGAGTTGCATTCACAAGATTTCGGGACGTACGGACAGACGTACGGACAGACGGACAGGACATAAGGACGGACGGACAAGTGCAACGCTATATGCTCCCCACTTTGTAGGGGCATAAAAATCTGCAGTCTGTGAAAACTAGAACTACCACTGTCCTAGGGCCAATACCCCCTGCATACTGCTTTTTCAGTAGGGTACTGATGTATGGGAACATGTTACTTTATGCCCTGGACTAGAATAAACTATGAACAATTAAAAAGGGCAGTAATTCAAAAATTGTGCAGACAAGAGTTATGGTTCTTGGGCAATGCACTTCTCCTCAATGAGATCTATTTACCTATGAAGTTTAAAGTTGTTACCTTCAATACTTTTTGAGTTATGCCCCAAACAAAACAAAACCTGACAGCTCAAAACTTGTGCAAAAGAGAGTTATGTTTCTTAGACACTGCACTTCTCAATGATATCTACAGGGACTGCCCTACGGGCGACTCGGGTGATAACTTTGCCCTAAGTCATTACACTTCGCCCTATCCACGCTGAAAAGCGAAGTTCTAATCGCCCTGAATTTGAAAAAAAATATATACAAATATCCACGTTGGTACTTTGTAAGCCGCTAGGTAAAACTGTGTAAACACAAAGAGAAGTGCACTCAGAGAAATGCATGTCCATGACAACTAAGAAGTTTGTTGAAAATATGTCCATAGTGGCAGATAAGAAATTTACAGATTTAACATGCCAAAATCCATTATTGGAAAACTGGCCACAGAGGTTAACATTTCACCACTGTATGTGAACCCTGTACTGTGAATTGAGATTACAGGCGTTGAATCTATCCTAATTTTAAGCGACAAGGCCAAATACACCCACATAACTAGTTTATCATGTACAGCTTTCATACCAGTGTACTGACAATTTAAAATAGAGCACTGATTTCACTGGCTATTGCATTCTCAGCCCATCAGATATGTAAACAACAGACTGAATAGGTTTAAAATAGGCATGGCAAAATTTGTTCATTTTAGCATTCGAATGTTCGTATCATTATGCATTCGAATGTTCAAATAACTCGTACTCAATTTTCACTGAACTTCTCGACCAGACTCCATGCAGCAGCTACTTCCCCTTTAGTACAACAATCACTGCCGACAGGCATGTCACATAATAATGGTCAAAAGTAAATATACAAAATGTTTTTTTTTTTCAAGTTACTTTTCTCATTTCATTACATCCAGGTATGTTAAATAGATGCAACTTCAATTATTACTAAACAAAATAGAGAAAAAAATAATTTCTGAAATCCAGCTAAAGTTAACGCGTGCCAGCAGAGATCTTTCATGAATAATGAAGGGGAGATAGCTGCCAGGAGATTGCTTCTCAAACTGGTTAACTGGATAAGATCCAAGTGTTTCCAATGCATTGACTCGTGGTGTATTTCTCGGAATCTGGTATCCTTATTGGGTAAATCTCCATTCCATTTAAATTTGTATTTAGAAAAGAAAAAGAAAATGAGACCAAGTGCAAGGTATGGAAAGTATCATTTCCATTCTCACTGATTATTAGTGGTACAGCGTGAACTGTTAGAGAATTTGCGAGAGAATAAAACAACCAACTAGAAATGTGTCCATAGAACACTGATGCCCCCACTCAACCTAGCTACTCATATAGCTAGCAATATGGCCAAGAGATAGTCATACACGCTGAATCATTAATAAGATTGGTTTAACAAAAGACAACTATAAGAAACCTGTTGTGTTGCGAAGACTCAAAATACTGTCTCCAACTCTGTGACCAATGGATGAATATTATCCTTCACAATTCTGTATGCATAGTTGGACATTCTTGGAGTTTGCAGATGGTAAAAAGGTGTTTTCATGTCTAATTTGTACTAAGTTCCTAAGTTATATGTTCTGTAAGTCAGGCTTTTATAAAATGTCCATTGTCATCTAAATAGCAAACAATTTTTAAGCAATTGTTGGAACAAAATTTCACCATTTCCATACTTAAATGTTGAATTCTGCTTAAGCTGGTGCTAATGGTGGACGGTAACTTGCATTTTGCATTTACTGTCCATGAACATGCTCAATCAAACTGAGTCTGCAATTTGACCATTGGAACAGCATTAAACTCACCAAGAAGAAGGAAAAACTAGAAATGGTTTTTGATTGAACAAAAACATATGTCTCCCCCCAGCCAGTTGCTGCAGGCAGTATTGAATCAGACAATTGTAAAATTTGACATTTAACCTCAAAGTGTGACCTTGACCTTGAGACACCACACCCTCAAAGTGGGTTCTGCATGTCACCTTGATGAGGTGAACATCTGACCCAAGTTTCATAAAAATCCTTCAAGGGCTTTGGAAGATACAGAGCGGACATGATTTTGTGGCATTTGACATTTAACCTCCAAGTGTGACCTTGACTTGAGACACCACACCCGCAAAGTGGGTTCTGCATGTCGCCTTGATGAGGTGAACATCTGACCCAATTTTCATAAAAATCCTTCAAGGGCTTTGGTAGATACAGAGCAGACACGATTTTGTGACGGACTGACGGACAGACAGACAACCGGGGAAAAACAATATGTCTCCCCCGATGAGGTGAACATCTGACCCAAGTTTCATAAAAATCCTTCAAGGGCTTTTGAAGATACAGAGCGGACACGATTTTGTGGCATTTGACATTTAACCTCCAAGTGTGACCTTGACCTTGAGACACCACACCCGCAAAGTGGGTTCTGCACGTCACCTTGATAAGGTGAACATCTGACCCAAGTTTCATAAAAATCCTTCAAAGGCTTTTGAAGATACAGAGCGGACACAATTTTGTGGCATTTGACATTTAACCTCCAAGTGTGACCTTGACCTTCAGACACCACACCCGCAAAGTGGGTTCTGCACTGTCGTCTTGATGAAGTGAACATCTGACCCAAGTTTCATAAAAATCCTTCAAGGGCTTTGGAAGATACAGAGCGGACACGATTTTGTGACGGACAGACTGACGGACGGACGGACAACCAGGGGAAAAACAATATGTCTCCCCCATTTTTGGGGGGAGACATAATTGTTAGGTATCAAGCTGTAGGGCAACAATGCTGTGGTCTGAGAAGTAGGTTGACAGGCAGGATAATCTGGGTTGTAGAATATTATTCTGTATGTAGACAAGGTCAAGTGTAGAACCACCTCTGTGAGTTGGAAGCTGCACACACTGGAAATAGTTATTCAATTTCTGTGACAGTCTTGTATAATTTGTAGAATTAAAAGCTGAAATCTCCAAGCAGTACATCTGGAGAAGTTTGGTCTGCAATATGTGTTAGATCATTAATGAAGTCTTTTACGTTCGAGGATGGAGATCTATAGAGAAGACAGAATGACCTTGGACAGAGCTCTGATGAGATGGTAACTGACACTTGTTCCATATGAGGTTAACGTGAAACACTGGAAGTTGTCACTGGCAACTTATCTCGTGTGTAGAACAACAAACCATGGCAGTTGTCTTCCCGTGACATAGGCAAACATGTCAAGCTCCATCCAACACGCTGATGGAACTGTACTTGATTCTCATAGACATTTGCTTCAGTCAGACACAGTATGTCAACCCTGCTCAGAACTGGATGACTCTAGCTCCAGCGCTTTTGCAGTTACAGGCGACACAAGTTAAAAATTGCAAATTTTGAGTATGTAAGGGGCCATAACTCTTAACAATTCTGAATCAAACTATAAGGGAAACCCCAGGTGCACAACTTTACATGCTGATCAACATTCCTGTAAAGTTTCTTGACTGTAGGTGCAGCGTTTTTGCAGGTACAGGTGACACAAGTGGAAAATTGCAAATTTTGAGTATGTAAGGGGCCATAACTCTAACAATTCTGAATAAATCTATACAGGAAACCCCAGGTGCACAACTGCACATGCTGATCAACATTTCTGTAAAGTTTCTTGACTTTAGCTCCAGTGCTTTTGGAGCTACAGGCCACACAACATTTTGGGACGGACGGACAGGACAAGGGCAAATCTAAATGCTCCCGCCCCAGAGTGGGGGCATAAAAATCAGGCCAGTGTAATGAAGTAAAATCGGGGTTAGTGGCAATAACTGACACTTCGTGTTTTTAGTTTCTTTCTGTGAAACAATCATTCTGTCTCAAAGTTTGACCCCTGACCTGACACTCTGACATGGACATGTATACCAATATCTTTTGTCTTACCCACTGTAGGTGAAAATACAGGCCACCAACATTAGATGGCGCATAATAAAAGATCATCTGATGAACAGTAGGTGTGAATTCACCCTACTTACAATGCCTTTCTTACTTTTTCAACACTTTACGATTTAAGTTTTTAATAAAAACAAAATAATTAGAGCTTTTTCCAAGCATTTGAATGCCAAAAATACTTTCAAACTTTCGAATTGGGGTCCGAACGTTCAAATGTTTACTTACATCCCTAGTTTAAAAGCATCTTTTTTTGCTTTTTAGGAGTTTTATGAAACAGATTCAAACAGAAAATAGTATTTCAATATGTTTCCAAATGTGCAAGTCCAGACTGAGAACAAATTTAAATAATGACTCCTTAAGAACAGATGAGAATTTCTGAGTAGGGCCTTCTCTTGAAAGATTTTAACATTAAACTAGATGGGTGTTCAGTTGAACACTTGTGTCGCCCTTGGATACTTTGTTTGAATAACTAAAAACGTAAACAAGAGCCTCCTGGAGGCCTTGTGGTTTCTGAGAAGAAGATTTTTAAAGATTTCCTATATAAGCCTCTGTAAAATCAATTGACCCCCAGGGTGGGCCCTATTTTGACCCAGTGGCTATGATTTGAAGAAACTTAGTAGAGGTCTACTGGACAATTCTGCACACCAAATATCTAAACTCTAGGCTTTGCAGTTTTTGACAAGAAGATTTTTTAAAGTTTTTCCTATATAACTCTATATAAAACCTATATATATATATATTATAACCTCTATATAAAACATTTGACCCCTGGGGCAGGGCCATGTTTGACCCAGGAGACATGATTTGAACAAACTTGGTAGAGGTCCACTGGACAATGCTGCACACCAAATATCTAAACTCTAGGCCTTGCAGTTTCTGACAAGAAGGTTTTATGAAGTTTTTCCTATATAACTCTATGTAAAACATGTGACCCCCGGGGCTGGGCCATTTTTGACCCAGGAGCCATGATTTGAACAAACTTGATAGAGGTCCACTAGACAATGTTACATACCAAATATCTAAGCTGTAGGCATTGTGGTTTCTGAGAAGAAGATGTTTAAAGATTTCCTATATAAGCCTATGTAAAATCAATTGACCCCTGGGGTGGGGCCTATTTTGACCCAGTGGCTATGATTTGAAGAAACTTAATAGAGGTCCACTGGACAATGCTGCACACCAAATATCTAAACTCTAGGCCTTGCACTTTCTGACAAGAAGATTTTTTAAAGTTTTTCCTATATAACTCTATATAAAACATTTGACCCCTGGGGCGGGGCCATTTTTGACCCAGGAGTCCATGATTTGAACAAACTTGGTAAAGGTCCACTAGACAATGCTGCACACCAAATATCTTAACTCTAGGCCTTGTGGTTTCTGACAAGAAGATTTTTTAAGTTTTCCCTATATAAATCTATGTAAAATCAACTGACCCCTGGGATGGGGTCAGTTTTGACCCCACGGTCATAATTTGAACAAACTTGGTAGAGGTCCACTAGATGATGCTTCATACCAAATATCTAAGCTCCAGGCCTTGTGGTTTCGGAGAAGAAGATTTTTAAAGATCCAACTTTTAAAATCTAATTTTAGCTCCAGTGAACCAGAAATGCAATGGACCAGAACCATTTGAACAATCTTGGTAGAGCTTCATGCAAGGAACATCCCAGGCAAGTTTCAATTAATTTGGCCCTTTGGTTTCAGAGAAGATATCATTTGAATGAAAAGTTGACGACGGGTGGACTGACGACGGACAAAGACTAATCAGAAAAGCTCACCCTGAGCACTTTGTGCTCAGGTGAGCTAAAAACTAGGTTGCTGTGAACTGAATGTTGGAACACCGTTCCAAACAGGGATTATGTACATGACACATGTTCACTCTATTGCCAATACTGCTAATTATTTTAAAATCCAACCATAGATGCAAAAAATATATAGGCAAGAGACAAACTATCAGCAGTAAGGCCTATATAGCAGAACTTACTAAGTTCAGAGGGTTGCTGTGACATGGATCTTGGAGGGAGGAACATGGGTTTCGAGTGTAACACATACTTATTTTAATTTTCGGTTGTAAGGGTTGCAGAGACTTTCAGTCTTGAAGTAATGTTATTTATAATACTAGAACTTTTATTAAAATACAATGTACACAATTATAAAGAAAAAGATTCATAACGAAAAAATGTGTAAATGCAATCTTTAATATAAAAATAGAACAATATTAGCCCTTCTAAATTATTTTTCCCTGACTTTTCACTAACTTTTCTGGATTTTTATTTTTCACTGACCAATTTTCAAAATTCCCTGACAATTCCCTGACCTTGAAAAAAAATCAAATTTCCCTGACTTTTCAAGTCCCCAGGCAACCCTGCAAGATCTTATATTAACTCAAGTATTGTACAAGTCTGATTAAATTGAAATCAAAAATGAAGCTGCTATTGTGCAGACAAGGTCTAAATAGTTAATTTTGGCACTTTCAGGGGCCATAACTCTGGAACCAATAATGCAATATGGCAATTTGAAGAAAGGAACCAAGATCTTATGGTAATGAAAGTGAAGATCAGACCAAAATTAAGACCACTAGAGTGCAGAAAAGCTTTTATCATAACTTGACCTAGTGACCTAAATTTCAAAGTCACATGACCCAGTTTCAAACTTGACCTAGATATCATCGAGATAAACATTCTGACAAAGCTTGAAGAAGATCGGAGCAAAATTAAGACTACTACAGTGCGGACAAGCTTTTTCTATAATTTGACCTAGTGACCCAGTTTTCAAGGTCACATAACCCAGTTTCGAACCTGACCTAGATATCATTGAGATACACATTCTGACCAAGCTTGAAGAAGATGGGACCAAAACTAAGACCGCTAGAGTGCAGACAAGCTTTTTCTAAAATTCGAACTAGTTACCTTGTTTTCAAGGTCACATGACCTAGTTACGAACTTGACCTAGATATCATTGAGATAAACAATCTGGCCAAGTTTGAAGAAGATCGGACCAAAATTAAGACTGCTAGAGTGCGGACAAGCTTTTGTATAATTTGACCTTATGACCTAGTTTTGAAGGTCACATGACCCAGTTTCGAACTTGATCTAGATATCATTGAGATTAACATTCTTACCAAGTTTGAAGAAGATTGGACCAAAATTAAGACCGCTAGAGTGCGGACAAGCTTTTTCTATAATTTGATATAGTGACCTAGTTTTAAGGGTGAGATGACCCAGTTATGAACTTGACCTAGATATCATTGAGATAAACATTCTGACCAAGTTTAAAGAAGATCGCACCAAAATTAAGACCGCTTGAGTGTGGACAACAATTGTGAACGGACGACAGACGACGGACGAAAGGCGATCACAAAAGCTCACCCTGTCACACTGTGACAGGTGAGCTAAAAATTCTAGTGGTGGGAGGCATAATTCTGTCACATGTAATCTTGACTTAAAGATTTTGGCATAATCATGACCCTGTTGTCATAAGCAATATAATTTGGAAGTTTGATGAGGAAATATTAAGAAATGGCAATGTTATAGCCAATGTTAAGTTTTGGTGATGGAGGGACCAACAGACAAAGCGATCCCTGTATAGTGCCATTTCTTGGAAAGGGCAACATAAAAAGCAGTCCTGCTCTGGCGAAGGAAACCTAGGAAGTCTTAAGTACTGGTGGTTGTACTACATAAAGAACACAAATGAAAATTTTTTATTACAAAGCTTCAGCACTGAATGCATACATAGCTGTCCTATTCTTGGTAAGATGTCATGGTATTATGTAATGTAAACTGTCAGTATTATAAGATGTCATGTGAGATGACACAGTTTTATGTGATGTGATGTGAGATGACATAGTATTATGTGATGTGAGATGTCATAGTATTCTTTTGTGTAAGATGTCATTTCATTATATAAGTTGTCATAACATTATGTCATATATGTTATCATATTATTTGTTTTAAACTATGTCATAATGTGTTCTTTAATCCAGGAAATAAAACTGCATAAACATCCAGATTGCTAAATTTCGCAACTCCAAAATTTCTCCCTCTTTTTCAAAACTTCTCCCTGTTTCAGCTAGAGAAAGAAGTCACTTCTCCAAGCTTTCCAGGCTAGGGTAGTTCCTGTATCTATTTATCTATGAAGTTTCAAGTTGATACCTCCAATGCTTTTTGAGTTATACCCCGGACAATAATTTAGTATGAAACATTTCAAGGGGCAATAATTCTAAAATTTTGGTAAAAAGAGTTATGGTTCTTGGGCATTGCAGTACCCCTAAATAAGATCTATTTATCTATGAAGTTTCAAGTCGTAAGCCAAGTTAGTAAGTTATAGAGCAGACGTAAAATGTGGATATTTGACCTTTAACTGTGACCTTGACCTTGTGGGTAACAACCCATTTATTGTGCTCTGCACATTGTCTCATTATGGTGATCACATGTGCCAAGTTATTTCAAAAAATTTTCAGCGTTTTAGAAGTTATGGAGCGGACACGAAATGTAGACTTTTAACACTTGACCTTTAAGTGTGACCTTGACCTTTGGGGTAGCAACCCAATTACTGCGCTCTGCACATTGTCTCATAATGGTGATCACATGTGCCAAGTTATTACAAAAAATTTTCAGTGGTTTAAAAGTTATGGAGCAGACACGAAATGTAGACTTTTTAACACTTGACCTTTAAGTGTGACCTTGACCTTGGGGGTAGCAACCCAATAATTGCGCTCTACACATTGTCTCATAATGGTGATCACTTGTAATAAGTTATTTAAAATTTTTTCGGCAGTTTTAAAGTTATAGAGCGGACACGAAGGTGTTAGAGATGGACGGACAGATGGGGTAGCAACCCAATTATTGCGCTCTGCATATCCTCTCATAATGGTGATCACTTGTGCCAAGTTATTTCAAAAAATTTTCAGCGGTTTAAAAGTTATGGAGAGGACATGAAATGTAGACTTTTTAACACTTGACCTTTAAGTGTGACCTTGACCAAGGGGGAAGAACCCAATAATTGTGCTCTGAACATCGTCTCATAATGGTGATCACTTGTGCCAAGTTAAAAGAAAAAAAGTTCAGCGGTTTAAAAGTTATGGAGCGGAAACGAAAGTGTTACAGACGGACAGATGTACGGTAGGACAGATGGAGGCCATTCCTATAATCCTATCCCCGCTTTGCTGAAGGGGATTAACAAATTTAAAAGGCAATAATTCCAAAATAATGCAAAAGAGAGTTATGGTTCCTGGGCAATGCACTTCTCCTCAATGAGATCTATTTATATGTGAAGTTTCAAAGTGATACCTCCAAAACTTTTTGAGTTACACCCCAGAAAAAATCAAGTATGAACATGAAATATATATATTTGAACATGACCAAGAAATTATTGAAACAACCTTTCTGAAAAATTTACAGGTTATTTGGACTGAAAATGTTACCTCCAGAGTGTTAACAAGGTTTTTCACTATTTGGGCTCTGTGACTTAGTTTTTGACCCCAGATGACCCATATTCCAACTTAAGCTAGAAATCATTGAAACAACCTTTCTGACAAGTTTCCTGTATATTTGGACTGAAAATGTAACCTCTGGAGTACAAACAAGATTTTTCCATATTTGGACTGTGACCTAGTTTTTGGCCCCAGATGACCAAAATTCGAATTTGAGCTAGAAATTATATAAACAAGAACCATCACTGTAAGATGACAATGCCCCCGAAAAGTGCTTTGACCTTTGAGTTGAGAACCAGTCATTCAGGGGTCAAGGTCAAATAAAGCAAGGTCTTATTCAAAAGGGTTTATGTCAAAGTATGAAGTAATTCCATTTACTAATAAGGAAGTTATTGGCAATGTTTAAGTTTTTGGACAATTGGATCTTCAAGGTGAAGGTCATTCAGGGGTCAAGGTCAAACAAATATAGGTCAGTGGGAAGGCCTTATCTAAAGGGGTGTTGTGTTTAAGTATGAAGAGTATCCACTTACTAATTTGGAAGTTATGGCCAAATATTAGTTTTTGGACAATTGGATCCTCAGTGGTCAAGGTCAAATAATTAAAGGTCAGTGGGAAGGTCTTGTCCAAAGGGGTGCTGTGTCCAAGTATGAAGTAAATCCACTTACTGATAAGGAAGTTATGGGCAATGTTGAAGTTTTTGAGCAATTAGATCTTCAAGGTAAAGGTCATTCAGGGGTCAAGGTAAAATAAATATAGGTCAGTGGGAAGGCCTTGTCCAAAGGGGTGTTGTGTCCAAGTATGAAGTAAATCCACTTACTAATAAAGAAGTTATGGGCAATGTTAAAGTTTTTGGACAATTGGATCTTCAAGGTAAAGGTCATTCAGGGGTCAAGGTCAAACAAATATGAATCAGTGGGAAGGCATTGTCCAAAGGGGTGTAGTGTTTAAGTATGAAGTGTATCCACTTACTAATTTGGAAGTTATGGCCAAATATTAGTTTTGGGCAATTGGATATTCAGGGGTTAAGGTCAAATAATTAAAGGTCAGTGGGAAGGTCTTGTCCAAAGGGGTGTTGTGTCCAAGTATGAAGTGAATCCACTTACTAATAAGGAAGTTATGGGCAATGTTGAAGTTTTTGGACAATTGGATCTTCAAGGTAAAGGTCATTCAGGGGTCAAGGTCAATGGCAAGGCCTTGTCCAAAGGGGTGTTGTGTCCAAGTATGAAGTAAATCCACTTCCTAATAAAGAAGTTATGGGCAATGTTAAAGTTTTTGGACAATTGGATCTTCAAGGTAAAGGTCATTCAGGGGTCAAGGTCAATGGCAAGGTCTTGTCCAAAGGGGTGTTGTGTCCAAGTATGAAGTAAATCCACTTACTAATAAGAGTTACTGTAAAGGGCAAAGTTAGACTATTCGCAGACGATACAATAGTATATCTAACCATCAAATCAACACGAGATGCCGAAACCCTTCAAAATGACCTTCATAGTCTTGAAAACTGGGAATCTGATTGGTCCATGGAATTCAACCCTGATAAATGTTAAATCCTTAGAATCAGCCGAAAAAAACATCCTATCATATTCCCTTACAAACTTCATGGTATTGAACTGAAAACCACAGAGGCAGCTAAATATTTAGGCGTAACAATAAGTAAAGACCTTTCCTGGACCAATGACATCAACAACATAACATCTAAAGCCAAAAATTCACTCAGGTTCATTAAAAGAAATGTTAAAACTTCAAATAAAAAGGTCAAAGAAACTGCCTACAAAACTTATGTAAGGCCCCAGTTAGAATACTGTTCTACGGTTTGGCATCCTTGGCAAAAATATTAAATCTATAAATTAGAACAAGTTCAAAGATCTGCCACCAGATATGTAACTAATGATTATAATTACACCAGTAGTGTGTCCCAAATGTTGTTGGATCTAAAATGGCAAACCTTAGAACAAAGACATAACATCAGCTCTGTCACTTTTTTGTATAAGATCCAACACAATCTTGTTAGGGTTGACCATCACCACCTGACACCCACAAGAAACCTGAACTATCTTATACCACATTCAAGGACACAATATCATTCCCACTCATTCTTCCCAAGAAGTATTCGTCTGTGGAATGGTCTACCTGTGTCCTTGCAAGCTAGTCCCAATATAGACACCTTTACTGGGCAGCTGCATCCTTTCCACCAGTTCTAAATCTATACACTGTTTTTACCTTTTTAACTTTAGTTCTGTAGTTTCTTTTATTTTGAAATTCTAGTAACTTGCACTTAACACATCTTAACAGCTATTCCCAGACAACGCGCCTGCTTAGTATAATCAATTGTCGATTGTGAAGCAGTACAATGTAGATGTAGATGAAGATGTACTGCCAATGTTAAAGTTTACGGACAAACTGACGGACGGACAGTTCAAAAACTATATGCCTCCCTTCGGGGGGCATAACAACCTTTCTGAATGAATTCCGGGATATTTGGGCTGAAAATTTAGCCTCTAGAGTGTTAATAATGCTCTTCACTATTTGGGCTATGTGACCTAGATTTTGAACCCAGATGACTCATTTGATTTTGACCTAGAAATTATTAAACCATTCTTTCTGACAAATGTCCAGGATATTTTGACTTAAAATGTTACCTCTAGCATATTAAAAAGGCTTTTCCATATTTGGGCTATGTGACCTTGTTGTTGAACCTAGATGACCCACACTCGAACTTGAGTTAGAAATTACTGAAACAACCTTTCTGGCAAACTTCCAGGATATTTGGACTGAAAGTGTAGCCTCTAGTGTGTTTACATGGTTTTTATATTTTTGGGCTCTGTGACCTAGTTTTTGACCCCAGATGACCCATAATTAACTTGAGCTAATTATCATTGAAACAACCTTTCTGAACAATTTCCGGGATATTTGGACTGAAAAGTGTAAAGTGTTTACAATGTTTTTATCAATGTTTTTCCATATTTGGGCTCTGTGATCTAGATTTTGACCCCAAATATCCTGGATATTTGAACTTGAGGTAGAAATCATCAAAGCAACCTTTCTGACAAATATCCAGGTTATTTGGACCGAAAATGTTACTTCTAGTTTAAGCAATGTTTTTCCTTATTTGGGCTCTGTGACCTAGTTTTTGATTCCAGATGAGCCATATTCGAATTTGAGCTAGAAATCATCGAAACAACCTTTCTGACAAATTTCCAGGATATTTGGACTGAAAAAGTAGCCTCTAGAGTGTTAACAAGGGTTTTTCTTTTTTTTGGCCATGTGACATAGTTTTTCATCTAGATAACCAATGTTCGAACTCGTCCGAGTAATTACTGGGACAAACATCCTGACTAAGTTTCATGAGTGTTAACAAACTAAGTGTGGACATCCGACGGATGACAGAAGACAGACTGATCGATCCTAATAGCTCACCATGAGCCTATGGCTCAGCTGAGCTAAAAATGACAAAGGGAGATTATTCAAAATGTAAGTGAGCCGGATTTATGGTTCTTAAGCAATACACTCCATCTCATCAACAACAACCTATATTCCAAGTTTGAAGCCAATCCCATATATACTTTGTGAGAAAATGGCCAGACAAGGGAAACTGAAGTGGGGAGATTTTTCAAAATGTAAGTGACCTTGAATAATGGTTCATGTGCACTGCACTCCGACTCATCACGAACAACTGATATTTCAAGTTTGAAGCCAATCCCATTTTAAATTTTCTCACATAGTATAAATCCTTTATACTATCTGAGAAAATGGCCAGACAAGGAAAACTGAAAAGGGGAGATTATTCAAAAATGAAAGTAAGCTGCAGTTATGGTTCTTATACACTGCACTCCGCCTCATCACCAACAACCTATATTCCAAGTTTGAAGTCAATGCCTTATATTCTTTTAAAGTTATGCTCCGGAGAGACTGACTGACGGACAGATGATTCAATTACTTATATGCCTCCCTTCGGGGGCATAAAAAAAAACTGGAACACTTGCATTAACTACCTTTTACATTTACTAAGCCAATATTTACCGTACATTTCAGCATAACCAAGTCATGAATTTTAAGCGTGATCAATAAAATGCCTGCAGGGTAAAAATCCATAGATCATAGAAAATTAAGAATTATCAGTATTTTCAAGAAGATCCATATTACTGATTGGTTTAAATGACTAAGAAGTTCAACATGTCAGCTTCAAAACTCAATTTCTCTTAGACTACAGTTTTATACAAAATAGTAGGCATAATTATTTTTAAAAAATGATGACATTATACAAACAAGGGGGCCATGATGGCCCTGGATAGCTCACCTGAATGCTTTGGCAGTGGGTTTGCTGTTAAGCAGACATAAGAAGTATTTCATTTCTAATTTAAGATTTGTAGGTGCATACAAACCAAATATCTAAAATATTAGTCAATAAATAAAGGCTCTTTGATGGAAAGTAGAAATATCTATTATTAGCTATTGTGCTTGACCAAGTGACCTCAAAATCCACCTAGGGGTCTACGCCAGAACCTTACATACCAAATATCAAAGATATTTTTCTATAAATGAAGACTCTATGAGGTAAAGTAGATAAATATATTTTAAGCCTCAGTGACCTTTACCCCAATTTAATAATTTGAACAAGCTTGGTAAAGGTCCACTAGACTGTGCTTCATGCCAAATTTTAAAATTCTAGGCCTTGTGGTTTGTTTTATCAATTAAAAATTCTACATTAAAATGTAAGAAAAATCAAAATATATGTATGTAAATGTAATAATTAAGCTGATAGTATAACAAGAGGGCCATGATGGCCTTGTATCGCTCACCTGAAAACTCGGTTAACAAAGGAATCAAGTTAAGTTCACCAAAGAGTGGATAAAATCTAAAATAGATATCTTGGGTTGCTAAAGTAAAAACAGGTCACAAAATGCATTGACCTAGTTTTTGACCCCAGGTGACAGATACTCAAACCTGACCAAGAAATAATCCACAAAAACATTGTGACTGAAAATCACGATGACTGCCTTATGAATGTCACATGTATTAATATCTGAATTCAAAATGTGGCCTATAGTTTTATATTCAATCATTCAAATACAGTAGTAGTGACACTGGGTAGTCTGATCACTACCCAATGTACACCTTGGTGTGTTTAAGTTGAAACCTACTATAATTCATATTCACAATACACATTTCTCAATCTTGGCTATAAAGACTGAAAGTGGTTATCATTGCTGCTTTAAAAAGGAATTTCAATATATATATATATGTGGATTATTATTTTTTTTTATTTACACTTCTTGCAAACTTTTGTTTAAATGCTAAATTAATTAATTAAAGTGTAAATTAGTATTATAATTATGCCATATATTCAAAAATGTAACAAACAAAAAAATCTTTATTAACTTGCAGGTTTGTAAAATATTTCTTAAAGAGAGTATCTTTAATTACCTCCCTTTAATATCAATTTTGGTGTCAATAAACAAATGTGCCTAGCATTGCTGCATCATAAAAACTCTTATACATTAAAACGTGAACAAAGGTCGGGCAAGGAAAGATAGAAACATAGTCTTTGTTTTGGGGCTGAAAGCAACTGACCATGCTTGGCTTGAGTAAGGTCATATTTAGATTGAGAGTAATACAAATTCAGGAACATATATTTAGAAACTGAAATGAGATATCACCATTCCTTCATTTAATTAACATAATTATCATTACCATCATGATGTTGTAAGAATAGAAATTACTTCCACAGCTATGAATAATGAATTAACAAATAAACAAGAGGGCCATGATGGCCCTGTATCGCTCACCTGAGTATGACTGCTTTTAACAAAGTTGCTATGGACCTGGTTAATTGACCCCAGATGATCCATATTTGAACTTGACCTAGAAATTATTGAAACAATCTCTCTGACAAATTTCAAGGTTATTTGTACTGAAAATGTTACCTCTAGAGTGTTAACAAGGTTTTTCCATATTTGGGCTCTATGACCTAGTTTTTTAACCTAGATGTCCCATATTCGAACTTGATCTAGAAATTATCGAAACAACCTCTCTGACAGATTTCCTGGACATTTGGACTTAAAAAGTATCCTCTAGAGTGTTAACAATGTTTTTCCATATTTGGGCTCTGTGACCTTGTTTTTGACCCCAGATAACCCATATCCAAACCTGAGCTACAAATCATCAAAACAACCTTTCTGACATATTTCCAGGACAATTGGACTGAAAATGAAGCCTCTAAAAGTTTACGAAGTTTTTCAATATTTGGACTCTGTGACCTAGTTTTAGACTCCAGATGACCCATATTTGAACTTGAGCTACAAACCATAGAAGTAAGCTTTCTGACAAATTTCCAGGTTATTTGGAATTAAGTTGTTACCTCTAGAATGTTAACAAGGTTTTTCCATATTTGGGCTCTGTGACCTAGCTTTTGAGCAGAGATAACCCATACTCCAACTTGAGCTAGAAATCATGAAAAAAACCTGTCTGACAAATTCCCAGGATATTTGGACTGAAAATGTAACCTCTGGAGTGTTAAAAAGGTTTTTATATTTTTGGGCCATGTGACCTAGTTTTGAACCCAGATGACCTATATCCAAATTTGAGCTAGAAAACACTGAAACAACCTTTCTGACAAATTTCAAGGACTTTTGGACCGAAAATCTCTAGAGCATTAACAAGATTTTTCTACTTTCGAGCTCTGTGTCCTAGTTTTTGACTCCAGATAACCTATATTCAAAACTGAGCTAAAAATCATTGAAACAATCTTTCAGACAAATTTCCAGGTTATTTGTACTGAAAATGTTACCTCTAGAGTGTTAACAAGGTTTTTCCATATTTGGGCTCTATGACCTAGTTTTTTAACCTAGATGTCCCATATTCGAACTTGATCTAGAAATTATCGAAACAACCTCTCTGACAGATTTCCTGGACATTTGGACTTAAAAAGTATCCTCTAGAGTGTTAACAATGTTTTTCCATATTTGGGCTCTGTGACCTTGTTTTTGACCCCAGATAACCCATATCCAAACCTGAGCTACAAATCATCAAAACAACCTTTCTGACATATTTCCAGGACAATTGGACTGAAAATGAAGCCTCTAAAAGTTTACGAAGTTTTTCAATATTTGGACTCTGTGACCTAGTTTTAGACTCCAGATGACCCATATTTGAACTTGAGCTACAAACCATAGAAGTAAGCTTTCTGACAAATTTCCAGGTTATTTGGAATTAAGTTGTTACCTCTAGAATGTTAACAAGGTTTTTCCATATTTGGGCTCTGTGACCTAGCTTTTGAGCAGAGATAACCCATACTCCAACTTGAGCTAGAAATCATGAAAAAAACCTGTCTGACAAATTCCCAGGATATTTGGACTGAAAATGTAACCTCTGGAGTGTTAAAAAGGTTTTTATATTTTTGGGCCATGTGACCTAGTTTTGAACCCAGATGACCTATATCCAAATTTGAGCTAGAAAACACTGAAACAACCTTTCTGACAAATTTCAAGGACTTTTGGACCGAAAATCTCTAGAGCATTAACAAGATTTTTCTACTTTCGAGCTCTGTGTCCTAGTTTTTGACTCCAGATAACCTATATTCAAAACTGAGCTAAAAATCATTGAAACAATCTTTCAGACAAATTTCCAGGTTATTTGGACTGAAAATGTTACCTCTAGAATGTTAACAAGGTTTTTCCATATTTGGGGTCTGTGACCTAGTTTTTGACCCCAGATGACCCATATTCAAAACTGACCTAGAAATCGTCAAAGCAACCTTTCTGACAAATTTCTAGATTATTTGGGCTGAAAATGTAACCTCTAGAGTGTTAACAAGATTTTCTATTTTTGGGCTCTGTGACCTAGTTTTTGAACCAAGATGACCCATATTCCAAATTGTGCTAGAAATCATTTAAATAACTTTTCTGACAAATTCCAGATTATTTGGGCTGAAAATGTAACCTCAAGAGTGTTAACAAGATGTTTCTATTTTTGGGCTCTGTGACCTAGTTTTTGAACCAGATGATCCATATTCGAACTTGAGCTAGAAATCATAGAAGCAACCTTTCTGACAAATTTCCAGATTATTTGGGCTAAAAATGTTACCTCTAGAGTGTTAACAAGGTTTTTCAATATTTGGGCTCTGTGACCTAGTTTTTGGCCCCAGATGACCCATATTTGAACTTGACCTAGAAATCGTCAAGGCAACCTTTCTGACAAATTTCCAGATTATTTGGGCTGAAAATGTTACCTCTAGGCTGTTAACAAGATTTTTCCGTGACCTAGTTTTTGAACCCAGATGACCCATATTCGAAGTTCAGCTAAAAATCATAGAAGCAACCTTTCTGACAAATTTCCAGGATATTTGGACTGAAAAAGTAGCCTCTAGAGTGTTAACAAGGTTTTTCTATACTTGGGCTCTGTGACCTAGTTTTCCAATTCTGATAACCCATGTTCGAACTTGCCTGAGATATTAATGAGACAAACATCCTGACCAAGTTTCATGACAATTGAGGCAAAAATGTGACTACTAGAGTGTTAACAAACTAATTGTGGATGGACGGAGCGACGGACGGACGAAGGACAAAAGGTGATCACAAAAGCTCACTCTGTCACTACGGGACAGGTGAGCTAAAAACAGAACAAATATATTTATTTATTTTCTTTTCATCAATGGTATCTTTAAAGGTAGCTTTTAAAGTGTGTCCTTCATTAATGATTATGAACGGCTTATTTCAAACAATTCATTGACCATTATTCACAGATCTTTGGGATGATTTTCGGCTGCCTGCTAGCCAAGGTCTGCAGCTGATACTTATAGCCGACTTACTTTACAACATTCTTGGTTGGGAGGATGTCAGATAGACCATTTTCCACAGGTGACGACTTATAACAAGTGCCTGTTAGCAAATATATTCATTCCCTTAATTATTTATTGCTAGCTTTGGTAGATTTATATAACTAGAACTATCCCTGAGTGCCATTCGTACCCCCACCAATGTCATTGATAGAAGGTGACTTGAATATTTGAATATATGGAAAAGGGAATAACTTTTGTGGCATAAAATAGTTGTGTTTGATGGAAAAAAAGACAACACTTCACAGGTAATAGTAATGACTAAATTTTGAATGATCAAATCAGGAATGACCTTTGATTTTGCAAAATTACAAAAAGAAATTATAAGCTAAAATAAAGAATATCATGTATTCAGCCAAGTAAGGAAAAAGTCGTCATCTTAATTTGATTATCTAATATTTGACTTTCAAGTGTGACCTTGACCATGAACTAGTACAGGCAACACAAGTTCAACACTAGTTCTGCATATCCTCTTCATCATGGAAACATTTGAGCTATGTTTGAATAAAATTATTCAAGAGGTATAGGATTTAAAGAGCAGTCAAAAAAATTGTCTGACTTTCCACTTGAATTTGAGCTGACACAAGGGCAATATGGGTTACACACATTGCCTTGCCAAATATTTTATCTTTAAGTGTGACCATGACCATGAGCTAGTACAAGGTGAACATGGGTTCTGCACATTGCTGTCATAAGGTGAACATATAAGCCAAGGTTGAAGTAAATCCTTCAAAGGGTATAAAATTGTCTGACCTTTCAATGTGACCTCAACCTTGACCTGACACAAGATAACATGGGTTCTGAATATTGCCTTGCTGAGTTAATATTTGAGCCAAGTAAGAACAAAATCCTTCAAGGGGTAAAGAATTTACAGAGCAAACAAGACACATAGTCCTTTTTTAAGTTTTCAGATATTTGACCTTCCAGTGTGACCCTGACCTTGAGCTGACACAAGGGCAATATGGGTTATGCACAATGCCTTGTTGAGATGAACATCTGAGCAATGTTAGAAGAAAATCCTTGTCCTATAAATCATTGTTAAAAATTTGACCTTCAAGTGTGACCTTGACCTAGTACAAGGTCAACACAGGTTCTGCACATTGCTATCATGAGGTGAACATTTGAGCCAAGTTTGAAGAAAATCCTTCAAGGGGTATAGAATTTACAGAGCGGACAAGAAAATTATCTGACATTGTAGTGTGACCTTGACCTAGACCTGACACAAAGGCAACATGGGTTCTGCACATTCCCATGTTGAGGTAAACATCAAAGCCAAGTTTGAAGAAAATCCTTCCATTAGTATATGATTTATTGAGTGGACAGACCGACCGACAAAGTGATTCCGGTATAAAAATTGTCACCAAAAAACAAACAATATTTTTCCAACTGAAACTGTTTAATTTTCTCAAAAGGTATTTCTTATTACCTCCCTTTAATTTAGGATTTTTTAAAATCAAAATCCTTAACCTTTGGTGACTATATTTTTTGACAAATCAATTCTAGCTTCTCAGGTTATATAGAGGGTCACACAAGGAATGTGCCAATTCATTTCCAATACAAGCCAGCAGTTCAAAAAATGAAGATTTTTGAAGTTTTTTTTTTTATTTAGAAAGGAAGGGAAAACACAAGTGACCCCCCAGCCCCAACATTGCAGGGTTAATTTGTTAATTTTGATCCAAATCTTGGAAGCGGTCCACTAGACAATGCAGGGTTGCCAGCACTTTGGTGAAATAAAATTCCCTGACTTTTCCCTGACTTTTCACTGACCAATTCATGTTTTTCACTGACCAAAATCGTCAAACACATAAACGGCCTCCTGACCTCCCCTATAGCCGTCCAATCCTCCCATTATATTTTTTGCATGTAAACTTGTATTTATTTTCCAAAATATGAAACATTTACATCAAAGTAATGATTCAAACATTGTGTTCTACTATTCTTAACTATTTCTATTCAAACACAGTGTGACTGTTGTTCAGTGAAACATGTGAAACATATGACATGAAGGCAAGGGTTGCAAAGCCTTTCAGTCTTTAGGCTGAATGATGTTCTAAGGTAAATAATGGGTATTATAATCACTAAGTTAACATATAATGCTTCTTAATATCACAGTTTACTGTTATTTGAATTTAATGCTTAACTGTGAGAGTGATAAAGTCAAATATTAAATGCCTAAAGACTGCCATAGCCAAGTAAGACCTTCAATGCGTATATTTTTCGACCTTTGAAATAATTTTTCCCTGACTTTTCACTGACTTTTCAGGATTTTCATTTTTCACTGACCAAATTTCAAAATTCCCTGACAATTCCCTGACCTTGAAAAAATACCCAATTTCCCTGACTTTTCAAGTCCGCTGGCAACCCTGCAATGCTTTGTGCAAAATTTTAAAGCTTTGGGTCTTGTGGTTTCAAAATAGATAATCTACATTTTTCCTATGTATTTCTATAAATAAGTTTTCCCTTTGTAAGACTATGTAAAATCAAATGACCCTTGGGCATGTCCATTAATGATCTCAGGGGCATAATTTGAACAATCTTGGTAAAGGTCCTCAAGATAATTTTTTAAAAGTCTTCCTTATATAAGCATTTATAAAATCAATTGCTCCCAAGAAGTAGGGCTATTAATGATTCCAGGCGCATAATTTGAACAATCTTAATAAAGATGCAAAACTAGACTTTTTTTGTGAAAAACACACGTCTCCCCCCTGCACCCAATGGAAGGAAGGCCAAGGAAGAGATATCACCATTCTGAAACAGAAGCCTCTGTCATTTATTATGGTATAAAGAACATTATTTATATATATATGTTATATTTATGTTATGTTTATATATATATATTAACATAAGTATTGTTATGATAGTTTCACACCTTACTCTAGGCATGGTTGAAGTCACCTGACATCACAGTAGAACTGTTTGTATCAATGGCAGTGTGGAACACAGCACTATGTTACATCGTGTAGCTGTAATGTATTGGAGTAACACCAGCTTCAATGCAGTCCATGTTTTTAACATATATATATGGTCGAGAAGTGTCCTTCCAGCAGTGACCTTGACCTTTGACCTACTGACCCCAGAATCAATAGGGTACTTCTACTCAATAAGGGCAATCGCCCTCTGAAATTTGAAGGCTCTGGTTGAAATAGAACTCCAGTGATTGAGCCCAAAGTGTACACTTTTCGGGCCCCTGTGACCTTGACCTTTGACCCCAAAATCAATACGGGTTCTTCTACTCAATAAGGGCAATCACCTTATGAAGTTTGAAGTCTCTGGTCAAACGGTAGTCCAGTTATTGAGCAGAAACGAAGTGTGACAGATGGACAAGGCAAAAACACTATGTCTCCCCCAAGAGGGCGGGATACATAGAAACCTTCGCTCTATGCCTTGTGGTTTCAGACAAGATTTTTTTCAATTTTTAACTATACAAGTTGATGTAAAACAAAAGATGTTGGTTAAACATTTATGCCCCTTCAGCGCCTTATCCAAAGAATGAATTTTGAGGAGCTGGGACCAAGCGTTCTATAGTTATTGATTGGAAACCATTTTGCTATTCAAGGACACTGTGACCATGGCCTTTGACATGGTGACCTGAAAAACTAAAGGGCTCATCTACAAGTCATGAACAACTTCTATACAAAGTTTGAGGAACATGGGCCCAAGCATTCTAAACTTATTCATCAGAAACCATTTTGATGTCACAGTGACCTTTGACCCAATGACCAGAAAAATGATAGTTGTTATCTACTGATCATGACAAACCTACATACTTAGTCTGACAAACCTGAGCCCAAGGATTCCCTATATATTCACCAGAAACTGTTTTGCTTTCCAAGATTATTGTGACCTTGACCTTTGACCTAATGACACTAACAAGAGGGCCATGATGGCCCTAGATCGCTCACCTGAGTATTTTGGCTGTAGGTTTGCTGTTAAGCAATATTTCATGTTTTAATTGAAAATATGTAAGTAATGTAAATATAAATATGTAAACATGTAAAATATCAGTCAATAAATAAAGGCTCTATGACAAAAAGTAGAAATATCTATCATAACCTATGGTGACCTTGACCTTAAACCCAGTGACCTCAAACCCTACCCACGGTATATAGGATCCATGCAAGGAAAAATATGCCGTAGCTTTAAAAAAAAAAGTATGTCAAAAATATAGGTCATGCTATGATGTCTTTGAAATCAGAACAAAAATCTGTACACATGGTCCAAATTTCATTGCCATAGCTCCAAAAACAAGAGGGCCATGATGGCCCTGGATCGCTCACCTGAGTACTTTGGCTGTAGGTTTGCTGTTAAGCAGTATTTCATTTTTTAATTGAAAATATATAAGTGCCTCCAAACCAAATATGTAAAATATCAGTCAATAAATAAAGGCTCTATGATAGAAAGTAGAAATATCTATTACAAGCTATGGTGACCTTGACCTTGACTCAGTGACCTCAAACCCTACACATGGGTAGAGGTCCATGCAAGGAACCTATATACTGAATATCAAAGATATTGGTCTATAAATAAAGGCTTTATGAGGTACAGTAGATAAATCTATTTTTAGCCTCCATGACCTTTAACCTAATCTAATAATGTGAACAACCAAACAAGCTTTCTGACAAACTGCCAGGATATTTGGACTGAAACAGTAGCCTCTAGAGCCTTAACAAGATATTTCTATTTTTGGGCTCTGTGACCTAGTTTTTTACCCCAGATGACCCATAATCGAACTTGACCTAGAACCATCAAAATAACCTTTCTGACATATTTCCAGAATATTTGGGCTGAAAATGTTACCTGTAGAGTGTAAACAAGGTTTCTCCAAATTTAAGCTCTGTGACCTAGTTTTTGACCCCAGATGACCCATATTCGAACTTGGGCTAGAAATCATCGATACAACTTTTCTGACATTTTTCCAGGATATTTGGGCTGAAAATGTTACCTCTAGAGTGTTAACAAGATTTTTCCATATTCAGGCTGTGTGACCTAGTTTTTTTACCCCTGATGACCCATATATGAACTTGACCTAGAAATCATTGAAACAACCTATCTGACATATTTCCAGTATATTTGGGCTGAAAATGTTACCTCCTGAGTGTTAACAAGGTTTTTCCATATACAGGCTGTGTGACCTAGTTTTGGAACCCACATGACCCATATTCCAACTTGAGCCAGAAATCATCTTAGCAAACTTTCTGACAGTTTTTTAGGTAATTTGGGCTAAAAATGTTACCTCTAGAGTGTTAACAAGGTTTTACCATATTTGGGCTGTGTGACCTAGTTTTTACCCCACATGACCCATATTCAAATTTGAGCTAGAAATCATCAAAACAACCTTCCTGACATATCTCCAGGATAGTTTGGGCTGAAACAGTAGCCTCTAGAGCCTTAACAAGCTATTTCTATTTTTGGGCTCTGTGACCTAGTTTTTGACCCCAGATGACCAATATTCCAACTTGACCTAGAAACCATCGAAATAACCTTTCTGACAAATTTTAAGAATATTTGGGCAGGAAATGTTACCTGTAGAGTGTAAACAAGGTTTTTCCAAATTTAAGCTCTGTGACCTATTTATGACCCCAGATTACGTATATTCGAACCTGGGCTAGAAATCATTCAAATAACCTTTCTGACATATTACAAGGATATTTGGGCTGAAAATGTTACCTCTAGAGTGTTAACAAGGTTTTTCCATATTCAGGCTGTGTGACCTAGTTTTTGACCCAAGATGACCCATATTCGAACTTGACCTAGAAATCATCAAAACAAGCTTTCTGACAGTTTTTCAGGAAATTTGGGTTAAAAATGTTACCTCTAGAGTGTTTACAAGGTTTTACCATATTTGGGCTGTGTGACCTAGTTTTTGACCCCACATGACCCATATTCAAACTTGAGCTAGAAATCATCAAAACAGCCTTTCTGACATATTTCCAGGATATTTTGGCTGAAAATGTTACCTCTAGAGTGATAAAAAGGTTTTTCCATATTTCGTCTTAGTGACCTAGTTTTTGACCCCAGATGACCCATATTCGAACCTGGGCTAGAAATCATTCAAATAACCTTTCTGACATATTACAAGGATATTTGGGCTGAAAATGTTACCTCTAAAGTGTTAACAAGGTTTTTCCATATTTGGGCTCTGTGACCTAGTTTTTGACCCCAGATGACCCATATTCGAACCTGGGCTAGAAATCATTCAAATAACCTTTCTGACATATTACAAGGATATTTGGGCTGAAAATGTTACCTCTAGAGTGTTAACAAGGTTTTTCCATATTCAGGCTGTGTGACCTAGTTTTTGACCCAAGATGACCTATATTCGAACTTGACCTAGAAATCATCAAAACAAGCTTTCTGACAGTTTTTCAGGAAATTTGGGTTAAAAATGTTACCTCTAGAGTGTTTACAAGGTTTTACCATATTTGGGCTGTGTGACCTAGTTTTTGACCCCACATGACCCATATTCAAACTTGAGCTAGAAATCATCAAAACAGCCTTTCTGACATATTTCCAGGATATTTTGGCTGAAAATGTTACCTCTAGAGTGATAAAAAGGTTTTTCCATATTTCGTCTTAGTGACCTAGTTTTTGACCCAGATGACCCATATTCGAACCTGGGCTAGAAATCATTCAAATAACCTTTCTGACATATTACAAGGATATTTGGGCTGAAAATGTTACCTCTAAAGTGTTAACAAGGTTTTTCCATATTTGGGCTCTGTGACCTAGTTTTTGACCCCAGATGACCCATATTCGAACCTGGGCTAGAAATCATTCAAATAACCTTTCTGACATATTACAAGGATATTTGGGCTGAAAATGTTACCTCTAGAGTGTTAACAAGGTTTTTCCATATTTGGGCTCTGTGACCTAGTTTTTGACCCCAGATGACCCATATTCGAACTTGAGCTAGAAATCATGGAAACAACCTCTCTGACAAATTTCCAGATTATTTGGGCTGAAAATGTAGCCTCTATAGTGTTAACAAGAATGTTCTATTTTTGGGCTCTGTGACCTAGTTTTTGACCCCAGATGACCCATATTTGAACTTGAGCTAGAAATCATAGAAGCAACCTTTCTGACAAATTTCCAGATTATTTGGGCTAAAAACATTACCTCTAGAGTGTTAACAAGATTTTTCTATTATTGGGCTCCTTGACCTAGTTTTTGATCCAATATGACCCATATTCGAACTCGTCCGAGTAATTACTGGGAAAAACATCCTGACCAAGTTTCGTGACAATTGGAGCAAAAATGTGACCAGTAGAGTGTTAACGAACTAAATGTGAACGGACGACGGACGACGGACGACAGACGACGGACATTCATCGATCCTAATAGCTCACCCTGAGCCAGCTCAGGTGAGCTAACAAAAAGGTCAGTAGGTCAAAAATATAGGTCATGCAATGACATTTTTGAAATCAGAAAAAAAAACCTTCACACATGGTCTAAATTTCATTCCACAGCTCCAAAAACAAAAATGAGGTCAGTAGGTCAAAAATATAGGTCATGCGATGACATTTTTGAAATCAAAAGAAAAAACTGTGCACATGATCCAAATTTCATTGCTGTAGCTAAAAAAACACAAGAGGGCCAATGGCCCTCAAGCGCTTACCTGGGTTCAAACATGAATTTTTTTTTTATAAATGTAATGATGCATATCACAGAAATGGACCAAAAAGGAGGTCAGTAGGTCAAAATATAGGTCATGAGATGACATTTTTGAAATCAGAACAAAAAGCTGTAAACACAGTCCAAATTTCATTGCCGTAGCTTTAAAACAAAAAAGTAGGTCAGTAGGTCAAAAATATGTCATGCTATGACGTTTTTGAAATCGGAACAAAAAACTGTATACATGGTCCAACTTTCATTGCCATTGCTCCAAAAACAAAAGTAGGTCAGTAGGTCAAATATATAGGTCATGAGATGACATTTTTGAATTCGAAACCAAAACCTGTGCACACGGTCCAAATTTCATTGCTGTAGCAATAAAACAAAACAGTAGGCCGAAAATATAGGTCATAATATGACGTTTTATAAATCAGAACTAAAAGCTGTACACACAGTCCAAATTTCATTGCCATAGCTCCAAAAACAAAAATAAGGTCAGTAGGTCAAAATATAGGTCATGCAATGACATTTTTAAAATCGAAACGAAAAACTGTGCACACGGTCAAAATTTCAATGCTGTAGCTATAAAACAAAAAAAGTAGGTCAGGAGTTCAAAAATATAGGTCATGATATGACATTTTTGAAATCTGAACAAAAAACTGTATACATGCTCCAAATTTCACTGCCATAGCTCCAAAAACAAAAAGTAGGTCAGTAGGTCAAAAATAAAGGTCATGTGACGACAGTTTTAAAATCAAAACGAAAAACTGTGCACACGGTCCTATTTTCATTGCTGTAGCTAAAAAACAAAAAAGTAGGTCAGTAGGTCAAAAATATAGGTCAAGGAATAATGTTTTTGAAATCATCTTGAAAAACTGTACAAATGGTCCAAATTTTATTGCCATAGCAAAAAACTTTAAAAATGAGATAAAAATTTTTGAGCGGGGGGAGGAAGGGAGTGACCCCTAGAGGAGGGGAGATGACCCCACTGTGGTCAGTGTGCATACTACCAAATATCTAAGCTCCAGGCCTTGCAGTCTGTGACAAGAAGATTTTAAATGTATATAACTATATGTAAATCAAATAAGCCCTGGGCAGGGTCAGTTCTGACCCCAGGGTCACAATTTGAACAATCTTTGTAGAGGTCCACTAGATGATGCCTCATACCAAATATCTAAGCTCCAGGCATTGCAGTTTCTAACAAGAAGATTTTTAAAGTTTTCCATATATAACTATAAATGGGTTTTTGATTGAACAAAAACATATGTCTCCCCCCAGCCAGTTGCTGCAGGCAGTATTGAGTCAGACAATTGTGAAATAAGGGGGATATTTTTTTCAAATGTACATGATGAACAAGAAACTCATACTCTGTCAAGAAAGGATTGAGCAGAAACCTTGTTTCATATTGTACAAAATGGTTGTATTCATTCAGTCTAGTACCTGTAGCATGTTGGAATCATGTTGATGGCAGTGCTGTTACATAGATATGGGCAAAAAACATGAAGCCAGTTACAAGGTGTCTTCTTCAAGCACTCAAGTTTAATCTATTTCCATTGATAAGGAGAAAAGTTACATCATAATAGCTGTAGTATGTTGGAACTACTCCTACTATGTTGGAATTTGACATTTAACCTCCAAGTGTGACCTTGACCTTGAGACACCACAACCTCTAAGTGGGTTCTGCACGTCGCCTTGATGAGGTGAACATCTGACCCAAGTTTCATAAAAATCCTTTAAGGGCTTCGGAAGATATAGAGCGGACACGATTTTGTGACAGACGGACAGACGAACTGACAGACGGACAACCAGGGGAAAAACAATATGTCTCCCCCGATGAGGTGAACATCTGACCCAAGTTTCATAAAAATCCTTCAAGGGCTTTTGAAGATACAGAGCGGACACGATTTTGTGGCATTTGACATTTAACCTCCAAGTGTGACCTTGACCTTGAGACAACACACCCACAAAGTGAGTTTTGCATGTCGCCTT
The DNA here is from genome assembly GCA_012932295.1 of Cyclina sinensis. Classification (NCBI taxonomy): domain Eukaryota; kingdom Metazoa; phylum Mollusca; class Bivalvia; order Venerida; family Veneridae; genus Cyclina; species Cyclina sinensis. Next base: position 28,140,716 of record JAAONU010000007.1, on the reverse strand, counting down.
GATGAGGTGAACATCTGACCCAAGATTCATAATAAATTTTACAAGGGCTTTTGAAGATACAGAGCGGACACGATTTTGTGGCATTTGACATTTAACCTCCAAGTGTGACCTTGACCTTAAGACACCACTACCGCAAAGTGGGTTCTGCACGTCACCTTGGTGAGGTGATCATCTGACCCAAGTTTCATAAAAATCCTTTAAGGGCTTTGGAAGATACAGAGCGGACACGATTTTCTGACGGATGGACAGACGAACTGACAGACGGACAACCAGGGGAAAAACAATATGTCTCCCCCGATGAGGTGAACATCTGACTCAAGTTTCATAAAAATCCTTCAAGGGCTTTTGAAGATACAGAGCGGACACGATTTTGTGGCATTTGACATTTAACCTCCAAGTGTGACCTTGACCTTGAGACACCACACCCACAAAGTGGGTTCTGCACGTCGCCTTGGTGAGGTGAACATCTGACCCAAGATTCATAAAAATCCTACAAGGGCTTTTGAAGATACAGAGCGGACACGATTTTGTGGCATTTGACATTTAACCTCCAAGTGTGACCTTGACCTTAAGACACCACTACCGCAAAGTGGGTTCTGCACGTCACCTTGGTGAGGTGAACATCTGACCCAAGTTTCATAAAAATCCTTCAAGGGCTTTTGAAGATACAGAGCGGACACAATTTTGTGACGGACAGACAGACGGAGGGACGGACAGACAACCAGGGGAAAAACAATATGCCTCCCCCATTTTTGGGGGGAGACATGACTCTATGTAAAACATGTGACCCCCAGGGTGGGCCAGTTCTTACTCCAGTGTCATTTTTTGAACAATCTTGGTAGAGGTCCACTAGATGATGCTCAACACCAAATATCTAAGCTCCATGCCTTGCAGGTTTCTGACAAGAAGATTTTCGCATGTTCCGCATGGCTGGCTCCAAGGTCAAGGTCACAGTGACATTAACATTGAAAATCCTGTCCGCTCTGTAACTCTTCAACCCTTTGAAGAATTTTGATGAAACTTCAGACAAATGTTTACCACATCAAGATGACGTGCAGAACGCATGTTCCGCATGGCTGGCTCCAAGGTCAAGGTCACAGTGACATTAACATTGAAAATCCTGTCCGCTCTGTAACTCTTCAACCCTTTGAAGAATTTTGATGAAACTTCAGACAAATGTTTACCACATCAAGATGACGTGCAGAAATTGTTGTCTCATTATTAAGTATACTCCTTGCAGACAGTATTGTTAGCCGAAATTTACATCCTACTCATTATCATGTATTCTCATGAATATTATCTTTTCCTTCATGTCATGTTATAATCTTTTGAATATTCATAGCAATCTTCATTCCAAAATTCATACTATAGTATAGAATCAGAACAACATTTTTGAAAACCTGGTTTCGTGGCATTGCCATGTTTCTTGTTAAAGTTTTCCCTATATAACTCTAGGTAAATCAAGTGACCCCCAGAGCGGGGCCATTTTTGACCCAGTAGCCATGATTTGAACAAACTTGGTAAAGATTCACTGGCCAATGCTGCACACAAAATATCTAAACTCTAGGCCTTGCAGTTTCTGACAAGAAGATTTTTTAAAGTTTTTCCTATATAACTCTATGTAAAACATGAGACCCCTGGGGCGGGGCCATTTTTGACCCAGGAGCCATGATTTGATAAAACTTGGTATAGGTCCACTGGCCAATGCTGCACACCAAATATCTTAACTCTAGGCCTTGTGGTTTCTGACAAGAAGATTTTTTAAAGCTTTTCCTATATAACTTGTGTAAAATATGTGACCCCTGGGGTGGGGCCATTTTTGACCCAGGAGCCATGATTTGAACAAACTTGGTAGAGGTCCACTAGATAATGCTACATACCAAATCTTAAGGCTCAAGGCCTTGTGGTTTCAGACAAGAAGATTTTTAAAATTTCACTATATAAGCCTATGTAAAATCAATTGACCCCCGGGGCGGGGCCAAATTTGACCCCAGGGGTATAATTTGAACAAACTTGGTAAAGGTCCACTAGACAATGCTAAATACCAAATCTTAAGGCTCAGGGCCTTGTGGTTTCAGACAAGAAGATTTTCCAAGTTTTTCGAATATAAGTCTATGTAAAACCAATGACCCCCAGGGCGGGGCCAAATTTGACCCCTGAGGTATAATTTGAACAAACTTGGTTGAAGTCCACTAGACAACGCTACATACCAAATCTTAAGACTCAGGGCCTTGTGGTTTCACACAAAAAGATTTTTAAAGTTTCAATATATAAGCCTATGTTAAATCAATTGACTCCCAGGGCATGGCCAAATTTGACCCCAGGGGTATAATTTGAACAAACTTGGTAGAGATCCACTAGACAATGCTATATACCAAATATTAAGGCTCAGGGCCTTGTGGTTTCAGACAAGAAGTTTTTCAAAGATTTTTCCTTTATGTTGCCATAGCAACCAGAGTTCTTGATGAAATTGAATTCATTGTACAAATTTGGTAGAGCTTCATGCAAGGAATATCCCAGGCATGTTTTCTCATGTTGGCTTAGCAGTAAAGGAGGAAAAGTCGTTCAATTCAAATTGTTGACGACGCACACCAACGGATGGCGGACATTCAACGATCCTAAAAGCTCACCCTGAGCAGTGCTCAGGTGAGCTAAAAACATTTGAGTCATCTACTAGTCATGGCCAACCTACAAACTAAGTTTGAACAACCTGGGACCAAGGGTTCTATAGTTATTGATTGGAAACTGTTTTGCTCTTCAAGGTCACTGTGACCTTGACCTTTGACCTGGTGATTTGAAAAACTATTATAGTTATCTACTGGTCATGACCAACCTAAAAACTAAAATTGAACAACCTGGGACCAAGCATTCTATAGTTATTGATCGGAAACCATTTTTCCTGTTGCCATAGCAACCAGAGTTTTTAATGAAGTTCACTTCTTTGAATAACTTTGGTGGAGCTTTGTGCAAGGAACATCCCAGCAATATTTGATCAACTTTTACCTGGTGGTGAAGGAGATGTTGTTTAAGGAAACAAGAGGGCCATGATGGCCCTGGATAGCTCACCTGAGTATTTTGGCTGTAGGTTTGCTGTTAAGCAGTATTTCATTTTTTAATTGAAAATATATAAGTGCCTACAAACCAAATATGTAAAATATCGGTCAATAAATAAAGGCACTATGACAGAAAGTAGAAATATCTATTATAAGCTATGGTGACCTTGACCTTGACCAAGTGACCTCACACTCTACCCATGGGTAGACGTCCATGCAAGGAACCTATATACTGAATATCAAAGATATTGGTCTATGAGCTCTATGAGGTACAGTAGATAAATCTATTTTTAGCCTCCATGACCTTTAACCTAATATAATAATTTCAAAAAGCTTGATAAAGCTTGCTTCATGCCAAATTTTAAAATTCTAGGCCTTCTGGTTTCAGACAAGAAGTGTTTTAAAGATTTTCTTCTATACTGCTATTTAAAACTTGTGACCCCTCGGGTGGGGCCAATAGTGACTCCAGGGACATTTTTCAAACAAACTAGGTAGAGGTCCAATAGACAATGCTGCATACCAAATATCTAAGCTGTAGGCATTGAGGTTTCCAGTAAGAAGATTTTTAAAGATTGTCTTTTTTACATATTAAGGGCCCCTGGGGTGGGGCCAATTTTGACCCCAGGGCCAACATATAAACAATACTGGTAAAGGTTCTCAACACAATACTCCACACTAAATATCTAAGGTCTAGTCCTATAAGTTTGGAGGAAAAATGATTTTTCATGTTTTTCCTATATAACTATATGTAAACCAAGAGAACTCTGGGGTGTGGCCAATTTTGACCCAGGGGACATAATTTGAACAAACTTGGTAGACATCCACTAGACAATGCTGCATACCAAATATCTAAGCTGTAGGCATTGAGATTTCCAGTAAGAAGATTTTTAAAGATTGCCTTTTTTACATATTAAGGGCCCCCGGGGCGGGGCCAATTTTGACCCCACAGCCAACATATAAACAATACTGGTAAAGGTTCTCAACAAAGTACTCCACACCAAATATCTAAGGTCTAGACCTATTAGTTTGGAAGAAAAATGATTTTTCCTGTTTTTCCTATATAACTATATGTAAACCAAGAGAACCCTGGGGTGTGGCCAATTTTGACCCAGGGGACATAATTTGAACAAACTTGGTAGACATCCACTAGACAATGCTGCATACAAAATATCTAAGCTGTAGGCATTGAGGTTTCCAGTAAGAAGATTTTTAAAGATTGCCTTTTTTACTTATTAAGGGCCCCGGGGGTGGGGCCAATTTTGACCCCGGGGCCAACATATAAACAATACTGGTAAAGGTTCTCAACACAATACTCCACACCAAATATCTAAGGTCTAGACCTATTAGTTTCGGAGAAAAATGATTTTTCATGTTTTTCCTATATAACTATATGTAAATCAAAAGAACCCTGGGGCGTTGCCAATTTTTACCCAGGGGACATAATTTGAACAAAATTGATAGAGGTCCACTAGACAATGATACATACCAATTATCTAAGCTGTAGGCATTGTGGTTTCTGAGAAGAAAATTTTTAAAGATTTCCTATATAAGCCTATGTAAAATCAATTGACCCCCGGGGTGGGGCCTATTTTGACCCAGTGGCTATGATTTGAAGAAACTTATTAGAGGTCCACTGGACAATGCTGCACACCAAATATCTAAGCTCTACGCCTTACGGTTTCTGAGAAGAAGACTTTTAAAGTTTTTCCTATATAACTCTATATAATACACGAGACCCCTGGGGCGGTGCCATTTTTGACCCAGGAGCCATGATTTGAACAAACTTGGTAGAGGTCCATTGGACAATGCTGCACACCAAATATCTAAACTCTAGGCCTTGCAGTTTCTGACAAGAAGATTTTTTAAGTTTTTCCTATATAACTCTATGTAAAACATGTGACCCCTGGGGCGGGGCCATTTTTGACCCAGGAGCCATGATTTGAACAGACTTGGTAAAGGTCCACTGGACAATGCTGCACACTAAATATCTAAACTCTAGGCCTCGTGGTTTCTTACAAGAAGATTTTTTAAGTTTTCCCTATATAAATCTATGTAAAATCAACTGACCCCTGGGATGGGGTCAGTTTTGACCCCACGGTCATAATTTGAACAAACTTGGTAGAGGTCCACTAGATGATGCTTCATACTAAATATCTCAGCTCCAGGCCTTGTGGTTTCGGAGAAGAAGAGTTTTAAAGATCCAATTTTTAAAATCTAATTTTAGCTCCAGTGAACCAGAAATGCAATGGACCAGAACAATTTGAACAATCTTGGTAGAGCTTCATGCAAGGAACATCCCAGGAAAGTTTCATTTAATTTGGCCCTTTGGTTTCAGAGGAGATGTCATTTGAATGAAAAGTTGACGACGGAAGGACGACGGACAAAGACTGATCAGAAAAGCTCACCCTGAGCACTTTGTGCTCAGGTGAGCTATAAAGTTGACACGACTTTAAGACGCACAAAGGGCCATCAAAAAAGCTCGCCATCAGCACATAGTGCTCACGTGAGCTAAAAATCCAGCTGGTACAAATATTGAAAATGTTTTTCTAAATATGGTGTTATTCTTTAATGGTTCTCTGGCTAAAATGGTATCCGTTTCAGAGGCAAGAAATTTTTTACCCATTTAAAAGCATTATAGATATTCACTGCAAAGTTAGGGCAGTTTCTGAGAACACAAAATTACGCCTGTTTTATAGTTTTATGTGTCCAAAGGCTATCCAATAACATTGGTCATGCATCAAAAGCATGAATCAACATTTCAAATGAATGAAACTTCCTTAAATTCTCTTTAAGTACTGTTACGAACAACATTTCGACCTTCTTCACATATACATCAACTCTAGCAGAATGTCACTCAATGACTTCAATCTTGGCCTTATAATCACAAACCCATCTTTGATGAAAACAACAGCATTCTATTCCTGTAAATGTTCCATTTTCACATGAATACATAATGTACACCACTAACTCATGATTTCAATAGGGCTAGATCTGTCATAATCTTCATCAGAAAAGTCATCTGATGGTGTTTCTACAACACCCCGTGACTGTACATCCGAATAAGATGATGAACCAATACTAGGCTCACGTGATATGACCTCTGTATGACCTGTTGCCATGGCTACCTCAATATCCATAGCATCTGTGCTGCTACTGTTACTGTAGTTAGGATGCAGTGACACTGGGTAAGGCTGGGATGACTGAGATGACGTCTTAAATCTGAAATCAAATGGGAACATCTGTAACACACTTTCATCATTGTTAGAAGTCACTGAGCACAAAATACAATGGCATCCCTTTTAATGACGTTGTTTTCAGGATATGTTTATACAAACTGATTTCCATCTCTGTATAACCTGCAATGAAGCTGTCCTGGATTTTTCTTAAATTTATCTTATCAAAAAGCTTTCATTTCATTTTGCACAGCTTTCTAACCTAAATTATGGCCTACTGAACTGACCAATCAAATCAGTAACTAAAATCAAGACGAAACTATTATATCATTAAATCAATATATATACATATACGTATATATGTATATAAATATTATATATATATATATACACACACACACACACACACCACAACCTAGACCATCTGTGTATATCACACCTTGCTAATCTGTCCAAATTACACCCTAATAACTTTCTCAAAGACCAAATGACGTAGAAAAACAAGTTTGATAATTGATAGCTTCTGTCAGTGCCTTCAAAATAATAAATGAAATCCTTTAGCCTAATGTGTTTGCAGCTAGCACTACGTCAGCCCACGTGTTCGTAGAAATTGGCTCCTTTGAAGTCAGTTGAAAGATGAAGCCCTTTACACAGTTACTTTTGAGCTGAATTAGCGCTGTGTTTCTTATGCTCCATACTGTTTAATGTTTGGAAATTGAGTAGCAAAGCAAGTTATTTTCCAAACACACTATTTAACAAGAGGGCCATGATGGCCTTACATAGCTCAACTGAATACTTTGCCTTTGGGTCTGCTGTTGAGCAAACATCAAAAGCTTTTTTAAGGTTAACCCTATATAAATCTATATGAATTCAAGTGACCCCCCCAGGGTAGAGCCAATTTTCACAAAGGGGCATAATTTGAATAAACTCAGTAGATGACCTCTAGCTGATGATCCATTAAAAAATATCTAAGTTCTAGGTTTTGTGCTTTCCCTATATAATCCTATGTAAAATTATTTGACCCCCACGGCAGGGCTAAATTTGACTAAAGGGATAAAACTTGGTAAAGAAGATTTTCAAAATTTGCCCTATATAATCATAACCCAGGGGTATAATTTGGACAAACATGATAGAGGTCCACTAGACAATTCTACATACCAAATCTTAAGGCTCAGGGCCTTGTGGTTTCAGACAAGAAGATTTTCAAAGTTTTTCCTTTTTGTTGCTATAGTGACCAGAGTTCTTGATTAAATTCAAATCTTTGAACAACTTTGGTAGAGCTTCATGCAAGGAATATCTCAGGCATGTTTTGTCAAAGCTGGCTTAGAGGTTTAGGAGGAGAAGTCGTTCAAGTCAAATTGTTGACAACGCACGACGCACGCCGAACAATCAATGATCCCAATAGCTCACCTTTGAGCACTTTGTGCTCAGGTGAGCTAACAAGAGGGCCATCACGGCCCTAAATCGCTCACCTGAGTCTCATTGCTCATGTAACAAGTATCGTTATTAGTGGTTATGGGTGTTCATGTTTGAATAAGTTTGTAATAAGTTTGAAGACTCTGGGTGTAATGGTACTCAAATTTTTGAGCAGAAATAGTTTTACTCTACCATGGTTCATACAGAAATTTCATCTAAAAATTCAAGGACTTTTCCAGGAATTTCAAGGAAAAATATTGTTTTTCAAGGACTCATTTGATATGAATTATAAGCTCTGGAAAACATTTAAAATGCACAAATGTGTATAAATCAGTAAAAAAACACATTTTAATATTCATTTACTTTAAGAAAACTTAATCTTTTACACCAAACTATTTCACGAATGCAAAACCATGCATTTGTAGCGAGGACGTACTTACGTAACTTTGACAGATTTGAGATGTTTATTACTTTTGGCATGCGAGGTCAAAGCACTTTCTCCCATCGATGTTAAATCGATTTCCTTCATACAAACACGGCACAAAGCTTTGTGTGGGTCCAATGTCGATTTTATCCAATTGTACTTTGTCAGCCAACTTTGTTGAAACGAGCATTTCTTACCCGTTTTACCCATATTAAAGCATGCTCACAAATAATATTGATTTCTATACCGGCACAGCCATTGTTGATGACGTCACTAAAAGTCTAATAGTCGGATACCGGTGTCCGGTCAATAAATTTATCTCGGGGTGTGGAGGCCTGCAGAAAATCGCGATTGTACGAAAAAAGTAAAATACTGTCAATAACATTTTCAAAAAATGTATTATTTATATATTTTAGAATGTTTTTGTATTTTCAAGGATAGATTTGCAGAATTCCAGGACAAAACGCTAAATTCAAGTACATTTTGGGGTGTTTTTCAAGGAGACATTGAATTCAAGTACTTTTCAAGGAAGGAATCAAATTCAAGGACTTTTCAAGTCCTGTGCGAACCCTGTCTACAGGTCCCAGTGAACTTGACCTTTGACCTACAGTCCCCCAAAACAATAGGGTTCTTCTAATATAATTACCCTATGAAGTTTCAAGGTTCTGCGTGTAATGGTAATCCAGTTACTGAGCAGAAAAAGTTTTCACTCTACAGGTCCCTGTGACCTTGACTTTTGACCTACTGACCCCAGAAGTTGTTAAGGCAAATTGTTCACCAAGCATGACACAAGCCGGTAATTCAAAGATCCTTAAAGCTCAGCCTGAGCACTGCTCAGGTGAGCTAAGAACCCATGACAACTCTGGGGCGGGACCAGTTTTGATCCTAGGGCTATAATATGAACTATTTCTGTAGAGGCCCACTAAACAATGTTTTCATGCCAAATATCTAAGCTTTAGCCTTTGCAGTTTCAAAGAAGATTTTTTAAGTTTTTACTACATGTATTAAAGGAAAATCTATGATCAAAAAAGCCCACCAAGAGCATGTTGTGCTCAGATGAGCTAATAAGAGGGCCATAATGGCTCTGGATCGCTCACCTGAGCACTTTGCTTGAGGGTCTACCATTAAGCAAACATCAGACGCAACATTACATTTTCTAACTGAAGATATTCAAAGATCTCATCTTATATACAAAAAATCCTTGGGGTAGAGGCAATTTCGTGATAACAGCTTGTGAGGAGATGTTCATTTGAAGCAATATTTTGAAAACAACCTATTTTTAGCTCCGATGGCCATTTTGTTCAATGGAGCAGAACCGTTTCAGCAATTTTAACGCAAGGGTATGTAAGGAACATTTCCATGAAATTTGATGGAAAATTATCTTGCCACTAAGGAGGAGATGCTGTTTGATTTCTTTTCTACTTTAAGCTTTTGCAATTTTAATAGAGAGCTACGTAAGGAACATTTCTGTGAAATTTGGTGGAAAATTTCCAAACCATTTAGGAGGAGATGTTGTTTGAATTTTTTTCTATTTTTAGCTTTTGCAGCCCTAATGTGCAATGGAGAGGAACGGTTTGAGCAATTTTAGAAAAGAGCATTATAAGGAACATTTCTATCAAATTTGATTTAAAATGGCCAAGTGGTTTAGGAGGAGATGTTATTTGAAGCCAAATATTGATGAAAATCTATTTTTAGCTCTGGCAGCCATTTTGTTCAATGGAGCGGAACCGTTTAAGCAATTTTAATAGAGGGCTATGTAAGGAACATTTCTGTGAAATTTGGTGGAAATACTTCCAACCGTTTAGGAGGAGATGTTGTTTGAATTTTTTTCTATTTTTAGCTTTTGCAGCCCTTATGTGCAATGGAGTGGAACCGTTTGAGCAATTTCAGGAAAGGGCAATATAAGGAACATTTCTGTACAGTTTGGCTAAAAATAGCTTTGTGGTTTAGGAGGACATGTCATTTAAAGTAAAATGTGACGACGGATGACTGACGACGGACGCTGGACACAGGGTGATCACAATAGCTCACCCTGAGCATTTGCTCAGGTGAGCTAAAAATGGGTAGATTACTCTGAAACTTGATATGGTAGAGTTATGCTTCTTGGGCACTGCACTTCTCCTTGTCACCAGCTATCTATATTTTTAAGCTTCAGATCAATTCACTTCATAGTTGACATAGTTTATGCTCCATAACAGAACTTTTCAAGCAGGAAGATAATTAAACAAGACCTGTTTGCACACCACTTTTCTCAGAGCTTGATTGTAAATCATAAGCTACATCAAACTAGAGCTATCACTAAATGTGATTAATAGCCCCACAAGACTGCTTCGGAACTGAGGAAGTTAATAGTAACAGAAACTTTGTAGAAGAATTGAAATAGTGTTATGGTTGTGGGCAATTAAAGATAGTTGTGGTTCTTGTACATTGCATTTCCTTTCAGTGTGGTTGAACATTGTATAAAGTTGCACTGAATTCCAACAATTAGTTTTCAATGATGCTCCAGAAAAGGAAAACCAAAAAAGGGCAATAACTCTGCAAAGAATTTTGGAAATGGGGGTCCAGGACTTCCATCCTCCAAAAAATTGGGGTCCTCTGGCAAAAAGTGGGGGTCCCCTGTTGAAAAGCAGGGCTTCAAGCCATGCTTTGAAATTCTGATGGCAGTCTGAGCAAGCACATCGTAAACTTAACACATACCGGGTACCTGTTTTCTTATTCTGTATAAGCAATTTTACAAAGTTTTTAAGTTGCTGTAGGTTGTGCTTTTGTTTTTTTACACTTTCAGGTTAACATATAAAATGATGAAAAATAAACAACTACTGATACTTTTATCAATCTCTTTTTGACAACTCTGACCAACTTGCTACATCTTCCATAGCATTTTCAGTGGTCGGTCTTTAGCGGGACAGGCCCAAAAACAAGTCCAGTGTTCATGGCATCTTGTGCAAAAATAGAATTTTTGTTTTTTTTCATAATGCAGCAATTTGCTGATTTCATGCTGCACGATCAATCAATGACATGTGATAATTAAGTAAACATTAAATATTCCGGCATCCATGAACAACTGACTGAGCCAATACCTTTAACGGTTTCTGTTTTAAACAAAATTACGTATTGTCTATAGAGAAATAAGTGAATGTCAATTTAATTTTCATACAATATCTAATTAAACACCTGCAGGAAATTTACACACTTTCGAGACACATTTCATGTTAAGCCCGTCTGTCAATCAAACAAATAACTGTACTTCAGTGACACATTTTACTGCGTCTGTTTGGTTGAGACATTAACTTAATTATCCCCTGATTGGCTGAGACATTAACATAATTACCCTATCAAGGTCGTATGGTAAAATGCACTGACCCTGCACTTCCTCAAGTTGTGCTTGACCATTGTATGAAGTTGCACAAGTCCAACCATTAGTTTTCCAATTATGCTCCAGAATAGGAAAACCAACAAAGGGCAATAACAGTGCAAATAGTGAAGATGGAGTTATGGCTCTTATACACTGCACTTCCTGTCATTGTGCTTGACCACTGTTTAAAGATGCAATGAATTCCAACCAGTAGTTTTCAAGTTATGCTCCGGACAAGGAAAACCAACAAAGGGCAATAACTTTGCAAATAATGAAGATGGAGTTACTATTCTTGAATACTGCACTTCCTCTCATTGTGCTCGACCAATGTATGAAGTTGCATTGAATTCAAACCATTAGTTTTCAAGTTATACTCCAGACAAGGAAATTGCAAAAGACCGCCCGAACGACTGCCCGACCGACCAACCACAGGTTCACTCCTATATAAAACCCAAACTTCGTTTAGGGGGTATAACAAGAGCCCCAAATGAAACGAGCGATCAGTGATCACATGTGTCGCCTGATGATAGCCAATTAAGCAGTTGTATTGAGGGGAGAAGTATTAGAAGTATAAGAGAAGTAGTCTGGACAAATTTTAAAAATAAAAACAATGGGGCCATTGGCCCCAAAACCTCACCTGAGGACAGACTGTTCTTTGTAAAAAAGCAGAGAAAGCTAGTGTTTTGTTTTTTTTTACAAAAATTTGAACAATGTTGGTCACTAGACCAAACTTCATGTAAAATATATTTTTAAATTTTTACTTTATACATGGTCCAAACTTCAAAGCTGTGCATCAAACAACAAAGAAGTAGGTCACTAAGTCAAAATTAATGTAATCTAATATATAAGTTCAATTCGACACCTGAAACTGTGCACATGGTCCAAATTTCATAGCTATAAGTAAAAAAGCAACAAAGTGGGTCACGAGGTCAGAATCTAGGTCAGCTGATATCAAAGTTCAAATCTACATCTGAAACTGTGCATATGGTCCAAATTTCATAGCTGTATATCAAACAACAAAAAAGTCGGTCACTAGGTCAAAATTTAGGTCATCTAACATCAACTTTCATTTCTAGATCTGAAACTGTGCAAATGGTCAAAATTTCATAGCCGTACATCAAACAAGAACTGTCCCTGTAAGATGACAATGCCCCGAACGTGGTGCTTTGACCTTGAACTGAGAACCAGTCATTCAGTGGTCAAGGTCAAATAAATATAGGTCAGTGGGAAGGTCTTATCGAAAGGGGGTTGTGTCCAAGTATGAAGTAATTCCATTTACTTATAAGGAAGTTAAGGGCAATGTTAAAGTTTTTGGACAATTGGATCTTCAAGGTGAAGGTCATTCAGTGGTCAAGGTCAAACAAAGTGGTGTTGTTTTAAGTATGAAGTATATCCACTTACCAATTTGGAAGTTATGGCCAAATAATAGTTTTTGGACAATTGGATATTCAGTGGTCAAGGTCAAATAATTAAAGGTCAGTGGGAAGGTCTTGTCCAAAGGGGTGTTGTGTCCAAGTATGAAGTAAATCCACTTACTAATAAGGAAGTTATGGGCAATGTTGAAGTTTTTGGACAATTGGATATTCAAGGTAAAGGTCATTCAGGGGTCAAGGTCAAACAAATATAGGTCAGTGGGAAGGTCTTGTCCAAAGGGGTGCTGTGTCCAAGTATGAAGTAAATCCTCTAACTAATAAAGAAGTTATTGCCAATGTTAAAGTTTTTGGACAATTGGATCTTCAAGGTAAAGGTCATTCAGGTGTCAAGGTCAAATAAATACACTCGGACCCCGTTACTACGCACTCCGTTATAACGCTAACCTCAGTATAATGCTCAATGGTCATGGCTCCCAAAAAAAAATTTTAAAAAGAAAAAGAAAAAAATGTACCTATTTTTCACCGACCAAAATTATTTTACATGCATATCTTATGTGCTGTATCCATAACAACGCTTGTTTAATTTGTCAGCGAAGTACAATTAACTACGTAATTAGGACGCTCTAGGGCGGGAAAAGTGTGAAAAGCATGCAAAGTCTGGCGTTAATCCGCTTCTTTGTTCGTTGTGATCGATGATCAGTCAGGTATCAAACTGTTATGAAAACCTCAAATGCGAAGCTCTGACATGCAAACATCGATGAACTGAGTAACAAACACAAGCCGAAAATCTGTTTAGAAACCTTGCGGTTTTAATGAACGGCACAAAATTCGTTGTATCTCGCGAAGATATTACAGGACTGAATCTAAGAATCTGAGAGTTGTATTTCATTGTTTACTTTATTACAGTGCAGCTTTACACATTGCAACTTACCGATTTTCATGGTTTTACTTACGTCCTGTATCCATAACAGTGCTTGTTTATTGTGTCAGTGAAGTACAATTAACTACATAATTAGGATGCTCTAGGGCGGGAAAAGTGTGAAAAGCATGCAAAGTCTGGCGTTAATCCGCTTCTTTGTTCGTTGTGATCCATGCTCAGTCAGGTATCAAACTGTTATGAAAACCTCGACGCGAAAACATCGATGAACTGAGTAACAAACACAAGCCGAAAATCTGTTTAAAAACCTTGCGTTTTCTATCGACCGGCACAAAGTTCATTGTTTCTCACGAAGATATTACAGGACTGCATCTAAGAATCTGAAAGTTGTCTTTCAGTGTTTACTTTATTACAGTGCAGCGTTACACATTGTAACTTACGGATTTTCACGGTTATACTTTCGTAACGCTTACGCCGCGGCTTTCCCGGGAATTGCTTATGTTTACATTTTTCTTATGCGATTTTTATCTGTTTTTTTTAAACAAAGCAAGTTATACTTTACCAAATAATATTTTTCTCTATAAAAAATGTATCTTGAGTGGTTTACAAACTAATTCCGTTCTTTTGAATGTTTTAACTTAATGATACAGTTACATGCTAAATAGGTGGGTGGGGTAATACTAGCAAATTCAACAGGTCAACTATACGATCTCGGTAGGCACGTTATATATCGGAACCCCGTTTATATCGCAGTCTGAAACGTTGGACCCCAACTAGAGCGCTACAACATGGTCCAAATTTCATAGCTGTATATTAAATAAAAAAAGTAGGTCAGTAGGTCAAAATTTAAGTCATCTAACATCAAAGTTCAATTTACAGTGAAACTGTGCAAATGGTCCAAATTTCAAAGCTGTACATCAAAAAACAGGGCCATGATGGCCCTGTATCGCTCACTTGAATATGCTTTTAACAAATTACTATGGACCTGGTTATTTGACCCCTGATGACCCATATTCAAACTTGACCTAGAAATTATTGAAAAAATCTTTTTGACAAATATACAGATTATTTGGACTGAAAATGTAGCCTCTAGAGTGCTAACAAGGTTTTTCAATATTTGGGTTCTGTGACCTAGTTTTTGACCCCAGATGACCCATATCCAAATCTGAGCTACAAATCATCAAAACAACCTTTTTGACAAATTTCCAGGACATTTGGACTGCAAATGTAGCCTCCAGAATGTTTACAAAGTTTCTCGATATTTGGGCTCTGTGAAATAGTTTCTGACTCCAGATGACCAATATTCAAAGTTGAGCTAGAAATCATAGAAGCAACCTTTCTTACAAATTTTCAGGTTATTTGGAATTAAAATCTTAACTCTAGAGTGTTAACAAGGTTTTTCCATATTTGGGCTACGGACCTAGTTTTTTATCCCAGATGACCTATATTCAAACTTAAGCTAGAAATCATCAAAATAACCTTTCTGACAAATTTCTGGGATATTTTGACTGAAAATGTAACCTTTAGAGTGTTAACAGGGTTTTTCTATTTTCGGGCTCTGTGACCTAGTTTTTGAACCCAGATGACCACTATTCGAATTTGAGCTAGAAATTATAGAAACAACAATTCTGACAAATTTCCAGATTATTTGGACTGAAAATGTTACCTCTCCTTCGACAAGAAGATTTTCGAAGTTTCACTATATAAGCCTATGTAAAACCAAAGACCCCGGGCTGGGGCCAAATTTGACCCCAGGGGTATAATTTGAACATACTTGGTAGAGGTCCACTTGACAATGCTACATACAAAATCTTAAGGCTCAGGGCCATGTGGTTTCAGACAAGAAGATTTTTAAAGTTTCACTCTATAAGCCTATGTAAAATCAATTGACCCCTAGGGGGGGGGGGGGCCAAATTTGACCCCAGGGGTATAATTTGAACAAACTTGGTTGAGGTCCACTGGACAATGCTACACACCAAATCTTAAGGCTTAGGGCCTTGTGGTTTCAGACAAGAAGATTTTCAAAGTTTTCACTATATTAGCCTATGTAAAACCAATGACCTTTGGTGCAGGGCCAAATTTGACCCAATGGGCATAATTTGAACAAACTTGGTAGAGGTCCACTAGAAAATGCTACATACCAAATCTTAAGGCTCAGGGCCTTGTGGTTTCAGACAAGATTTTCTAAATTTTTCCTTTTTGTTGCTATAGTGACCAGAGTTCTTGATGGAATTCAATTCTTTGAATAACTTTGGAAGAGCTTCATGCAAGGAATATCCCAGGCATGTTTTGTCAATGTTGCCTTAGCGGTTTAGGAGGAGAAGTCGTTCAAGTCAAATTGTTGACGACGCACACAGACGGATGCCGGACATTCAACAATCCTAAAAGCTCACCCTGAGCAGTGCTCAGGTGAGCTACAAATCACTGAACTGAAAATGCCAAAGATATGCACAACTAGACTTGGTACTGATCATTCCTGTAAAGTTTAGATGTAATTGCACTAGTAGTTTTTGAGAAGTAGTCCGGACAAGTTTTGTGACGGACGGGCAGATGACGGAGAAGTGATCCCTATATGTCGCAGCTACTTTGTAGCAGGCGACACAAAAAGTGGCCAAGGTCGTTCACCTGATATATGCAGTATGAGGTCCAAAGTAACATAACCTGATTAAAATCAGCTTGTAAATAACCCTCTGCTATTAGGATCTGAATGTCACCAACGAAGGTCACCTTCTCATGCCCTTTCAATCAACCAATCAGTGCCTAGCTTTCAATTTTTTTTTTAAGGTCAATCATTTTCTATTTTCATAACAGCACATATGAAAATCTTTATTTAACCGGGATCCCAAATTACTTACTCAGTTGTATTCTGCCCAATAGACATAGTCACTCTAGTCAAAGTTAACTGAGGAAGTCTTGTAAAATACTGAGATAACTGTATGTGTGGGAAAAGTACGGGTTAACCATAAAGATGCATCATAAGATGCAATCTTACTAGCTGGGACAGAAATAGCAATATTGGAAATCCAGATTATCCAGAAGATAGAAATGAATGGGTCAGATCGTATACTCCAGTCAGACTGAAAGGAACACATGGTCATGGAACAAATTCATCAAGGCAAACATTCTAATTGTCATTACGATCGAATCAAAAATGTGACCTTTAGAATACTAACAAGGTTTTCCTATGATTTGATCTGGTGACCTAGTTTCTGACCCAACATGACCCAGTGTTAAATTACTTAATTAATTCATTAAGCCAAACATTCTGAGTAATTTTCAAAACAAGAAGGCCATGATGGCCCTAGAATCGCTCACCTGATTATTTAGGCTGTAGGTTTGCAGTTAAGCAGTATTTCATGTTTTTATTGAAAATATGTAAGTAATGTAAATATAAATATGTAAATATGTAAAATATCAGTCAATAAATAAAGGCTCTAAGACAGAAAGTAGAAATATCTATCATCAGCTATAGTTACCTTGCCCTTGACCCAGTGACCTAAAACCCTACCCATGGGTAGAGGTCTATGCAAGGATCCAATATACCGAATATCAAAGATATTGGTCTTTAAATGAAGGCTCTATGAGGTGCAGTACATAAACCTATTTTTAGCCTCAGTGACATTTAACCTAATCTAGTAACTCGAACAAGAGGGCCATGATGGCCCTAGATCGCTCACATGAGTATCTTGGATGTAGGTTTGCTGTTAGGCAGTATTTCATGTTTTAATTGAAAATATGTAAGTAATGTAAATATAAATATGTAAACATTTAAAATATCAGTCAATAAATACCAGCTCTATGACAAAAAGTAGAAATATCTATCATAAGCTATGGTGACCTTGACCTTAACCCAGTGACATCAAACCCTACCCATGGAATATAGGATCCATGCAGGGAAAAATCTGCTGTAGCTCCAAAACAAAAAAAAGGTCAAAAATATAGGTCACGCTATGATGTTTTTGAAATCGGAACAAAAAACTGTACACATGGTCCAAATTTCATTGCCATAGCTCCAACGACAAAAAGGTAGGTCAGTAGGTCAAAAATATAGGTCATGCGATGACATTTTTGAAATCGGAACAAAAAACTGTGCATAAGGTCCAAATTCCATTGCCATAGCTCCAAAAACAAAAAAGTAGGTCAGTAGGTTAAAAATATAGATCATGTGATGTTTTTGAAATTGGAACAAAAAACTGTACACCTGATCCAAATTACATTGCCATAGCTCCAAAAATAAAAAAGTAGGTCAGTAGGTCAAAATATGATCATGCAATGACATTCTTGAAATCAGAACAAAAAACTGTACACATGGTCCAAATTTCATTGTCACAGCTCCAAAAACAAAAAGGAGGTCATTAGGACAAAAATATAGGCCATGCGATTACATTTTTTAAATCGAAACGAAAAACTGTGCACATGGTCCAAATTTCAATGCAGTCGCTAAAAAACAAAAATGTAGGTCATTAGGTCAAAAATATAGGTCATGCAATGACATTTTAAAAAGCGGAACAAAAAACTGTACACATGGTTCAAATTTCTTTGCCATAGTTCCAAAAACAAGAGGGCCATGATGGCCTTCGATCGCTCACCTGAGTACTTTGGCTGTAGGTTTGCTGTTAAGCAGTATTTCATTTTTTAATTGAAAATATATAAGTGCCTACAAACCAAATATGTTAAATATCAGTCAATTAATAAAGGCTCTATGACAGAAAGTAGAAATATCTATTATAAGCTATGGTGACCTTGACCTTGACCCAGTGACCTCAAACCCTACCCATGGGTAGAGGTCAATGCAAGGAACCTATATATTGAATATCAAAGATATTGGTCTATAAATGAAGACTTTATGAGGTACAGTAGATAAATCTATTTTTAGCCTCTGTGACCTTTAACCTAATCTAATAATTTGAACAACCAAACAACCTTTCTCACAAACTGCCAGGATATCTGGACTGAAACAGTAGCCTCTAGAGCCTTAACAAGATATTTCTATTTTTGGGCATTGTGACCTAGTCTTTGATCCATGATGACCCATATTCGAACTTGACCTAGAAAGCATAGAAATAACCTTTCTGACATATTTCCAGAATATTTTGGCTGAAAATGTTACCTGTAGAGTGAAAACAAGGTTTTTCCAAATTTAAGCTCTGTGACCTAGTTTTTGACCCCAGATGACCCATATTCGAACTTGGGCTCGAAATCATCGTTACAACCTTTCTGACATACTTCCAGGATATTTGGGCTGAAAATGTTACCTCTAGAGTGTTAACAAGATTTCCATATTCAGGCTGTGTGACCTAGTTTTTGACCCAAGATGACCCATATTCGAACATGACCTAGGAATCATTGAAACAACCTATCTGACATATTTCCAGGATATTTCGGCTGAAAATGTTACCTCTAGAGTGTTAACAAGGTTTCTCTATATTTGGGCTGTGTGACCTAGTTTTTGACCCCAGATGACCCATATTCCAACTTGAGCTAGAAATCATCCTAACAAGCTTTTTGAGAGTTTTTCAGGAAATTTGGGCTAAAAATGTTACCTCTAGAGTCTTAACAAGGTTTTACCATATTTTGGCTGTGTGACATAGTTTTTGACCCCACATGACCCATATTCAAACTTGAGCTAGAAATGATCAAAACAACCTTTCTGACATATTTCCAGGATATTTGGGCTGCAAATGTTACCTCTAGAGTGATAAAAAGGTTTTTCCATATTTGGGCTCAGTGACCTAGCTTTTGACCCTAGATGACCCATATTCGAACCTGGGCTAAAAATCACCCAAAAAACCTTTCTGACATATTACAAGGACATTTGGACAGAAAATGTGACCTCTAAAGTGTTAACAAGGTTTTTCCATATTTGGGCTCTGTGACCTAGTTTTTGACCCCAGATGTCCCATATTCGAACTTGAGCTAGAAATCATCGCAACAAGCTATCTGACATATTTCCAGAATATTTGGGCTGAAAATGTTACCTCTAGAGTGTTAACAAGGTTTTTCCATATACAGGCTGCGTGACCTAGTTTTTGACCCCACATGACCAATATTCCAACATTGAGCTAGAAATCGTCTTAACAAGGCTCTTGACAGTTTTTCATGAAATTTGGGCTAAAAAAGTTACCTCTAGAGTGTTAACAAGGTTTTACCATATTTGGGCTGTGTGACCTAGTTTTTGACCCCACATGACCCATATTCAAACTTGAGCTAGAAATAATCAAAACAACCTTTCTGATGATATTTGGGCTGAAAATGTTATCTCTAGAGTGATAAAAAGGTTTTTCCATTTTTGGTCTCAGTGACCTAGTTCTTGACCCCAGATGACCCATATTCGAACTTGACCTAGAAATCATCGAAACAACCTATCTGACATATTTCCAGGATATTTGGGCTGAAAATGTTACCTCTAGAGTGTTAACAAGGTTTTTCCTTATACAGACTGTGTGACCTAGTTTTTGACCCCAGATGACCCATATTTCAACTTGAGATAGAAATCATCTTAACAAGCTTTCTGACAGTTTTTCAGGAAATTAGGGCTAAAAATGTTACCTCTAGAGTGTTAACAAGGTTTTACCATATTTGGGCTGTGTGACCTAGTTTTTGATCCCAGATGACCCATATTCGAACCTGGGCTAGAAGTCATCCAAATTACCTTTCTGACATATTACAAGTATATTTGAGCTGAAAATGTTACCTCTAAAGTGTTAACAAGGTTTTTTCCATATTTGGGCTCTTGTGACCTACATGTAGTTTTTGATCCCAGATGACCCATATTCGAACTTGCACTAGAAGTCACCCAAATAAACTTTCTGACATATTACAAGGAAATTTGGACTGAAAATGTGACCTCTAAAGTATTAACAAGGTTTTTCCATATTTGGGCTCTGTGACCTAGTTTTTGATACCATATGACCCATACTCGAACTTGAGCTAGAAATCATGGAAACAACCTTTCTGACAAATTTCCAGATTATTTGGGCTTAAAATGTTACCTCTAGAGTGTTAACAAGAATGTTCTATTTTTGGGCTCTGTGACCTAGTTTTTGACCCCAGATGACCCATATTCGAATCTGAGCTAGAAATCATAGACGCAACATTTCTGACAAATTTCCAGATTATTTGGGCTGAAAATGTAACCTCTAGAGTGTTAACAAGATTTTTCTATTTCTGGGCTCTGTGACCTAGTTTTTGATCCCAGATGACCCATATTCGAACTCGTCCGAGTAATAACTGGGACAAACATTCTGACCAAGTTTCTTGACAATTGGAGCAAAAATGTGACCAGTAGAGTGTTAACGAACTAAGTGTGAACGGACGATGGACATTCATCAATCCTAATAGCTCACCTTGAGCCAGCTCAGGTGAGCTAAAAAGGCAAGGTAGAGTTATTGCACACTGCACTACCTACCAATGTGCTCTGTCAGTGTATGAAGTTTGAATAAAATTCCTCAAGTAGTTTTGGAGTTATGCTCCGGACAAAATTGTTTGCATTTCTAATAACCCCTTCGCCTCTGGCGGGGGGATAAATCAATTGACCCCACCCCCCCCAGCGGGGCCAAATTTGACTCCAGGGGCATAATTTGAACAAAATTGATAGAGGTCCACTTGACAATGTTACATACCAAATCTTAAGGCTCAGGGCCTTGTGGTTTCAGACAAGAAGATTTTCAAAGTTTTTCCTTTAAGTTGCCATAGCAACCAGAGTTCTAGATGGAATTTAATTCTTTGAACAAATTTGGTAGAGCTTCATGCAAGGAATATCCCAGGCATATTTCATCAATGTTGGCTCAGGGGTTTAGGAGGAGATGTTGTTTAGGTCAAATTGTTGACGACGCACGATGCACGCCGTCAGACGCCGGACATTCAACGATCCCAAAAGCTCACCCTAAGCAGGCTCAGGTGAGCAAAAAAGCTTTATAAAGCTTGTTTCATACCAAATCTTAGATCTCAGGGCCTTGTGGTTTCAGACAAGAAGATTTTTAAAGTTTTACTATATAAGCCTATGCAAAATCAAATGACCCCTGGGTAGAGGCCAAATTTGACCCCAGAGGCATAATTTGAAAAAACTTGGTAGAGGTCCACACGACGATGCTACATACCAAATCTTAAGGCTCAGGGCCTTGTGGTTTCAGACAAGAAGATTTCTAAAATTTCACAATATAAGCCTATGTAAAATCAATTGACCCCCGGGGCAGAACCAAATTTGACCCCAGGTGTATAATTAGAACAAAGTTGGTAGAGGTCCACAAGACAATGCTACATACTAAATTTTAAGGCTCATGTCCTTGTGGTTTCAGACAAGAAGATTTTCAAAGTTTTCCCTATGTAAAATAAGTTGACCCCCAGGGCGGGGCCAAATTTGACCCCAGGGGCATAATTTTAATAAACTTGGTAGAAGTCCACAAGACAATGTTACACACCAAATCTTTGATCTCGGGGCCTTGTGGTTTCAGACAAGAAGATTTTTAAAGTTTTACTATATAAGCCTATGTAAAATCAATTGACCCCCGGGTAGGGGCCAAATTTGACCCCAGAGGCATAATTAAAAAAAAACTTGGTAGAGTTCCACACAACAATGCTACATACCAAATCTTTAGGCTCAGGGCCTTGTGGTTTCAGACAAGAAGATTTTCAAAGTTTCACTATATAAGCCTATGTTAAATCAATTGACCCCCGGGGCAGGGCCAAATTTGATCCCAGGTGTATAATTTGAACAAACTTGGTAGAGGTCCACAAGACAATGTTACATACCAAATCTTTAGGCTCAGGGCCTTGTTGTTTCAGACAAGAAGATTTTTAAAGTTTCACAAGGTAAAGTAAGTCGAACCCTGGGGCGGGGCCAAATTTGAACCCAGGGGCATAATTTGACCAAACTTGTAAGAGGTTCTCAAGACAATGCTACATACCAAATCTTAAGGCTCAGGGCCTTGTTGTTTCAGACAAGAAGATTTTTAAAGTTTCACTACATATGCCTATGTAAAATCCATTGACCCCCGGGGTGGGGCCAAATTTGACCCCAGGGGCATAATTTGAACAACTTTGATAGGGGTCCAATAGACAATGCTACATAAAAGTATTGGTGGACAAAGATGCCAACACCTGCTCTTGGAGACTGGTTGTTTTGGTGTGTTGGCCTATGAGTGAACACAGCTTGGTATCATGTATTGGACGTTGAACTATTTCATTAGCACTTGCTCATGCTTCCTGAAGAGCTATAATATCAGCCTGGTGGAAAAATAATTGTGAGCTATAATATCAGCCTGGTGGAAAAATAATTGTTTTTAATGTCATAAAACTGGGGGGGAAAAAGTGGAAGCCACAGGGGTTTTTCTATTTTTAGCTCTGTTGGACTTTTTGTGCAGCCAAGCGGAATGTGCTGGCAATATGCACAACAAGGGTTGGTACTGATCACTCCTGTGAAGTTTCTTCGAAATCACGCTAGCAGTTTGACCTGTGAAAGCCGGAAAGGATTTTCAACTTTGGCTCTGGTGTCCATTTTGTACAGCGAAGCGGAACATGCCAGAAATATGCACAACTAAGATTTTTACTGAATCACTCCTGTTAAGTTTTGTCAAAATCCAGCCAGCATTTTGACCTGTGAACGCTGGACAAGGTTTTTCTATTTGAAGCTCTAGTGGCCATTTTGTGCAGCTAAGTGGAAAGTGCCAGCGATATGCACAACAAAGGTAGGTACTGATCACTCCTGTGAAGTTTCGTCGAAATCCCGCCAGCAGTTTGACCTGTGAAAGCCGGATTAGATTTTTTTATTTTTAGCTCTGGCGGCCATTTTTTGCAGCGAATGGTACCTGCCAGCAACATACACAACAAAGGTTGGTACTGATCACTCCGGTGAAGTTTAGTCAAAATCCCACCAGCAGTTTGACCTGTGAAAGCCCCTGTGAAAGACGGACAAGGTTTTTCTTTTTTAACTCTGTTGGCCATTTTATGCACCGAAGCAGAACGTGCCAGTGATATGCACAACAAGGGTTGGTGCTGATCACTCCTTAGAAGTTTCTTCGAAACCCCACCAGCAGTTCGACATAAGAAGCCAGACAAGGTTTTTCTATTTTTAGCTCTAGCAGACATTTTGAGCAGCCAAGCGGAATGTGCTGGAGATATGCACAACTAGGACTTGTACTGATCACCCCACTGAAGTTTCGACGAAATCCCAACAGCAGTTAGACCTGTGAAAGTTGGACAAAATTTTTCCATTTCTCTGGCTGCCATTTTGAGCAGCGAAGCAGAACGTACGGGCGATATGCACAACTAGGTGTGGTACTAATCACTCCTGTGAAGTTTTATCGAAATCCCACCAGCAGTTTGACCTGTGATGGCTGGACAATAATTTTACATTTTTAGTTCTGGCAGCCATTTTGTGCAGTAAAGCGGCGATATGCTTAACTAGGGTTGATACTGATTACTCATGTGAAGTTTAAACGATATCCCACCAGCAATTTGACCTGTGAAAGCCCAAGCGGCCATTTTGTGCAGCAAAGTGGAACGTGCCAGCGTCATGCACAACAAGGGTTGGTACTGATCACTCCTGTGAAGTTTCATCAAAATTGCACCAGCAGTTTGACCTGTGAAAGCCAAACAAGACTTTCTTTTTTTAACTCTGGTGGCCATTTTGTGCAGCCAAGCAGAACATACAGGCGATATGCACAAGGTTTTCTTTTTTATCTCTAGTAGCCATTTTTGTACAGAGAAGTGGAACGTGCTGGCTATATGCACAACTAAGGTTTGTACTGATCACTCCTGTGAAGTTTCGTCAAAATTCCACCAGCAGTTTGACCTGTGAAAGCTGGACAATGTTTTTCTATTTTTAGCTCTTGTGGCCATTTTGTGCAGCTAAGTGGAATGTGCCAGTGATGTGCACAACTAGCGTTCGTTATCACTCCTGTGAGGTTTTGCCAAATTCCCCCAGCAGTTTGACGTGAAAGCACAACAAGCTGAATGCTGACGGACCAAATGGGTCAAAATAGTGACCTCTAGAATGGTGTTCCTTGATTTTACCGCATGACCTAATTTTTTACCCCAAGTTTCAGTTCGTGTATTCCTTCATTATTTCAGTGAGATGAATATACAGGTCAAGTTTTGTGAAGATCCAATAAAAAATATAGTTTCTACAGTGAAAAATAAGTTTCCTTTTATTACTGGTTCCTGTGACCTAGTTTTTGACCCCATGTCACACTGTTTCAAACTCTTCTCGGATTTTAATGAGGCTAACATTCTGATTAGGTTTCAGTAAAATCCAACTGATTGTAGCCTCTACAGTGTTTACTAGCAAAATGTAAACGGACACTGGAGATCAGATACAGACAAAATAGCATACTACAAGCTCAGCCTGGCACTTCGTGCCAGGTGAGCTAAAATACATTTGGGGGAAGGGATCCTGTGTACCTACCTATAAACAAGAGGGCCATAATGGCCCTAGATCGCTCATCTGAATACTTTGCCTTTAGGTCTGCTATTGAGCTAACATCAAAAGCTTTTTTAAGAATCTCCCTATAAAAATCTATATGAATACAAGTGACCCCAACAGCAGGGCCAAATTTCACTCAAGAGGCATAATTTGAACAAAATTCGTAGCTGACCTCTAGCTGATGCTCCAATTAAAAATATCTAAGTTCTAGGCTCTGTGGTTTCAGACAAGAGGTTTTTTAAAGTTTTGCCTATAAAAGTCTATGTAAAATCAATTGATCCCCAGGTTGGGGCCAAATTTGACCACAGGAGTATAATTTGAAGAAACTGGAAGAGGTCCACTAGACAATGCTACATACCAAATCTTAAGGCTCAGAGTCTTGTGTTTTCAGACAAGAAGATTTTCAAAGTTTTCACTATATAAGCCTATGTAAAACCAATGACCCAAAGGTGGGGCCAAATTTGACCCAAGGAGTATAATTTGAACAAACTTGGTAGAGGTCCACTAGACAAAGCTACATACCAAATCTTAAGGCTCAGGCCCTTGTTGTTTCAGACAAGAAGATTTTCAAAGTTTTCACTATGTAAAATAAATTGACCCCCTGGGTGGGGCCAAATTTGACCACAGGGGTATAATTTAAACAAACTTGGTAGAGGTCCACTAGACAATGCTACATACCAAATCTTAAGGCTCAGGGCCTTGTGGTTTCAGACAAGAAGATTTTCCAAGTTTTCACTATAAATCCCTATGTAAAACCAATGACCCAAAGGTGGGGCCAAATTTGACACCAGGGGGTATAATTTGAACAAACTTGTTAGAGGTTCACTTGACTATGCTACATACCAAATCTTAAGGCTCAGGCCCTTGTCGTTTCAGACAAGAATATTTTCAAAGATTTCTCTATGTAAAATAAATTGACCCGCATGGTGCATGGTTCCCACAATTTTTAAGGAGTGAAATTCCAGGCTTTTTCCAGGTTTTTCAAGGATTTTTTTAAAAATTCCAGGTTTTAATTTGAGAAAAAAACGTGCTGCAGACACATTGCCGAATCTACATCAGTGAGACGCTGACATACTTCCAATAATACCCGAAACAAAATTTAACCTCTTGATTGGACAACAAACTCGACGTATAACTACGACAAACTCTCGTAAATATCCGTCAATTATTAAGCGCAAAACTTGTTGACGTAATACACAAAAGCCTCGATTTTGTTCTCTGTTTCGTACTCAAACCGTTTCGTACCGATTCCCGGTCTTTTCCCGAAATTGTCCTAAGTTTGTAAAAATCACGGTCTTTTCACAACCGGGAGCGTAAATAATGAAATTCCCGGACTTTTCCCATTTTCCAGGTAGCGTGGGAACCATGATGGTGGGGCCAAATTTGACCACAGGGGTATAATTTGAACAAATTTGGTAGAAGTCCACTAGACAATGCTACATACCAATTTTTTAAGGCTCTGGACCTTGTGGTTTCAGACTAGAAGATTTTCAAAGTTTTTCCTTTCAGTTGCCATAGCAACCAGAGTTCTTGATGGAATTGAATTCTTTGAACAACTTTGAGAGCTTCATGCAAGGAATATCACAGGCATGTTTTGTCAATGTTGGCTTAGAGGTTAAGGAGGAGAAGTCCTTCAAGTCAAATTTTTGACAACGCACAATGCACTGACGCACGCCAACGGACGCCGGACAATCAACGATCCCAAAGCTCACCCTGAGCAGTGCTCAGGTGAGCTAAACAAGAGGGCCATGATAGCCTTGATCGCTCACCTGAGTACTTTGGCTGAGGGTCTACTGTTAAGCAAACATCAGATGCAACATTACATTTTCTAACTGAAGATATTCAAAGAGCTCATATTTTATACCAAAAAACAAATCCATAAGGACAGAGGCAATTTCGTGATAACAGCTTATAAGGAGATGTCATTTGAAGAAATATATATTGAAGAAAACCTATTTTTAGCTGCGGTGGCCATTCTGTTTAATGAAGCAGAACAGTTTAAGCAATTTTACCGCAGGAGTATGTAAGGAACATTTCCGTGAAATTTGATGGAAAATTACCTTGCCATTGAGATGTAGATGCTGTTTGATTTCCTTTCTACTTTTAGCTTTTGCAGCCCTTATGTGCAATGGAGCAGAACGGTTGAGCAATTTTAGAAAAGGGCATTATAAGGAACATTTCTGTCAAATTTGGTTAATATGGCTAAGCGGTTTTGGAGGAGATGTCATTTCAAGCATTGACAAAAATCTATTTTATGCTCTGGTGGCCATTTTGTTCAATGAAGCAGAACCATTTAAGCACTTTAAAATAGAGGGCTATGTAAGGAACATTTCTGTGAAATTTGGAGGAAAATCTCCCAACCGTTTAGGAGGAAATGTTGTTTGAATTTTTTTCTATTTTCAGCTTTTGCAGCCCTTATGTGCAATGTAGCAGAATGGTTTAAGCAATTTTAGAAAAGGGCATTATAAGGAACATTTCTGTAAAGTTTGGTTTAAAATGGCCAACAAGTTTAGGAGATGTCATTTGAAGCCAAATATTGACAAAAATCTATTTTTAGCTCTGGCGGCCATTTTGTTCAATGGAGCGAAACAGTTTTAGCAATTTCAATAGAGGGCTTTGTAAGGAACATTTCTGTGAAATTTGGTAGAAAATCTCCCAACAGTTTAGGAGGAGATGTTGCATACCTGCTATACGTCACGGATTGTCCCGGAAATCGAGAGCCTCTCCCGGAGTCCCGGAAAGACACCCGATGTCCAGGAAAACATGAAAAACGCGCATACCTTTGATCAGGCCAGTCAGATTTTAGACACGCCGCTAATTTTTTAATGATTCTTTATGATAATATGTTCCCATTCGGTGAATACACCGCGTGTCATTGATAACCAATTATCAAATGACCGCTATCGGCTATCGATTTATTGACTTGCGGTGCATTAATTTATTTGTCAAATATCTGCCCCTTTCAAAGCCTGTCGCCGCGGTATTTGGTGTTAATAGAGATGCTACTTAAAATTAAATTTAATGCAAACTTGCATAAAACTCGTGGTGAATATTGTAATGTTCGATCAAATCATGCAGATACTTGTTATACAAAGCATAGACGACGCTGTCATCAAACGCCCGTGATTCAACTTGAATTCGAGTTTATGATGTTAATTAATTAATGGTATACAGTTATTATTTTATGATTACTGCTACACAATTGAGGACTAGCGACAAAAATTCCTATTCATCCTGCATCACCAACACTAGTCCTGGAGACCTAGGAGAAAAAAGATCAACGGTACTGTGCCGGTTTACTGAACTAAAAAAAGGCGCAGTGCTCCCCCTTACTCACGTTTCCGGTTTCGTTTTGACAGCGTTTACTGTTGGTAAACTGTGACGTTATGATATACACATCCATCGGTATATTTCTTGCGGTTTTTGCACTCGTTCTGCAGAATGATCGATCAGAAAATTATACTTGTCCTCCTACCTTCTCCACTCGTAAATACGAGCGAACGTTTTGTTTAAGTGGTTGAGAGGGTTGGGGGAATAATCGTCGGGTGGTCGGACCGAATGAGCTTGAAACATTTCTGCAAGCCTGTCAATTACTATGCTCTTGCAACTAAAACAAGAGGGCCATGATGGCCCTGGATCGCTCACCTGAGTACTTTGGCTGTAGGTTTGCTCCTAAGCAGTATTTCATTTTTTAATTGAAATATGTAAGTGCCTACAAACCAAATATGTAAAATATCAGTCAATAAATAAAGGCTCTATGACAGAAAGTAGAAATATCTATTATAAGCTATGGTGACCTTGACCCAGTGACCTCAAACCCATGGGTAGAGGTCCATGCAAGGAACCTATATACTGAATATCAAAGATATTGGTCTATAAATGAAGGCTCTATGACGTACAGTAGATAAATCTATTTTTAGCCTCCATGACCTTTAACCTAATCTAATAATTTCAAAAAGCTTGATAAAGCTTGCTTCATGCCAAATTTTAAAATTCTAGGCCTTGTGGTTTCAGACAAGAAGATTTTTAAAGATTTTCTTCTATACAGTACGTGCCAGGAGGAACTCTCGTTTTCCTCGAGGTCGTCGCGGACTTCCCATTCCTTAAAACGCGACCAAATCCGCCGCATTTCGAGGACGACCGCCGCGGACATGGTCACCAAATATCGCGGCGGACGTCCGCTAAATGGTTCCGCGAACTTTTTCACAGGTAAGAATTGACGTATCGAGGCTCACAAAGTTCCTGATAACACGCATTTCGGCGAATTTTACGCTTTAAAATATCATTTAAATGTATAAAACTCTCATAAAACTCTCATTCTGATTCATTTGTTTACGAATGCTCGTATTTGTTAACGGAAGGAACGACAATTCAAAACCGAAAGTAATTGTTTCTCGGAACAGCTGACCCTATTTTCAGAAAATAAATTGACTGGTTTTCGATTTACACGTGTTAAAACTACTCTGCTATATTTAAAGAAAACATACAACATGTAAACCCTACTGCGACATCTGTATCGTCTATGCGCTTGACAAAATTATTGATCGATTTTGCTTTACAATAACGAGCGTTTTCAACGACGGAAACACAGCAAATATATGAGAAATTTTGGTTTTAATTTTACCAAATGTCACATAATTGGCAGACGTAAAATGCACAGTTTCATTACGGTCATTTCATTAAATGTATAGCTTATCCAGGTGAGTTATGACTCTAATTATTTTCGCGCTGGTCGTCAAATATCGCCGAGATATTTCGCGATGTCGAGACATCGAGGAAATCCGTTTTTTTCCTCGATGTCGCGGCGGATATTTTTTTTTCCGCGTCCGCGAAATAAAGCGGAAAATGTGAGTTCCTCCTGGCGCGTACTGTACTGCTATTTAAACTTATAACCCCTCAGGCGGGGCCAATAGTGCCCCCAGTGATATTTTTCAAACCAGGGTTCGTACAGACTTGCTTACCTAAAATTCCATGATTTTTCCATGACTTTTCCATGATAAATTTACTTTCGCCCATATTTGAGAGTTCGATCATTTTGTCACAAGAATTGCACAACGCCTTTCTATTATCTCCTTTAAAAGGTCTTAACCAGTCTTTATAGGCCGCCTGCGTCTCCCAGTTATGATTGTATCTACACATTCCTTTCATATGACTCATTTTACGGTGTTTTGAACACGAAACTAAGCCAAGGTCGCGAAAACGGAAGTAACCGAACCGGTATCGTAACAATTTGTACCCGTGAGAAAAATATAACTAGGTGTAACACAACTAAATCCCGATTTTTTCCTATATAACTCTATATAAAACATTTGACCCCTTGGGGGAGTGGGGGGAGGGGGGGGGCATTTTTGACCCAGGAGCCATGATTTGAACAAACTTGGTAGAGGTTCACTGGACAATGCTGCACACCAAATATCTAAACTCTAGGCCTTGTGGTTTCAGACAAGAAGATTTTTAAAGTTTTTCCTATATAATTCTATGTAAAAGTAGTGACCCCTGGGGCAGGGCCATTTTTGACCCAGGGGTCATGATTTGAACAAACTTGGTAAAGGTCCACCTGATGATGCTTCATACCAAATATCTAAGCTCCAGGCCTTGTAGTTCTGCAGAAGAAGATTTTTAAAGTTCTAACTTTGAAAATCTATTTTTAGCTCCTGTGGCCTAGAAATGCAATGGACCTGAACCATTTGAACAATTTTGGTAAAGTGGAATGGTTTGAGCAATTTTAGGAAAGGGCAATATAAGGAACATTTCTGTAAAGTTTGGTTAAAAACAGCTTTGTGGTTTAGGAGAAGATGTCATTTATAGTTAAATGTTGACGCCGGACGCCGGACACAGGGTGATCACAATAGCTCACCCTGAGCATTTACTCAGATGAGCTAAAAAAAACCCTTAAAAATGCTCTGGTGAGCTGAAAATACATACAAGTATATATTATGAAAGTTTATAGATAGATCCCATAACTCTTGCAAAAACTAGTCATGTGAAAAATCTTGACAATATGCACAATTAGAATTAGGACTGAACATTTCTGTAAGGTTTCATTAAAATCTGATCATGAATGTAGGAGGAGTTGTGCAGACAAAGATAAAAATAAAAATCTATAAAGTCTTATAACTCTGCAAAAACAGTCAACCAGAAAATCCTGACACAACTACACTAGGTTTCTGTAAGGTTTCATCAAAATACCATCATGCGTAGGAGTTGCACTGACAAACTTTGGTGACTGACAGATGGACAGACAGACAGAAAGAAGGACATGGACAAAATCAGTACGTCTCCCAACCAATTTGTGGTGGAAGACATAATAATGTCAGAAATTAAACAGAAACTTACTTTGGCTGAGAACTTCCTGAGGTATGAGGTCTTATTCCGCTTGGCCCAGCATTTGCCATACTGCCTCTTGCCAGTTCTGTTCAAACAAATGCTAATAAATAATTCTTTTTTACTTTCATATGTCAATATTTTCCCCAATAAAAATCCACCTTTCCTCATTTCATTCTGAATTCTTTATGTCTGCAAAAGAATTCTAACAGTTCTTTTATCATTATCATATGTACTATTTGCCCCCTTATTTATGTTAAACACTTGCTTGGTGACCACTTTACAATACTACCTACTATCAAAACCTCTGAAACAGTCAAAATAATTTGTATAAGTTATCTGTGCAAAATGTATGTTCAATATGACTAAATCAACTCCAACATTTTGACATTTTAAAGAGGCAATGAACACTCCTAGTGGTTAAATGTTGAACAACCATTTAACATACTTTACTACTAGACATAAGATATGTTAAAAACATTGAAGAAGAACAGAAGAACAGGAGGGCCAAGATGGCCCTATATCGCTCACCTGAGAATCATTGCACTGAAACGTCAAAAAATCAGGATGCAAGTAAGTAGGTCAAGGCCAAGATCATCCACGGTCAAAGATTTAAACTGCATGCAAAATTATCTAATGTTTCATTGTTATAGCTGAACAGAAGGTCTTCTAAGAATAGGCCCGGAGACCTATTTGTTGACCCTGGATGACCCATATACAATCCTGTCCTAGATTTTATCAAGACAAACATTCTGACCAAATATTAGGAAAATCAGAAGTAAAATACAGCTTCCATTGGCAAACACAAGTTTTTTTTCTAAGATTTGACACCTTGACCTAGTTTTTGACCCCAGATGACCCATATACAATCCCAGCCTAGATTTCATCAAGACAAACATTCTGACCAAATATTAGGAAAATCCAATGGAAAATACAGCCTCTATCGCATATACAAGGTTTTTCTAAGATTTGACCCCGTGACCTAGTTTTTGACTCAAGACGATCCATATACAATCCCAACCTAGATACCATAGAGACAAATATTCTGACCAAATATTAGGAAAATCGGATGAAAAATACAGCTTCTATCGCATACACAAGGTTTTTCTAAGATTTGACCCCATGACCTAGGTTTTGACCCCAGATGACCCATAAACAATCCCAACCTAGATCTCATCAAGACAAACATTCTGACAAAATATTAGGAAAATCCTATGGAAAATACAGCCTCTATCGCATACACAAGGTTTTTCTAAGATTTGACCCCGTGACCTAGATTTTGACCCCATTTAACCCGTATACAATCCCAACCTAGATCTCATCAAGACAAACATTCTGACCAAATATTAGGAAAATCGAATGAAAAATACAGCTTCTATCGCATACACAAGGTTTTTCTTAGATTGGACCCCGTGACCTAGTTTTTGACCCCAGATGACCCATATACAATCCCAACCTAGATTTTATCAAGACAAACATTCTGACAAAATATAAGGAAAATCCAATGGAAAAAAATACAGCCTCAATCGCATACACAAGGTTTTTCTTAGATTGGACCCCATGACCTAGTTTTTGACCCCAGATGACCCATATACAATCCCAACCTAGATTTCATCAAGAAAAACATTCTGACCAAGTTTCATAAAGATCCAATCAAAAATACAGCTTCTATCGCATACACAAGGCAAATGTGAACAGACAGACGACAGACAACAGACGCCGGACATCCAGTGATCACAATAGCTCACCCTGAGCATTTGCTCAGGTGAGCTAAAAATAAACTCAGTGGTTGCAAACAAAATAGCACTATAATTGCTCTGTTTTCTATTAAAGTCATAAAACCTCAGTGCTGCAACTTATAAACAAGAGCTCCGTGGAGCGGCGCCAAGGCTCGTCTGTTTTAAATGTCGACAATTGGCAATAGTTATGGTTCTTGTGCACTACTCCTGAAGGAGGTCTATATACCTCTGACATTTCATGTCAAGGTGTTGATATTATTCATATTGATACCTTTGATCATTCAACTTAATAAGCAATTTTAACAAAATTATAAGTTAAAAAGGGACATAACTCCAAAACTAAAGCTTTCAGAATAATGCCCCATGTGTTACAACTGCTCTTGTCATGATAAGCAAGCAGTCCAAGTTTCATATTGATACCTTAGATAGTTTTGAAATCATTCAACTTAATACGCAATTTTGACAAAATAAGTTAACTAGAAATGTGTCCAAAGGACACAGATGCCCCTGCTAAATGACACTGGACACAAACTTGGTAAATCAACACTGTCGGCAAACATGTAAATATGGCACAATATATGACAAAGCAAAGATATCAGGTATTTACTTTTCTAACTAATGTTACATACCAGACTATCTAGAAGTCAGCATAAGCAAGTTTTAAAGTTAAAATTTTATGGAAATGATAACTGCTGATTTTAAACACTAGCCAGTCCTCTGTATCTAGCTACATAACATGCATGTATCTTAAAGCAAGCCAAGCTAAATGCATTGTAGACAGAAATAAGAATTTGTAACAGAGTAACCAATGCCCCCTGCCTAAGGGAAGTTTTACATGAAGCACAAAATTGTGGTATTTCAAAAGATTGAGGTATGGATCTGGACTTTCAGTGCAAAATCTTGATCAATGTTAGATCTGCACATGCAACAATAAATTCATTAAAGAAATAAAATGTAATAACTCCTGTGTATGTGTCAACAGAAAATATATTTGTGTAGTTGTTATCACTATTTCAAAACCACAAAATGTGACAAATCTAATTAATACAAACCATTTAGAAAACAGATAAAATAGTCAGGAAATGGTTGGTGTAAGAAACTGGAATCACTCTACTAGTGCACTGTATGTTATCAGATGCGAAAATCAGGTCCAATGTTCTTCCCAACTGATGAGTTGGCTTTTCTACATATTGTTGAAGTTGATTATCATGACAAAACTTAATCACAACTTGATCATCAGGCATCAAGTTAAAGTCTCCACCAAGTATAATATGTGACTTATGTATGGTAAAGTAATGTTTTTCTGCTTCAGATTCTTATATGAAGGTTGAAGACATAATTATTCAATGATATAGAAAGCTGCGAGTTTGGCCTTGAATACAAACAATATTGTTTTATTCCCAACCTCTACTGATGTTTTATATATAATAAAATCCCCCAAGCGGTTTTGGAGCTGCAGCTTGGACAAGATTTTAATATAGAATTTCTAGTAAACAAGAACTGTCACTGTAAGATGACAATGCCCCCGAAAGTGGTGCTTTGACCTTTGGTCAGAAAACCAGTCATTCAGGGGTCAAGCTCAAATAAATATAGGTCAGTGGGAAGGTCTTATCCAAAGGGGGTTGTGTCCAAGTATGAAGTAAATCCACTTACTAATAAGGAAGTTATGGGCAATGTGAAAATTTCTAGACAACTGGATCTTCAAGGTGAAGGTCATTCAGGGGTCAAGGTCAAATAAATACAGGACAGTGAGATGGTCTTGTACAAAGTGGTGTTGTTTTAAGTATGAAGTATATCCACTTACTAATTTGGAAATTATGGCCAAATAATAGTTTCTGGAAGATTGGATATTCAGGGGTCATGGTCAAATAATTACAAGTCAGCGAGAAGGTCTTGTCCAAATGGGTGTTGAGTCCAAGTATGAAGCAAATCCACTAACTAATAAGGAAGTCATGGCCAATGTTAAAGTTTCTGGACAATTGGATCTTCAAGATTCATTCAGGGGTCACTTACTAATAAGAAAGTTATTGCCAATGTTACAGTTTTCGGAAGGACGGACAGTTCAAAAACAATATGTCTCCCTTCAGGGGCATAAAAATGACTAAGGGCCTATAACACTGCCAAAAATAATCCAACCAGAAACTCCTGACAATATGCACAGCTAGGTTTGGTGACAAACATTCCTGTGTAGTTTCAAAGAAATCCTCCACTGGTTTTGGAGATAAAGCTTGGACAAGATTTTAATAAAGAAGTTAGAGTAAACAAGAGCCACCGCAAGCGGGGGCCATGCTCGACTTTTTTTCTATTTCTAAAGGCAAACACATCAGAGGAAGCACAGTTTAACCTTCTTTGGAGGTATTGTCTAAAAGGTAGTTATGTCCAAGGATGAAGACACTCCATTAATAACAAAGATACAATGAAGTTAAGCAATGTCAAGGCCATTTAAAGGTCAAGGTAATACTTGAATTGTTCAAGTTTCTTTTATTCTCAGTGTTGTTTTGTCCGAGTATAGATCAAATCCATCCAGAAATAACAAAAATTTGGCTATTTTAGCATAATTCAATAATTTGACCTTGACAGTTTAGGTCATTTAAATTCAAAGGTCCTACCTGAATAATTTAACATGTAGGTTTTGTCATAAGTGTCATTTAGTCCAAGTATGAATCAAATCCAAATGAAATAACTTTGACCTTGAAGTTAGTATATATGTTTAATATAGAAGTTATAGTAAACAAGAGGGCCATGATGGCCCTAAATCGCTCACCTGAGTCTCACTGCTCATGTTACAAGTATCATTATTGGTTGTAATGGGTGTTCGTTGTTTGCAAGTTTGAATAAGTTTGCAATAAGTTAGAAGACTCTGGGTGTAATTGTCCTCAAATTTTTTAACAGAAATACTTTTACTCTACAGGTTCCAGTGAATTTGACCTTTAAACCTAGAGACCCCAAAAACAATAGGGTTCTTCTAATATAATTACCCTAATAAGTTTTTCTGGGTGAACTGGTACTCCAGTTACTGAGAAGAAATAGTTTTCACTCTACAGGTCCCTGTGACCTTGACTTTTGACCTACTGACCAAAAAATGATAGGGTTCTTTTACCGAGTAAAGACAATCATCCTGTGAAGTTTGAAGGCTCTGGGTAAAATGGTACTCCAGTTACTGAGCAGAAACAGTTTTCTCTCTAGACGTTCCTGTGAACTTAACCTTTTCCCTGTGGACCCTAAAAACAATAAGGTTCCTCTAATACAATAATCCTATAAAGTTTAAAGGCTCTGGGTGTAATAGTACTACTACTCTGCAAAAATTCTTTTCACTCTAAAGGTCCTTGTGACCCTGACCTTTGATATACTAGCCCCAAAAACAACATGGTTCTTCTATTTAGTAAAAGCAATCATCTTATGAAGTTTGAAGGCTCTTGGTGAAATGGTACTCCTGTTATTGAGTGGAAACGGTTTTCACTCTAGAGGTCCCTCTGACCTTGACCTTTGACCTACTGACCCAAAAAACAAAAGTGTTTATTTCTACTCAATAAGGGATATAACCCTGTGAAGTTGGAAGGCTCTGGGTCAACTGGTACTCAAGTTATTGAAAGGAAACAAAGTGTGGCAGACAGACAGACAAACAGACACCCATGGACAGGGCAAAAACAATATGTCTCTAGCAGAGGGGCGGGGTTGGAGGAAACATAACAATAAACAAGAGGGTCATGATGACCCTGGATCGCTCCCCTGAGTACTTTGCTTGAGGGTCTACCGTTAAGCAAACATCAGATGCAACATAACATTTTCTAATTGAAGATATTCAAAGATCTCATATTTAATACAAACAAGAGGGCCATAATGGCCCTGAATCGCTCACCTGAGTACTTTGGCTGTAGGTTTGCTGTTAAGCAGCATTTCATTTTTTAACTGAAAATATATAAGTGCCTACAAACCAAATATGTAAAATAACAGTCAATAAATAAAGGCTCTATGACAGAAAGTAGAAATATCTATTATAAGCTATAGTGACCTTGGCCTTGACCCAGTCACCTCAAACCCTACCCATGGGTAGAGGTCCATGCAAGGAACCTATATATTGAATATCAAAGATATTGGTCTATAAATGAAGGCTTTATGAGGTACAGTAGATAAATCTATTTTTAGCCTCCGTGACCTTTAACCTAATCTAATAATTTGAAAAAGCTTGATAAAGCTTGCTTCATGCCAAATTTTAAAATTCTAGGCCTTGTGGTTTCAGACAAGAAGATTTTTAAAATCTTTTGTTACATATTAATGGCCCCCGGGGCGGGGCAAATTTTGACCTCAGGGCCAACATTTAAACAATATTGGTAAAGATTCTTTACACAATACTCAACACCAAATATCTAAGGTCTACACCTATTTGTTTTGAAGAAAAATTATTTTACATGTTTTTCCTATATAACTATATGTAAACCAAGAGAACCCTGGGGCGTAGCCAATTTTGACCCAGGGGACACGATTTGAACAAACATGGTAGACATCCATTAGACAATGCTACATACCAAATATCTAAGCTGTAGGCATTGAGGTTTCCAGTTAGAAGATTTTTAAAGATTTCCTTTTTTACATATTAATGTCCCCTGGGGCGGGGCCAATTTTGACCCCACAGCCAACATATAAACAATACTGGTAAAGGTTATATACACAATACTCCACACCAAATATCAAAGGTCTAGTCCTATTAGTTTCGGAGAAAAATGACTTTTAATGTTTTTCCTCTATAACTATATGTAAACCAAGAGAACCCTGGGGCGTGGCCAATTTTGACTCAGGGGACATAATTTGAACAAACTTGATAGACATTCACTAGATGTGTGTGACACACCATCCTATCATGGTGAACATTTGTATCAAACTATTTTGTAATCCTTCAAAGAATGAGCAAGATATAGACCGGACAAATCTAGACAGACACACAGACTGATGGACACACATACATCAAACCAAAAAAAGTGAAAAGCAGCGACTAAGTGGACCTCACCACAAGGGGGCTCAACAATTTCAAAATTCTCTGACCACTAAGCATAATACTTTAAAGCATAAGCAAAATACAGCGCCAACAAACAAATTTTGATATTTTTATTTGACCTTTGACCTCTTGTGACCTTGACCTTGACATTCATTTTGTGCGAGACAACTCAACTCAACATGGAGAACATTTGTACTAAGTTATATTAAAATCCATCAATGTATATAGAAGTTAAACTCACAAATGAATGTTTTATTTTGTTATTTGACTTTTGACAACTAAGTGTGACCTTGACCTTTGCCATAGACACCTGAATTTTTCGCGAGACACTCCGCCTCACTATGGAGAATATTTGTCCCAAGTTACATTTAAATCCCTCCATGCATGTTACGCTCCGGACACGGGTTTTGCGCTGACCCCCAAGTGTGACCTTGACCTTTGAGCGGTAAACCTTGGTTTTATGTGCAGCACACAAGCCCATCATGGTGAACATTTGTACCGAATTATTTTGTAATCCTTCAAAGAACGAGCAAGATATAGAGCGGACAAATCCGGACAGACGCACATACACTGAACTAGACTCCAAAAGTGGCGACTAAGTCGAGCTCACTGCAAGCGGCTCGACAAAAATGACAACTATAAGAAACCTGTTGTTGTGTGAGGACTCAAAATACTGTCTCCAACACTGTGACCAATGGATGAATATTATCCTTCACAATTCTGTATGCATAGTTGGACATTCTTGGAGTTTGCAGACGGTAAACAGGAGTTTTCATGTCTAATTTGTACTAAGTTCCTAAGTTATATGTTCTGTAAGTCAGGCTATTTATAACAAGTCCATTGTCATCTAAATAGCAAACAATTTTAAGCAATTGTTGGAACAAAATTTCACCATTTCCATACTTACATGTTGAATTCTGCTTAAGCTGGTGCTAATGGGCGTGGACAGTAACTTGCATTTTCCATTACTGTCCATGAACATGCTCAATCAAACTGAGTCTGCAATTTGACCATTGGAACAGCATTAAACTCACTAAGAGGGAAAACTTTTTAGGTATCAAACTGTAGGGCAACAATGCTGTGGTCTGAAAAGTAGGTTGACAGGCAGGATAATCTGGGTTGTAGAATATTATTCTGTATGTAGACAAGGTCAAGTGTAGAACCACCTCTGTGAGTTGGGAGCTGCACACACTGGGAATAGTTATTCAATTTCTGTGACAGTCTTGTATAATTTGTAGAATTAACAGCTAAGTTGAAATCTCCAAGCAGTACATCTGGAGAAGTTTGGTCTGCAATATGTGTTAGATCATTAATAAAGTCTGTTATGTTTGAGGATGGAGATCTATAGAGAAGACAAAATGATCTTGGACAGAGCTCTGATGAGATGGTAACTGACACTTGTTCCATATGAGGTTGTCCACACTGGAAGCTGTCACTGGCAACTTATCTCGTGTGTAGAACAACAAACCATGGCAGTTGTCTTCCTGTGACATAGGCAAAACATGTCAAGCTCCACCCAACACACTGATGGTACTGTTCTTGATTCTCATAGACATTTGCTTCAGTCAGACACGGTATGTCAACCCTGCTCAGAACTTGGTAATTCTAGCTCCAGTGCTTTTGCAGTTACAGGCGACACAAGTTGAAAATTGCAAATTTTGAGTATGTAAGAGGCCATAACTCTAACAATTCCAAATAAATCTATATGGGAAACCCCAGGTGCACAACTTTACATGCTGATCAACATTCCTGTAATGTTTCTTGACTGTAGGTGCAGGGCTTTTGCAGGTACAGGTGACACAAGCTGAAAATGACTATTTTGGCTAAGTAAGGGGCCGTAACTGTAACAGTTCAAAATACATCTATACGGGAAACCCCAGGTGCACAACTTCACATGCTGATCAACATTCCTGTAAAATTTCTTGACTCTAGCTCCAGTGCTTTTGGAGCTACAGGCGACACAACTTTTTGGGACGGATGGACAGACGGACGGACTGACAAGGGCAAATTTAAATGCCCCCCCCCCCCCCTTCAGAGTGGGGGCATAAAAAATGACTAAGTGCCCATAACTCTGCCAAAAATAAATCGTGTGGAATCTCCTGAAGTTATGCACAACTAGGCTTGGTTACAAACACTCCTATTAAGTTTTAATGAAATCCCTCAATCGGTTTTGGAGATGAAGCGAGTAGCAGATTTTAAAGGACAGACAGAAGTCTGGACGAACAGACAGTGCGATTACTATATGCCTCCCTTCAGGGGCATAAAAATACTTTTCTTTAAAGGTAAGTGGTGCATTTTCAAAGACAAGTTCAGCAGTATCTTACAAGTATAAAATCTTCAGTCTCTCTAATATCTTTTAAGAGATTGCATCAAGGCAACAAAATGGTAAGGGATAAAACCTACGCAGCAATCTACTGTTATTTCTATTGCACCGTATATATAATAATTATATCAAAGCACAAATACCTGCAGCCCACTACAAATATCTTTTACATTCATGTATGTTCTTTGTTGCTCACCTGCCTTGTGTGATAATTCCATATTCAATATCTGCTACCTTACTAAAATGACATGAGCATGCTGAAAGTGTTGAAATTATGGGCAAGAAACAAGAAATTATCATGGCGGGGATGTGTCATCATCATATAACAAGATGTTTTTGAAAAAAAAAAAAAAAACGCATGTCTCGCCCAGCGCATCATTGAAACAGGGGCACAGAATAGATGAGAGAGATCAGCTAATGACAGAACTGCGAACTGGAGAACAGGAATGAGTGTGTGGGGAAAAAGGCTATAGTATAACAAGGAGTACTACTGTTGCAGAAGACAACATCACTATGACCTTGACCTTTGATTAAAAAACAATAGGGTTCTTCTACTCAACAAGGACAATCATCCTATGCAGTTTGAAGACACTGGGTCAAATAAAACTCATTTTCAAATTAAAGATCACCGTGACCTTGATCTTTGACCAACTGACCCCAAAATTAATAACATGGTTCCCACAATTTTCTGCTTGTACAATTCCAGACTTTTTCAAGGATTTCTTTCTAAATTTCATGTTTAACACTCGATGAAATGCAAACCTTCACTGATGGAATCGCATTTTGACAGCAAGAAGTTTGACTTCAATGTCAGAGTAATGAGGCAAGTAGCACGTTGTATGCTCTCTAGGTCATTGTAGTTAATGTCTACAGATGTTATTGTAAGCATTTTTATTGCAAATTGTAACGGATGGGATGCCAATTTCTTTTCTAAAATAGCTTTGCAGAAATGCGGACACCATCGCTATTCATAGTCAATAAACGCCTGCTCGCTAAAAGGGTTCTGTTTTATTTACATGCTGTGATAAGTACTACTTGTTTTGTACCCAAATTGGTTTGTACTTTTCCCAGGTTTTCCCCGATTTTTTCCAGATGGCGTAAAAATCAAGACTTTTTCAAGACCCGGAACGTTTTTTTCGAAATTCCAAACTTTTTCCCATTTTCCCGGTAGCGTGGGAACCCTGTAATAAGCTTCTTCTACTCATTAAGGACAATCATCCTATGAAGATTGAAGACTCCGGGTCAAATAAAACTCAAACTATTGAGCGGAAGCCATTTCCCAGTTAAAAGATCATTGTGACCTTGACCTTCAACTGACTGACCCCAAAATCAAAAGACTTCTTCTACTCATTTAGGACAATTGTCCTATGAAATTTGAAGACTGGGTCAAATAGAATTTTCAAGTTAAAGATCACTGTGACCTTGACCTTTGACCGCCAGACATCAAAATCAATAGGCTTCTTCTACTCATTAAGGACAATCATCCTATGAAGTTTGAAGATTTTGAGTCAAATAGAACTCCATTTATTGTGCAGAAACAATTTTCCAGGTAAAGATCACTGTGACCTTGACCTTTAACTGGCGGACCCCAAAATCAATAGACTTTTCTTCTTAATAAATGCAATCATTATATAAAGTTTCAAGACTCTGGGTCAAATAGAACTCCATTCATTGAGCAGAAACCAATTTTTACTTATAAGGGCACTGTGACCTTGACCTTTGACCTACATACCCCAAAATAATAGGCTTCTGTAAATCAATAAGGGCAATCACCCTATGAAGTTTATAGACTCTAGTTCAAAAGGTACTCTAGTTATCGAACAGAAAAAAGAGTGAACAAGGGGGCCAAAGCGCTCACCTGAGGACAGACTGTCATTTGTGTGAAAACAGACAAGGCTAGTGTTTATTACAAGAATTTGAACAATTTTTACTATATATATGGTCCAAATTTCAAACCTGTACATCAAAAAAACAAAAAAGGAGGTCACTAGGTCAAAATGTCATCTAATGTCAGAGTTCAATTTTGACACCTGAAACTGTGCACAGGGTTCGAATTTCATAGCTGTACATAAAAAAGCAAGAAAGTAAGTCACTAGGTGAGAATCTAGGTCATCTAACATCAATTTGACAAAGTTCAATGCTACATCTGGAACTGTGCAAATGGTCCAAATTTCATAGCTGTACATCAAAAAACAAGAAAATTGGTCATTAGGTCAAAATTTAGGTCATTTAACATCAAAGTTCAAGTCTTCATCTGGTCCAAATTTCATCAAATTACAAAAAAAGTAGGTCACTAAGTCCACTAGGGCAGGGCCAAATTTGACCCCAAACTTTAATTTAAACAATCTTGATATAGTTCCACCAGACAATGTCTCATGTTAAATATCTAAGCTTTAGCTTTCTCAGTTTCAGAGATCACTTTTTTATATGTATATAAAGAAAGCCCATGACCCCACAGGCAGGGCCAACTAGAACTATCGCTGAATGCGAATCATACCCCCACCAATGTTCTTGACAGAAGATGACATGGAAAGGTGGTTAAGGGAATAACTTTAGTGGCATAAATACATATACATAAAAAGAAATTTTCTCTGGTGAAAAAAACAAACAAATTGTACAGGTAATAGTATCAATATATATTGTCAAATCATGTTTGAAAGAGTTACAAATAACCTTTCATTTTCCCAATGTACTAAAACAAACAAAAGCAGTGAAGTTAAGAAAATAGCATGATTATGTCAAAATGTAATTAAGAGTGGAAAAACTTTGCATACTGAGCTTACTTGTTCTAGTTTTAGAAATATTCAAGTACATGTTAAAATTTCAGAACATTTTCTAAGTCAATTTTTGACCTTCAAGTGTGGCCTTGACCTTAAGCTGGCACAAGGGTAAGATGGGTTATGCACATTGCCCAGTTGGGGTGAACATTTGAGTCAAGTTTGAAGAAAATCTTTCCATTAGTATAGAATTTATAGAACGGACACGACATATTGTCTAGTATTGATTGTAGGTAAATTAAAAGACTTAAAAAGGGGCATAACTTTGTCAAAATGCAATACAGAGTTATGAAACTTGACCTGCATATCTTACTTGTGATACCTCATATATATTTTAAGTTTTAAGCAAATACCTGTGCTAGTTTCAGAAATATTCAAGTACATGTTAAAATTTAAGAATATTTTCTAAGTCAATTTTGACCTTCAAATGTGACCTTGACCTTAAGCCGCACAAAGGTAACATGGGTTCTGCACATAACTTTGTTGAGTTGAACATCTGAGTAAAGTTTGAAGAAATTTCTTCCATTAGTATAGGATTTATAGAGCGGACACGACATATTGTCTAATATTTGATTGTATGTAAATTTGAAGACTTAACAAGAGGGCCATGATGGCCCTGTATGGCTCACCTGAGTATGACTGCTTTTAACAAAGTTAGTATGGACTTGGTTAATTGACCCATAGATGACCCATATTAGAACTTGACCTAGAAATTATTGAAACAATCTCTTTGACAAATTTCAAGGTTATTTGTACTGAAAATGTTACCTCCAGAGTAAAAAAGAAGCCTCTACAGTGTTAACAAGGTTTTCGATATATTTAGGCTTTGTGACCTAGTTTTTGAACCCAGATAACCCATATCAAAATTTGAACTACAAATCATCAAAACAACCTTTCTGACAAATTTCCAGGACATTTGGACTAAAAATGTAGCCTCTAGAGTGTTTACAAAGTTTTTCGATATTTGGGCTCTGTGACCTAGATGTTTCAACTCCAGATGACCTATATTTAAACTTGACCTAAAAACCATAGAATTAAGCTTTCTGACAAATTTCCAGGTTATTTGGACTGAAAAAGCTATCTTTAGAATGTTAACAATTTTTTTCCATATTTGAACTCTGTGACCTAGTTTGTGACCCCAGATGACCCATATTCAAACTAGAAGATCTAGAGATCTAGAAATCTTCAAGGCAACCTTTCTGACAAATTTCCAGATTATTTGGGCTGAAAATGTAACCTCTTGAGTGTTAACAAGATGTTT
Organism: Cyclina sinensis; assembly: GCA_012932295.1. Classification (NCBI taxonomy): domain Eukaryota; kingdom Metazoa; phylum Mollusca; class Bivalvia; order Venerida; family Veneridae; genus Cyclina; species Cyclina sinensis. Next base: position 28,096,206 of record JAAONU010000007.1, on the reverse strand, counting down.
CTATTTTTGGGCTCTGTGACCTAGTTTTTGAACCCAGATGACCCATATTCAAACTTGAGCTAGAAATCACAGAAGCAACCTTCCTGACAAATTTCCAGATTATTTGGTCTGAAAATGTTACCTCTAGAGTGTTAACAAGGTTTTTCAATATTTGGGTTCTGTGACCTAGTTTTTGAACCCAGATGACCCATGTTTGAACTTGACCTAGAAATCATCAAAGCAACCTTTCTGACAAATTTCCAGATTATTTGGGCTGAAAATGTAACCTCTAGAGTGTTAACAAGATGTTTCTTTTTTGGGGTCTGTGACCTAGTTTTTGAACCCAGATGACCCATATTCAAACTTGAGCTAGAAATCATAGAAGCAACCTTCCTGACAAATTTCCAGATTATTTGGTCTGAAAATGTTACCTCTAGAGTGTTAACAAGGTTTTTCAATATTTGGGTTCTGTGACCTAGTTTTTGAACCCAGATGACCCATATTTTAACCTGACCTAGAAATTGTCAAAGCAACCTTTCTGACAAATTTCCAGATTATTTGGGCTGAAAATGTAACCTCTAGAGAGTTAACAAGATTTTTCTATTTTTGGGCTCAGTGACCTAGTTTTTGAACCCAGATGACCCATATTTGAACTTGACCTAGAAATGATCGATAGAACCTTTCTGACAAATTTCCAGGATATCTGGACTGAAAAAGTAGCCTCTAGAGTGTTAACAAAGTTTTTCTATATTTGGGCTCTGTGACCTAGTTTTCCAACCCTGATAACCCATGTTTGAACTCGTCCGAGATATTAATGAGTCAAACATCCTGACCAAGTTTCACGACAATTGAGGCAAAAATGTGACCACTAGAGTGTTAACAAATTAATTGTTAACGGACGGACGGACAGACAGACGGACGACAGACAAAAGGTGATGAGAAAAGCTCACTCTGTCACTACAATACAGGTGAGCTAAAAAGGGGCATTACTTTGTCAAAATGCAATACAGAGTTATGAAACTTGACCTGCATATCCTTATTGTGACACTTCATATATATTTTAAGTTTCAAGCAAATACGTTTTCTAGTTTCAGAAATATTCAAATACATGTTAAAATTTAAGAATATTTTCTAAGTCAATTTTTGACCTACAAGTGTGACCTTGACCTTAAGCCGGCAAAAGGGTAACATGGGTTCTGCACATCCCCTTGTTGTGGTGAACATTTCAGCCAAGATTAAAGAAAATCTTTCAATTAGTGTAGGACTTACAGAGCGGACACGACATAATGTCTAATATTTGATTGTTTGATATTTGACCTCTAATTGTGACCTTGCCCTTGAGCTGACACATGGGCAACATGGGTTCTATACATCCCCTTGTTGAGGTGAACATTTCAGCCAAGTTTGAAGAAAATCCTTCAATTGGTATAGGATTTATAGAGCGGACACTATAATGGAGACGGACGGACGGACGGACCGACTGACGGACACGACAAAGCGAATCCATTATAGACCCCCCCACATTTTCTGGTGGGGGTATAATTATGACCCTAGGGCAATAATTTGAACAATGTTTGTAGAGGTCCACAATGTTTCATGCCAAATATCTAAGCTCTAGCCTTTGAAGCTTCAGAGGATAATTTTCTTATGTTTTTACTATATGCACAAATAGAATATCTATGACCCCCGGTCAGGCCCAATTTTAACCCAAGGGATATAATTTGAACAAACTTGGAACAGGTTCACTAGACAATATTTCATGCCAAATATCTAAGCTTTAGGCTTTGTCATTTCAAAGGAGAAGGTTTTTAAGTTTTTACTATATACATGTAAGGAAAACCTATGACCCCTGGGGCGGGGTCAATTTTAAGGCTAGGTGCATAATTTGAACAACTTTGGTAGAGGACCTATAGATGATGTCATATACCAAATACCAATGCTCTAGCCTTTGTCATTTCAGAGAGGAAGATTTTTTTTAAATTTTTACTATATACATATAATGAAAACCTATGACCCCCTGGGGCGGGGCCAATTTTTGCACTAGAGGCATAATTTGAACAACTTTGGTAGAGGACCTATGGATGATGTCATATACCAAATACCAATGCTCTAGCCTTTGTCATTTCAGAGGAGAAGATTTTTTAAAGTTTTTACTATATACATATAAGGATAACCTTGGACCCCCTGGGGCGTGGCTAATTTTGGCACTAGGGGCATAATTTGAACAACCTTGGTAGAGGACCTGTAGATGATATCATATACCAAATATCAAATCTCTAGCCATTGTCATTTCAGAGAAGAAGATTTGTTAAATTTTTACTATATACATATAACGAAAACCTATGACCCCCTGGAGCGGGGTCAATTTTTGCACTAGGGGCATAATTTGAACAACTTTGGTAGAGGACCTATAGATGATGTCATATACCAAATACCAATGCTCTAGCCTTTGTCATTTCAGAGGAGAAGATTTTTTAAAGTTTTTACTATATACATATAAGGATAACCTTGGACCCCCTGGGGCGGAGCCAATTTTGGCACTAGGGACATAATTTGAACTTTGGTAGAGGACCTATAGATGATGTATAAATATCAAAGCTCTGGGCCTTGTACTTTCTGACAAGAAGATTTTTTTTAATTTGCATTTTTGAAACTTCCTTTTTGGCCCTGTGACCTATTTATGCAACAGACTGGAACCATTTGAACAACTTTGAATGGGGCAACATAATAAACATAATAAAATCCCACCATGCCAGACACTAACAAATTTTTCACTCTATCCATATAAGGAATAAGCCAAAACTTCAAGTGTCCACTGTGACCTTGACCTTTGAGCGAGGTACTTGACCTTTGAGCGAGATGTTTCTTGCACGCGACACATCGACTTCAAATGAGACCACTTATGCCAAACTATTTCAAAATCCAACCATGCACAACAAAGTTATGAGTCAGACACAAACATCTATTGTGGGCACATGCCCACATACACACGGACATGGTAAACACAATATGCCCGCTCACCATTATTATGGTGGTGCATAAAAAAAATTAAAAAGGGCAATAACTCAAAAATTATGTGAAAGAGAGTTATGGTTCTTGGGCAATCCACCTCTCCACAGTGAGATCTATTCACCTATGAAGTTTCAAGTTGGTATCTTCAATACCTTAAGAGTTATGGCCCAGACAAGGTGCCCATACACACACACACACGGACAGGGTAAATACTATATGCCTGTTCGCCATTATCATGGCAGGGGAGTAAAAAGGGGCATAACTCCAAAAATATAACTTTCAGAATAATGCCCCTTGTGTTACAAATGCCTCTTGTCATCATAAACTAGAGCTATCACTAAATGTGATTAATACCCCCGCAAGACTGCTTCTGAACTAAGGAATTATTAGTTACAGAATACTTTGTAAAAGAACTGAAATAGTGTTATGGTTGTGGGCAATAAAAGATAGTTGTGGTTCTTGTACAATGCATTTCCTGTCATTGTGCTTGACCATTGTATGAAGTTGCACTGAATTCCAACCTGAAGTTTTCAAGTTATGCTCAGGAAAAAGAAAACCAAAACAAGAGGGCCATGATGGCCCTGGATCTCTCACCTGAGTACTTTGGCTGTAGATTTGCTGCTAAGCAGTTTTTCATTTGTTTATTGAAAATATAAAAGTGCCTACAAACAAAATATGTAAAATATCAGTCAATAAATAAAGGCTCTATGACAGAAAGTAGAAATATCTATTATATTCTAACAAACTTGGTAGAGGCCCACTGGACAATGCTGGATACCAAATATCTTACTCTAGGCCTTGTGGTTTCTGACAAGAAGATTTTTCAAGTTTTTCCTATATAATTCTATGTAAAACATGTGACCCCTAGGGTGGGGCCTATTTTGACCAAGGGGCCATGATTTGAACAAACTTGATAAAGGTCCATTAGATAATGCTGCACACCAAATATCTTAACTCGAAGCCATATGGTTTCTTATGTGAAGATTTTTTAAACCTTTTCCTATATATAACTCTATGTAAACAAGTGACCCCCAGGGCTGGGCCCATTTTGACCCAGTGGCTATGATTTGAACAATCTTAGTAGAGGTCCACTAGACAATGCTACACACCAAATATCTAAGGTCTATCCCTTACGGTGTCTGACAAAAAGATTTTTCAAATTTTTTCTATATAACTCTATGTAAAACAAGTGACCCCTGAGGTGGGGCCATTTTTGACCCAGAGGCCATGATTTGAACAAACTTGGTAGAGGTCTTCTAGACAATGCTACACACCAAATATCTAAGCTCTATGCCTTACGGTTTCTGACAAGAAGATTTTTTAAGTTTCTCCTATATAACTCCATGTAAAACAAGTGACCCCCGGGGCGGGGCCATTTTTGACCCAGAGGCCCTGATTTGAACAAACTTGGTAGAGGTCCACTAGACAATGCTACACACCAAATATCTAAGCTCTATGCCTTACGGTTTCTGACAAGAAGATTTTTAAAGTTTTCCTAAATAAGTCTATGTAAAATCCAGAGACACCTGAGGCGGGGCCAATTTTGACCCTAGGTGAATAGTTTAAATAATTTTGTAGAGGCCTACTAGAGGATGCTACATACCAAATATCTAAGCTCTAGGCCTTGTGGTTTCAGACAAGAAGATTTTTAAAGATTTTCCTATCAGTTGCCACAGCAACCAGAGTTCTTGATGGAATTGAATTCTTTGAACAACTTTGGTAAAAAGCGCAATAACTGTGCAAATAGTAAAGATGGAGTTATAACCCTTGCACACTGCACTTCCTGTCAATGTGCTTGATTACTGTATGAAGTTGCACTGAATTCCAACCAGTAGTTTTCAAGTTATGCTCTGGACAAGGATATCCAACAAAGGGCAATAACTCTGCAAATACAGAAGATGGAGTTATGATTCTTCAACATTGCACTTCCTGTCATTATGCTTTACCATTGTATGTAGTTGCAATGAATTCCAACAAGTAGTTTTTAAGTTATGCTCCGGACAAGGAAAACAGGAAAAGGGCAATAACTCTGCAAAAAAAGAAAATGGAGTTATGGTTCTTGTTCACTGCACTTCCTGTCATTAAGCTTGACCATTGCATGAAGTTAAATTGAATTCCAATTAGTAGTTTTCAAGTAATGCTCTCCGACAAGGAAAACAAAGTGCAATAACTCTGCAATAAGTGAAAATGGAGTTATGACTCTTGAACACTACACTTCCTCTCATTGTGCTTGATCACTGTATGAAGTTGCATTGAATTCCAACCAGTAGTTTTCAAGTTACTCTCTTGACAAGGAAAACCAACAAAGGACAATAACTCTTCAAATAGTGAAGATGGAGTTATGATTCTTGAACCCTGCACTTTCTCTCATTGTGCTTGACCATTGTTTAGTTGCACTGAATTCCCACCAATAGATTTCAAGTTATACTCTGGACAAGGAAATCCAACAAAGGGCAATAACTCTGCAAACAGTGAAGATGGAGATACAGCTCTTATACATAGCACTTCCTCTCATTGTTCTTGATCACTTTATGAAGTAGCATTGAATTTCAACTAGTAGTTTTCAAATTATGCTCCGGTCAGGGAAAACCAACAAAGGGCAATAACAGCATGCCCACTCGATTTTTAAAAAAGTGGGTATCTGTACCCACTGGCTTTGGAAAAAGTGGGTACAGGCTTAAAAATCTGGGTACACTGTATAACAAGAAGCGCCGCATTGCGACGAAAACCAGGTTTTCAACGATCAAGTATTGATGTGACAGGAATTAGGAAGAAATATGGCAGTGAAGTAAAAATGGTGCTGTTATTTTGGTACCAACACAAAAAGTTGGTTTCAATAGTTCAAAATAAAAATAAATCAGATACCTGAGTAGCAATGCCAGGCTGTATTTTCATGTAAGCTACACACATGCCAAGTTGAGTATCAATAGGTCAAAGTGTGCTGAAGTTATTGAGTAGAAGCTGAAAATTCTATTGTAAGCAAGTGACCTTGATCACAGACACCTGGGTAGCAATCCCAAGCTGCCTCTTAATATAAGCTACCCATATACCAAGTTTAGCATCAATAGACCAAAGCAAACTAAAGTTATTGAGCAGAAACTGAATTTCTATTTTTAGCAACAGTGACCTTGACCTTGATCACAGACACGTGGGAAGCAATCTTAACCTGCCCCTTGAAATAAGCTACCCATACACCAAGTTTTGGGTCAATAGGTCAAAGCAAACTCAAGTATTTTAGCAGAAGCTGAATTTCTATTTTTAGCAACAGTGACCTTGACCTTGATCACAGACACCTGGGTAGCAATCCCAAGCTGCCCCTTGATATAAGCTACCCATACACCAAGTTTGGGGTCAATAGGTCAAAGCAAACTCAAGTTATTGAGCGGAAACTGAATTTCTATTTTTAGCAACAGTGACCTTGACCTTGATCACAGACACCTGGGTAGCAATCCCAAGCTGCCCCTTGACATAAGCTACCCATATACCAAGTTTGGGGTCAATAGGTCAAAGAAAACTCAAGTTATTGAGCGGAAACTGAATTTCTTTTTTTAGCAACAGTGACCTTGACCTTGATCACAGACACCTGGGTAGCAATCCCAAGCTGCCCCTTGATATAAGTTACCCATACACCAAGTTTCGGGTCAATAGGTCAAAGCAAACTCAAGTTATTGAGCGGAAACTGAATTTCTTTTTTTAGCAACAGTGACCTTGACCTTGATCACAGACATCTGGGTAGCATTCCCAAGCTGCCCCTTGATATAAGCTACTCATATACCAAGTTTCGGGTCAATAGGTCAAAGCAAACTCAAGTTATTGAGCGGAAACTGAATTTCTATTTTTAGCAACAGTGACCTTGACCTTGATCACAGAAACCTGGGTAGCAATCCCAAACTGCCTCTTGATATAAGCTACCCATACACCAAGTTTGGCGTCAATAGGCCAAAGTTAACTCAAGTTATTGAGCGGAAACCAAAAGTTGACGCCCGCCTGCCCACCCGCCGACTTCAGCATTTCAATAACCAGTTTTCGTTGAAAACCTGGTTAAAAACTTAATTTAGGTCACCTAAATTAACTTAATTTTACAACACTTTGTTATCTGCTAGATAGGGATTATACTGCTGTTTTGTCCTCTGTGTGCATTTTTATCATAGTAAGTAGCCCCTTCATGAGTTAACTCTTGACTGAAACTTAAGTTGTAGCCAATTTATCTGCAGAAGCATGGACCAAGGACCAGTTGCTCATCATATTTCACAGTTGTTAAATGAACTGACAGACATGACCAGTCAGCTGACAGCACCTTTCTGCATGACTAAAGTGGAATGCAAGTGCCTCCGAGTTTGATACGCGTTAGCAATGGTGCATCATTTGCACTGACGGAAAAATCATTATAATGTCGATTCAAAACACGATTGTTGACAACTTACAGTTATTCTGAACTAAAAACCCTTTAACAGTAATCTGCTTCGCCATTTTTTGTCGTTTATGTGACGAAGAATAAGGTCTAGAGATGTTTGCCGCAAAACGCTTATTGATTTTCAGTTCAAAAGCAAGCGCTTCCCACGCTTAAGGTTACAGACCACCAATTTTTGCGCTGATTTCGTTTATTCGCCAGGCAAGAAAAATGTGCGTACCTGCACGCACAGACATTAAAAATTTTGCGCGCACATCTTATTTTCTGCGTGAAAAACGCAGCGTGAAAAACGCAGGATTCTGTGTGACTGGGCATGCTGAATAACTGTGCAAATAGTGAAGACAGAGTTATAGCTCTTGTACACTGCACTTTCTGTCATTGTGCTTGACCATTGTATTAAGTTGCATTGAATTCCAACCAGTAGTTTTCTAGTTATACTCCAGACAAGGAAATTCCAACAGACTGCCTGACCGATCAACCACAGGGTCACTCCTATTTACCCCTAAACTTCGTTTAGGAGATATAACAAGAGGGCCATGATGGCCCTGTATCGCTCACCTGAGTATGACTGCTTTAAACAAAGTTGCTATGGACCTGGTTATTTGACCCCAGATGGCCCATATTCAAACTTGACCTAGAAATTATTGAAACAATCTCTTTGACAAATTTCAAGGTTATTTGTACTGAAAATGTTATCTATAGAGTGTTAACAAGATTTTTTCCATATTTGGGCTCTATGACCTAGTTTTTGACCCCAGATTACCCATATCCAAACCTGAGCTACAAATCATCAAAACAACCTTTCTGACAAATTTCCAGGACATTTGGACTGAAAATGTAGCCTCTAGAGTGTGTACAAAGTTTTTCAATATTTGGGCTCTGTGACCTAAATGTTTTGACTTCAGATGACCCATATTCAAATTTGACCTAGAAACCATAGAATTATGCTTTCTGACAAATTTCCAGGTTATTTGGAATTAAAATGTTACCTCTAGAGTGTTAACAAGTTTTTTCCATATTTGGGCTCTGTGACCTAGTTTTTGACCCAAGATGACCCATACTCCAACTTGAGCTAGAAATCATCAAGAAAACCTGTCTGACAAATTTCCAGGATATTTGGACTGAAAATGTAACCTCTGGAGTGTTAAAAAGTTTTTTACATATTTGAACCATGTGACCTAGTTTTTGATCCCAGATAACCCATATCCAAATCTGAGCTAGAAATCTTTGAAACAATCTTTCTGACAAATTTCAAGGACATTTAGACTAAAAATGTAACCTCTAGAGGATTAACAAGGTTTTTCTACTTTCGGGCTCTGTGAGCTAGTTTTTGACCCCAGAAAACCTATATTCAAAACTAAGCTAGAAATCATCGATAGAACCTTTCTGACAAATTTCCACGTTATTTGGACTGAAATTGCTACCTTTAGAATGTTAACAAGGTTTTTCCATAATTGGACTCTGTGACCTAGTTTGTGACTCCAGATGACCCATATTCGAACTTGATCTAGAAATCCTCAAGGCAACTTTTCTGACAAATTTCCAGATTATTTGGGCTGAAAATGTAACCTCTAGAGTGTTAACAAGGTTTTTCCATATTTGGGCTCCGTGACCTAGTTTTTGACCCCAGATGACCCATATTTAAACTTGACCTAGAAATTGTCAAAGCAACCTTTCTGACAAATTTCCAGATTATTTGGGCTGAAAATGTAACCTTTAGAGTGTTAACAAGGTTTTTCCATATTTGGGCTCTGTGACCTAGTTTTTGAACCCAGATGACTCATATTTGAACTTGACCTAGAAATTGTCAAAACAACCTTTTTGACAAAATTCCAGATTATTTGGGCTGAAAATGTAACCTCTAGAGTGTTAACAAGATTTTTCTATTTTTGGGCTCCGTGACCTAGTTTTTGAACCCAGATTACCCATATTTGAACTTGAGCTAGAAATCATCAATAGAACCTTTCTGACAAATTTCCAGGATATTTGGACTGAAAAAGTAGCCTCTAGAGTGTTAACAAGGTTTTTCTATATTTGGGCTCTGTGACCTAGTTTTCCAACCCTGATAACCCATGTTCGAACTCGTCCGAGATATCAATGAGACAAACATCCCGTGCAAGTTTCATGACAATTGAGGCAAAAATGTGACCACTAGAGTGTTAACGAACTAATTGTGGACGGACGGACGGATGGACGGACGGACGGACGACGGACAAAAGGTGATCAGAAAAGCTCACTCTGTCACTACGTGACAGGTGAGCTAATAAAGACTTTGCTCACTTCCTCCTGCATGATTATCAGCTGGACACAGTTAAACAGATTCTGTAAATCTACTGCCTGTAATTTAGTATATAACACTAGTATTCATCAAATAACTGCATTATGCCACTACTTTTGAGTAAATAAAGTTCCTAAAATCAGTCCTAGCAATCTGTTTACTTTAAGCACATACTGCCATGTTTGTGTCATTGTACAGAAACGTGCATCAGATAATTGCACTATAATGTGTAGTTCTTACTTACCATACACATATGGTTCGAGGGCTTTAGGTACTGCTCGGATACATTTCTGAAGATCTACATCTGTACACTGTCCCTTCTCTAGCCCAAAAGCCATCCCCATACGCTTCAACACCTCAATATCATCATGAATTTCAAATGTATTATCAAAATTGAACAAATATTCATCCCTGTAAAAAGAAACATCCATGTGTTATATATTATCGTTTGACCTGTTTCAATAGGAACAGAAACAAGAGGGCCATGATGGCCCTAAACCGCTCACCTGAGTCTCATTGCTCATGTTACAAATATCGTTATTGGTTTTTAAGGGTGCAAGTTTGAATAAGTTTGCAATAAGATTGAAGACTCTGGGTGTAATGGTACTCAAATTTTTGAGCAGAAAGTTTTATTCTACAGGTCCCCGTGACTTTGACCTTTGACACACAGACCCCAAAATCAATAGGGTTCTTCTAATATAATTACCCTGTTAAGTTTGAAGGTTCTGGGTGTAATGATACTCCAATTACTGAGAAGAAATAGTTTTCACTCTACAGGTCCCTGTGACCTTGACTTTTGACCTACCCAACCCAAAAATGATAGGGTTCTTTTACTGAGTAAAGAAAATTATCCTATGAAGTTTGAACGCCCTGGGTAAAATGGTACTCCAGTTACTGAGCAGAAACAGTTTTCACTCTACAGGTCCTTGTAAACTTAACCTTTAGGGTTCTTCTAATACAATTATTCTATAAAGTTTGAAGGCTCTGAGTGTAATGGTACTACAGTTACTCTGCAGAAATAGTTTTCACTCTACAGGTCCCTGTGACCCTGACCTTTGACATACTAGCTTTCGGTCACCTGGTACTCAAGTTATTGAAAGGAAACGAAGTGTGAAAGGCAGACAGACAAACAGAAACCCATGGACAAGGCAAAAACAATATGTCTCCATCAGAAGGGCGGGGTTGAGGGGAGACATAACAACGAACAATTGAAGGTATAGCCCTTGGTGTTTCAGAGCAGCAGATTTTTAAAGTTTTCCCTATGTAAATCCTTGTGTAAAATCAAATGACCTCCTCTGCCCAGCCCCCCCGGTAGGGGCCAGTTTTGATCCCAGGGTCTTGATTTGAACAAACTTGGTAGAGGTCCACTAGACAATGCTGCAAACCAAATATCTAAACTCTAGGCCTCGTGGTTTCTGACAAGATTTTTAAAACTTTCTTATATAACTCTATGTAAAACATGTGACCCCTGGGGTGGGGCCATTTTTTACCCAGGGGCTATGATTTGATCAAACTTGGTACAAACTTGTACAGGTCCAGTAGACAATGCTGTACACCAAATATCTTAACTCTAGGCCTTGTGGTATCTGAAAAGAAGATTTTTTAAATTTTTCCTAAATAACTCTATGCAAAACATGTGACAACTGGGGTGGAGCCATTTTTGACCCAGGGGCTATGATTTGATCAAACTTGATATAGGTCCTCTTGACAATGCTACATACAAAATATCTAAGCTCTATGCCTTTTGGTTTCTCATGTGAAGACTTTTTAAACTTTTTCCTATATAACTCTATATAAACAAGTGATCCCGGGGCAGGGTCTATTTTGACCTAGTGGCAATGATTTGAACAAACTTAGTACAGGTCCACTGGACAATGCTACACACCAAATATCTAAACTCTAGGCCTTGCAGTTTCTGACAAGAAGATTTTTTAAAGTTTTTCCTATATAACTCTATGTCAAACATTTTACCCCTGGGGCAGGGCCATTTTTGACCCAGGAGCCTTTATTTGAACAAACTTGGTAAAAGTCCACTATACAATGCTGCACACCAAATATCTAAACTCTAGGCCTTGTGGTTTCTGACAAAAAGACTTTTTAATGTTTTTCCAATATAACTCTATGTAAAACATGTGACCCCTGGGGCGGGGCCATTTTTCACCCAGGAGCCATGATTTGAACAAACTTGGTAAAGGTCCACTGGACAATGCTGCACACCAAATATCTAAACTCTAGGCCTTGTGGTTTCTGACAAGAAGATTTTAAGTTTTCCCTATATAAATCTATGTAAAATCAACTGACCCCTGGGGTGGGGTCAGTTTTGACCCCAGGGTCATAATTTGAATAAACTTGGTAGAGGTCAACTACATGATGCTACACACCAAATATCTAAACTCTAAGCCATGCTGTTTCTGACAAGAAGATTTTTTTAAAAGTTTTTCCTATATAACTCTATGTAAAACATGTGACCCCTGGGGTGGGGCCATTTTTGACCCAGGAGCCATGATTTGAACAAACTTGGTAAAGGTCCACTGGACAATGCTGCAGACCAAATATCTAAACTCTTTAGCCTTGCGGTTTCTGACAAGAAGAATTTCTGAAGTTTTCTTATATAACTCTATGAAAAACATGTTACCCCTGGGGTGGGGTCATTTTTGACCCAGGAGCCATGACTTGAACACACTTGGTACAGGTTTACTGGACAATGCTGGACTCCAAATATCTAAACTCTAGGCCTTGCAGTTTCTGACAAGAAGATTTTTTAATGCTTTTCCTATAAAACTCTATGTAAAACGTGACCCCTGGGGCGGAGCCATTTTTCACCCAGGAGCCATTGGTAAAGGTCCACTGGACAATGCTGCACACCAAATATCTAAACTCTAGGCCTTGTGGTTTCTGACAAGAAGATTTTTAATTTTTCCGTATATACAGTACGTGCCAGGAGGAACTCTCGTTTTCCTCGATGTCGTCGCGGACTACCCATTCCTTAAAACCATGGTTCCCACTATTTTTAAGGAGTGAAATTCCAGGCTTTTTCCAGGAAAATTTTTTGAAAAATTCCAGGTTTTTAATTTGAGAATTCCAGGTTTTTTCCAGACTTCAGGCATTACAATAACGTCAATGACCTCGCTTCTGGTCTTTAGTTTAACCCTTTCAATGCTGCATTTCAACAATGGACTAGTTGCGTATGGTATTTGGTGTTTAGCTGATCATAACGCTACAACATCGTTGACAGAACTTGACATCAACTCTGCAGAAAACGTCCTAAAGTTTTTGGGAATGGTTGATATCCCCAGCTCCCGCTCACTAAAGAAACGTGCTGCAGACATATTGCCGAATCTACATCAGTGAGACGCTTACATACTTCCGAAACAAAATTTAACCTGTTGATTGGACAACAAACTCGACGTAAAACGACAAACTCTCGTAAATATCCGTCAATTATTAAGCGCAAAACTTGTTCACGTAATACACAACAGCCTCGATTTCGTTCTCTGTTTCGTACTCAAACCGTTTCGTACTGATTCCCGGTCTTTTCCCGAAATTGTCCTAAGTTTGTAAAAATTACGGTCTTTTTACGACCGGGAGCGTACATTATGAAATTCCTAGACTTTTCCCGTTTTCCCGGTAGTGTGGGAACCCTGTTAAAACGCGACCAAATCCGCCGCATTTCGAGGATGGCCACAATGGACATGGTCACCAAATATCGCGGCGGAGGTCCGCTAAATGGTTCCGCGAACTTTCTCACAGGTAAGAATTGACGTATCGAGGCTCACAAAGTTCCTGATTACACGCATTTCGGCGAATTTTACGCTATAAAATATCAATTAAATGTATAGAACTCTCATAAAACTCTCATTCTGATGCATTTGTTTACGAATGCTCATATTTATTAACGGAAGGAATGACAATTCAAAACCAAAAGTAATTGCTTCGGAACAGCTGACCCTATTTTCAGAAAATAAACTGACTGGTTTTTGATTTACACGTGTTAAAACTGCTTTCCTATATTTAAAGAAAACATACAACATGTAAACCCTACTGCGACATCTGTATCGTCTATGCGATTGACAAAATTATTGATCGATTTTGCTATACAATAACGAGCATTTTCAATGATGGAAGTACACATAAACCTACACAGCAAATGTATGAGAAATTTTGGTTTTAATTTTACCAAATGTCACATAATTGGCAGACGTAAAATGCACAGTTTCATTACGGTCATTTCATTAAATGTTCAGCTTATCCAGGTGAGTAATGACTCTAATTATTTTTGCGCTGGTCATCAAATATCGCTGAGATATTTCGCGATCTCGAGACATCGAGGAAATCCGTCGCGGCCGATATTTTTTTTTCCACGTCCGCAAAATAGAGCAGAAAATGTGAGTTCTTCCTGAATAAACTTGGTAGAGGTCCACTAGATGATGCTACACACCAAATATCTAAACTCTAGGCCTCGTGGTTTCTGACAAGAAGATTTTTAAAACTTTCTTATATAACTCTATGTAAAACATGTGACCCCTGGGGTGGGGCCATTTTTGACCCAGGGGCTATGATTTGATCAAACTTGGTACAAACTTGGTACAGGTCCAGTAGACAATGCTGTACACCAAATATCTTAACTCTAGGCCTTGTGGTATCTGAAAAGAAGATTTTTTAAATTTTTCCTAAATAACTCTATGCAAAACATGTGACAACTGGGGTGGAGCCATTTTTGACCCAGGGGCTATGATTTGATCAAACTTGATATAGGTCCTCTTGACAATGCTACATACAAAATATCTAAGCTCTATGCCTTTTGGTTTCTCATGTGAAGACTTTTTAAACTTTTTCCTATATAACTCTATATAAACAAGTGATCCCGGGGCAGGGTCTATTTTGACCTAGTGGCAATGATTTGAACAAACTTAGTACAGGTCCACTGGACAATGCTACACACCAAATATCTAAACTCTAGGCCTTGCAGTTTCTGACAAGAAGATTTTTTAAAGTTTTTCCTATATAACTCTATGTCAAACATTTTACCCCTGGGGCAGGGCCATTTTTGACCCAGGAGCCTTTATTTAAACAAACTTGGTAAAAGTCCACTATACAATGCTGCACACCAAATATCTAAACTCTAGGCCTTGTGGTTTCTGACCAAAAGACTTTTTAATGTTTTTCCAATATAACTCTATGTAAAACATGTGACCCCTGGGGCGGGGCCATTTTTCACCCAGGAGCCATGATTTGAACAAACTTGGTAAAGGTCCACTGGACAATGCTGCACACCAAATATCTAAACTCTAGGCCTTGTGGTTTCTGACAAGAAGATTTTAAGTTTTCCCTATATAAATCTATGTAAAATCAACTGACCCCTGGGGTGGGGTCAGTTTTGACCCCAGGGTCATAATTTGAATAAACTTGGTAGAGGTCAACTACATGATCCTACACACCAAATATCTAAACTCTAAGCCATGCTGTTTCTGACAAGAAGATTTTTTTTAAAGTTTTTCCTATATAACTCTATGTAAAACATGTGACCCCTGGGGTGGGGCCATTTTTGACCCAGGAGCCATGATTTGAACAAACTTGGTAAAGGTCCACTGGACAATGCTGCAGACCAAATATCTAAACTCTTTAGCCTTGCGGTTTCTGACAAGAAGAATTTCTGAAGTTTTCTTATATAACTCTATGAAAAACATGTTACCCCTGGGGTGGGGTCATTTTTGACCCAGGAGCCATGACTTGAACACACTTGGTACAGGTTTACTGGACAATGCTGGACTCCAAATATCTAAACTCTAGGCCTTGCAGTTTCTGACAAGAAGATTTTTTAATGCTTTTCCTATAAAACTCTATGTAAAACGTGACCCCTGGGGCGGAGCCATTTTTCACCCAGGAGCCATTGGTAAAGGTCCACTGGACAATGCTGCACACCAAATATCTAAACTCTAGGCCTTGTGGTTTCTGACAAGAAGATTTTTAAGTTTTCCGTATATACAGTACGTGCCAGGAGGAACTCTCGTTTTCCTCGATGTCGTCGCGGACTACCTATTCCTTAAAACCATGGTTCCCACTATTTTTAAGGAGTGAAATTCCAGGCTTTTTCCAGGAAAATTTTTTGAAAAATTCCAGGTTTTTAATTTGAGAATTCCAGGTTTTTTCCAGACTTCAGGCATTACAATTACGTCAATGACCTCGCTTCTGGTCTTTAGTTTAACCCTTTCAATGCTGCATTTCAACAATGGACTAGTTGCGTATGGTATTTGTTGTTTAGCTGATCATAACGCTACAACATCGTTGACAGAACTTGACATCAACTCTGCAGAAAACGTCCTAAAGTTTTTGGGAATGGTTGATATCCCCAGCTCCCGCTCACTAAAGAAACGTGCTGCAGACATATTGCCGAATCTACATCAGTGAGACGCTTACATACTTCCGAAACAAAATTTAACCTGTTGATTGGACAACAAACTCGACGTAAAACGACAAACTCTCGTAAATATCCGTCAATTATTAAGCGCAAAACTTGTTCACGTAATACACAACAGCCTCGATTTCGTTCTCTGTTTCGTACTCAAACCGTTTCGTACTGATTCCCGGTCTTTTCCCGAAATTGTCCTAAGTTTGTAAAAATTACGGTCTTTTTACGACCGGGAGCGTACATTATGAAATTCCTAGACTTTTCCCGTTTTCCCGGTAGTGTGGGAACCCTGTTAAAACGCGACCAAATCCGCCGCATTTCGAGGATGGCCACAATGGACATGGTCACCAAATATCGCGGCGGAGGTCCGCTAAATGGTTCCGCGAACTTTCTCACAGGTAAGAATTGACGTATCGAGGCTCACAAAGTTCCTGATTACACGCATTTCGGCGAATTTTACGCTTTAAAATATCATTTAAATGTATAGAACTCTCATAAAACTCTCATTCTGATGCATTTGTTTACGAATGCTCATATTTATTAACGGAAGGAATGACAATTCAAAACCAAAAGTAATTGCTTCGGAACAGCTGACCCTATTTTCAGAAAATAAACTGACTGGTTTTTGATTTACACGTGTTAAAACTGCTTTCCTATATTTAAAGAAAACATACAACATGTAAACCCTACTGCGACATCTGTATCGTCTATGCGATTGACAAAATTATTGATCGATTTTGCTATACAATAATGAGCATTTTCAATGACGGAAGTACACATAAACCTACACAGCAAATGTATGAGAAATTTTGGTTTTAATTTTACCAAATGTCACATAATTGGCAGACGTAAAATGCACAGTTTCATTACGGTCATTTCATTAAATGTTCAGCTTATCCAGGTGAGTAATGACTCTAATTATTTTTGCGCTGGTCATCAAATATCGCTGAGATATTTCGCGATCTCGAGACATCGAGGAAATCCGTCGCGGCCGATATTTTTTTTTCCGCGTCCGCAAAATAGAGCAGAAAATGTGAGTTCTTCCTGAATAAACTTGGTAGAGGTCCACTAGATGATGCTACACACCAAATATCTAAACTCTAGGCCTTGCGGTTTCTGACAAGAAGATTTTTTGAAGTTTTTCCTATATAACTCTATGTAAAACATGTGACCCCTGGGGCGGGGCCATTTTTGACCCAGGAGCCCATGATTTGAACAAACTTGGTAAAGGTCCACTGGACACTGCTGCACACCAAATATCTAAACTCTAGCCCTTGTGGTTTCTGACAAGAAGATTTTTAAGATTTTGCAATATAAATCTATGTAAAATCAACTGACCCCTGGGGTGGGGTCAGTTTTGACCCCAGGGTCATAATTTGAAAAAACTTGGTAGAGGTCCACTAGATGATGCTTCATACCAAATATCTAAGCTCCAGGTCTTGGGGTTTCGGAGAAGAAGATTTTTAAAGATCCAACTTTTAAAATCTAATTTTAGCTCCAGTGAACCAGAAATGCAATGGACCAGAACCATTTGAACAATCTTGGTAGAGCTTCATGCAAGGAACATCCCAGGCAAGTTTCATTTAATTTGGCCCTTTGGTTTCAGAGGAGATGTCATTTGGATGAAAAGTTGACGACGGACGAACGACGGACAAAGACTGATCAGAAAAGCTCACCCTGAGCACTTTGTGCTCAGGTGAGCTAAAAAGCAAGCAGTTGCATATGGGCTTTACCTACTACTGTATTTCTCTTTTGTATTCAAATATTCTTATTTCCCATTCTTTTCCAAAATATATACCTAATACTATGCTTCCATGTCTGAGTATACTAGACTTCCCGATATACGTCGGTCCGACAGACATGTCCTATAAATTTTCACTTGGTCCGTCATTTTTCAGTCCAGATAGGTCCAACTTTGCGGCATTTATCCAAAACATCGTGTTTTCAAAATAGCGTCATAAATGTTAATGTTACATGTTTTCATTTGGTCTCACATATTTTGTTTCGGACTGACAGATATTCAGAGCTTGTCAGACCAAATGTCTGACACTTTTTTTGAACTTTCAGGAAGTCTGGTATACAAAAACTGTCACAATGACAGAACTGAAGCCTTTCTACAATGAAGAAATAACTTGGTGATAACAATAATGAAGTCGTTCTTTTAAAATTTTACCGAGTGCTAGAATATGAATTTTAGTAACCAATACTCTGACCTCTAATACAGTACTTAACCAGTTTCTGGCTGACATCCCTAGTGAAGATAGTTTTTAATATCTTAATAGTGTTTTTAAAAACTAAGTCATACTTGTCTTTGGAGATACTACAATCTATCACAGTCTTTTTGCTGGTATTAACTATAATATAGGGCAGCTGTATAGCAGAGTTTGGTGGTGGTGGTCCCTGAGATCTCTCCAATTCCCTGTTACGCTGTACAAGATTCTTGAAAGCTATTTGCTGAAAAGAACAAAGGAAGACTTCTGAGGTAAATTTCTCTGGGACTTATCTTTACAGAAACAAAAACTGCCTTTGCAAAGATTTTCCTAAAGCAAAGAAGTGTTGTTAATCATAAGCCATTATTGCACAAAAATGCAAAACTTAAAAGCTTTCAAAATGACACTGATGCCCCCCTTACAAGCATGAAATCCAAAACATCAATAAGGAACAATGACTTGGCCCAGTAAGCTAAACAAGAGGGCCATGATGGCCCTCGATCGCTCACCTGAGTACTTTGGCTGTAGGTTTGCTGTTAAGCAGTACAGTATAGTCTCGCTTTGCGACCGACCCTTTTTTGCGGGCAAATCAATATTACGACCGCTTTTTTCCGGTCCCGACTTGTTTTGCTATATAATTCAATGGTCGTAAGGTCCGATATTACGACCGACCCGCTACTACATATTACGACCACTTTTTCGGGTCCGAATTCCCATTTACAATGAAAGTGGGACCTCATAAGACGACCATTAACTGTTAACTAAAATTACACGTGTCACCAATTATCACCAATAAACAACATAATACGACAATCGTCATCAAGGTGTGAACGATTTACGGTACAATTTATAAACATTAATATTAATAAACTCTAGGCTATTGATATTTTAAAGGAAAGTTATTATATACTTCAATGTTTGTATCATAAAAATGGTACTGATTAATGCTGAACAAAGAAATACGTTATGAAAGACGTAATAGGTGTTAATAATGCCCAATTTCGGATAGGTACGTTATTACGGCTATGAGTGAAAAACTGTCAAAAATAAATCGTGTATAGTAAGATTTCAGTGTTGCTAATTATGAAAACAGCTTCAAAGAAAAATTGCACTGTATACTTTCAAGTTTTAATTCATTTTATGTCGCAATAACATGACCAGAGCCACCGCAAGCGGGGGCCACGCTCGACTTTTTTCTATTTCCAAAGGCAAACACATCAGAGGAAGCACATTGTGGTGAAGGGATTTCAAATGAAACATCATTTGGAAATATATTTATACATAACAAAGTTATGGCCAATTTTAGCAACATTCAGAAATTTGACCTTAAAGGTCTAGGTCAAGTTCAGTTTAACCTTCTCTGGAGGTACTGTCTAAAAAGTAGTTATGTCCAAGCATGAAGACACTACATCCATTAACAACAAAGATATAGCCAAGTTAAGTAATGTCAAGGTCATTTAAAGGTCAAGGTAATTCTTGAATTGTTTAACACGTTTCTTTTATTCTCAGTGTTGTTTTGTCCCTGTATAGATCAAATCCGTCCATAAAACCAGAAGTTTGGCTATTTTAGCAAAATGCAATAATTAGAAATTTGACTGTAAAGGTTTTTTAAAGGTTAAAGTCATACTTGAATAATTTAACATGTAGGTTTTGTCATAAGATTTGTTTTGTCCAAGTGTTAATAAACAAAAGGGCCAATGGCCCTAAAGCACTAACCATAGTTCAAAGATGAAACAATTTTTATGAATGTAATGATGCATATCACAGAAATGGACCAATGCAATTTCATTGCCATAGCTCCAAAAACAAAAAGGAGGTCAGTAGGTCAAAATATAGGTCATGTTATGACATTTTTGAAATCCAAACGAAAAGCTCTTCACACAGTCCAAATTTCATTGCCGTAGCTTTAAAACAAAAAAGTAGGTCAATCGGTCAAAAATATATGTCATGCTATGACGTTTTTGAAATCTGAACAAAAACTGTATACATCGTCCAAATTTCATTGCCATAGCTCCAAAAACAAAAAGTAGGTCAGTAGGTCAAAAATATAGGTCATGCGATGACATTTTTGAAATCGGAACGAAAAACTGTGCACATGGTCCAAATTTCATTGCTGTAGCTAAAAAACAAAAAAGTAGGTCAGCAGGTCAAAAATATAGGTCATGTTATGACGTTTTTGAAATTGGAACAAAAACTGTGTACATGGTCCAAATTTCATTGCCATAGCTCCAAAAACAAAACGTAGGTCAGTAGGTCAAAAAAATAGGTCATGCCATGACATTTTTGAATTCGGAAAGAAACACTGTGCACACAGTCCAAATTTCATTGCTGTAGCTAAAAAACAAAAAAATAGGTCAGTAGGTCAAAAATATAGGTCATGCTATGACATTTTTGAAATGAGAACAAAAAACTGTGTGTATGGTCAAATTTCATTGCCATAGCTCCAAAAACAAAAAGTAGGTCAGTAGGTCAAAAATATAGGTCATGTTATGACATTTTGAATTCTAAACGAGAAACTGTGCACATGGTCCAAATTTCATTGCTGTAGCTAAAAAACAAAAAAGTAGGTCAGTTGGTCAAAAATATAGGTCATGCCATGACATTTTTGAATTCGAAACGAAAAACTGTGCACACGGTCCAAATTTCATTGCCACAGCTCAAAAAACAAAAAGTAGGTCAGTAGGTCAAAAATATAGGTCATGCTATGACATTTCTGAAATTGAAACGAAAAACTGTGCACACAGTCCAAATTTCATTGCTGTACCTAAAAAACAAAAAAGTAGGTCAGTAGGTCAAAAATATAGGTCATGCGATGACATTTTTGAAATCAAAACGGAAGTGTTGTTTTGTCTAACTCTGATTCAAATCCAACCATAAACAAGAAATGTTTGTAAAACATAAATGCCCCCCCGCAGCACCTAATTGCTTGTGGTTGGGACAAAGCGTTCTCTAGTTATTAATCAAAAACCGCTTTTAGGATCAAGGTCCCTGTGGCCTTGACCTTTAACGTAATGACCTCAAAATCAATAGGGGTCAATTACTGGTCATGACCAATCAGCATACCAACTTTGGTGAACCTAGGTCAAAGCATTCTCTAGTTATTGATCGGAAACTGTTTTTAGAGTCAAAGTCTCTGTGAGCTTGACCTTTGACCTCAAAATCAATAGGGGGTCATCTACTGGTGATGACCAACCAGCATACCAAGTTTAGTGAACCTAGGTCAAAGAGTTCTCTAGTTATTGATCACAAACCGTTTTAAAGATGAAGGTCTCTGTGATCTTGACCTTTGACCTAATGACCTCAAAGTCAATAAGGGTCATCTACTGGTGATGACCAACCAGTATACCAAGTTTGGTGAACCTAGGTCAAAGCATTCTCTAGTTATTGATCGGAAACCGTTTTTAGAGTCAAAGTCTCTGTGAGCTTGACCTTTGACCTAATGACCTCAAAATCAATAGGGGACATCTACTGGTTATGACCAACCAGCATACCAAGATAGGTGAACCTAGGTCAAAGCGTTCTCAAGTTATTGATCAGAAACAGTTTTAAGGATGAAAATCTCTGTGAGCTTGACCTTTGACCTAATAACCTCAAAGTCAATAGGGGTCATCTACTGGTGATGACCAACCAGCATACCAAGTTTGGTGAACCTAGGTCAAAGCGTTCTCGAGTTACTGGTCGGAAACCATTTCTACCTACAAGGTCAATGTGACCTTGACCTTTGACCCCTTGACCCCAAAATAAATAGGGGTCATCTACTGGTGATGGACAATCATCCTACCAAGTTTGAAGTTCCTAGGCCTAAGCGTTCTTTAGTTATTGGTTGGAAACCGTTTCTACCTACAAGGTCAATGTGACCTTGACCTTTGACCCCTTGACCCCAAAATCAATAGGGGTCATCTACAGGTGATGGACAATCATCCTACCAAGTTTGAAGTTCCTAGGCCTAAGCATTCTTTAGTTATTGGTCGGAAACCATTTAGTCGACGGACCGACGGACAGACAGACAAATGCAAAGCAATAAACCCCCTCTTCTTTGAAGTGGGTGCATAATTACAAAATTATGGCCAGTTTTAACAAAATTCAATGATTTGACCTTGACCATCAAGGTCATTTAAAGGTCAAGGTCAACCTTGAAATAATCATAATGTTGGATTTGTCACAACTGTTGTTTAGTCCAAGTTTGAATTAAATCTATAAATAAATGAGAAAGTTATGCCAATTTAAGCAAAATTCAATCATCTGACCTTGACAGTCAAGGTAATTTTAAGAACATGGTCAAATCTGAGTTATTTAACACGTCGGTTTTGTCATACGTGTTGTTTTGTCCAAGTACAAATCAAATCCAACCATAAATACTAATGTTATGGTCAATTTTAGCAAAATTCAATCAATTGACCTTGAAGGTGAAGGTCATTTATGAAACAAGGTCAAGTTTAGTCTGGTCAGCTTGAAGGTCTTCTCCAAAGGGTTGTTGTGTCCAAGCATAAAGAGAATCCACCTATTAATAATAAAGTTATGGCCAATTTTAGCAAAATTCAATATTTTGACCTTGAATATGAAGGTCATTTATGAGTCAAGGTCAAGTTTAGTCTGGTCAGCTTGAAGGTCTTCTCCAAAGGGTTGTTGTGTCCAAGAATTAAGAGAAACCACCTACTAATAATAAAGTTATGGCCAATTTTAGCAAAATTCAATTATTTTGACTTTGAATATGAAGGTCATTTCAGAGTCAAGGTCAAGTTTAGTCTGGTCATCTTGAAGGTCTTGTCCAAAGGGTTGTTGTGTCCAAGTATGAAGATAATCCATCAAGGAATAAAAAAATTATGATCAATGTTAAAGTTTTCGGACGGGAACGGCAACGGCAATGGCAACGGCAACGACACAATGACTATGACAATAACTCGATTTTTTTTTCAAAAAAAGTCGAGCTAAAAATTATATGAAAAAAAAATCATGTTATTGTAGAAAAAAATTGCTCGGGTCTCAGAATTAAGACCGACTCGATAATAAGACCACTTCTCCAAAGCCCCCAAAGTGGTCTTAATACTGAGACTTTACTGTATTCCATTTTTTAATTGAAAATATATAAGTGCCTACAAACCAAATATGTAAAATATCAGTCAATAAATAAAGGCTCTATGACAGAAAGTAGAAATATCTATTATAAGCTATGGTGACCTTGACCTTGACCAAGTGATCTCAAACCCTACCCATGAGTAGAGGTCCATGCAAGGAACCTCTATACTGAATATCAAAGATATTGGTCTATAAATGAAGGCTCTATGAGGTACAGTAGATAAATCTACTTCTAGCCTCCGTGACCTTTAACCTAATCTAATAATTTGAAAAAGCTTGATAAAGCTTGCTTCGTGCAAAATTTTAAAATTCTAGGCCTTGTGGCTTTAGACAAGAAGATTTTTAAAGATTTTCTTCTATATTGTTTTCTAAAACTTGTGACCCCTCGGGCAGGGCCAATAGTGACCCCAAGGACATTTTTCTAATAAACTTGGTAGAGGTGCACTAGACAATGCTCCATACCAAATATCTTAACTCTAGACCTTGTGGTTTCTGACAAGAAGATTTTTCAAGTTTTTCCTATATAATTCTATGTAAAACATGTGACCCCTAGGGTGGGCCTATTTTGACAAAGGGTCCATGATTTGAACAAACTTGATAGAGTTCCATTAGATAATGCTGCACACCAAATATCTTAACTCTAGGCCTTGTTGTTTACGACAAGAAGATTTTTAAAGTTTTTCCTACATAACTCTCTGTATTACATGTGACCCCGGAGCAGGGCCATTTTTGACCTAGGGTCCATGACTTGAAGAAACTTGGTAGAGGTCCTCCAGACAATGCTTAATACAAAATATCTTAACTCTAAGCTTTATGGTTTCTTCTGTGAAGATTTTTAAAACCTTTTCCTATATAACTCTATGTAAACAAGTGTCCCCTGGGGCTGGGCTTATTTTGACCCTGTGGCTATGATTTGAACAAACTTAGTAGAGGTCCACTAGACAATGCTACACACCAAATATCTAAGCTCTATGCCTTACAGTTTCTGACAAGAAGATTTTTAAAGGTTTTCCTATATAACTCTTTGTAAAACAATGTGACCCCTGGGGCAGGGCCATTTTTGACCCAGAGACCATGGTTTGAACAAACTTGGTAGAGGTCCAATAGACAATGCTACACACCAAATATCTAAGCTCTATGCCTTACAGTTTCTGACAAGAAGATTTTTTAAGATTTTCCTATATAACTCTATGTAGGACAAGTGACCCCAGTGGCGGGGCCATTTTTGACCCAGAGCCCATGATTTGAACAAATTTGGTAGAGGTCCACTAGACAATGCTACATACCAAAATTCTTAACTCTAGGCCTTCTTGTTTCTGACAAGAAGATTTTCAAGTTTTCCCTATATAACTCTATGTAAAATCAACTGACCCCTGGGGTGGGGTCAGTTTTGACCCCAGGGACATAATTTGAATAAACTTGGTAGAAGTCCACTAGATGATGCTTCATACCAAATATCAAAGCTCCAGGCCTTGTGGTTATTGAGAAGAAGATTTTTAAAGATCTAACTTATAAAATCTATTTTTAGCTCCAGTGAACCAGAAATGCAATGGACCAGAACCATTTGAACAATCTTGGTAGAGCTTCATGCAAGGAACATCCCAGGCAAGTTTCATTAAATTTGCCCCATTGGTTTCAGAGGAGATGTCGTTTGAATGAAAAGTTGACGACGGACGGACGGAGGACGGACAAAGACTGATCAGGTGAGCTAAAAACAAAATAGGATCTCCAGTTATCTACCCATCAAGCCAAGCTATGTTTAAAACTCCTTGATTCAATAGTCCTTGAGTTACTGATCAAAGACCACTTACATGTATGAAGTGAGGTTCCCAGTGAACCTGAGATTTAATGTGCAACAGGATTTATCTACAGATGCCCAACCATCCTGTAAAGTTTCAGGGACCTTTGGACAGTAGTTCTTGAGTCATAGATTAGAAACTCTTTTCACACTGCAGGCCCCTACAAGCTGTATCTTTGACCTATTGGACCCTAAAACAATCCAGGTAATCTACAGACCATCCCTAACCATCCTGTGGAGTTTAAAGGACTTGGGCTTGGGAGCAGTCATTGAGTTGTTCCAAAG
The DNA here is from genome assembly GCA_012932295.1 of Cyclina sinensis. Classification (NCBI taxonomy): domain Eukaryota; kingdom Metazoa; phylum Mollusca; class Bivalvia; order Venerida; family Veneridae; genus Cyclina; species Cyclina sinensis. Next base: position 28,070,748 of record JAAONU010000007.1, on the reverse strand, counting down.
TACATGCCCAAGTAAGCTTGACCTTTTATAAAAACAACAGGGATCATCAACCTGAGAATTGTGTCCATGGGATAAACACTTCTGGCAAGTTACATCGAAATCCAATTAAAAATAGCAGAGTTATACAGCTGAAATGAATTGTAAATTGACAAACTAACACTGCAAGTACTATGTGCCCACCTTTTGGGGGCATTAAAAAGACTACAACAAACCTGCAATATGAGCTCCTGCAACTGCTGGGTTTTGTGTTTTATTCTTTCTATCCTTTTCTGCTTTTCCAACTACAATAGAAAAACAAAGCTAATCTAATGAAGTATCAGTCTTATTTTGCTTGCATACAAGGTAACTCAAAACTGGACTTTCAGCTGGATTTTTAGCTTGAAAACTGGAATTTTTTATCGACTCGTTTTCGCAAAAAGAAAGACAAGAAGAACAAACAAGAGGGCCATGATGGCCCTGGATCGCTCACCTGAGTACTTTGGCTGAAGGTCTGCTGGTAAGCAGTATTTCATTTTTTAATTGAAAATATGTAAGTGCCTACAAACCAAATATGTAAAGTATCAGTCAATAAATAAAGGCTCTATGACAGAAAGTAGAAATATCTATTATAAGCTATGGTGACCTTGACCTTGACCCAGTGACCTCAAACCCTACCCATGGGTAGAGGTCCATGCAAGGAACCTATATACTGAATATCAAAGATATTGGTCTAAAACTGAAGGCTTTATGAGGTACAGTAGATAAATCTATTTTTAGCCTCCATGACCATTAACCTTATCCAATAATTTGAAAAAGCTTGATAAAGCTTGCTTCATGCCAAATTTTAAAATTCAAGGCCTTGTGGTTTCAGACAAGAAGATTTTTAAAGATTTCCTTTTTAACATATTAAAGGTCCCCGGGGCGGGGCAAATTTTGACCCAAGGGCCAACATTTAAACAATATTGGTAAAGGTTCTTTACACAATACTCAACACCAAATATCTAAGGTCTACACCTATTTGTTTTGGAGAAAAATAATTTTTCATGTTTTTCCTATATAAATCAATGTAAAACGAGAGAACACTGGGGCACGGCCAATTTTGACCCAGGGAACATAATTTGAACAAACTTGGTAGACAATAACTAGAGATTGCTACATACCAAATATCAAAGCTGTAGGCATTGAGGTTTCCAGTAAGAAGATTTTTAAAGACTGCCTTTTTTACATATTAAGGGCCCTTGGGGCAGGGCCAATTTTTACCCCAGGGCCAACATATAAACAATACTGGTAAAGGTTATCTACACAATACTCCACACCAAATATCTAAGGTCTAGTCCCATTAGTTTTGGAGAAAAATGATTTTTCATGTTTTTCCTATATAACTATATGTAAACCAAGAGAACCCTGGGGCATGGCCAATTTTGACCCAGGGAACATAATTTGAACAAACTTGGTAGACATCCACTAGACAATGCTACATACCAAATATCTAATCTGTAAGCATTGAGGTTTCCAGTAAGAAGATTTTTAAAGATTGCCTTTTTTACATATTAAGGGCCCCTGGGGCGGGGCCAATTTTGACCCCAGGGCCAACATATAAACAATACTGGTAAAGGTTCTTTACACAATACTCAACACCAAATATCTAAGGTCTAGTCCTATTAGTTTTGGAGAAAAATGATTTTTCATGTTTTTCCTATATAACTATATTTAAACCAAGAGAACCCTGGGGCATATCCAATTTTGACCCATGGGACATAATTTGAACAAACTTGATAGACATCCACTAGACAATGCTACATACCAAATATCAAAGCTGTAGGCATTGTGGTTTCTGAGAAGAAGATTTTTCAAGATTGCCTTTTTTACATATTAAGGGCCCCCGGGGCAGGGTCAATTTTGACCCCAGGGCCAACATATAAACAATACTGCTAAAGGTTATCTACACAATACTCCACACCAAATATCTAAGGTCTAGTCCTATTAGTTTTGGAGAAAAATGATTTTTCATGTTTTTCCTATATAACTATATGTAAACAAAGAGAACCCTGGGGCGTGGCCAATTTTGACCCAGGGGACATAATTTGAATAAACTTGGTAGACATCTATTAGACAATGCTACATACCAAATATCAAAGCTGTAGGCACTGTGGTTTCTGAGAAGAAGATTTTTAAAGATTTCCTATATAAGTCTATGTAAAAGGAAGTGTCCCCTGGGACGGTGCCAATTTTGACCCCAGGGAAATAATTTGAACAATTTTTGTAGAGTTCCATTAGAGGGTGCTAAATGCCAAATATCTTAGCTCTAGGCCTTGTGGTTTCAGACAAGAAGATTTTCAAAGTTTTTCCTTTAAGTTGCCATAGCAACCAGAGTTCTGCATGGAATTCAATTCTTTGAACAATTTTCAAAGGGGACCACCCAAGAAACATTCATGGGAAGTTTGGATGAAATTGGCTTGGCGGTATATGAGAAGATGTCGTTTAAAGTAAAAGTTTACGGACGGACGGACGGACGGACGGACAGAGGGACGGACGCTGGACAAATTGCGATCACAAAAGCTCACCTTGTCACTATGTGACAGGTGAGCTAAAAAGAACACAAAAAAGAAGTGTTTTTTGTTCTTATTTAATGCATAAAGGTTGCACCACATGCAAAAGGCATAATCTGTTCTCTTAGCACACTTTCCTATCCATTTATATTTAGATTCACACTGATGATTGAATTTTTTTTGTCTTTTGAATTTTAGCTTTTGGACCTGAGTCCTTACACAGATCCCTTTATGTGAAAAGTCTGGGATGTGTTTCCAGTTTCACCAGAATTTTTTTTAACAAAATTACAAACGATTTTAAGATGTAAATTATGTTGATTCATTATAATTGTTGCTTTCAAAAGTAACTACGACAGAAATATTAAAGTCTTAGAGAAAAGTTTTTTAATGAAAAACTGGTACTTATAATTAAATAATGACCACTTATTTTAATCAATCAATTATATGTTGTAAGTTTGCCATATAAAGAGTCTCCAAGACATTGTTTTCTATAAATATTAAAATACGGTGGGGTCGTGACAATATATGACAAATGGAATTTATCCGAGATTTTCACTCGCTGCTTCATGTTTAATGAACTAAATATTTGCTGAAATTGGTTTCCTTCAATTTGTTAAGCTTGTCTTAAAACTACTTGACCTTTTCTTATAAATAAATCCGAGAATTAAAACAAAAATACCAAAAAGTATTTTAGTCAGTTCCTTGAACTGTTTAAAAGGTTAGAGTAACATAAGTAATGCACTGATGTTTAACCGTTTGCCTTTAAAATTAAGCATTCAATTAATTTGTTAAGTTGTACACAACAATTTTCTACTCGGTGTAACATCCCGAATCGAATTATATTGACCCAATTCAACACCCGTTCATGGCTAAATGTGTTAATTGTATATCGAGTGTCAACACAGGATTAATTCAATGAAAGCAGTAAAATGCGCTCTGATTGGTCAATGCTTTGAAGGTAGTAGGTATTGATTGCCTTTTCAGAGTATAAGCTCCGCCCATAACCGGAGCTGAGCAAGTTATTGACATCAGCAGATGAAAGATTTTTTCTTCTTCTGGATTTTAATAACGGGAATTGATGTGGAATTGATGTGGAATAACGGGACTTTTTTAAATCCCGCCGGGATATCACATGTATGTGCTTGGTTTAGGAGAAAAGTGAAAGTAAGACTCTGTCTGCTAGAAACTTGATCAAGTTCTTGATACAGCATCAAGCTGGGGAAAATCTTTGCAAAGTAATGCCAAAATTCCATCAGAGAGATAATGTTAAAGCCTGAACACAAAATAAATTGCTAGTACTGACAGTTTATCTACCATTCAGCAGATAAAGTCCATACCTGTCTTATGGTAAACTTGATAAAATGCACCATCTAATCATATAATTGAAGTCAGGTAGGATAATTCTAACATGATGGTATGACATCCCTTAAAAACTAGGGATTGCAATTTTCCTGGATTTGGCTAACCAGTTAATTGTTTGATCTTCCAAACGGTTAACCGCATCAAGGATTGTACTGTCTGTGAAATAAGGGATCGTCATCATTAATCACATGCATTTTCCAGCGTAAACAAATCCCAAATAATACACGAGAAAAAGGCGGGAAATTATCTGTGTGAGGGTTATTGGGATTGTAACGTATACAAAAGATTCTGTTGCATCAATAGGTATGAACTCACAAAGGTATTGATGGACAGACAGCCTTGCTACGGAAATATTTACAATCTGATCATTTACGCTACCTACTTTCTGAATTTTGTACTTCGCCAACATTTGCCTAAATATTTACTAAGTTCAGAATGCTAGTAACGAAACAATCTGTTTGCAAAAAGATAAAATACAAACAAGAAACATCGCAATGTGACGAAACCAGGTTTTCAACATCATTGTTTCACAAAAGCTTTGTCATCAAGTGCCATGGTGCATATGTGAGCATTTTTTTTAACTGAAATGTTTTTGGTGGAATTATGGCCATTTTAATTTTTTACATGTAAAATAAATAGATGAACATTAATATGTATCTTTCATAGTTCTACAGATCTGAAATGGTAATTGTATCTAATTATATGCACATTATTGCCAACAACAAACTATATATTCCATATAAGGAAAAAAAACAAAGGGCCATAATTAGGTGAAAAATTATCGAATCACAAACCCCGACAATATGCGCCAGGGCACTTGATGACAAAGCTTCTGTGAAAGTTTGGTCAAAATCCCTTGAGAAATGTAGGAGGAGTTGCGCACAGAAAAAATTGTTCATTATATATTCCATATAAGGAAAAAAAAAAAAGGGCCATAATTAGGTGAAAAATTATCGAATCACAAAACTCCGACTATATGCGCCAGGGCACTTGATGACAAAGCTTCTGTATAAGTTCGGTCAAAATCTCTTGAGAAATGTAGGAGGAGTTGCGCACACAAGAAATTGTTCACTATATATTCCATATACAGGAAAACAAAAAAAAGGGCCATAATTAGGTGAAAAATTATCGAATCACAAAACCCCGACAATATGCGCCAGGGAACTTAATGACAAAGCTTCTGTGAAAGTTTGGTCAAAATCCCTTGAGAAATGTAGGAGGAGTTGCGCACAGAAGAAAATTGTTGACGCCCGCCCGCCGACATACCTCAATCTAATAACCAGTTGTTTTTTTTTTGGAAGCCTGGTAAACAAGCAAAAACAGTTTTATGCTTTAATATTTCATCTACGTTGTAATAGTAATAAATTAGCTACATCCTACGACATCCGATCTAACAGATACAATGTATATACACAAGCACTTCTCAAAATAACGTTCTTTAGTTTAATCAGAATTAATTAGATTCCCCGTCATTAACAAGAGGGCCATGATGGCCCTGTATCGCTCACCTGAATATCACTGCTTTTAAAAAAGTTGCTATGAACCTGGTTAATTGACCCATATTAGAACTTGACCGAGAAATTATTGAAACAATCGTTCTGACAAATTTCCAGGTAATTTGGACAGAAAATCTAGTCTCTAGTGTGTTCACAAGGTTTTTCGATATTTTGGCTCTGCGACTTAGTTTTTGACCACAGATGACCCATATCCGAATTTGAGCTACAAATCATCAAAACAACCTTTCTGACAAATTTCAAGGACAATTGGACTGAAAATGTAGCCTCTAGAGTGTTCAAAAAGTTTTTCGATATTTGGGCTCGGTGACCTAGTTTTTGACTCCAGATGACCCATATTCGAACTTGACCTAGAAATCATAGAAGTAACTTTTCTGACAAATTTCAAAGTTATTTGGAATTAAAATCTTACCCTAGAGTGTTAATAAGGTTTTTCCATATTTGGGCTCTCTGACCTAGTTTTTGATCCAAGATGATCCATATTCAAAAATGAGCTAGAAATCATCAAAACAACCTGTCTGACAAAGTTCCAGGATATCTGGACTGAAAATGTTACCTCTGGAGTGTTAAAATGGTTTTTACATTTTTGGGCTCTGTGACCTAGTTTTTGATTTCATACGACCCATATCCAAATTTGAGCTAGAAATCATCAAAACAATTTTTCTGACAAATTTCCAGAATATTTGAACAGAAAAGTAGCCTCTAGAGTGTTAACAAATTTTCTTTCCTATTTTTGGGCTCTGTGACCTAGTTCTTTGCCCCAGATGATCAATATTTAAAATTAATTACCTAGAATACATTGAAACAACCTTTCTGACAGGTTTCCAGGTTATTTGGACTGAAAATGTTACCTTTTAGAGTGTTAACAAGGTTTTTCCATATATGGGCTATGTGACCTAGCTTTTTACCCCAGATGACCCATATACCCATATTCGAACTTGACCTAGAAATCATCAAAACAACCTTTCTGCCAAATTTCTGGGATATTTTAACCGAAAATGTAACCACTAGAGTGTTAACAAGGTTTTTCTATATTTGGGGTCTTAGACCTAGTTTTTGAACACACATGACCCATATTAAAACTTGAGCTGGAAATCATAGAAACAACCTTTCTTACAAAATCAAGACTTTTTGGACTGAAAATGTTACCTCTCCTTCTACAAGAAGACTTTCAAAGTTTTCCCTAAATAGGCCTATGTACAAGAGGGCCATGATGGACATGTATCGCTCAACTGAATATGACTGCTTTTAACCAAGTTGCTATGGACCTGGTTAATTCACCCCAGTGGACAAAATCAAGACTTTTTGGACTGAAAATGTTACCTCTCCTTCTACAAAAAGATTTTCAAAGTTTTCCCTAAATAAGCCTATGTACAAGAGGGCCATGATGGCCATGTATCACTCACCTGAATATGACTGCTTTTAACCAAGTTGCTATGGACCTGGTTAATTGACCCCAGTGGACCCATATTCAAACTTGACCTAGAAATTATTGAAACAATCTTTTTCACAAATTGCCAGGTTATTTGGAATTAAAATATAGCCTCTAGAGTGTTAACAAGGTTTTTCGATATTTGGGCTCTGTGACCTAGTTTTTGACCCAAGATGACCAATATCCAAATTTGAGCTACAAATCATCCAAATAACCTTTCTGACAAATTTCCAGGACATTTGTACTGAAAATGTAGCCTCCAGGGTGTTTACAAAGTTTTTTGATATTTGGGCTATGTGACCTAGTTTTTGACAACAGATGAATCATATTCAAAGTTGAGCTAGAAATCAAAGAATCAACCTTTCTGACAAATGTTCAGGTTATTTGGAATTAAAATCTTAACTCTAGATGTAACCAGGTTTTTCTTTATTTGGGCTCTTTGACCAAAGATGACCCATATTAGTACTTGAGCTAGAAATCATCAAAACAACCTGTCTGACAAATTTCCAGGATATTTGGACTGAAAATGTAACCTCTGGAGTGTTAAAATGCTTTTTACATTTTTGGGCTCTGTAACCTAGTTAATTTTTGATCTCAAATGACCCATATCCATATCTGAGCTAGCAATCATTAAAACAACCTTTCTGACAAATTTCAAGGATATTTGGACTGAAAATGTAACCTCTTGAGCATTAACATGGTTTTTCTACTTTTTTGCCATGTGACCTAGATTTTGACCCCAGATAACCCATATTCAGAACGGAGCTGGAAATCATTGAATTAATCTTTCTGACAAATTTCCAGATTATTTTGACTGACAAGAAATGTATGTAAAACATACATGCCCCCCAGCAGCACCTAATTGCTTGTGGTTGGGTCAAAGCGTTCTCTAGTTATTGATCAGAAACCGTTTTTAGGATCAAGGTCCCTGTGGCCTTGACCTTTGACCAAATGACCTCAAAATCAAAAGGGGTCATCTACTGGTGATGACCAACCAGCATACAAAGTTTCGTGAGCCTAGGTCAAAGCATTCTCTAGTTATTGATCAGAAACCGTTTTTAGGATGAAAGTCTCTGTGAGCTTGACCTTTGACCAAATGACCTCAAAATCAATAGGGGGTCATCTACTGGTGATGATCAACCAGCATACCAAGTTTGGTGAACCTAGATCAAAGCATTCTCTAGTTATTGATCGGAAACCGTTTTTAGGATGAAAGTCTTGTGATCTTGAACTTTGACCTAATGACCTCAAAGTAAATAGGGGTCATTTACTGGTGATGACCAACCAGCATACCAAGTTTAATGAACCTAGGTCAAAGCGTTTTCTAGTTATTGATCGGAAACCGTTTTTAGGATCAAGGTCCCTGTGGCCTGACCTTTTATGACCTCAAAACCAATAGGGGTCATCTACTGGTGATGACCAACCAGCATCCCAAGATTGGTGAACCTAGGTCAAAGCGTTTTCTAGTTATTGATCGGAAACCGTTTTAAGGATGAAAGTCTCTTTGATCTTGACCTTTGACCTAATGACCTCAAATTCAAAAGGGTCATCTACTGGCGATGACCAACCAGCATACCAAGTTTGGTGAACACAGGTCAAAGCGTTCTCTAGTTATTGATCTGAAACTGTTTTTAGGATGAAGGTCCCTGTAAGCTTGACCTTTGACCTCAAAATCAAAAATGTCATCTACTGGTGACCAGCATACCAAGTTTAGTCCTAGGTCAAAGCGTTCTCTAGTTATTGATTGGAAACAAAGTGTCTACCGACCGACATTTGCAAAACTCTATGCCCCCTCATCTTCGATGGGGGGCATAAAAATGTATCCTCTAGAGTGTTAACAAGGTTTTTCCATATCTGGGGTCTGTGACCTAGTTTTTGACCCCTGATGACCAATATTCGAATCTGAACTAGAAATCATTAAAACAACCTTTCTGACAAATTACCAGAATATTTGGACTCTTGAGTGTTAACAAGGTTTTTCCATATTTGGGCTATGTGACCTAGTTTTTGATCCCAGATGACCCATATTCAAACTTAAGCTAGAACATGGTTCATACAGGACTTGACCAAAAAAATTCAAGGACTTTTCAAGGACTTTTTATCAATTTTCAAGGACTATTCAAGTCGTTTGCGGCTTAAATCTTTATGACCATTTAGGCTCTTCATAAGGCATTATGATGGAACAAAAGTAATAAAACAGTTTTATTTCTGAAAAACTACCTTTAACAAGATTTATTTACATTTACATAGAGCAAAAGAGTTTCCAGTCACTTTAAATGTCAATAAATTTATCTACCTGTAAACGAACAAAACAGTTTCCAGTCACTTTAAATGTCAATACACTGTCCTTAGTTACATATTTGTCCATTGCATGACACACACTCTGGCCTGGAACCTGTGTGGGTGGGGGTGGTATATAAAACTAGAGCTATCACTAAATGTGATTAATACCCCAAAAACACCGCTACAGAACAGAGGAAGTTATCAATTTCGTAACAGAAAACTTTGTAAAACAAGAGGGCCATGATGGCCCTGGATCGCTCACCTAAGTACTTTGGCTGTAGGTTTGCTGTTAAGCAGTATTTCATTTTTTAATTGAAAATATGTAAGTGCCTACAAACCAAATATGTAAAATATCAGTCAATAAATAAAGGCTCTATGACAGAAAGTAGAAATATCTATTATAAGCTATGGTGACCTTGTCCTTGACCCAGTGACCACAAACCCTACCTATGGGTAGAGGTCCATGCAAGGAACCTATATATTGAATATCAAAGATATTGGTCTATAAATGAAGGCTTTATGAGGTACAAGAGATAAATCTATTTTTAGCCTCTGTGACCTTTAACCTAATTTAATAATATGAACAACCAAACAACCTTTCTGACAAACTGCCAGGATATTTGGACTGAAACAATAGCCTCTAGAGCCTTAACAAGATATTTCTATTTTTGGGCTCTGTGACCTAGTTTTTGACCCCAGATGACCCATATTCGAACTTGACCAAGAAACCATTGACATATTTCCAGAATATTTGGGCTAAAAATGTTACCTGTAGAGTGTAAACAAGGTTTTTCCAAATTTAAGCTGTGACCTAGTTTTTTACCCCAGATAAGGCCATACCAAATCGTTCTTTCGTTTAGCGTCCGCGGACGGATTGGTTTGAGCTTCTGAGGTAGGAAAAAACAACAACATTATTTTGTCTTACGACCTTACTGTACAAAATATTAAATGCTCTCCGGTATGTTCGAGAATTTATACGTGACTAGTGTTGTTCTTTACCCCTATTTTGTATTTATTGAGTTGTGTAAAAAAGTTCCATGCGTGCATAAATTTGTTGGCGACGTCAGAAGAGGTTAGTTTCTGGTCAGTTATAATAAGATTTTAATGCCTTTTATTGTTTTTCAAGATAATAGCAAGTAAATGATTGTTTTATGTAAATTGTATGCGTTGGAGTATTTGTTATATGTTTTTGCAATCAGTCGAATTTCTCAAGTGTAGTGTATACGCGAGCTGCAGCTAGAAGTTTAATGTAATTATGCCCCCACTTCAAAGAAGAGGGGGTATATTGCTTTGCATTTGTCTGTCTGTCGGTCGGTCCGTCGGTCCGTAGACCAAATGGTTTCCGACCAATAACTAAAGAATGCTTAGGCCTAGGAACTTCAAACTTGGTAGGATGATTGTCCATCACCAGTAGATAACCCCTATTGAATTTGGGGTCAAGGGGTCAAAGGTCAAGGTCACATTGACCTTGTAGGTATAAACGGTTTCCGACCAATAACTAAGGAACGCTTAGGCCTAGGAACTTCAAACTTGGTAGGATGATTGTCAATCACCAGTAGATGACCCCTAATTGAGTTTGGGGTCAAGGGGTCAAAGGTCAAGGTCACATTGACCTTGTAGGTAGAAACGGTTCCCGACCAATAACTAGAGAACCCTTCGACCTAGGTTCACCAAACTTGGTATGCTGGTTGGTCATCACCAGTAGATGACCCGTATTGATTTTGAGGTCATTAGGTCAAAGGTCAAGGTCACAGGGACCTTCATCCTAAAAACGGTTTCCGATCAATAACTAGAGAACACTTAGACCTAGGTTCACCAAACTTGGTATGCTGGTTGGTCATCACCAGTAGATGACCCCTATTGACTTTGAGGTCATTAGGTCAAAGGTCAAGATCACAGAGACTTTCATCCTTCGAAAACGGTTTCCGATCAATAACTAGAGAACGCTTTGACCTAGGTTCACCAAACTTGGTATGCTGGTTGGTCATCACCAGTAGATAACACCTATTGATTTTGAGGTCATTAGGTCAAAGGTCAAGCTCACAGAGACTTTGACTCTAAAAAGAATTTCCGATCAATAACTAGAGAATGCTTTGACCTAGGATCACCAAACTTGGTATGCTGGTTGGTCATGACCAGTTAATGACCCCTGTTGATTTTGAGGTCATTAGGTTAAAGGGACCTTGATCCTAAAAACCATTTCTGATCAATAACTAGAGAACGCTTTGGCCCAACCACAAGCAATTAGGTGCTGCTGGGGGGCATTTATGTTTTACAAACATTTCTTGTTCAAATAGAGTCGAAAGACATTATATATGACATTTTGTTAGTAGTTCACAAACCAGATATTCCTTTTGTAACATTTTTGCTGAGAATTCTTCTTTCATAAGGGAGACAAATTCATTTGAATTATTTTAAAGAATTGTGTTATCTTCGCAGTGAAGCCATCAGACACTCAGACAAAACAGATACGGAAAAACAAATACCAGTAAAAATGATATTTTGGTGTTCAGTATTTAGTGTTTACTTTTGTAATTTTTTACAGTGATACCTTATTTGGATTTTAGTAGCATGGGATGGAAGGACCTGTCTAATAACATGAATGTGCATCAGTTTTATAGATTGTTGAAACTGAGTTGATATTGACAAGTTGACTCCAAATATAGACTCAGTTGTAAATTTACCTATGCAGAAATATATTTTCAGTTGAATTTATAGGTGGTTTGATTGAAAATACTTTAAGAAATGCATTAAAAGTCTCTACAAAGTGGAATATGAAACTTGATAATTATATCCTGGTGTAGATACTAGTCAGTATGACTTGTTTATTTTTTGGGGCTTCGTTTGTGTTTTCAGGATAGCTAGATAGGTTTTTGAACTTAGGGTGGACGCTAAACGAAAAAACAATTTGGTATGGCTTAACCCATATTCGAACATGGGCTAGAAATCATCAATACAACCTTTCTGACATATTTCCAGGATATTTGGGCTGAAAATGTTACCTCTAGAGTGTTAACAAGGTTTTTCCATATTTGGGCTCTGTGACCTAGTTTTTGAACCCAGATGACCCATATTCAAACTTGGGCTAGAAATCAACCAAACAATCTTTCTGACAAATTGCAAGGACATTTGGACTGAAACAGTAGCCTTTAGAGCCTTAACAAGATTTTTCTATTTTTAGGTCATGTGACCTAGTTTTTGACCCCAGATGACCCATATTCAAACTCGTTGGAGTAATTACTGGGCAAACATCCTGACCAAGTTTCGTGACAATTGGAGCAAAAATGTGACCAGTAGTGTTAACGAACTAATTGTGAACGGACAACAGACAACGGACGACGGACATCTATCGATCCTTATAGCTCACCCTGAGCCAGCTCAGGTGAGCTAAAAATTGAAAAAGAGTTATGGTTATGGGCAATTAAAGATAGTCGTGGTTCTTGTACATTGCATTTCCTCTAATTGCACTTGACCATTGTATGAAGTTGCATTGAATTCCAAATTCCAAATTATATTCTGGAAAAGAAAATCCAAGGAAGGGCAATAACTCTGCAAATAGAAAAGATGGAGTTATACCTCTTATACAATGCACTTTCTCTCATTGTGCTTGATCATTGTATGAAGTTGCACTGAATTCCAACCAGTAGTTTTCAAGTTATGCTCCAAATAAAGAAAACAAACTAAGGGTAATAACTCTGCAAATAGAGAACATGGAGTTATGATTCTTGGACACTGCACTTCCTCTCATTGTGCTTGATTATTGTATGAAGTTGCATTGAATTCCAACCAGTAGTTTTTAAGTTATCCTCCATACAAAGGAACACCAACAAAGGGCAATAACTGTGCAAATAGTGAACATGGAGTTACGATTCTTGGACACTGCACTACCTATAATTGTGCTTGACCATTGTATGAAGTTGCACTGAATACCAACCAGTAGTTTTCAAGCTATGCTCCTAATAAAGAAAACCAATAAAGAGCAAATAGAGAATTTTGAGTTATGATTCTTGAACACTGCACTTCCACTCATTGTGCTTGACCATTGTATGATGTTGCATTGAATTCAAACCAGTAGTTTTCAAGTTTTGCTCCATAAAAAGGAAAACTAACAAAGGGCAATAACTTTGAAAATTGTGAAGATGGAGTTATGATTCTTGGACACTGCACTTCCTCTCATTGTGCTTGACCATTGTATGATATTGCATTAAATTCTAACCAGTACTTTTCAAGTTATGCTCCGGACAAGGAAAACCAATATAGGGCAATAACTCTGAAAACAGTGAAGATGAAGTCATGATTCTTGGACACTGCACTTCCTCTCATTGTGCTTGACCATTGTATGATGTTGCATTAAATTCTAACCAGTACTTTTCAAGTTATGCTCCGGAAAAGGAAAACCAACTAAGGGCAATAACTCTTAAAATAGAGAAGATAGAGTTATGTTTCTTGGACACTGCACTTCCACTCATTGTGCTTGACCATTGTATGTAGTTGCAGTGAATTCCAACCAGTAGTTTTCAAGTTGTGCTCCGGAAAAAAAAAACAATAAAGGGGACTCTAAAAATAGTGAAAATTGAGTTATGATTCTTGGACAATGCACTTCCACTCATTGTGCTTGACCATTGTATGAAGTTGCATTGAATTCCAACCAGTAGTTTTCAAGTTATGCTCCGGACAAGGTAAACCCCGACTGACCAACCGACCACCGGGTGACTCCTATATACCCCCCCAAACTTTGTTTTGGGGGTATAAAGAAGAAACATTGTTATTGTCATCTCTTTCATTATCAGTTTTTGTGGTGGCGCTCAAATGGGGTCTTTGATTTATGAAAAAAGTGTCAATGGATGCATTTTTCTTTGTGACTTCTACAGATTTCTTGTGCTTGCTACTTTTCAAGTGGGATTTTAAAGCACTTTCTCCCATTGTTCCTACATCTATAAATTTATCGCACAACGTACATAAACACTTATGCTTGTTAGACTTAAACTCCTTAAGCCACAGTGAATATACATCGTCTGTTAGCCATTTTCTGGCGAAAACACACTTATTTTTAGGACCATCTTGTTTTTGTTGTGTCATGCTAGAAATTATTCACGTTGTGAGAATCTCTAATCTGTACCTAAAACCAGTATTTACCCGTACCAAAAAACGCGTTTAACTAGCGTTCACATTCGTAGTGGGTGAATGTACATTTTTTATCATTTTTTTTCACTTGTTTTGATGTCATTTTTATTTTCTGTACTTCTTACCGCTACAATTGTGATTACACCCTCTATTTTTTTTCGAAATTCAAGGTCTATTCAGCTTTTATTCTGAAAATTCAAGGACTTTTCCAGGGGATTTTTTAGAAGCAAAATTCAAGGACTTTTCAAGGACTAAGGATCAAATTCAAAGACTTTCAAGGACCTGTGCGAACCATGTAAAAATCATCAAAATAACCTTTCTGACAAATTTCTGGGATATTTTTACTGAAAATGTAACCTCTAGAGTGTTAACAAGGTTTTTCTATTTTTGGGCTCTGTGACCTAGTTGTTGAACCCAGATGACCCATATTCGAACTTATCATAGAAACAACCTTTCTGACAAATTTCCAGATTATTTGGACTGAAAATGTACCCTCTCCTTCTACAAGAACATTTTCAAAGTTTTCACTATATAAGCCTATGTAAAACCAAAGACCCTGAGGTGGGGCCAAATTTGATCCCAGAGGTTTTATTTGAATAAACTTGGTAGAGGTCTACTAGACAATGCTACATACAAAATCTTAAGTCTCAGGCCCAAGTGGTTTCAGACAAAAAGATTTTCAAAGTTCTCACTATATAACCCTATGTAAAACAATGACCCCCAGGCCAAATTTGACTCCAGGGGTATAATTTGAACAAACTTGGTTGATGTCAACTAGACAATGCTACATACCAAATCTTAAGGCTCATGGCCTTGTGGTTTCAGACAGGCAGATTTTCAAAGTTTTTCCTATATAAGCCTATGAAAAACCAATGAACCCCGGGGCAGGGCCAAATTTGACCCCAGGGGCATACTTTGAACAAACTTGGTAGAGGTCCACTAGACAATGCTAAATACCAAATCTTAAGGCTCAGGGCCTTGTGGTTTCAGACAAGAAGATTTTTAAAGTTTCACTATATAAGCCTATGTAAAATCAATTGACCCCCAGGGTGGGGCCAAATTTGACCCCAGGGTTATAATTTGAACAAACTTGGTAGAGATCCACTAGACAATGCTACATACCAAATCTTAAGGCTCATGGCCCTGTGGTTTCAGACAAGCAGATTTTTCAAAGTTTATCCTTTATAAGCCATAGATGCCCCCACTCAACCTAGCTACTGATATAGCTAGCAATATGGCCACAAGATAGTCATACAGTACGCGCCAGGAGGAACTCACATTTTCCGCTTTATTTCGCGGACACGGAAAAAAAAAATCCGCCGCGACATCGCAGAAAAAAAAGGATTTCCTCGATGTCTCAACATCACGAAATATCTCTGCGATATTTGACAACCAGTGCGAAAAAAAATTGAGTCATAACTCACCTGGATAAGCTGAACATTTAATGAAATGACCATAATGAAACTGTACATTTTAGGTCTGCAAATTATGTGACATTTGGTAAAATTAAAACCAAACATTTGCTGTGTAGGTTTATGCGTACTTCCGTCTTGAAAACGCTCATTATTGTATAGCAAAATCGATCAATAGTTTTGTCAAGCGCATATACGATACAGATGTCGCAGTAGGGTTTACATGTTGTATGTTTACTTTAAATATAGGAAAGCAGTTTTAACACGTGTAAATCGAAAACCAGTCAATTTATTTTCTGAAAATAGGCACACTGACTGATGACATCACAAGCACCTGTTACCAAAATATAGCTGAACTACTGGTTGGCAAAAGGAACCAATATTTATATACATTTGAAAGCAGCAGGAATTTCTAATTTTAGATAACTTTTTTCTTTGTCAGCCAAATTTTAAGATTCTAATATCATTTAAAAGCTCTTTAAATTCATATTTTAAAAATATAAGCAGATTTTGAATTTTTGCTTTTAAAGAAAAAAACTAAACTAATTTAAACCTGTCATTACAGCATTTTTCTAGCAGCTCAGATTCACTATGTTTAACCATTTACAAACAAAAAAGTAAACAATTTTGACAATTATTTCTTTAATATTTAAAATATGAGTTTACAGACCTTTTAAATGATATAAAATATTGAATTATTTGATGAAAATGACTTTGTAACTGTAATTACAAAACTAGAACTATCGCTGAATGCGATTCATACCCCCACCGATGTCCTTGACAGAAGACGACATGGAAAGGTGGTTAAGGGAATAACTTTAGTGGCACAAATACATATACATAAAAAGAAATTATCTCTGGTGAAAAAAACAAACAAACTGTATAGGTAATAGTATAAATATAGACTGTCAAATCATGTTCGAAACAGTTACAAATAACCTTTCATTTTCCCAATGTACTAAAACAAACAAAAGCAGTGAAGTTAAGAAAATAGCATAATTATGTCAAAATGTAATTAAGAGTGGGAAAAACTTTGCATACTGAGCTTACTTGTGACCCTTTATATATTATATAGTTTCAAGTGAATATTTGTTCTGGTTTCAGAAATATTTAAGTATTAATGGTTATACCAGAACATTTTCTAAGCCTAAAAGGGGCATAAATTGTGTCATAATTCAATGGAATTGTAGAATTTTCGTCATCTGAGCTTGCTTGTAACCATTCATATAAATTTTAAGTTTCAAGTAATGTCTGTTCTGGTTTAAAAAATATTATAATAAATAAATCTAAAGATATAAAAATGGACTTAACTTTGTCAAAATACAATACAAAGTTATCCCCCCCCCCCCCACTTTTTTTAGTTATGAAACTTGACCTGCATATCTTACTTGCGACACTTCGTATATATTTGAAGTTTCAAATGATTATCTGTTCTAATTTTAGAAATATTCAAGTACATGTTCAAATTTCAGAACATTTTCTAAGTCAATTTTTGACCTTCAAGTGTGGCCTTGACCTTAAGCTGGCACAAGAGTAAGATGGGTTCTGCACATTGCCCAGTTTGGGTGAACATTTGAGTCAAGTTTGAAGAAAATCCTTCCATTAGTATAGAATTTATAGAGCGGACACAACATATTGTCTAGTATTGATTGTAAGTAAATTAAAAGACTTAAAAAGGGGCATAACTTTGTCAAAATGCAATACAGAGTTACACATGTATGAAACTTGACCTGCATATCTTACTTGTGATACCTCATATATTTTTTAAGTTTCAAGCAAATACCTGTGCTAGTTTCAGAAATATTCAAGTACATGTTAAAATTTAAGAACATTTTCTAAGTCAATTTTGACCTTCAAGTGTGACCTTGACCTTAAGCCGGCACAAAGGTAACAAGGGTTCTGCACATAACCTTGTTGAGTTGAACATCTGAGTAAAGTTTGAAGAAAATTCTTCCATTAGTATAGGATTTATAGAGCGGACACAACTTATTGTCTAATATTTGATTGTATGTAAATTTGAAGACTTAACAAGAAGGCCATGATGGCCCTGTATCGCTCACCTGAGTATGACTGCTTTTAACAAAGTTGCTAAGGACCTGGTTAATTGACCCCAGATGACCGATAGTTGAACTTGACCTAGAAATTATTGAAACAATCTCTTTGACAAATTTCAAGGTTATTTGTACTGAAAATGTTACCTCTAGAGTGTTAACAAGGTTTTTCCATATTTGGGTTCTATGACCTAGTTTTTTAACCTAGATGTCCCATATTCGAACTTGACCTAGAAATTATTGAAACAATCTCTCTGACAAATTTCCAGGATATTTGGACTGAAAAAGTAGCCTCTAGAGTGTTAACAAGATTTTTCGATATTTAGGCTCTGTGACCTAGTTTTTGACCCCAGATAAACCATATCCAAACTTTAGCTACAAATCATCAAAACAACCCTTCTGACAAATTTCCAGGATATTTAGACTGAAAATGTAACCTCTGGAGTGTTAAAAAGGTTTTTTAATATTTGGGCCATGTGACCTAGTTTTTGATCCCAGATGACCCATATCCAAATATGAGCTAGAAATCATTGAAACAACCTTTCTGACAAATTTCAAGGACATTTGGACTAAAAATGTTACCTCTAGAGCATTAACAAGGTTTTTCTACTTTCGGGCTCTGTGACCTAGTTTTTGACCCCAGAAAACCTATATTTAAAACTGAGCTAGAAATTATCGATAGAACCTTTCTGACAAATTTCCAGATTATTTGGACTGAAAATGTTACCTTTAGAATGTTAACAAGGTCCATATTTGGACTCTGCGACCTAGTTTGTGACCCCAGATGACCCATATTCGAACATGATCTAGAAATCCTCAAGGCAACCTTTCTGATGAATTTCCAGATTATTTGGGCTGAAAATTTAACCTCTAGAGTGTTAACAAAATTTTTATATTTTTGGGCTCTGTGACCTATTTTATGAACCCAGATGACCCATATTCAAACTTGAGCTAGAATTCATAGAAGCAACCTTCCTGACAAATTTCCAGATTACTTGGGCTAAAAATGTTACCTCTAGAGTGTTAACAAGGTTTTTCAATATTTGGGCTCTGTGACCTAGTTTTTGACCCCAGATGACCCATATTTGAACTTGACCTAGAAATCATCAAAGCAACCTTTCTGACAAATTTCGAGATTATTTGGGCTGAAAATGTAACCTCTAGAGTGTTAACAAGATTTTCTATTTTTGGACCCCGTGATCTAGTTTTTGAACCCAGATGACCCGTATTAGAACTTGAGCTAGAAATCATCGATAGAACTTTTCTGACAAATTTCCAGGATATTTGGACTGAAAAAGTAGCCTCTAGAGTGTTATAAGGTTTTTCTATATTTGGGCTCTGTGACCTAGTTTTCCAACCCTGATAACCCATGTTCGAACTCGTCCGAGATATTAATGAGACAAACATCCTGACCAAATTTCATGACAATTGAGGCAAAAATGTGACCACTAGAGTGTTAACAAACTAATTGTGGACGGATGGACGACGGACAAAAGGTGATCAGAAAAGCTCACTCTGTCACTACGTGACAGGTGAGCTAAAAAGGGGCATAACTTTATCAAAATGCAATACAGAGTTATGAAACTTGACCTGCATATCCTAATTGTGACACTTCATATATATTTTAAGTTTTAAGCAAATACGTTTTCTAGTTTCAGAAATATTCAAATACATGTTAAAATTTAAGAATATTTTCGAAGTCAATTTTGACCTTCAAGTGTGACCTTGACCTTAAGCCGGCAACAGGGTTACATGGGTTCTGCACATTCCCTTGTTTAAGGTGAACATTTGAGCCAAGATTAAAGAAAATCTTTCAATTAGTGTAGGACTTACAAGGCTGACACAACATAATGTTTAATATTTGATTGTTTGATATTTGACCTTCAATTGTGACCTTGATCTTGAGCTGACACATGGGCAACATGGGTTCTGCACATCCCCTTGTTGAGGTGAACATTTCAGCCAAGTTTGAAGAAAATCCTTCAATTGGTATAGGATTTATAGAGCGGACACGATAATGGAGACGGACGGACGGACGCGACAAAGCGAATCCATTATAGCCCCCCCTCCCACCTCACATTTTGTGGTATGGGTATAATTACTATGTTTTACATTTTTATCAACCGCCATGTTTTTGCCAACCTTCAAAAAGTTACCTGTATCTCTTATCAGTTATTTGTTACTATTAATAGATTTCAAAACAATAACATTCAACGTTCCTATAGGGTCAGCTTTTCCGAGAAGCAATTACTTTCTGTTTTGAATTGTCATTCCTTCCATTAACAAATATGAGAATTTGCAAACAAATGCATCAGAATGAGAGTTTTATACATTTAAATGATATTTTAAAGCGTAAAATTCGCCGAAATGCGTGTAAGCAGGAACTTTTTGAGCCTCGATACGTCAATTCTTACCTGTGAAAAGTTCGCGGAACCATTTAGCGGACCTCCGCCGTGATATTTCGTGACTATGTCCGCGGCAGTGATCCTCGAAATGCGGTGGATTTGGTGCGTTTTAAGGAATGGGTAGTCCGCGACGACCTCGAGGAAAACGAGAGTTCCTCCTTGCACATATTGTACACGCTGAATCATTAATAAGATTGGTTTAACAAAATGACATCTATAAGAAATCTGTTGTGTAGTGAAGACTCAAAATACTGTCTCCAACACTGTGACCAATGGATGAATATTATCCTTCACAATTCTGTATGCATAGTTGGACATTCTTGGAGTTTGCAGATGGTAAACAGGTGTTTTCATGTCTAATTTGTACTAAGTTCCTAAGTTATATGTTCTGTAAGTCAGGCTGTTTATAAAATGTCCATTGTCATCTAAATAGCAAACAATTTTAAGCAATTGTTGGAACAAAATTTCACCATTTCCATACTTAAATGTGAATTCTGCTTAAGCTGGTGCTAACGGGCATGGACAGTAACTTGCATTTTCCATTACTGTCCATGAACATGCTCAATCAAACTGAGTCTGCAATTTGACCATTGGAACAGCGTTAAACTCACTAAGAAGAAGGAAAAAATTTTAGGTATCAAACTGTAGGGCAACAATGCTGTGGTCTGAGAAGTAGGTTGACAGGCAGGATAATCTGGATTGTAGAATATTATTTTGTATGTAGACAAGGTCAAGTGTAGAACCACCTCTGTGAGTTGGGAGCTGCACACACTGGGAATAGTTATTCAATTTCTGTGACAGTCTTGTATAATTTGAAAAATTAAAAGCTATGTTGAAATCTTCAAGCAGTACATCTGGAGAAGTTTGGTCTCCAATATGTGTTAGATCATTCATAAAGTCTGTTATGTTCGATGATGGAGATCTATAGAGAAGACAGAATGAACTTGGACAGAGCTCTGATGAGATGGTAACTGACACTTGTTCCATATGAGGTTGATGTGAAACACTGGAAGTTGTCACTGGCAACTTATCTCATGTGTAGAACAACAAACCATGGCAGTTGTCTTCCTGTGACATAGGCAAACATGTCAAGCTCCACCCAACACACTGATGGTACTGTACTTGTTTCTCATAGACATTTGCTTCAGTCAGACACAGTATGTCAAACATGATCAGAACTGGGTGACTCTAGCTCCAGCGCTTTTGCAGGTACAGGCGACACAAGTTGAAAATTGCAAATTTTGAGTATGTAAGGGGCCATAACTCTAACAATTCTGAATAAATCTATACGGGAAACCCCAGGTGCACAACTTTACATGCTGATCAACATTCCTGTAAAGTTTCTTGACTGTAGGTGCAGGGCTTTTGCAGGTACAGGCGACACAAGTTGAAAATTGCAAATTTTGACTAAGTAAGGGGCCATAACTGTAACAGTTCCAAACAAATCTATACGGGAAACCCCAGGTGCACAACTTCACATGCTGATCAACATTCTTGTAAAGTTTCTTGACTCTAGCTCCACTGCTTTTGGAGCTACAGGCAACACAACTTTTTTGAACGGACGGACAGACGGACAAGGGCAAATCTAAATGCCCTCCCTAGAATGGGGTCATTAAAAGACAATAAATGATACAGAAGTTCAATAAAAACTACTTACTTATCAGATATCACTTCTGACTCTAAGTTTTATATCAATATTATATGTTATTCTCTAAATATGTCCATAATAGAAAATACCTCTAAATTTTGACATTCCTGAGCAGAGTTAGTTGGCAAACCAATCCATCGGATTTCTTTCTTCTCTTTTGAGATGATGTTCATAGCCATTAAGACATTCAAGGCATCATAAACTCTTCTTCTTATATTTTTCTGATCATATTGCTAAAAATAAAACATCTTTCTATTACTTTAACATAAACTACATCTGTCAATGAATGTGTTTAATTCCCCCACAATACCATCATGTGAGAGGAAATGGGCAAATATCAAGAAAAAACTAAACAGAGTAACAGATTTATTTACTTGGTTTCATACCCAACTTTTGTGTGACCTTGACACTCTGTGTGACCTTGACCTTGAAGGTATGGACCTAGGTCTTGCGCATGCATGACACATCATCTCATGTTGATGAACATTTCTGCCAAGTATTTCTGAAATCCATCTATAAAGAAGAGTTATAGAACTGACACACAAAAACAGACACACTTTTATGTGACCTTGACACTCTAAGTCTGACCTTGACCTTGGAGGTACGGACCTGGGTCTTGTGCATGACAAATCACCTCATGTTGGTGAACATTTCTGCCAAGTATTTCTCAAATACATCCATAAATGACAGTTAAGGAATGGACACAAAAACACCCAACTTTTCCGAGTTTTCACCTTTATGTGTGACCTTGACCTTGGAGGTGAAAACCTGGGTCCTGTGCTTGACACATCATGTCGTGTAGGTGAACATTTCTGCCAAGTTTTTCCAAAATCCAATTAAGAATGACAGTTACAGGTTTATTTTCGGAGAGATGCATTGGGGCACACAGTGACTCCTTTATACCCCCTCCCCCCCCCTCTAATCCCCACAACCTAACTTTGTTTTGTGGGAGTACAACAAGAAATTTAAGACTTTTTATACATGTTTTTGTTGTAATCAGATCACAAGTCATTATACCATACCAGATTAGATCAACATCTATTTTCATGTAGAATTGTACAATTTGTATTCAACAATAATTTAACATACATAAAGCCTGTATTATGTTTTCAAAATGGCTGTAGTGAAATGCTGTAAAATGTTCCTGAAGAAATATTAATAAATGCTAATATAAGGTGATTAGATGTATTCAAAGGCTTCTATTTGACCTGTTTGTAAGGTCTCACACTACACTAGCCACCTACTGACCTTTTAGAAAAACATTCCATTTCTGATTATCCATAACTGCCATAATTTTTCTGGCCATTTCCGGGATTTTGATATCGAATTTCCGGGATTTGAGCCGATTTTCCGGGACATATAACTATTCATATACTTTCAATGCCCTACCGTTGGCAGTACACAAAATTGGACGGGATTCCGTTTTTGGCGGGAAAAGCCATGCACATCTTTCAAATACACATCAGTATCATAGCTTTTATTTTAGTTGCAAGAGCATAGTAATTGACAGGCTTGCAGAAATGTTTCAAGCTCAATCGGTCCGACCACCCGACGATTATTCCCCCACCCCTCTAAACCACTTCAAAAAAACGTTCGAGTGGGGAAGGTAGGAGGACGAGTATAATTATCTGATCGATCATCCTGCAGAACGAGTGCAAAAACCGCAAGAAATATACATGTACCGATGGATGTGTATATCATAATGTCACAGTTTACCGACAGTAAATTCTCCATGTAATACACTGTCAAAACGAAACCGGAAGCTTGAGTAAAGGGGAGCACTGCGCCTTTTTTAATTCAGTAAACCGCACAATACCGATGATCGTTTTTCTCCTAGGTCACCAGGACTGGTGATGCAGGACGAGTAGAAATTTTTGTCACTCGTCCTCGATTGTGTAGCAGTAATCATAAAATAACTGTGTACCATTAACTAAGGCCATACCAAATCGTTCTTTCGTTTAGCGTCCGCGGACGGATAGGTTTGAGCTTCTGAGGTAGGAAAACAACAACAACATTGTTTTGCCTTACGACCTTACTGTACAAAGTATTAAATGCTCTCCGGTATGTTTGAGAATTTATACGTGACTAGTGTTGTTACCTCCTTTGCATCTTTACCCCAATTTTGTATTTATTGAGTCGTGTAAAAAAGTTCCATGCATGCATAAATTTGTTGGCGACGTCAGAAGAGGTTAGTTTCTGGTCAGTTATAATAAGATTTCAATGCCTTTTATTGTTTTTTCAAGATAATAGCACGTAAATGATTGTTTTATGTAAATTGTATGCGTTGAAGTATTTGTTATATATTTTCGCTATCAGTCGAATTTCTCAAGTGTAGTGTTTACACAAGCTGCAGCTAGAATTTGTTGATGAAGTTTAATGTAATTCAAATAGGTAGAGTCGAAAGACATTATTTATGTCATTTTGTTAGTAGTTCACAAAGCAGATATTCCTTTTGTAACATTTTTGCTGAGAATTCTTCTTTCATATGGGAGACAAATTCATTTGAATTATTTAAAAGAATTGTGTTATCTCCGCAGTGAAGCCAACAGACACTCAGACAAAACAGATAGAGAAAAACAAATACCAGTAAAAATGATATTTTGGTGTTCAGTATTAAATGTTTAAGTAGTGTTTACTTGTGTAATTTTTTACAGTGATACCTCATTTGGATTTAGTGGCATAGGATGGAAGGACCAGTCTAATAACATGAATGTGCATCAGTTTTATATATTGTTGAAACTGAGTTGATATTGACAAGTTGACTCCAAATATAGACTCAGTTGTAAATTTACCTATGCAAAAATATATTTTCAGTTTAATTTATAGGTGGTTTGATTGAAAATACTTTAAGAAATGCATTAAAAGTCTCTACAAAGTGGAATATGAAACTTGGTAATTATATTCTGGTGTAGATACTAGTCAGTATGACTTGTTTATTTTTTGGGGCTTCGTTTGTGTTTTTAGGATAGCTAGATAGGTTTTTCAACCTAGGGTGGACGCTAAACGAAAAAACAATTTGGTATGGCCTAATTAACATCATAAACTCAAATTCAAGTTGAATCACGGGCGTTTGATGACAGCATCGTATATGCTTCGTATTACAAGTATCGGCGCGATTTGATCGAACATTACAATATTCACCACGAGTTTTGTGCGCGTTTGCATTAAATTTAATTTTAAGTAGCATCTCTGTTAACACCAATTACAGTGGCGACAGTCATTGAAAGGGGCAGATATTTTACAAATTAATAAATCGATAGCCAATAGTGGTCATTTGTTAATTGGTTATCAATGACACGGTGTATTCACCGAATCGGAACATATTATCATAACAAATAATTAAAGAATTAGCGGCGTGTCAAAAATTTGTCTGGCCTGATCAATGGTATGCGCATTTTTCATGTTTTCCGGGACATCGGATGTCTTTCCGGGACTCCGGGACGGGCCCTCGATTTCCGGGACAATCCCAGACGATCCGGGACGTATGGCAGGTATGGATTATCTAAAGTGATATTAATAAGGTTCACAGTGTAAACTGACGACAGCTGATATAAAAGAACTGTAGCAACTTTATTATGATCAATTTAATGACTCACAGCATCCTGTGGAGACAGTATGTTCATTGGATCACTGAACTCAGTTACCAATTCATCAGCGACCTCATTATATGAAGTCACCCCTTTCTTTTGAACTTTTTCACACACTTTCATAGAGAAATGCCTCAGACCTTTGCCACCTTTCTCCCCTTTCTTAGAACGTTTCCTGAAAATGGAAGAATAAATTACTGACTTATTCAATGAGACCAACATTTCTTGTTCTTACTGATGAACAAAATAAACCTGGAAAAGAAAAAACCTTTAACAAATTTTATTAACTTTGGCCTAATGGCATCAGAGGCTATGCTGTTTGGAAAAAAATGTGAACAGATGTACAATGGGCCATCCTAATAGCTTATCTCCGCTCTGTGCCAGATGAGCTAACAAGCAAATCAATGCTCCTGGTGTTCACTTCTAAACATTAATCCGACAGACATGTTGATCAACATTACTGTAAAGTTTCTTGACTGTAGGTGCAGTGCTTTTGCAGGTACAGGTGACACAAGTTGAAAATTGCAAATTTTGAATATGTAAGGGGCCATGACTCTAACAATTCCGAATAAATCTATATGGGAAACCCCAAATGCACAACTTTACATGCTGATCAGCATTCCTGTAAAGTTTCTTGACTGTAGGTGCAGCGCTTTTGAAGGTACAGGCGACAAGTTGAAAATCACTATTTTTAACTACCGTATATACTCAGCCAAAAGTTGACTCAACCATTAGTCGAGAAGGGGTTTTTGAGGTTAAAATTGATGATTTTTACTTAAACCCTTTCATACGTCGAGTTGGATTTTTTAGATTTTATGCAATCGTACAAATTGCGTATCTACAGTAAAGGGAAGCAACTATGTCGATAGAGTGGTGTGTGGTAGTTTCATTATACCGAAGAAGTACGGGCAGTATGTTTCAAGACATTTTGGAAGGGATAATTTGAAAGTGACACAGTTGTTTGCTGTCAATATTATTCGTTTAATTAATAATTTATTTAACTTGCAGGTCGTTCAAAATGCACAAAAAAAACAAACACAGAAATGTAATACCGAAGCATATGAATAATTTCAAACAGGAATTATCACACTGAAATTATACGAGTTATTATGAAAAAAATTAATGCCAGTAATTGTTCACACCTTTGATTTCTGAATAAAGCATAATGCTGTCATGTTAGGACCTGTATGACATACGATTATACAACCAGAAAAGCCCTGACACTGGACAGACTTTATCAATTAACAAGGGAAGTCACTCTACAACAACCGCGACATGGTCGCTTGTTTATTACATGTCGATCAAATGTGTGAAAATATCTTTGTCATACTGCCAAGCAGACTAATAAAACAAAACAAAGGTAGTCCCTTTTATAAGTTCTTTATTGATTAGAGAACCCTGCTGAATAATAATGATGTAATTACGCTACGGGGTTACCTCCGTGTAGTGTAAAAAATAAGACTGTTAAGTACGTTTGATAAATATTTTCCTTTTCTTTACCTGACTCGCCCATACGTCGAGCAATGACTATAAGGCCATTTTCTGGGGATTAAAAACTCGACTTTTGGCCGAGTATATACGGTAAGTAGGTCAACCCCAGGTGCACAACTTTGAATACTGATGAACATTCCTAAAAAGTTTCTTGACTCTAGCTCCAGTGCTTTTGGAGCTATAGGCGACAACTTTTTGGGGCGGACTGACGGACTGACAAGGGCAAATCTAAAGGCCCCCCCCCCCAGAGTATGGGCATAGAAAAGCAACAAAGTGGGTCACTAGGTCAGAATCTAGGTCAGCTGATATCAAAGTTCATATCTACATCTGAAACTGTGCAAATGGTCCAAATTTCATAGCTGTATATCAAATAACAAAAAGGTACATCACTAGGTCAAAATTTAGGTCACCTAACATCAAAGTTCAATTTTACATCTGAAACTGTGCAAATGGTCCAAATTTCATAGCCGTACATCAAACAAGAGCCACCGCAAGCGGGGGCCACGCTCGACATTTTCCTATTTCCAAAGGCAAACTCATCAGAGGAAGCACATTGTGGTGAAGGGATTTCAAATGAAACATCATTTGGAAATATAATTATACATAACAAAGTTATGGCCAATTTTAGCAACATTCAGATATTTGACCTTAAAGTTCAAGGTCAAGTTCAGTTTAACCTTCTTTGGAGGTATTGTCTAAAAGGTAGTTATGTCCAAGAATGAAGACACTATATCCATTAACAACAAAGATATGGCCAAGTTAAGTAATGTCAAGGTCATTTAAAGGTCAAGGTAATGCTTGAATTGTTCAACTTGTTTTATTCTCAGTGTTGTTTTGTCCCTGTATAGATCAAATCCGTCAATAAATAACAAAATTTCAGCTATTTTACCAAAATGCAATAATTCGAACTTGACTGTAAAGGTCATTTAAAGGTTAATGCCATACTTGAATAATTTAACATGTAGGTTTTGTCGTATAAAAGTATAAACAAGAGGGCCAAGATGGCCGGCCCTATATCGCTCACCTGAGAATCATTGCACAGAAACATAAAAATCAGCATGTAAGTAGGTAGGTCAAGGCCAAGATCATCCACAGTCAAAGATTTAATCTGCATGCATAAATAACCAAATGTTTCATTGTTGTAGCTGAACAGAACGTCTTCTAAGAACAGGCCCTGTGACCTATTTTTTTACCCTGGATGACCTATATACAATCCCAGCCTAGATTTTATCAAGACAAACATTCTGACCAAATATTAGGAAAATCGAAAGAAAAATACAGCTTCTATCGCATACACATAAGCTTTTTCTAAGATTTGACCCCGTGACCTAGTTTTTGACCCCAGATGATTCATATCAGCCTCAACCTAGATTTCATCAAGACAAACATTCTGACCAAATTTCATAAAGATCCAATGAAAAATACAGCCTCTATTGCATACAAAAGGTTTATCTAAGATTTGAACCCATGACCTAGTTTTTGAACCCAGATTACCCATATTCAATCCCAACCTAGAACTCATCAACACAAACATTCTGACAAAATATTGGGAAAATCGAATGAAAAATACAGC
Source organism: Cyclina sinensis (assembly GCA_012932295.1). Lineage (NCBI taxonomy): Eukaryota > Metazoa > Mollusca > Bivalvia > Venerida > Veneridae > Cyclina > Cyclina sinensis. The sequence goes on along the minus strand of JAAONU010000007.1, from coordinate 28,042,338 downwards.
TTCTATTTTATACACAAGGTTTTTCTAAGATTTGACCCCATGACCTATTTTTTAATCCCAGATGACCCATATATAATCCCAACCTAGATACCATAGAGACAAACATTCTAACCAAATATTAGGAAAATCGGATGAAAAAAACAGCTTCTATCACATTAACAAGCTTTTTCTAAGATTTGACCCATTGACCTAGTTTTTGACCCCAGATGACCCATAAACAAACCCAACGTAGATCTCATCAAAACAAGCATTCTGACCAAATATTAGGACAAGAGGGCCATGATGGCCCTGTATCGCTCACCTGAGTATTACTGCTTTTAACAAAGTTGCTATGGACCTGGTTAATTGACCCCAGATGACCCATATTCGAACTTGACCTAGAAGTTATTGAAACAATCTCTTTGACAAATTTCAAGGTTATTTGTACTGAAAATGTTACCTCTAGAGTGTTAACAAGGTTTTTTCCATATTTGGGCTCTATGACCTAATTTTCGACTCCAGATGACCCATATTCAAACTTGAGCTAGAAAACATAGAATTAAGCTTTCTGACAAATTTCACAATTATTTGGGCTGAAGATGTAACCTCTAGAGTGTTAACAAGATTTTTCTATTTTTGGGCTCTGTGACCTAGTTTTTGAACCCAGATGACCCATATTCGAACATGAGCTAGAAATCATATAAGCAACATTCCTGACAAATTTTGAGATTATTTGGTTTAAAACTGTTACCTCTAGAGTGCTAACAAATTTTTTCAATATTTGGGCTCTGTTTTTTACCCCAGATGACCCATATTTGAACCTGACCTAGAAATTGTCAAAGCAACCTTTCTGACAAATTTCCAGATTATTTGGGTTGAAAATGTAACCTCTAGAGTGTTAACAAGATTTTTCTATTTTTGGGCTCAGTGACCTAGTTTTTGAACTTGAGCTAGATATCATGGATAGTACCTTTCTGACACATTTCCAGGATATTTGGACTGAAAAAGTAGCCTCTAGAGTGTTAACAAGGTTTTTCTATATTTGGGCTCTGTGACCTAGTTTTCCAACCCTGATAACCCATGTTCAAACTCGTCTGAGATATTAATGAGACAAACATCCTGACCAAGTTTCATGACAATTGAGGCAAAAATGTGACCACTAGAGTGTTAACAAACTAATTGTGGATGGACGGACGGAGGACGGACGACAGGTGATCAGAAAAGGTTACTCTGTCACTACGTGACAGGTGAGCTAAAAAACAAGAAAGTAGGTCACTAGGTCAAAATTTAGGCCAGCTCATATCAAAGTTCAATTCTTCATCTGAAACTGTGCACATGGTCCAAATTTCATAACTGTATATTAAATTACAAAAAAGTAGGTCACTGAGTCCACCGCGCAGGGCCAACTTTGACCCTAAGGCTTTTATTTAAACAATCTTGATAAAAATCCACCAGACAATGTTTCATGTCAAATATCTAAGCTCTAGCTTTCTCGCTTTCAGAGATCACTTTTATTATATGTACTGTATTCCTAGAAATGTTCGCGGATACAAATTTTCACGTTTTTTTTATTGACATTATCGCGGAGACAAACTTTCGTGCACTCATAACGACTGCGAACTCCGCAAATATTAAGACGCTACATACTTGTACTTTCAAGTCCCCGATTTACTATCACTCAACAACTCGTTATTTAATGTCTAATCTCATGAACACTTTGTGAACATTCTTACTTATCCTTTTCACGAAAGGATTAAGCCATACCGATTAACAAATTCCCGAGCTATTTATTCTCATTTGAAATCGTAACTGACTTGGTTGCAAAAATGTCGATACATAAATTCTTTACACCTGAAAAATCGAAGAATATTATTTAACTAGTAACTGTAAATGAAAATGACTGTCTTAAAACAATAAGTGTTATGCAAACTGTGTATAACGTTTTTTTGTTGTAACAAATGATTCCCCTGTGTTACCCTCGTGTTAACCAATTTGCATATAACAGTTCACGTTTATTTGTAAATTATCAGTTTACCATTTGTCTTTTGTAGTTTGTACCTCGATGTATTTATTGAATACTGTGTTATAAGAAAATAACCTAAATAGAGGGAAAATAAAAAGAAATGGACTGAATTATTATTTTATCAGACTTGTGAATGCGTGTGTGCATTTGTGTAAATTCGGATTTATGGATACAAGTACACTGAATGGGAATAGATTTCAAGTTAAGAAAAAGCTAGAAATGTTGGCGTTTTTCTAAGAAGTGACATTTTCGCGGCTATAAAAGTTCGCGGTTCCATGCTTGACGCGAAAAACGCTAACTTAAAAAGTGCGAAATCTTTTCTAGGAATACAGTATATAGAGAAACCCATGACCCCCAGGGCAGGGCCAATTCTGACCCTAGGGCCATAATCTTTGTAGAGGTCCACAATGTTTCATGCCAAATGTCTAAGCTCTAGCCTTTGAAGCTTCAGGGGATAATTTTCTTATAAGTTTTTACTATATTTATGTATATAATGAAAATCTATGACCCCGGGCAGGCCACCCCAGGGATATAATTTCAACAAAACTTGGTAGAGGTACACTAGACAATGTTTCATGCCAAATATCTAAGCTCTAGCATTTGTGGTTTTAGAGAAGAGGTTTTTTAAAGTTTTTACTATATGTATATAAGGAAAACTATGACCTCCACCCCCACCTGGGCAGAGCCATTTTCAACCCTTGGGCTACAATATGAACAATAATTGTAGGGGGTCATGTGAAATACCAAAGCTCCAGCCTTTGCAGTTTTAGAGGAGAAGATTTTTTAAGATTTTACTATATGTATATAAGGACAAGAGGGCCATGATGGCCCTGTATCCCTCACCTGAATATAACTGCTTTTAAAGTTGCTACGGACCTGGTTAATTGACCCCAGATGACCCATATTCGAACTTGACATAGAAATTATTGAAACAATCGTTCTGACAAATTTCAGGGTTATTTGGACTGAAAATGCTCTAGAGTGTTAACAAGGTTTTTCGATATTTGGGCTCTGTGACCTAGTTTTTGACCCCAGATGACCCATATCCAAACTCGAGCTACAAATCATCAAAACAACTTTTCTGACAAATTTCCAGGAAATTTGGACTGAAAAAGCAGCCTCTAGAGTGTTTACAAAGTTTTTTGATATTTGGGCTCTGTGACCAAGTTTTTGACTCCAGATGACCCATATTCGAAACTGAGCTAGAAATCATACAAGCAACCTTTCTGACAAATTTCACAGTTATTTGGAATTAAAATCTTACCTCTAGAGTGTTTACAAGGCTTTTCCATATTTGGGCTCTGTGACCTAGTTTTTGATCCAAGATGATCCATATTCGATAATGAGCTAGAAATCATCAAAACAGCCTGTCTGACAAAGTTCCAGGATATCTGGACCGAAAATGTAACCTCTGGAGTGTTAAAATGGTTTTTACATTTTTGGGCTCTGTGACCTAGTTTTTGACCCCAGTTAACCCATATTCAAAATTGAGCTAGAAATCATTGAAACAATCTTTCTGACAAATTTCAAGGTTATTTGAACTGAAAATGTTACCTCTAGTGTGTTAACAAGGTTTTTCCATATTTGGGGTCTGTAACCTAGTTTTTTAACCCAGATGACCTATATTCGAATCTAAGCTAGAAATCATTAAAACAACCTTTCTGACAAATTTCCAGAATATCTGAACAGAAAAGTAGCCTCTAGAGTGTTAACAAAATTTCTTTTCTATTTTTGGGCTCTGTGACCTAGTTTTTGACCCCAGATGATCAATATTTAAAATTAATTACCTAGAAATCATTGAAACAACCTTTCTGACAGATTTCCAGGTTATCTGGATTGAAAATGTTACCTTTTAGAGTGTTAACAAGGTTTTTCCATATTTGGGCTGTGACCTAGTTTTTGTCCCCAGATGACCCATCTTCGAACTTGACCTCGAAATAATCAAAACAACATTTCTGACAAATTTCTTGGATATTTTGACTGAAAATGTAACTGCTAGAGTGTTAACAAGGTTTTTCTATTTTAGGGCTGTGACCTAGTTTTTGAACCCAGATGACCCAAATTCGAATTTGAGCTAGAAATCATAGAAACTACATTTGTGACAAATTTCCAGACTATTTGGACTGAAAATGTTACCTCTCCTTCTACAAGAAGATTTTCGAAGTTTTCCCTATATAAGCCAATGTAAAATCAATTGACCCGCAGGGCAGGGCCAAATATGACCCCAGAGGCATAATTTGAACAAACTATGCACAACTAGACTTGGTACTGATCACTCCTGTAAAGTTTGGATGAAATTACACCAATAGTTTCTGAGGAGTAGTCCGGACAAGTTTTGTGACAGATGGACGGACTGATGGACAGACGAACAGACAGACAAACAGACAGACGATGGAGAAGTGATCCCTATATGTCGTGGCTACTTTGTAGCAGGTGACACAAAAAGTGAATGAAATAGTTCATCTTTTACTTTACTTTACTTTTACAATGTATAAGTTTCAAGAAAACTACCCATCCATAAAGTCTGTTTCAATAATGAGTTCACTCTGCCTTCTTTTCCCATGAATTACTGGTGTATGTGGACTAGATGCAGTAGTAATGACACGTGGAGATCCTGGGTACTGTTGCTGCTGCTGGCTGGTCAGCACATTCTGCAAATTTCAAATGCAAAAATACATGGCCAACTTCTAGCCTTCTAGCCTAAACATTTAAAAATATCCAGAACAGACTCACATAGTTCATCTTAAAAAAAAAAACAAGAATCCTTTGCATACATTGTATGCATTGAAATTTGACAGTTTCTGTCAAGTTCTAGTAGACTGAAAATTTCACTGAAAAAAAGATGACCATGACGAGTCCTCTATATCGCTCACCTGAGTGCCATTGCAACAGCATAGCCAATGGAAGATATTCAACTCATATACAGCATACTCAAACATCCCAAATCATGTTCAACTAGATGCTGCTTTTCAGGAAAACATGTCCCTATTTAAATCAAGAAAGAAGGTCAATACGTCAAGGTAAACCAAGATCAAATTGGAAGTCTGCATGCAATAATATACAAATAGTTAAAATTTAAATGACACTGGTGGATGAAGGTTATATACCTTCCTATCCATCCAATGCTTTTTTTTTTTTTTTGATGGAATGGGGGGAGGAGGGGGAGTACCCAGGTGGGTGGGGACTGGGCACCCTAGTGAGGACCAAGATCTTTTAAAGCCCATCTAATTGACTAGGTTATGCTGAACCATGAGTAATAAAATATCTAAACTCAAGGCTTTTCACTTTTTGACAATCTTTTTTTATAGCTTTTTCCTATACAACTTCAAGTAAAACCAAGAAGTCCCTTTGGGCCAGGCCAGTTTTTTTACCAAGGGGCCATGTTGGTACCAAATTCATTAAAGTCCAACTATACAATGCCACATAGTGTATTTCTAAACTTTAGGCCTTATGGTTTCTGTTAGTTTTTCCTATATAAGTCTATGAAATATCAAATGACCCCCTCAAGTGGGGCCAATTCTAACCAGAGCGCTATCATTTATAAGATTTTGGTCAAGGTTCACTAGATGATGCTAAAAACCAAATATGTAAGCTCATGGCCTTGTGGTTTCAGATAAAAAGATTTTTTAAACATGTTCTTGAATAACTCAAGTGACCCCTGGGGTGGGGCCTAATTTGACCAAGGGGCTATGATTTGTATAAACTTGGTTGAGGTCCACTAGACAATGATTCACAAACAAGAGGGCCATGATAGCCCTTGATCGCTCACCTGAGTACTTTGGCTGTAGGTTTGCTGTAAAGCAGTATTTCATTTTTTAATTGAAAATATAAAAGTGCCTACAAACCAAATATGTAAAATATCAGTCGATAAATAAAGGCTCTATGACAGAAAGTAGAAATATCTATTATCTGTATGACGGAGGGAAGTTATTTATTTTAATTCGGTTCAATGAATTTTTGGAAAATTATAAATTACTTCTGTAACAAGGGGGCCATTGGCCCCAAAGCGCTCATCTGAGGACAGACTGTTATTTGTGTTTCATCTAAGCTCTAGCATTCTTAGTTTCAGAAATCCCTTTTTTATATTTATATAAAGAAAACCCATGACCCCAAGGGCAGGGCCAATTTTGACCCTAGGGCCATACTTGAAACAATGTCTGTAAAAGTCCACAATGTTTCATGCCAAATGTCTCAGCTCTAGCCTTTGAAGCTTCAAAAGATAATTTTCTTATAAAGTTTTTACTACATGCAAATAATGAATATCTTTGACCCCCGGGCAGGCCCAATTTTTACTCCGGATATAATTTGTACAAACTTGGAACAGGTTCACTAGACAATATTTCATGCCAAATAATGAAGCTTAAGGTTTTGTCATATCAGAGGAGAAGATTTTTCAAGTTTTTACTATATATATATATGGAAAACCTATGACCCCCTGGGACAGGGCAATTTTGGCACTAGGGGCATAATTTGAATAACTTTCATAGAGGACATACAGATGATGTTATACACCAAATATCAAATCTCTAGCCTTTGTCATTTCAGAGGAGAAGATTTTTTTAAGTTTTTACTATATACATATAAGGAAAACCTATGACCCCTGGGCGGGGCCAACTTTGGCACTAGGGGCATAATTTGAACAACTTTGGTAGAGGACCTATAGATGATATCATATACCAAATATCAAATCTCTAGCCTTTGTCATTTCAGAGGAGAAGATTTTTTAAAGTTTTACTAAATACATACAGGGAAAACCTATGACCCACTGGGCGAGGCCGATTTTGGCACTAGGGGCACAATTTGAACAACTTTAGTAGAGGACCTATAGATGATATCAAATACCAAATATCATATCTCTAGCCTTTGTCATTTCAGAGAAGATTTTTTAAGTTTTTACTATATACATATAAGGAAAACCTATGACCCAATGGGGCGGGGCCAATTTTTGCACTAGGGACATAATTTGAACAACTTTTGTAGATGACCTATAGATGATGACATACACCAAATATCAAAGCTCTAGCCTTTGTCATTTTGGAGGAGAAGATTTTTAAAATTTTTACTATATACATATAAGGAAAACCTGACCCCCTGGGGCGGGCCAATTTTGGCACTAGGGACATAATTTGAACAACTTTCGTAGAGGACCTATAGATGATATCATATACCAAATATCAAATCTCTAGCCTTTGTCATTTCAGAGGAGAAGATTTTTTAAGTTTTTAATATATACATATAAGGAAAACCTGACCCTCTGGGGCGGGGCCAATTTCTGCACTAAGGGCACAATTTGAACAACTTTTGTAGAGGACCTACAGATGATGTCATATACCAAATATCAAAGCTCTAGCCTTTGTCATTTCAGAGGACAAGATTTTTTTAGTTTTTACTATATACATATAAGTAAAACCTATGACCCCTTAGGGCGGGGCCAATTTTGGCACGACGGACGACGCACAACGATGGATGCCAGACACAGGGGGATCACAAAAGCTCACCATGAGCATGTTGTGCTCAGGTGAGCTAAAAAGCAGCAAAACTTTTCATAATCAAAATATTTTTAATGTTCTTTTGAAAATATATCAAACGTTGTCAAAAACTAGAACTGTGTCCATAGGACACGGATGCCCCAACTCTGCATAAGTGCTCATAAACAAGAGCATGTATATTTTGTATGTAAGATTTAGGTGGGGAACAATTTTTTTCTGTAGTTGCAAATGAATTGAGGTGTTTTGTATATTATTAATGCTGTCCTTATATTTCAAAATTATATATTTTATACTGAAACAAGGGCTGTTGGATGGACAGCACGCTTGACTATTCTTAGTGCTTGAAGGTATAATAAAAGCCTGAAATTAAAGATCTTTCAAAGTCTTAAAAGGGGAATAACTAATAAAAATGCTTAACAGAGTTATGGGCCTTGATGGAATGACACAGTCTACGGCCAAGTTTGAACCAAATATCTGCAGTAGAAAGGGAAGAAATAGTAAAATTAGAAGCCAAAGCTCTAGCCTTTGTCATTTCAGAGGAGAAGATTTTTTAAGTTATACTACATACATATAAGGAAAACCTATGACCCCCTGGGGCGGGGCCAATTTTGGCACTAGGGACATAATTTGAACAACTTTGGTAGAGGACCTTCAGATGATGTCATATACCAAATATCAAAGCTCTTGGCCTTGTACTTTCTGACATGAAGATTTTTTTAATTTTCATTTTTGAAACTCCTTTTTTTGGCCCTGTGACCTACTTATACAACAGACCAGAACCATTTGAACAACTCTGAAAGGGGACCACCCAAGGACCATTCCTGTGTAGTTTGGTTAATGTGCAGTCATTGGTTTCAGAGGAGATGTTGTTTTTATGAAATTGTTGACGATGGACGACGCACGCCGCACGACGACGCACGCCGAACACAGGGGGGATCACAAAAGCTCACCATGAGCATATTGTGCTCAGGTGAGCTAAAAATAATGTAGATACAATGTATTTGTTGTTTGTACATCTTGTTGTTCTCTCGTTATTGAATTACCATGTACAACTAGAACTATCGCTGAATGCGATTCATACCCCCACCAATGTCCTTGACAGAAGACGACATGGAAAGGTGGTTAAGGGAATAACTTAAGTGGCACAAATACATATACATAAAAAGAAATTATCTCTGGTGAAAAAAACAAACAAACTGTATAGGTAATAGTATAAATATATACTGTCAAATCATGTTCGAAACAGTTACAAATAACCTTTCATTTTCCCAATGTACTAAAACAAACAAAAGCAGTGAAGTTAAGAAAATAGCATAATTATGTCAAAATGAAATTAAGAGTGGAAAAACTTTGCATACTGAGCTTACTTGTTCTAGTTTTAGAAATATTCAAGTACATGTTCAAATTTCAGAACATTTTCTAAGTCAATTTTTGACCTTCAAGTGTGGCCTTGACCTTAAGCTGGCACAAGGGTAAGATGGGTTCTGCACATTGCCCAGTTGGGGTGAACATTTGAGTCAAGTTTGAAGAAAATCCATCCATTAGTATAGAATTTATAGAGCGGATACGACATATTGTCTAGTATTGATTGTAAGTAAATTAAAAGACTTAACAAGAGGGCCATGATGGCCCTGTATCGCTCACCTGAGTATGACTGCTTTTAACAAAGTTGCTATGGACCTGGTTAATTGACCCCAGATGACCCATATTCGAACTTGACCTAGAAATTATTGAAACAATCTCTCTGACAAATTTCCAAGATATTTGGACTGAAAAAGTAGCATCTAGAGTGTTAACAAGGTTTCTCAATATTTAGGTTCTGTGACCTAGTTTTTGACCCCAGATAACCCATATCCAAACTTGAACTACAAATCATCAAAAAAACCTGTCTGACAAATTTCCAGGATATTTGGACTGAAAATGTATCCTCTGGAGTGTTAAAAAGTTTTTTTACATATTTGTACCATGTGACCTAGTTTTTGATCCCAGATGACGCATATCCAAATTTGAGCTAAAAATCATTGAAACAACCTTTCTGACAAATTTCAAGGACATTTGGACTAAAAATGTAACCTCTAGAGCTTTTACTACGTTTTTTCTACTTTCGGGCTCTGTGACCTAGTTTTTTACCCCAGAGAACCTATTTTCAAAACTGAGCTAGAAATCATCCATAGAATCTTTCTGACAAATTTCCAGGTTATTTGGACTGAAAATGCTACCTTTAGAAAATTAACAAGGTTTTTCCATATTTGGACTCTGTGACCTAGTTTTTGACCCCAGATAACCCATATCCAAACTTGAACTACAAATCATCAAAAAAACCTGTCTGACAAATTTCCAGGATATTTGGACTGAAAATGTATCCTCTGGAGTGTTAAATTTTTTTTTACATATTTGTACCATGTGACCTAGTTTTTGATCCCAGATGACGCATATCCAAATTTGACTTAATAATCATTGAAACAACCTTTCTGACAAATTTCAAGGACATTTGGACTAAAAATGTAACCTCTAGAGCTTTTACTAGGTTTTTTCTACTTTCGGGCTCTGTGACCTAGTTTTTTACCCCAGAGAACCTATTTTCAAAACTGAGCTAGAAATCATCCATAGAATCTTTCTGACAAATTTCCAGGTTATTTGGACAGAAAATGCTACCTTTAGAAAATTAACAAGGTTTTTCCATATTTGGACTCTGTGACCTAGTTTTTGACCCCAGATGACCCATACTCAAACTTGATCTAGAAATCCTCAAGGCAATTTTGCTGACAAATTTCAAGATTATTTGGGCTAAAAACGTAACCTCTAGAGTGTTAACAAGATTTTTCTATTTTTGGGCTCTGTGACCTAGTTTTTGAACCCAGATGACCCAATATTTGAACTTATGCTAGAAATATTTGAAGCAACCTTTCTGACAAATTTCTAGATTATTTGGGCTGAAAATGTAATCTCTAGAGTGTTAACAAGATGTTTCTATTTTTGGGCTCCGTGACCTAGTTTTTGAACCAAGATGACCCATATTTGAACTTGAGCTAGAAATCATAAAAGCAACCTTCCTGACAGATTTGCAGATTATTTGGTCTAAAAATGTTACCTCTAGAGTGTTAACAAGGTTTTTCTATATTTTGGCTCTGTGACCTAGTTTTCCAACCCTGATAACCCATGTTCGAACTCGTCTGAGATATTAATGAGACAAACATCCTGACCAAGTTTCATGACAATTCAGGCAAAAATGTGACCACTAGAGTGTTAACAAACCAATTGTTAACGGACGGACGGACGGACGACTGACGACGGACAAAATGTGATCAGAAAAGCTCACTCTGTCACTACGTGACAGGTGAGCTAAAAAGAGGCATAACTTTGTCAAAATGCAATACAGAGTTATGAAACTTGACCTGCATATCTTACTTGTGATACCTCATATATCTTTTAAGTTTTAAGCAAATACCTGTGCTAGTTTCAGAAATATTCAAGTACATGTTAAAATTTAAGAACATTTTCTAAGTCAATTTTGACCTTCAAGTGTGACCTTGACCTTAAGCCGGCACAAAGGTAACATAGGTTCTGCACATAACTTTGTTGAGTTGACTATTTGAGTAAAGTTTGAAGATATTTCTTCCATTAGTATAGGATTTATAGAGCGGACACGACATATTGTCTAATATTTGATTGTATGTAAATTTGAAGACTTAAAAAGGGGCATAACTTGGTCAAAATGCAATACAGAGTTATGAAACTTGACCTGCATATCCTAATTGTGACACTTCATATATATTTTAAGTTTCAAGCAAATACGTTTTCTAGTTTCAGAAATATTCAAGTACATGTTAAAATTTAAGAATATTTTCTAAGTCAATTTTTGACCTTCAAGTTTGACCTTGACCTTAAGCCGGCAAAAGGGTAACATGGGTTCTGCACATCCCCTTGTTGTGGTGAACATTTGAGCCAAGATTAAAGAAAATCTTTCAATTAGTGTAGGACTTACAGAGCGGACACAACATAATGTCTCATATTTGATTGTTTGATATTTGACCTTCAATTGTGACCTTGACCTTGAGCTGACACATGGGCAACATGGGTTCTGCACATCCCCTTGATAAGGTGAACATTTCAGCCAAGTTTGAAGAAAATTCTTCAATTGGTATAGGATTTATAGAGCGGACACGATAGTGGAGACGGACGGACGGACGGACCGACCGATGGACGGACGTGACAAAGTGAATCTATTATAGCCCCCCCCACATTTTGTGGTGGGGGTATAACTAGAACTATCGCTGAATGCGATTCATACCCCCACCAATGTCCTTGACAGAAGACGACATGGAAAGGTGGTTAAGGGAATAACTTTAGTGGCACAAATACATAAAAAGAAATTATCTCTGGTGAAAAAAACAAATTGTACAGGTAATAGTATAAATATATATTGTCAAATCATGTTCGAAACAGTTACAAATAACATTTCTTTTTCGTGAATATCTGTTCTAGTTTCAGAAACATTTAAGTATTAATGGTTATATCAGAACATTTTCTAAGCCTAAAAGGGGCATAACTTGTGTCATAATTCAATGGAATTGTAGACTTTCGTCATCTGAGCTTGCTTGTAACCATTCATATAAATTTTAAGTTTCAAGTAAATATCTGTTCTGGTTTAAGAAATATTATAGTAAATAAATTTAAAGACATAAAATTGACTTAACTTTGTCAAAATACAATACAAAGTTATCCCCCCCTCCCCCCCCCCCCACTTTTTTTTAGTTATGAAATTTGACCTGCATATCTTAATTGCGACACTTCGTATATATTTGAAGTTTCAAATGATTATCTGTTCTAATTTTAGAAATATTCAAGTACATGTTAAAATTTCAGAACATTTTCTAAGTCAATTTTTGACCTTCAAGTGTGGCCTTGACCTTAAGCTGGCACAAGGGTAAGATGGGTTTTGCACATTGCCCAGTTGGGGTGAACATTTGAGTCAAGTTTGAAGAAAATCCTTCCATTAGTATAGAATTTATAGAGCGGACACGACATATTGTCTAGTATTGATAGTAAGTAAATTAAAAGACTTAAAAAGGGGCATAACTTTGTCAAAATGCAATATAGAGTTATGAAACTTGACCTGCATATCTTACTTGTGATACGTCATATATCTTTTAAGTTTCAAGCAAATACATTTTCTAGTTTCAGAAATATTCAAATACATGTTAAAATTTAAGAACATTTTCTAAGTCAATTTTGACCTTCAAGTGTGACCTTGACCTTAAGCCAGCACAAAGGTAACATGGGTTCTGCACATAACCTTGTTGAGTTAAACATTTGAGTAAAGTTTGAAGAAAATTCTTCCATAAGTATAGGATTTATAGAGCGGACACGACATATTGTCTAATATTTGATTGTATGTAAATTTGAAGACTTAAAAAGGGGCATAACTTTGTCAAAATGCAATACAGAGTTATGAAACTTGACCTGCATATCCTAATTGTGACACTTCATATATATTTTAAGAAAATACGTTTTCTAGTTTCAGAAATATTCAAATACATGTTAAAATTTAAGAATATTTTCTAAGTCAATTTTTGACCTTTAAGTGTGACCTTGACCTTAAGCTGGCAAAAGGGTAACATGGGTTCTGCACATCCCCTTGTTGAGGTGAACATTTGAGCCAAGATTAAAGAAAATCTTTCAATTAGTGTAGGACTTACAGAGCGGACACGACATAATGTCTAATATTTGACTGTTTGATATTTGACCTTCAATTGTGACCTTGACCTTGAGCTGACACATGAGCAACATGGGTTCTGCACATCCCCTTGTTGAGGTGAACATTTCACCCAAGTTTGAAGAAAATCCTTCAGTTGGTATAGGATTTATAGAGCGGACACGATAATGGAGATGGACGGACTGACGGACGGACTGACGGACGGACGGACGGACCCGACAAAGCGAATCCATTATTAGCCCCCCCCCCCCCCCCCACATTTTGTGGTGAGGGTATAATGAAAGATGGCTGACATGCAGTAGAATTTTTTTATTTTTTTTAAAGGAAAATATCAATAGATTTAACTGGTTCACAATATTGTATATCACTTTTCTGCAGCTCAATCAAAACAAGAGATGTCTGTAAAACATATATGCCCCTCTAGCTGCTTATCCCTTGAGACAGCCATGACGTTTTGAGGAGCTGGGACCAAGCGTTCTATAGATACATAGGTGAAAGTTGAAAATTTTGAAAAACCTGAAAATTTTGCTGGGGGCTGCTAGTGCTCCTGGTGGGTCCAGGGCAACGCCCTGGATATGGTGCAGGGGGCCAGAGGCCCCAGACGATCCTAGAATTTAGCAAATTACAGGTCCATGAAATGCATTTTACAGTGAAACAATTTCTGTTTCAAGTGAAAGAAACATCCAGTTGCTAGAGCTCTCAACTTCCTAAAAATTAGTTTTCCCCTCACTAAACCAAAACTAGTACACAAGAAACAAGAGGGCCATGATGGCCCTGTATCGCTCACCTGAATATCACTGCTTTTAACAAAGTTGCTATGAACCTGGTTAATTGATCCCAGATGACCCATATTCGAACTTGACCTAGAAATTATTGAAACATCTCTTTGACAAATTTCCAGGATATTTGGACTGAAAATGTAGCCTCTAGAGTGTTAACAAGGTTTTTTGATATTTGGGCTCTGTGACCTAGTTTTTGACCCCAGATGACCCATATCCAAATTTGAGCTATAAATTATCCAAACAACCTTTCTTACAAATTTCCAGGACATTTGGACTAAAACTGTAGCATCCAGAGAGTTTACAAAGTTTTTCGAAATTTGAGCTCTGTGACCTAGTTTTTAACAATCATATAAGCAACCTTTCTGACAAATTTTCAGGTTATTTGGAATTAAAATCTTAATTCTAGAGTGTTATCAAGGTTTTTCCATATTTGGGATCTGTGACCTAGTTTTTGACCAAAGATGACTATTGGTCACTATTGGCCCTGCCCGAGGGGTCACAGGTTTTATACAGCAATACAGAAGAAAACCTTAACAAGAGGGCCATGATGGCCATATATCGCTCACCTGAATATGACTGCTTTTAACAAAGTTGATATGGACCTGGTTAATTGACCCCAGATGACCCATATTCTAACTTGACCTAGAAATTATTGAAACAATCTTTCAGACAAATTTCAAGGTTATTTGGACTGAAAGTGTAGCCTCTACAGTGTTAACAAGGTTTTTCCATATTTGGGCTCTGTGACCTAATTTTTGACCCAGATGATCCATATCCAAACCTGAGCTAGAAATCATCAAAACAACCTTTCTGACAAATTTCCTGGACATTTGGACTGAAAATGTAGCCTCTAGAGTGTTTACATAGTTTTTCGATATTTAGGCTCTATGACCTAGTTTTTTAATCCAGATGACCCATATTCAAAGCTGAGCTGGAAATCAAGGAACCAACCTTTCTGAAAAATGTTCAGGTTATTTGGAATTAAAATCTTAACTCTAGAGTGTTAACAAGGTTTTTCCATATTTGGGCTCTGTGACCTAGTTTTTGATCAAAGATGACCCATATTAGTACTTGAGCTAGAAATCATCAAAACAACCTGTCTGACAAATTTCCAAGATATTTGAACTGAAAGTGTAACCTCTGGAGTGTTTAAATGGTTTTAACATTTTAGGGCTCTGTGACCTAGTTTTTAATCCCAGATGACCCATATCCTAATCTGGGCTAGAAATCATTGAAACAACCTTTCTGACAAATTTCAACGACATTTGGACTGAAAATGTAACCTCTAGAGCATTAAGAAGGATTTTCTACTTTTTGGCCCTGTGTCCTAGTTTTTGACCCCAGATAACCCATATTCAAAACTGAGCTAGAAATCGTTAAAACAATCTCTCTGTAAAATCAAGGTTATTTGAACTGAAAATGTTATCTCAATGCGTGTTAACAAGGTTTTTCGATAGTTGGGGTCTGTGACCTAGTTTTTGACCCCAGATGACCTTTATTCGAATCTGAGCTAGAAATCATCAAAACATTCTTTCTGACAAATTTCGAGAATATTTGGACTAAAACGTAGCTTCTAGAGTGTTAACAAGTTTTTTTTCTATTTTTGGGCTCTGTGACTTAGTTTTTGATTTCAGATGACCCATATTCAAATTTAACCTAGAAATCATTGAAACAACCTTTCTGACAGATTCCAGGTTATTTGGACTGAAAATGTTACCTCTAGAGTGTTAACAACGTGTTTCCATATTTGGGCTCTGTGACCTAATTTTTGACCCCAGATGACCCTTTTTTAAACTTGAACTAAAAATCATCAAAACAACCTTTCTGACAAATTTCTGGGATATTTTTACTGAAAATGTAACGTCTAGAGTGTAAACAAGGTTTTTCTATTGTTGGGCTCTGTGACCTAGTTTTTGAACCCAGATGACCCATATTCGAACTTGAGCTAGAAATCATAGAAACAACCTGTCTGACAAATTTCCTGATTATTTGGACTGAAAATGTTACTTCTCCTTCTACAAGAAGATTTTCAAAGTTTTCACTATATAAGCCTATGTAAAACCAATGACCCCGGGTTGGGCCAAATTTGACCCCAGGGGTATAATTTGAACAAACTTGGTAGAGGTCCACTAGACAATGCTACATACTAAATCTTAATGCTCAGGGCCTTGTGGTTTCAGACAAGAAGATTTTTCGAAGTTTTTCCTATATAAGCCTATGTAAAACCAATGACCCCAGGGTGGGGCCAAATTTGACCCCAGAGGAATAATTTGAACAAACTTGGTAGAGGTCCACCAGACAATGCTACATACCAAATATCTAAGCTCTATGCCTTACGGTTTCTGACAAGAAGATTTTTTAAGTTTTTCCTATATAACTCTATGTAAAACAAGTTACCCCTGGGGCGGGGCCATTTTTGACCCAGAGGCCATGATTTGAACAAATTTGATAGAGGTCCACTAGACAATGCTGCACACCAAATATCTTAGCTCTATGCCTTACAGTTTCTGACAAGAAGATTTTTAAAGTTTTTCCTATATAACTCTAGGTTAAACAAGTTACCCCTGGGGCGGGGCCATTTTTCACCCAAGGATCATAATTTGAACAAACTTGGAAGAGGTCCACTAGATGATGCTTTATACCAAATATCAAAGCTCCAGGCCTTGTGGTTTCTGACAAGAAGATTTTTAAAGATCCAACTTTTAAAATCTGTTTTTCGCTCCTGTGACCCAGAAATGCAATGAACCGGAACCATTTGAACAAACTTGGTAAAGCTTCATGCAAGGAACATTCTAAGCAAGTTTCATTAAATTTTGCCCAATGGTTTCAGAGGAGATGTCGTTTGAATGAATTGTGGACGACGGACGGACGGACGTCGGACAATCAAGGATCCTAAAAGCTCACATGAGCATGATCAGGTGAGCTAAAAAATCATCTTGTCTGAAAAGATGATATTAGTACTTGAGCTAGAAGTCATCAAAACAACCTGTCTGACAAATTTCCAAGATATTTGGACTGAAAATGTAACCTCTGGAGTGTTAAAATGGTTTTTACATTTTAGGGCTCAGTGACCTAGTTTTTGATCCCATATGACCCATATCCAAATCTGAGCTAGAAATAATTGAAACAACCTTTCTGACAATTTCAAGGATATTTGGACTGAAAATGTAACCTCTAGAGCATTTAACAAGGTTTTTCTACTTTTTTGCCATGTGACCTAGTTTTTGACCCCAGATAACCCATATTCATAATTAAGCTAGAAATAATTGAATCAATCTTTCTGACAAATTTCAAGGTTTTTTGGGGTCTGTGATCTAGTTTTTGACCCCAGATGACCCATAGTCGAATCTGAGCTAGAAATCATTAAAACAACCTTTCTCACAAATTTCCAGAATATCTGGACTGAAAAGTAGCCTCTAAAGTGTTAACAAGTTTTTTTTCTATTTTTGGGCTCTGTGACCTAGTTTTTGACTCCAGATGAACCATATTCAAACTTACCTAGAAATCACTGAATTCACCTTTCAGACAGATTTCCAGGTTATTTAGACTGAAAATGTTACCTCTAGAGTGTTAACAAGGTTTTTCCATATTTTGGCTATGTGACCTAGTTTTTGATCCCAGATCACCCATCTTCGAACTTAAGCTAGAAATCATCAAAATACCCTTTCTGACAATGTTCTCGGATATTTTGACTGAAAATGTAACTGCTAGAGTGTTAACAAGGTTTTTCTATTTCCGGCGCTGTGACTTAATTTTTGAACCCAGATGACTCATATTAGAATTTGAGCTAGAAATCATTGAAACAACCTTTCTTACAAAATTCCAGATTATTTGGACTGAAAATGTTACCTTTCCTTCAACAAGAAGATTTTCAAAGTTTTCACTATATAAGCCTATGTAAAACCAATGACCTTGGGGTAAGGCCAAATTTGACCCCAGGAGCATAATTTGAACAAACTTGGTAGAGGTCCACTAGACAATGCTACATACCAAATCTTAAGGCTCAGGGCCTTGTGGTTTCAGACAAGAAGATTTTCGAAGTTTTTACTATATAAGCCTATGTAAAACCAATGACCCCAGGGTGGGGCCAAATTTGACCCAAGAGGTATAATTTGAACAAACTTGGTAGAGGTCCACTAGACAATGCTACATACCAAATCTTAAGGCTCAGGGCCTTGTGGTTTCAGACAAGAAGATTTTCAAAGTTTTTCCTTTAAGTTGCCATAGCAACCAGAGTTATCGATGGAATTGGATTCTTTGAACAACTTTGGTAGAGCTTCATGCAGGGAATATCCCAGGCATGCTTTGTCAATGTTGGCTTAGCATTTTAGGAGGAGAAGTCGTTCAAGTCAAATTGTTGACGAAGCACGCCGACACATGCCGGACATTCAACAATCGTTAAAGTTCACCCTGAGCAGTGCTCAGGTGAGCTAAAAAATAATTATTTCAAATTTTATACCTGTTTTTTTCTTTATTATATTTCATTTATATGAAAATAAACATCCAGTTAGTTGCATAATAATCTGTATGAGTTTTCAGCCCTTTCTTCCCGCTAGACCAGTATTTAATTGTTTTGCTAAAAGTCATTCTGGGCATAGCTAAATCGAGATTTCTCGCCTTTCTTGTCAGACTCACTCAGCCTTTCCCATCTCCATTTTTTTTCGCAACATTTTCAAGTTCTTTCGTATTAAATTCAGCTGGTAAAAACTATATTCTCGATAATTCATATGTTCAGTCAACAAATTGTTTATGGTTGTGTTCATATTTGAAAGCAAGCCTAAACATTTTAAACCAATGATTCCATTGGTGAGTAAGAATAGGCAGGCCAATCAAAATTATTTAACCTACCGTTGCTGAAGCAAAGAATTCTGGGAAATGACAAGGTCGAAAACCAATACTTCGTTCCTCGAAACTCTACTGTGATCGGATGTTTACGCGATGAAAACGTAAATAACCAATTTGTGCACATAGGAATGGCAAAATGTTATCGGCTAACTCCAAGAATGTATCTTTATCGTTACTAAAAAATAGACAGTGGGGAAGTCAAAGTGTTGCTTATGCAGCGTATACTTCATGATCAACCTATACCACTATTATCTACTATCATGACAAACCCACATACTAAGTCTCACGAATCTGGGCCAAAGGATTCCCTAGATATTCAGCAGAAACTGCTTTGCTTTTAAAGTTTACTGTGATCTTGACCCTTGACCTAATAATGCTACAAGAGGGCCATGATGGCCCTGTATCGCTCACCTGAGTACGACTGCTTTTAACAAAGTTGCTATGGACCTGGTTTATTGACCCCAGATGACCCATATTCGAACTTGACCTAGAAATTATTGAAACAATCTCTTTGACAAATTTCCAGGATATTTGGACTGAAAAAGTAGCATCTAGAGCGTTAACAAGGTTTCTCGATATTTAGGTTCTGTGACCTAGTTTTTGACCCCAGATAACCCATATCCAAACTTGAGCTACAAATCATCAAAACAACCTATCTGACAAACTTCCAGGACATTTGGACATAAAATGTAGCCTCTAGAGTGTTTACAAAGTTTTTCCATATTTGGGCTCTGTGACCTAGTTTTTGACCCAAAATGACCCATACTCCAACTTGAGCTAGAAATCATCAAAAAAACCTGTCTGACAAATTTCCAGGATATTTGGACTGAAAATGTAACCTCTGGAGTGTTAAAAAGGTTTTTACATATTTGAACCATGTGACCTAGTTTTTGATCCCAGATGACCCATATCCAAATTTGAGCAAGAAATCATTGAAACAACCTTTCTGACAAATTTCAAGGACATTTGGACTAAAATTGTAACCTCTAGAGCTTTTACAAGGTTTTTCTACTTTCGGGCTCTGTGACCTTGTTTTTGACCCCAGAGAACCTATATTCAAAACTGAGCTAGAAATCATCCATAGAATCTTTCTGACAAATTTCCAGGTTATTTGGACTGAAAATGCTACCTTTAGAATATTAACAACGTTTTTCCATATTTGGACTCTGTGACCTAGTTTGTGACCCCAGATGACCCATTATCGAACTTGATCTAGAAAACCTCAAGGCAACCTTTCTGACAAATTTCCAGATTATTTGGGCTGAAAATGTAACCTCTAGAGTGTTAACAAGATTTTTCTATTTTTGGGCTCTGTGACCTAGTTTTTGAACCCAGATGACCCATATTTGAACTTGAGCTAGAAATCATCATTAGAACATTTCTGACAAATTTCCAGGATATTTGGACTAAAATAGTAACCCAGATGACCCATATTTGAATTTGAGCTACAAATCATTGATAGAACCTTTCTGACACATTTCCAGGATATTTGGACTGAAAAAGTAGCCTCTAGAGTGTTAACAAGGTTTTTCTATATTTGGGCTCTGTGACCTAGTTTTCCAACCCTGATAATCCATGTTGGAACTCGTCCGAGATATTAATGTGACAAACATACTGACCAAGTTTCACGACAATTGTGGCAAAAATGTGACCACTACAGTGTTAACAAACTAATTGTTAACGGACGGACGGACGACGGACAAAAGGTGATCAGAAAAGCTCACTCTGTCACTACGTGACAGGTGAGCTAAAAAAACTACACGGGTCATCTAATTGTCACGACCAACCTACCCAATTTCTGAGGAGCAAACCCAAACATAGTAATTTTTAACTTCAAATCTGTTGAAATCAGTAATATATGTTAATTTTAAAACAGCGTTAATTGAAATGAAATCATATGATTTGGTAGAAGACCTGTAGATGATGTTACATATCACATAAGCCTTGGGCCTTGTAGTTTCAGACAAGATGATTTTTGAAAATTGCATTTTTTGAAACCCCTTTTTTGGCCCTGTGACCTACTGATGCAACCAACCAGAACCATTTGGACAACTTTGAAAGGGGACCACCCTAGGATCATTCCTGTGAAGTTTGGTCAAAATCCAGAAATCGGCTACATAGGAGAATGATGTTGTTAAAGAAATTGTTGACAATGCAAAACAATGGACAGTGGGGGATCACAAAAGCTCAGCATAAGCACGCTGTGCTCAGTTGAGCTAAACAAGAGGGCCATAATGGCCCTAAATCGCTCACCTGAGTCTCAGTGCTCATGTTACAAGTATCATTATTGGTTGTTATGTGTGTTCGTTGTTTGCAAGTTTGAATAAGTTTACAATAAGTTTGAAGACTCTGGGTGTAATGGTACTTAAATTTTTGAGCAGAAATAGTTTTACTTTACAGGTCCTTGTGAACTTGACCTTTGACCTACAGACCCCAAAAACAATAAGGTTCTTTTAATATAATTACCCTATGAAGTTTAAAGTTTCTGGGTGTAATGGTACTCCAGTTACTGAGCAGAAATAGTTTTCACTCTACAGGTCCCTGTGACCTTGACTGATGCTTCGAGAAACAAATACCTGGTCAAGAGTAGAGCCAGTGTTTGTGGTAGAAAAATAAAGGGAAATAATTAAATAAGTGACCAAAACTAATTGTTCTTATTCAATGCATTTTCTTTAAATGTATTCTATCATTTTATTAACTTTCAAAACATGCCTTCAGTAGCTTTGAAGTTATAGTGCAAATAAATCTGGTCAAAAAAATTTCAACAAAAGAATATGTTAAATTTAATAAAGGGAGATAATTCAGAAAGTGACCTAGACAGAGTTATGGTTCTTGCCAAATGCAAAACCTTACTCATTGTATTCTATCATTGTGTAAACTTTCAACAAAATCACTAAATGAAAAGGCATAAGGGCATAAATCTATGAAAAATCACTGAACTGGAATATGCCAGTAAAATTGTCATGTGCTCTTGGTAGTGCAGCTTCCTAATCAGTTTCAATGAATTCCAGGTTGCTGAGGAATAGCTAGGACAAAAATTACAGCTGAAAAAAAGTTTCAAAGGGGTATAACTTTGTGAAAAATCACTGAACCAGAACATGCTTGTAATATGCAAACCTCCTCTAAGTAATAAAGCTTCCTATTGAGTTTCAGTGAATTGCATTTAATAGATGCTGAGGAAGTCCGGACAAAAATTACAGCTAAAAAAGCATCACAGGGGCAAGGGGCATAACTTTGTGAACAAGAGGGCCATGATGGCCCTGGATCGCTCACCTGAGTACTTTGGCTGTAGGTTTGCTGTTAAGCAGTATTTCATTTTTTTATTGAAAATATGTAAGTGCCTACAAACCAAATATGTAAAATATCAGTCAATAAATAAAGGCTCTATGACAGAAAGTAGAAATATCTATTATAAGCTATGGTGACCTTGACCTTGACCCAGTGACCTCAAACCCTACCCATGGGTAGAGGTCCATGCAAGGAACCTCTATACTGAATATCAAAGATATTGGTCTATAAATGAAGGCTCTATGAGGTACAGTAGATAAATCTACTTTTAGCCTCCGTCACCTTTAACCTAATACAATAATTTGAAAAAGCTTGATAAAGCTTGCTTCATGCCAAATTTTAAAATTCTAGGTATTGTGGTTTCAGACAAGAAGATTTTTAAAGATTTTCTTCTATATTGTTATTTAAAACTTGTGACCCCTCGGGCGGGGCCAATAGTGACCCCAGGAACATTTTTCTAACAAACTTGGTAGAGGTCCACTAGACAATGCTACACACCAAATATCTAAGCTCTATAACTTACGGTTTCTGACAAGAAGATATTTTTAGATTTTCTTATATAACTCTATGTAAAACTAGTGGCCCCTGGGGCGGGGCCATTTTTGACTCAGAGGCCAGGATTTGAACAAACTTGGTAGAGATCCACTAGACAATGCTACATACCAAATATCTTAACTGTAGGCCTTCTTGTTTCTGACAAGAAGATTTTTTAGTTTTTCATATATAACTCAATGTAAAACAAGTGACCCCCGGGGCGGGGCCATTTTTGACCCAGAGGCCAGGATTTGAACAAACTTGGTAGAGGTCCACTAGACAATGCTACACACCAAATATCTAAGCCTCTATAACTAACGGTTTCTGACAAGAAGATTTTTTAAGATTTTCCTATATAACTCTATGTAAAACTAGTGACCCCCGGGGCGGGGCCATTTTTGACCCAGAGGCCAGGATTTGAACAAACTTGGTAGAGGTCCACTAGACAATACTACACACCAAATATCTAAGCTCTATAACTTACGGTTTCTGATAAGAAAATTTTTTTAAGATTTTCCTATATAACTCTATGTAAAACAAGTGACCCCCGGGGCGGGGCCATTTTTGACCCAGAGGCCAGGATTTGAACAAACTTGGTAGAGATCCACTAGACAATGCTACATACCATATATCTTTACTGTAGGTCTTCTTGTTTATGACAAGAAGATTTTTTAGTTTTTCCTATATAACTCTATGTAAAACAAGTGACCCCGGGGCGGGGCCATTTTTGACCCAGAGGCCAGGATTTAAACAAACTTGGTAGAGGTCCACTAGACAATGCTACACACCAAATATCTAAGCTCTATAACTTACAGTTTCTGACAAGAAAATTTTTTAAGATTTTCCTATATAACTCTATGTAAAACTAGTGACCCCCGGGGCGGGGCCATTTTTGACCCAGAGGCCAGGATTTGAACAAACTTGGTAGAGGTCCACTAGACAATGCTACACACCAAATATCTAAGCTCTATAACTTACGGTTTCTGACAAGAAGATTTTTTAAGATTTTCCTATATAACTCTATGTAAAACTAGTGGCCCCTGAGGCGGGGCCATTTTTGACCCAGAGGACAGGATTTGAACAAACTTGGTAGAGGTCCACTAGACAATGCTACACACCAAATATCTAAGCTCTATATCTTACGGTTTCTGACAAGAAGATTTTTAAGATTTTCCTATATAACTCTATGTAAAACTAGTGGCCCCCGGGGCGGGGTCATTTTTGACCCAGAGGCCAGGATTTGAACAAACTTGGTAGAGGTCCACTAGACAATACTACACACCAAATATGTAAGCTCTATAACTTACGGTTTCTGATAAGAAGATATTTTTTAAGATTTTCCTATATAACTCTATGTTAAACAAGTGATCCCCGGGGCGGTGCCATTTTTGACCCAGACGCCAGGGTTTGAACAAACTTGGTAGAGATCCACTAGACAATGCTACATACCAAATATCTTAACTGTAGGTCTTCTTGTTTCTGACAAGAAGATTTTTTAGTTTTTCCTATATAACTCTATGTAAAACAAGTGACCCCCGGGGCGGGGTCATTTTTGACCCAGAGGCCAGGATTTAAACAAACTTGGTAGAGGTCCACTAGACAATGCTACACACCAAATATCTAAGCTCCATAACTTATGTTTCTGACAAGAAGATTTTTTAAGATTTTCCTATATAACTCTATGTAAAACTAGTGGCCCCTGGGGCGGGGTCATTTTTGACCCAGAGGCCAGGATTTGAACAAACTTGGTAGAGGTCCACTAGACAATGCTACACACCAAATATCTAAGCTCTATAATTTACGGTTTCTGACAAGAAGATTTTTTAAGATTTTCCTATATAACTCTATGTAAAACAAGTGGCCCCTGAGGCGGGGCCATTTTTGACCCAGAGGACAGGATTTGAACAAACTTAGTAGAGGTCCACTACACAATGCTACACACCAAATATCTAAGCTCTACAACTTACGGTTTCTGACAAGAAGATTTTTTAAGATTTTCCTATATAACTCTTTGTAAAACAAGTGACCCCCGGGGCGGGGCCATTTTTGACCCAGAGGCCAGGATTTGAACAAACTTGGTAGAGGTCCACTAGACAATGCTACATACCAAATATCTTAACTCTAGGCCTTGCGGTTTCTGACAAGAAGATTTTCAAGTTTTCCCTATATAACTCTTTGTAAAATCAACTGACCCCTGGGGTGGGGTCAGTTTTGTCCCCAGGGACATAATTTGAACAAACTTGGTAGAGGTCCACTAGATGATGCTTCATACCAAATATCAAAGCTCCAGGCCTTGTGGTTTCGGAGAAGAAGATTTTTAAAGATCCAACTTACAAAATCTATTTTTAGCTCCAGTGAACCAGCAATGGACCAGAACCATTTGAACAATCTTGGTAGAGCTTCATGCAAGGAACATCACAGGCAAGTTTCATTAAATTTGCACCATTGGTTTCAGAGGAGATGTCGTTTGAATAAAAAGTTGACGACGGACGGACGGACGACGGACAAAGACCGATTAGAAAAGCTCACCCTGAGCACTTTGTGCTCAGGTGAGCTAAAAATCACTGAACTGGAACATGCATGTAATAAGCATACCTCCTCTTGGTAGTGAAGCTTCCTATGAAGTTTTGATGAATTCCAGTCAGTGGTTGCTGAGAAAAAGTCCTTACAAAAATGTCAGTTGAAAGGGCATTAACTTAGTGAAAAATCAATGGACTGGAACAGGCTGCTAATATGCACAGCTCCTCTTGGCAGTGAAGCTTGTAAAGTTTCAATGAAGTCTGTGGTTGCTGAGTAATAGTCCACACAAACTTAATAGATGAAAAAGCTTGAAAGGGCCATTACTTTGGAAGAAAATCATTAAACCAAAACATGCACCGCTCCTCTAGTAGTAAAGCTTCCTATGAAGTATCCATAAATACCAGCCTTTGGTTGTTGAGAAACAGCACAAATTTTCAGGATGGACGGACAGACAGATGGATGAAGTGGCAGCTACATGCATCCCCGCTGGGGAGCGTAATAAAGAAGACAAAGTCACATAACTTGTGACGTTTATGCAGGATGTCATTCTGAAGAGGTAGTGTGACTTAGAAAATAATATGTTAAGTAATGGCAGAGATATTTGATAATATGTTAAGTAATGGCAGAGATATTTGAAAATGTCAAAGTTCTAGCAAGCAGAAACAATGACAAAACCTCTGTGGTTTCTTTGAAAACAACTGAGTTAATAACACCCCCTACATAAAACCTATTTCTCAGAACTTGCTACAATTTTAACAGATTATTTCACCTTCACTTTGTTTTTACCTGTGTATGAACAACTCTTGGCATCAGATGTGTTTGCTCATTCCTGAATGGAGACACCTTTTGAGGAGAGAAGGGGACTGCAACAACTTGAACTGAAATAGATTTTGGAAACAAGAGCTGACATTGTAAACAGACATATGCCCCGACACCCAATTGTTAGATAGAAGGCATTTGAAGTCGAAAGAGTAAACTTGACCTCAGTACATCTCATCTAGTGGCGTATGCAAATGAAAGGACTTTAGGTTTAAGCACTGGCACTTAAATAAAATATTAGTAGACACAAAGTCTTTAATAACATAATATTTGTACAATATATTCTGCATTCTCCATATCTATTAAGGTTTACCTTTTCTGAAATGTAGATGTCTTAGTCAAGGATATGAGATTATATTTTATGTATGAAATAAAATAATTACACTATAAGATTTGTCACCTGACCATCTCTGTATTATCATGAAAAAAATGATATTTGAAGCCTAAGTGTGACCATGACCTTCGAACTATAGACCCAGGAGGAACTCACATTTTTCGCTTTATTTCGCGGATGCGGAAAAAAAATATCCGCCGCGACATCGAGGAAAAAAACAGATTTCCTCGATGTCTCGACATTGCGAAATATCTCCGCGATATTTGACGACCAGCGCGAAAATAATTACAGTCATAACTCACCTGGATAAGCTGAACATTTAATGAAACGACCGTAATGAAACTGTGCATTTTACGTCTGCCAATTATGTGACATTTGGTAAAATTAAAACCAAATTTCTAATACATTTGCTGTGTAGGTTTATGTGTAGTTCCGTCGTTGAAAACGCTCGTTACTGTATAGCAAAATCGATCAATAATTTTGTCAAGCGCATAGATGATACAGATGTCACAGTAGGGTTTACATGTTGTATGTTTTCTTATTATAGGAAAGCAGTTTTAACACGTGTAAATCGAAAACCAGTCAATTTATTTTCTGAAAATAGGGTCAGCTATTCCGAGAAGCAATTACTTTCGGTTTTGAATTGTCATACCTTCTGTTAACAAATATGAGCATTCATAAACAAATGCATCAGAATGTGAGTTTTATACATTTAAATGATATTTTAAAGCGTAAAATTTGCTGAAATGCATGTAATCAGGAACTTTGTGAGCCTCCATACATCAATTCTTACCTGTGAAAAAGTTCGCGGAACCATTTAGCGGACGTCCACCGCGATATTTGGTGACCATGTCCGCGGCGGTGATCCTCGAAATGCAGCGGATTTGGTCGCGTTTTAAGGAATTGGTAGTCCGCGACGACCTCGAGGAAAACGAGAATTCCTCCTAGCACGTACTGTAACACACATTTATGCCAAGTTATTTTAAAATCAAATCATGAACAAGAGGGCCATGATGGCCCTGGATCGCTCACCTGAGTACTTTGGCTGTAGGTTTGCTGTTAAGCAGTATTTCATTTTTTTATTGAAAATATGTAAGTGCCTACAAACCAAATATGTAAAATATCAGTCAATAAATAAAGGCTCTATGACAGAAAGTAGAAATATCTATTATAAGCTATGGTGACCTTGACCCAGTGACCTCAAACCCTACCCGTGGGTAGACGTCCAAGCAAGGAACCTATATACTGAATATCAAAGATATTGGTCTATAAATGAAGGCTCTATGAGGTACAGTAGATAAATCTATTTTTAGCTTTCATGACCTTTAACCTAATCTAATAATTTCAAAAAGCTTGATAAAGCTTGCTTCATCCCAAATTTTAAAATTCTAGGCCTTGTGGTTTCAGACAAGAAGATTTTTAAAGATTTTCTTCTATACTGCTATTTAAAACTTATGACCCCAATAGTGACCCCAGTGACATTTTTCAAACAAACTAGGTAGAGGTCCACTAGACAATGCTGCATACCAAATATCTAAGCTGTAGGCATTGAGGTTTCCAGTAAGAAGATTTTTAAAGATTGCCTTTTTTACATATTTAGGGCCCCAGGGGTGGGGCCAATTTTGACCCCGGGGCCAACATATAAACAATACTGGTAAAGGCTCTCAACACAATACTCCACACCAAATATCTAAGGTCTAGTCCAATTAGTTTCGGAGAAAAATGATTTTTCATGTTTTTCCTATATAACTATATGTAAACCAAGAGAACCCTGGGGCGTGGCCAATTTTGACCCAGGGGACATACTTTGAGCAAACTTGATAGACATCCACTAGACAATGCTGCATCCCAAATATCTAAGCTGTAGGCATTGAGGTTTCCAGTAAGAAGATTTTTAAAGATTGCCTTTTTTACATATTAAGGGCCCACGGGGCGGGGCCAACATATAAACAATACTGGTAAAGGTTCTCAACACAATACTCCACACCAAATATCTAAGGTCTAGTCCTATTAGTTTCGAAGAACAAGAGCCACCGCAAGCGGGGGCCACGCTCGACTTTTTTCTATTTCCAAAGGCAAACACATCAGAGGAAGCCCATTGTGGTGAAGGGATTTCAAATGAAACATCATTTGAAAATATAACAAGAAATGTTTGTAAAACATAAATGCCCATCGGCAGCACCTAATTGCTTGTGGTTGGGCCAAAGCGTTCTCTAGTTATTGATCAGAAACCGTTTTTAGGATCAAGGTCCCTGTGGCCTTGACCTTTGACCTAATGACCTCAAAATCAATAGGGGTCATTTACTGCACATGACCAACCAGCATACCAAGTTTGGTGAACCTAGGTCGAAAGCATTCTCTAGTTATTGATCGGAAACTGTTTTTAGAGTCAAAGTCTCTGTGAGCTTGACCTTTGACCTAGTGACCTCAAAATCAATAGGGGTCATCTACTGGTGATGACCAACCAGCATACCAAGTTTGGTGAACCTAGGTCAAAGCGTTCTCTAGTTATTGATCGGATACCGTTTTTAAGATGAAAGTCTCTGTGATCTTGACCTTTGACCTAATGACCTCAAAGTCAATAGGGGTCATCAACTGGTGATTACCAACCAGTATACCAAGTTTGGTAAACCTAGGTCAAAGCGTTCTCTAGTTATTGATCAGAAACCGTTTTTAGGATGAAGGTCCCTGTGAGCTTGACCTTTGACCTCAAAATCAATAGGGGTCATCTACTGGTGATGACCAACCAGCATACCAAGTTTGGTGAACCTAGGTCAAAGCGTTCTCTAGTTATTGATTGGAAACCATTTTTAGGATGAAGGTCCCTGTGAGCTTGACCTTTGACCTAAAGACCTCAAAATCAATAGGGGTCATCTACTGGTGATGACCAACCAGCATTCCAAGTTTGGTGAACCTAGGTCAAAGCGTTCTCTAGTTATTGATCAGAAACCGTTTTTAGGATGAAGGTCCCTGTGATCTTGACCTTTGACCTAATGACCTCAAAGTCAATAGGGGTCATCAACTGGTGATGACCAACCAGCTAACCAAGTTTGGTGAACCTAGGTCAAAGCGTTCTCTAGTTATTGGTCGGAGACCGTTTCCACCTAAAAGGTCAATGTGACCTTGACCTTTGACCCCTTGACCCCAAAATCAATAGGGGTCATCTACTGGTGATGGACAATCATCGTACCAAGTTTGAAGTTCCTAGGCCTAAGCCTTCTTTAGTTATTGGTCGGAAACCGTTTCTACCTACAAGGTCAATGTGACCTTGACCCTTGACCCCTTGACCCCAAAATCAATAGGGATCATCTACTGGTGATGGACAATCATCCTACCAAGTTTGAAGTTCCTAGGCCTAAGCATTCTTTAGTTATTGGTCGGAAACCATTTGGTCTACGGACCGACGGACCGACCGACAGACAGACAAATGCAAAGCAATATACCCCCACATCTTTGAAGTGGGGGCATAATTATACATAACAAAGTTATGGCCAATTTTAGCAACATTCAGAAATTTGACCTTAAAGGTCTAGGTCAAGTTCAGTTTAACTTTCTCTGGAGGTATTGTCTAAAAAGTAGTTATGTCCAAGCATGAAGACATTACATCCATTAACAACAAAGATATAGCCAAGTTAAGTAATGTCAAGTTCATTTAAAGGTCAAGGTAATGCTTGAATTGTTTAACACGTTTCTTTTATTCTCAGTGTTGTTTTCTCCCTGTATAGATCAAATCCGTCCATAAAACCAGAAGTTTGGCTATTTTAGCAAAATGCAATAATTAGAAATTTGACTGTAAAGGTTTTTTAAAGGTTAAGGTCATACTTGAATAATTTAACATGTAGGTTTTGTCATAAGCCTTGTTTTGTCCAAGTATTAATAAACAAGAGGGCAAATGGTCCTAAAGCACTAACCTGGGTTCAAAGATGAAAGAAATTTTTATGAATGTAATGATGCAGATCACAGAAATGGACCAATGCAATTTCATTGCCATAGCTCCAACAACAAAAAGGAGGTCAGTAGGTCAAAATATAGGTCATGAGATGACATCCGAACAAAAAGCTGTACACACAGTCCAAATTTCATTGCCGTAGCTTTAAAACAAAAAAGTAGGTCAATAGGTCAAACATATAGGTCATGCTATGACGTTTTTGAATTCTCAACAAAAACTGTATACATGGTCCAAATTTCATTGCCATAGCTCCAAAAACAAAAAGTAGGTCAGTAGGTCAAAAATATAGGTCATGCGATGACATTTTTGAAATCGGAACAAAAAACTGTGCACATGGTCCAAATTTCATTGCTGTAGCTAAAAAACAAAAAAGAAGGTCAGGAGGTCAAAAATATAGGTCATGCTACAGTACGCGCCAGGAGGAACTCACATTTTCCGCTTTATTTCGCGGACGCGGAAAAAAAAATATCCGCCGCGACATCGAGGAAAAAAACAGGATTTCCTCGATGTCTCGACATCGCGAAATATCTCGGCGATATTTGACGACCAGCGCGAAAATAATTAGAGTCATAACTCACCTGGATTAGCTGAACATTTAATGAAATGACCCTTATGAAACTGTGCATTTTACGTCTGCCAAATATGTGACATTTGGTAAAATTAAAACCAAAATTTCTCATACATTTGTAGGTTTATGTGTACTTCCGTCGTTGAAAACGCTTGTTATTGTATAGCAAAATCGATCAATATTTTGTCAAGCGCACAGACGATACAGATGTCGCAGAAGGGTTTACATGTTGTATGTTTTCTTTAAATATAGGAAAGCGGTTTTAAAACGTGTAACTCGAAAACCAGTCAATTTATTTTCTGAAAATAGAAAATAGGGTCAGCTGTTCCGAGAAGCAATTACTTTCGGTTTTGAATTGTCATTCCTTCCGTTAACAAATACGAGCATTCGTAAACAAATGCATAAGAATGAGAGTTTTATACATTTAAATGATATTTTAAAGCGTAAAATTTGCCGAAATGCGTGTAATCAGGAACTTTGTGAGCCTCGATACGTCAATTCTTACCTGTGAAAAAGTTCGCGGAACCATTTAGCGGACGTCCGCCGCGATATTTGGTGACCATGTCCGCGGCGGTCGTCCTCGAAATGCGGCGGATTTGGTCGCGTTTTAAGGAATGGGTAGTCCGCGACGACCTCGAGGAAAACGAGAGTTCCTCCTGGCACGTACTGTATGACGTTTTTGAAATTGGAACAAAAAACTGTATACATGGTCCAAATTTCATTGCCATAGCTCCAAAAAACAATAACCAGATCAGTAGGTCAAAAAAAAGGCCATGCTATGACATTTTTGAAATCGGAAAGAAAAACTGTGCACACGTTCCAGATTTCATTGCTGTAGCTAAAAAACAAAACAAGAAGCGCCGCAATGCGACGAAAACCAGGTTTTCAACGACCAAGTATTGATGTGACAGGAATTAGGAAGAAATATGGCAGTGAAGTAAAAATGGTGCTGTTATTTTGGTACCAACACAGAAAGTTGGTTTCAATAGTTCAAAATAAAATTTTCAAGTTACAAAGTAGACATGAAATAATATATCATATCTTTTTTAAATTACCTCCAAAGATGATATGACCTTTGACTGCCAAATCAAGTTAAAATCATGTAAACAGGATTTTCAATGTTAATGTCACTGTGACCTTGACCTTGGAGCCAGCCATGCGGAACATGCGTTCTGCACGTCATCTTGATGTGGTAAACATTTGTCTGAAGTTTCATCAAAATTCTTCAAAGGGTTGAAGAGTTACAGAGCGGACAGGATTTTCAATGTTAATGTCACTGTGACCTTGACCTTGGAGCCAGCCATGCGGAACATGCGTTCTGCACGTCATCTTGATGTGGTAAACATTTGTCTGAAGTTTCATCAAAATTCTTCAAAGGGTTGAAGAGTTACAGAGCGGACAGGATTTTCAATGTTAATGTCACTGTGACCTTGACCTTGGAGCCAGCCATGCGGAACATGCGTTCTGCACGTCATCTTGATGTGGTAAACATTTGTCTGAAGTTTCATCAAAATTCTTCAAAGGGTTGAAGAGTTACAGAGCGGACAGGATTTTCAATGTTAATGTCACTGTGACCTTGACCTTGGAGCCAGCCATGCGGAACATGCGTTCTGCACGTCATCTTGATGTGGTAAACATTTGTCTGAAGTTTCATCAAAATTCTTCAAAGGGTTGAAGAGTTACAGAGCGGACACAATTTCGTTTGACGCCCGCCCGCCCATCCGCCCATCCGCCCGCCATACCCCAATCTAATAACCAGGATTTTCAAAATTGAAAACCTGGTTAAAAATAGGTCAGTAGGTCAAAAATTAAGGTCATGCTATGACATTTTTGAATTTGAAACAAACAACTGTGTACATGGTCCAAATTTCATTGCTATAGCTCTAAAAACAAACAAGAGGGCCATGATGGCCCTGGATCGCTCACCTGAGTACTTTGGCTGTAGGTTCGCTGTTAAGCAGTATTTCATTTTTTAATTGAAAATATGTAAGTGCCTACAAACCAAATATGTAAAATATCAGTCAATAAATAAAGGCTCTATGACAGAAAGTAGAAATATCTATTATAAGCTATGGTGACCTTGACCTTGACCCAGTGACCTCAAACCCTACCCATGGGTAGAGGTCCATGCAAGGAACCTCTATACTGAATATCAAAGATATTAGTCTATAAATGAAGGCTCTAAGAGGTACAGTAGATAAATCTACTTTTAGCCTCCGCGACCTTTAACCTAATCCAATAATTTGAAAAAGCTTGATAATGTTTGCTTCATGCCAAATTTTAAAATTCTAGGTCTTGTGGTTTCAGACAAGAAGATTTTTAAAGATTTTCTTCTATATTGTTATTTAAAACTTGTGACCCCTCGGGCGGGGCCAATAGTGACCCCAGGGACATTTTTCTAATAAACTTGGTAGAGGTCCACTAGACAATGCTAAACACCAAATATCTAAGCTCTATAACTTACGGTTTCTGACAAGAAGATTTTTTTAGATTTTCTTATATAACTCTATGTAAAACTAGTGGCCCCTTGGGCGGGTCCATTTTTGACTCAGAGGCCAGAATTTGAACAAACTTGGTAGGGGTCCACTAGACAATGCTACACACCAAATATTTAAGCTCTATAACTTACGGTTTCTGATAAGATTTTTTTAAGATTTTCCTATATAACTCTATGTAAAACAAGTGACTCCCGGGGCGGGGCCATTTTTGACCCAGAAGCCAGGATTTGAACAAACTTGGTAGAGGTCCACTAGACAATGCTACATACCAAATATCTTAACTGTAAGCCTTCTTGTTTCTGACAAGAAGATTTTTTAGTTTTTCCTATATAACTTTATGTAAAACAAGTGACCCCCGGGGCGGGACCATTTTTGATAAAGAGGCCAGGATTTGAACAAACTTGGTAGAGGTCCACTAGACAATGCTACACACCAAATATCTAAGCTCTATAACTTACGGTTTCTGACAAGAAGATTTTTTAAGATTTTCTATATAACTCTATGTAAAACTAGTGGCCCCTGGGGCGGGGTCATTTTTGACCCAGAGGTCAGGATTTGAACACACTTGGTAGAGGTCCACTAGACAATGCTACACACCAAATATCTAAGCTCTATAACTTACGGTTTCTGACAAGAAGATTTTTTAAGATTTTCTTATATAACTCTATGTAAAACTAGTGGCCCCTGAGGCGGGGCCATTTTTGACCCAGAGGACAGGATTTGAACAAACTTGGTAGAGGTCCACTAGACAATGCTACACACCAAATATCTAAGCTCTATAACTTACGGTTTCTGACAAGAAGATTTTTTAGTTTTTACTATATAACTCTATGTTAAACAAGTGACCCCCGGGGCGGGGCCATTTTTGACCCAGAGGCCATGATTTGAACAAACTTTGTAGAGGTCCACTAGACAATGCTACATACCAAATATCTTAACTCTAGGCCTTGTGGTTTCTGACAAGAAGATTTTCAAGTTTACCCTATATAACTCTATGTAAAATCAACTGACCCCTCGGGTGGGGTCAGTTTTGTCCCCAGGGACATAATTTGAACTAACTTGGTAGAGGTCCACTAGATGATGCTTCATACCAAATATCAAAGCTCCAGGCCTTGTGGTTTCGAAGATTTTTTAAGGTCCAACTTATAAAATCTATTTTTAGCTCCAGTGAACCAGAAATGCAATGGACCAGAACCATTTGAACAATCTTGGTAGAGCTTCATGCAAGGAACATCCCAGGCAAGTTTCATTAAATTTGCCTCATTGGTTTCAGAGGAGATGTCGTTTGAATGAAAAGTTGACGACGGACGGACGGACGGACAGGACTGACGGACGGACGACGGACGACAGACGACGGACAAAGACCGATCAGAAAAGCTCATCCTGAGCACTTTGTGCTCAGGTGAGCTAAAAAGTAGGTCTGTAGGTCAAAAATATAGGTCATGCCATGACATTTTTGAATTCGAAATGAAAAACTGTGCACACGGTCCAAATTTCATTGCCACAGCTCCAAAAACAAAAAGTAGGTCAGTAGGTCAAAAATAAAGGTCATGCTATGACATTTCTGATATTGAAGCGAAAAACTGTGTTCACAGTCCAAATTTCATTGCTGTAGCTAAAAAACAAAAAAGTAGGTCAGTAGGTCAAAAATATAGGTCATGCTATGACGTTTTTTAAAATCGGAAGAAAAAACTGTATACAAGGTCCAAATTTCATTGCCATAGCTCCAAAAACTAAAAGTAGGTCAGCTGGTCAAAAATATAGGTCATGCCATGACATTTTTGAAATCGAAATAAAAAACTTTGCACAAAGTCCAAATTTCATTGCTGTAGCTCAAAACCAGAAAGTAGGTCAGTAGGTCAAAAATATAGGTCATGCGATGACATTTTTGAAATCGAAACGAAAAAGTGTTGTTTTCTTTAAGTCTGATTCAAATCCAACCATAAATTACATAATTATGGCCAGTTTTAACAAAATTCAATGATTTAACCTTGACCGTCAAGGTCATCTAAAGGTCAAGGTCAAACTTGAAATAATATTAATGTCGGATTTGTCACAACTGTTGTTTAGTCCAAGTTTGAATTGAATCTATAAATAAATGAGAAAGTTATGACAATTTAAGCAAAATTCAATCATCTGACCTTGACGGTCAAGGTAATTTTAAGGTCATGGTCAAATCTGCGTTATTCAACATGTCGGTTTTGTCATACGTGTTGTTTTGTCCAAGTATAAATTAAATCCAACCATAAATACTAATGTTATGGTCAATTTAAGTAAAATTCAATAATTTGACCTTGAAGGTGAAGGTCATTTATGAGTCAAGGTCAAGTTTAGTCTGGTCAGCTTGAAGGTCTTGTCCGAAGGGTTGTTGTGTCCAAGCATAAAGAGAATCCACCTATTAATAATAAAGTTATGGTCAATTTTAGCAAAATTCAATATTTTGACCTTGAATATGAAAGTCATTTATGAGTCAAGGTCAAGTTTAGTCTGGTCAGCTTGAAGGTCTTGTCCAAAGGGTTGTTGTGTCCAAGAATTAAGAGAAACCACCTACTAATAATAAAGTTATGGCCAATTTTAGCAAAATTCAATATTTTGACCTTGAATGTGAAGGTCATTTA
Organism: Cyclina sinensis; assembly: GCA_012932295.1. NCBI lineage: Eukaryota > Metazoa > Mollusca > Bivalvia > Venerida > Veneridae > Cyclina > Cyclina sinensis. The sequence goes on along the minus strand of JAAONU010000007.1, from coordinate 28,006,376 downwards.
TGAGTCAAGGTCAAGTTTAGTCTGGTCATCTTGAAGGTCTTGTCCAAAGGGTTGTTGTGTCCAAGTATGAAGATGATCCATCAAGGAATAAAAAAAATTATGATCAATGTTAAAGGGAACGGCAACGGCAACGACACCATGACTATGACAATAACTCGATTTTTTTTTCAAAGAAAGTCGAGCTAAAAATGATTTTTCATGTTTTTCCTATATAACTATATGTTAATCAATAGAACACTGGGGCGTGGCCAATTTTGACCCTGGGAACATAATTTGAACAAACTTGATAGAGGTCCACTAGACAATGCTGCACACCAAATATCTAAGTTCTACGCCTTGCCGTTTCTGACAATAAGATTTTTTAAAGTTTTTCCTATATAACTCTATATAAAACATTTGACCCCTGGGGGGGCCATTTTTGACCCAGGAGCCATGATTTGAACAAACTTTGTAGAGGTCCACTGGACAATGCTGCACACCAAATATCTAAACTCTAGGCCTTGCAGTTTCTGACAAAAAGATTTTTTACAGTTTTTCCTATATAACTCTATGTAAAACATGTGACCCCCGGGGCTGGGCCATTTTTGAACCCAGGAGCTATGATTTGAACAAACTTGGTAGAGGTCCACTGGACAATGCTGCACACCAAATATCTAAACTCTAGGCCTTGTGGTTTCAGACAAAAAGATTTTTAAAGTTTTTCCTATATAATTTTATATAAAACTAGTGACCCCTGGGGCAGGGCCATTTTTGACCCAGGGGTCATGATTTGAACAAACTTGGTAAAGGTCCATCTGATGATGCTTCATACCAAATATCTAAGCTCCAGGCCTTGTAGTTCTGCCGAAGAAGATTTTTAAAGTTCCAACTTTGAGATTCTATTTTTAGCTCCTGTGGCCTAGAAATGCAATGGACCTGAACCATTTGAACAATTTTGGTAAAACTTCATGTAAGTAACATTTCTGCCAAGTTTCAGCAAGATTGCCACAGCAGTTCAGGAGAAGAAGTTGTTTGAAGAACAAGAAGGCCATGATGACCCTATATCGCTCACCTGAATATGACTGCTTTTAACAAAGTTGCTATGGACCTGGTTAATTGACCCTAGATGACCCATATTTGAACTTGACCTAGAAATTATTGAAACAATCTTTCTGACAAACTTCAAGGTTATTTTGACTGAAAGTGTAGCCTCTAGAGTGTTAACATGGTTTTTCCATATTTGGGCTCTGTGACCTAGTTTTTGACCACAGATGATCCATATCCAAACCTGAGCTAGAAAAAATCAAAACAACCTTTCTGACAAATTTCCAGGACATTTGGACTGAAAATGTAGCCTCTAGAGTGTTTACAAAGTTTTTCAATATTTAGGCTCTGTGACCTAGTTTTTTAATCCAGATGACCAATATTCAAAGTTTAACTGGAAATCATAGAAGCAACCTTTCTGACAAATTTTCAGGTTACTTGGAATTAAAACCTTAACTCTAGAGTGTTAACAAGGTTTTTCCATATTTGGGCTCTGTGACCTAGTTTTTGACCAAAGATGACCCTTATTTAGTACTTGAGCTAGAAATCATCAAAACAACCTGTCTGACATATTTCCAGGATATTTGGACTGAAAATGTAACCTCTGGAGTGTTAAAATGGTTTGAACATTTTAGGGCTCTGTGACCTAGTTTTTGATCCCAGATGACCCATATCTTAATCGAATCTGAGCTAGAAATCATTAAAACATCCTTTCTGACAAATTTGGAGAATATTTGGACTGAAAAGTAGCTTCTAGAGTGTTAACAAGTTTTTTTTTCTATTTTTGGGCTCTGTGACCTAGTTTTTGATTTCAGATGACCCATATTCAAATTTAACCTAGAAATCATTGAAACAACCTTTCTGACAGATTCCAAGTTATTTGGACTGAAAATGTTACCTCTAGAGTGTTTACAAGGTTTTTCCATATTTGGGCTCTGTGACACAGTTTTTGACCCCAGATGACCCAATATTTGAATCTTGAGCTCAAAATCATCAAAACAACCTTTCTGACAAATTTCTGGGATATTTTGAAAGAAAATGTAACCTCTAGAGTGTTAACGAGGTTTTTCTTATTTTTGGGCTCTGTGACCTAGTCTTTGAACCAAGATGACCCATATTCGAACTTGAGCTAGAAATCATAGAAACAACCTGTCTGACAAATTTCCAGATTATTTGGACTGAAAATGTTACTTCTCCTTCTACAAGAAGATTTTCGAAGTTTTTCCTATATAAGCCTATGTAAAACCAATGACCCCCTAGGTGGGGCCGAATTTGACCCCAGGGGCATAATTTGAACCAACTTGGTAGAGGTCCACTAGAAAATGCTACATACTAAATCTAAATGCTCAGGGCCTAAGCTCTATGCCTTATAGTTTCTGACAAGAAGATTTTTAAAGTTTTTCCTATATAACTCTATGTAAAACAAGTTACCCCTAGGGTTGGGCCATTTTTGACCCAGAGGCCATGATTTGAACAAACTTCGTAGAGGTCCACTAGACAATGCTGCACACCAAATATCTTAGCTCTACGCCTTACGGTTTCTAAAAAGAAGATTTTTAAAGTTTTTCCTATATAACTCTATGTTAAAACAAGTAACCGCTTGGGCAGGGGCCATTTTTGACCCCAGGATCATACTTTGAACAAACTTGTTAGAGGTCCACCAGATGATGCTTTATACCAAATATCAAAGCTCCAGGCCTTGTGGTTTCTGACAAGAAGATTTTTAAAGATCCAACTTTTAAAATCTGTTTAAAGCTCCTTTGACCCAGAAATGCAATGGACCGGAACCATTCAAACAAACTTGGTAGAGCTTCATGCAAGGAACATTCTAGGCAAGTTTCATTAAATTTTGCCCAGTGGTTTCAGAGGAGATGTCGTTTGAATGAATTGTGGACGACAGACGGACTGACGGACGCCGGACAATCAAGGATCCTAGAAGCTCACATGAGCATGCTCAGGTGAGCTAAAAAGTTGACGACGCATGCACGCACGGACGGACGACGGACATCAGGCGATCACTAAAGCTCACCTTGAGCACTTTGTGCTCAGGTGAGCTAAAAATAAATAATCCCAAATACCAGGTTATAAAATCAAAGAAGTCAATCATACTTGTTCTAGTTCCCGACGAGCCCTGTTCCTTGAAACCCGACAACTCACCATTTGCATCCATTATACCATGCTGAAATAAAACACATTAATTACAACATAATGATGTTTCATACTAACAGTACAGCTGTTTTAATATCATCCCTATGCAAAGCAAGCCTATACTCAAATTCAAATTTAAGAGGAAATGACCTAAACCAACATGAGCAATACATGATGAATTTACACACACAATAAATCGTTTTTCTCAAAAAACAGGAAGTATTTACAAGAAGAGCGACCGCAAGCAGGGCCCACGCACAACTTTTTCCTATTTCCAAAGGCAAACACATCAGAGGAAGCACATTGTGGTGAAGGGATTTCAAATGAAACATCATTTAGAAATATAATTATCAAATTCATCCATACATAACAAAGTTATGGCCAATTTTAGCAACTTTAAAAATTTAACCTCAAAGGTCAAGGTCAAGTTCAGTTAAACCTTCTTTGGCGGTATAGTCTAAAAGGTAGTTATGTCCAAGAGTAAAGACACTACATCCATTTATAACAAAGATATAGCCAAATTAAGCAATGTCAAGGTCATTAAAAGGTCAAGGGAATACTTGAATTGTTCAACAGGTTTGTTTTATTCTCAGAGTTGTTTTGTCCCAGTTTAGATCAAATCCGTCCATAACTGACAAAAATTTGGCTATTTCAGCAAAATTCAATAATTTGACCTTGTCAAGTTCATCTCACGTTCATAGTTATACCTGAATAATGTAACATGTAAGGTTTTGTCATAAGGGTTGTTTTGTCCAAGTATGAATAAAATAAAAAAACTAGAACTGTGTCCATAGGACACGGATGCCCCCACTATGCATAAGTGCTCATAAACAAGAGCATGTATATTCTGTATGTAAGATTTAGGTGGGGTACAATTTTTTTCTATAGATTGCAAATGAATAAAGGTGTTTTGTATATTACTAATGCTGTCCTTTTATTTCAAAATTAGATATTTGATACTGAAACAAGTTTTCTATTTTTGGGCTCTGTGACCTATTTTTTGCACCCAGATGACCAATATTTGACCTAGAAATCGTCAAAGCAACCTTTCTGACAAATTTCCAGATTATTTGGGCTGAAAATGCAACCTCTAGAGTGTTAACAAGATTTTTCTATTTTTGGGCTCTGTGACCTAGTTTTTGAACCCAGATGACCCATATTTGAATTTGAGCTACAAATCATTGATAGAACCTTTCTGACACATTTCCAGGATATTTGGACTGAAAAAGTAGCCTCTAGAGTGTTAACAAGGTTTTTCTATATTTGGGCTCTGTGACCTAGTTTTCCAACCCTGATAACCCACGTTCAAACTCGTCCGAGATATTAATGAGACAAACATCATGACCAAGTTTAATGACAACTGAGGCAAAAATGTTACTACTAGAGTGTTAACAAACTAATTGTGGACAGACGGATGGAAGGACGGACAACGGACAAACGGTGATCAGAAAAGCTAACTTTGTCACAACGTGACAGGTGAGCTAAAAAGTAGGTCAAAAATATAGGTCATGCTATGATGTTTTTGAAATCGGAACAAAAATCTGTACACATGGTCCAAATTTCATTGCCATAGTTCCAAAAACAAAAAGTAGGTCAGTAGGTCAAAAATATAGGTCATGCCATGACATTTTTGAAATCGGAACAAAAAACTGTGCATATGGTCCCAATTTCATTGCCAAAGCTCCAAAAACAAAAAGTAGGTCAGTAGGTCAAAAATATAGGTCACCTGATGACATTTTTGAAATCGGAACAAAAAACTGTACACATGGTTCAAATTTCATTGCCATAGCTCCAAAAACAAAAAGTAGGTCAGTAGGTCAAAAGTAAAGGTCATGCGATGACATTTTTAAAATGAAAACGAACAAGAACTGTCACTGTAAGATGACAATGCACCGAACGTGGTGCTTTGACCTTTGAACTGAAGAACCAGTCATTCAGTGGTCAAGGTCAAATAAATATAGGTCAGTGGGAAGGTCTTGTCCAAAGGGGGTTGTATCCAAGTATGAAGTAATTCCATTTACTTATAAGGAAGTTATGGGCAATGTTAAAGTTTTCGGACAATTGGATCTTCAAGGTGAAGGTCATTCAGGGGTCAAGGTCAAATAAATATAGGTCAGTGGGAAGGCCTTGTCCAAAGGGGTGTTGTGTTTAAGTATGAAGTGTATCCACTTACCAATTTGGAAGTTATGGCCAAATATTAGTTTTTGGACAATTGGATATTCAGGGGTCAAGGTCAAATAATTAAATATCAGTGGGAAGGTCTTGTCCAAAGGGGTGTTGTGTCCAAGTATGAAGTAAATCCACTTACTAACAAGAGGACCATGATGGCCCTATATCGCTCACCTGAATATGACTGCTTTTAACAAAGTTGCTATGGACCTGGTTAATTGACCCCAGATGACCCATATTCAAACTTGGCCTAGAAATTATTGAAACAATCTTTCTGACAAATTTCAAGGTTATTTGAACTGAAAGCGTAGCCTCTAGAGTGTTAACAAGGTTTTTCCATATTTGGGCTCTGTGACCTAGTTTTTGACCCCAGATGATCCATATCCAAACCTGAGCTAGAAACCATCAAAACAACCTTTCTGACAAATTTCCAGGACATTTGGACTGAAAATGTAGCCTCTAGAGTGTTTACAAAGTTTTTCGATATTTAGGCTCTGTGACCTAGTTTTTTAATCCAGATGACCCATATTCAAAGTTGAGCTGGAAATCATAGAAGCAACTTTTCTGACAAATTTTCAGGTTATTTGGAATTAAAATCTTAACTCTAGATTGTTAACAAGGTTTTTCCATATTTGGTCTCTGTGACCTAGTTTTTGACCAAAGATGACCCATATTAGTACTTGAGCTAGAAATCATCAAAACAACCTGTCTGACAAATTTCCAGGATATTTGGACTGAAAATGTAACCTCTGGAGTGTTAAAATGGTTTTTACATTTTAGGGCTCTGTGACCTTGTTTTTGATCCCAGATGACCCATATCCTAATCTGGGCTAGAAAACATTGAAACAACCTTTCTGACAAATTTCAAGGACATTTGGACTGAAAATGTAACCTCTAGAGCATTAACAAGGATTTTCTACTTTTTGGCCCTGTGTCCTAGTTTTTGACCCCACATAACCCATATTCAAAACTGAGCTAGAAATCATTAAAACAATCTTTCTGACAAATTTCAAGGTTATTTGAACTGAAAATGTTAACTCAATGCGTGTTAACACCCTTTTTCCATATTTGGGGTCTGTGACTTAGTTTTTGACCCCAGATGACCTTTGTTCGAATCTGAGCTAGAAATCATTAAAACATTTTTTCTAACAAATTTCGAGAATATTTGGACTGAAAAGTAGCTTCTAGAGTGTTAACAAGTTTTTTTTCTATTTTTGGGCTCTGTGACCTAGTTTTTGATTTCAGATGACACATATTCAAATTTAACCTAGAAATCATTGAAATAACCTTTCTGACAAATTTCCAGGATATTTGGACTGAAAATGTTACCTCTAGAGTGTTAACAAGGTTTTTCCATATTTGGGCTCTGTGACATAGTTTTTGACCCTAGATGACCCAATTTTGAACTTGAGCTAAAAATCATCAAAACAACCTTTTTGACTAATTTCCAGGATATTTGGACTGAAAATGTAACCTCTAGAGTGTTAACAAGGTTTTTCTATTTTTGGGCTCTGTGACCTAGTTTTTGAACCCAGATGACACATATTCGAACTTGAGCTAGAAATCATAGAAACAACCTGTCTGACAAATTTCCAGATTATTTGGACTGAAAATGTTACTTCTCCTTCTACAAGAAGATTTTCAAAGTTTTCACTACATAAGCCTATGTAAAACCAATGACCCCGGGTTGGGGCCAAATTTGACCCCAGGGGTATAATTGGAACAAACTTGGTAGAGGTCCACTAGACAATGCTACATACCAAATCTTAAGGCTCAGGGCCTTGTGGTTTCAGACAAGAAGATTTTTTAAGATTTTCCTATATAAGCCTATGTAAAACCAATGACCCCAGGGTGGGGCAAAATTTGACCCCAGAGGTATAATTTGAACAAACTTGGTAGAAATCCACTAGACAATGCTACATACCAAATATCTAAGCTCTATTCCTTACGGTTTCTGACAAGAAGATTTTTAAAGTTTTTCCTATATAACTCTATGTAAAACAAGTTACCCCTGGGGCGGGGCCATTTTTGACCCAGAGGCCATGATTTGAACAAACTTGGTAGAGGTCCACTAGATGATGCTTTATACCAAATATCTTAGCTCTATGCCTTACGGTTTCTGACAAGAAGATTTTTAAATTTTTTCCTATATAACTCTATGTAAAACAAGTTACCCCTGGGGCGGGGCCATTTTTGACCAGAGGCCAAGATTTGAACAAACTTGGTAGAGGTCCATTAGATGATGCTTTATACCAAATATCTAAGCTCTATGCCTTACAGTTTCTGACAAGAAGATTTTTAAAGTTTTTCCTATATAACTCTATGTAAAACAAGTTACCCCTGGGGCGGGGCCATTTTTGACCCAGAGGCCATGATTTGAACAAACTTGGTAGAGGTCCATTAGATGATATTTTATACCAAATATCTAAGCTCTATGCCTTACAGTTTCTGACAAGAAGATTTTTAAAGTTTTTCCTATATAACTCTATGTAAAACAAGTTATCCCTGGGGCGGGGCCATTTTGACCCAGAGGCCATGATTTGAACAAACTTGGTAGAGGTCAACTAGATGATGCTTTATACCAAATATCTTAGCTCTATGCCTTACGGTTTCTGACAAGAAGATTTTTAAAGTTTTTCCTATATAACTCTATGTAAAACAAGTTACCCCTGGGGCGGGGCCATTTTTGACCCCAGGATCATAATTTGAACAAACTTGGTAGAGATCCACTAGATGATGCTTTATACCAAATATCAAAGCTCCAGGCATTGTGGTTTCTGACAAGAAGATTTTTAAAGATCCAACTTGTAAAATCTGTTTTTAGCTCCTGGGACCCAGAAATGCAATGAACCGTAACCATTTGAACAAACTTGGTAGAGCTTCATGCAAGGAACATTCTAGGCAAGTTTCATTAAATTTTGCCCAGTGGTTTCAGAGGAGATGTCGTTTGAATGAATTGTGGACGACGGACGGACGGACGGACGGACGCCGGACAATCAAGGATCCTAAAAGCTCACATGAGCATGCTCAGGTGAGCTAAAAAGGAAGTTATGGGCAATGTTGCAGTTTTTGGACAATTGGATATTCAAGGTAAAGGTCATTCAGAGGTCAAGGTCAAACAAATATAGGTCAGTGGGAAGGTCTTGTCCAAAGGGGTGCTGTGTCCAAGTATGAAGTAAATCCACATACTAATAAAGAAGTTATTGCCAATGTTAAAGTTTTTGGACAATTAGATCTTCAAGGTAAAGGTCATTCAGGGGTCAAGGTCAAATAAATATAGGTCAGTGGAAAGGTCTTGTCCAAAAGGGTGTTGTGTCCAAGTATGAAGTAAATCCATTTACTAATAAGAAAGTTATTGCCAATGTTAAAGTTTTCGGACGGACTGACGGACGGACAGTTCAAAAACTATATGCCTCCCTTCGGGGGCATAAAAACTGTGCACACTGTCCAAATTTCATTGCTGTAGCTAAAAAACAAAAAAGTCCGTCAGTAGGTCAAAAATATAGGTCAAAGAATAATGTTTTTGAAATCATCTTGAAACAAGAGGGCCATGATGGCCCTATATCGCTCACCTGAATATGACTGCTTTTAACAAAGTTGCTATGGACCTGGTTAATTGAACCCAGATGACCCATATTCGAACTTGACCTAGAAATTATTGAAACAATCTTTCTGACAAATTTCAAGGTTATTTGGACTGAAAGTGTAGCCTCTAGAGTGTTAACAAGGTTTTTCCATATTTGGGCTCTGTGACCTAGTTTTTGACCCCAGATGATCCATATCCAAACCTAAGCTAGAAATCATCAAAACAACCTTTCTGACAAATTTTCAGGACATTGGGACTGAAAATGTAGCCTCTAGAGTGTTTACAAAGGTTTTCAATATTAAGGCTCTGTGACCTAGTTTTTTAATCCAGATGACCCATATGCAAAGTTGAGCTGGAAATCATAGAAGCAACCTTTCTGACAAATTTTCAGGTTATTTGGAATTAAAATCTTAACTCTAGAGTGTTAACAAGGTTTTTCCATATTTGGGCTCTGTGACCTAGTTTTTGACCAAACATGACCCATATTAGTACTTGCGCTAGAAATCATCAAAACAACCTGTCTGACAAATTTCCAGGATATTTGGACTGAAAATGTAACCTCTGGAGTGTTAAAATGGTTTTAACATTTTAGGGCTCTGTGACCTAGTTTTTGATCCCAGATGACCTATATCCTAATCTGGGCTAGAAATCATTGAAACAACCTTTCTGACAAATTTCAAGGACATTTGGACTGAAAATGTAACCTCTAGAGCATTAACAAGGATTTTCTACTTTTTGGCCCTGTGTCCTAGTATTTGACCCCAGATATCCCATATTCAAATCTGAGCTAGAAATCATTAAAATAATCTTTCTGACAAATTTCAAGTTATTTAAACTGAAAATGTTACCTCAATTCGTCTTAACAAGGTTTTTCCATATTTGGGGTCTGTGACCTACTTTTTCACCCAAGATGAGATTTATTCAAATCTGAGATAGAAATCATTAAAACATCCTTTCTGACAAATTTGCAGAATATTTGGACTATATAGTAGCTTCTAGAGTGTTAACAAGTTTTTTTCCTATTTTTGGGCTCTGTGACCTAGTTTTTGATTTCAGATGACCCATATTCAAATTTAACCTAGAAATCATTGAAACAACCTTTCTGACAGATTCCAGGTTATTTGGACTGAAAATGTTACCTCTAGAGTGTTTACAAGGTTTTTCCATATTTGGGCTCTGTGACCTAGTTTTTGACCCCAGATGACCCAATTTTGAACTTGAGCTAAAAATCATTAAAACAACCTTTCTGACAAATTTCCGGGATATTTTGACTGAAAATGTAACCTCTAGAGTGTTAACAAGGTTTTTCTATTTTTGGGCTCTGTGACCTAGTTTTTGAACCAAGATGACCCATATTCAAACTTGAGCTAGAAATCATAGAAACAACCTGTCTGACAAATTTCCAGATTATTTGGACTGAAAATGTTACTTCTCCTTCTACAAGAAGATTTTCAAAGTTATCGCTAAATAAGCCTATGTAAAACCAATGACCCCGGGGTGGGGCCAAATTTGACCCCAGGGGTATAATTTGAACAAACTTGGTAGAGGTCCACTAGACAATGCTATATACCAAATCTTAAGGCTAAGGGCCTTGTGGTTTCAGACAAGAAGATTTTCAAAGTTTTTCCTATATAAGCCTATGTAAAACCAATGACCCCCAAGGTGGGGCCAAATTTGACCCCAGGGGCATAATTTGAACAAACTTGGTAGAGGTCCACTAGACAATGCTACATACCAAATATCTAAGCTCTATGCCTTACGGTTTCTGACAAGAAGATTTTTAAAGTTTTTCCTATATAACTCTATGTAAAACAAGTTACCCCTGGGGCAGGGCCATTTTTGACCCAGAGGCCATGATTTGAACAAACTTGGTAGAGGTCCACTAGACAATGCTGCACACCAAATATCTTAGCTCTACGCCTTACGGTTTCTGACAAGAAGATTTTTAAAGTTTTTCCTATATAACTCTATGTAAAACAAGTTACCCCTGGGGCGGGGCCATTTTTGACCCCAGGATCATAATTTGAACAAACTTGGTAGAGGTCCACTACATGATGCTTTATACCAAATATCAAAGCTCCAGGCCTTGTGGTTTCTGACAAGAAGATTTTTAAAGATCCAACTTTTAAAATCTGTTTTTAGCTCCTGTGACCCAGAAATGCAATGGACCGGAACCATTCGAACAAACTTGGTAGAGCTTCATGCAAGGAACATTCTAGGCAAGTTTCATTAAATTTTGCCCAGTGGTTTCAGAGGAGATGTCGTTTGAATGAATTGTGGACGACGGACGGACGGACGGACGGACGGACGCCGGACAATCAAGGATCCTAAAAGCTCACATGAGCATGCTCAGGTGAGCTAAAAAAGTACAAATGGTCCAAATTTTATTGCTATAGCGAAAAACTTAAAAAATGAGAAAAATTTTTGCGCTGGGATGGGGAGGGGGTTAGTGACCCCCAAGGGAGGGGGGATGAGGATTTTTAAAGAATTTTCTATATAACTCTATGTAAAACATGTGACCCCTTGGGCAGAGCCAATTTTGACCCAGGGGCCATGATCTGAACCATCATGGTAGAGGTCTACTAGACAATGCTACACACCAAATATCTAAGCTCCATGCCTTGCGGTTTCTGACAAGAAGATTTTTAAAGTTTTCCCAATATAACCCTATGTAAATCAAGTGACGCTGAGGGCGGGGCCAGTTCTGACCCCCAGAGTCATAGTTTGAACAATCTTTGTAGAGGTTTACTAGATGATGTCTCATACCAAATATCTAAGCTCCATGCCTTGTGGTTTCAGACAAGAAGATTTTTAAAGTTTCCCTATATAACTCTATGTAAATCAAGTGACCCCCAGGGCGGGGCAGGTTCTGACCCCAGGGTCATTATTTGAACAATCTTGGTAGAGGTGCACTAGATGATGCTCAACACCAAATATCTAAGCTCCATGCCTTGCGGTTTCTGACAAGAAGATTTTTAAAGTTTTCCCTATATAACTCTATGTAAATCAAGTGACCCCCAGGGCGGGGCCAGTGCTGACCCTAGAGTTATAATTTGAACAATCTTTGTAGAGGTCCACTAGATGATGCTAAACACCAAATTTCTAAGCTCCAGGCCATGTGGTTACAGACAAGAAGATTTTTAAAGTTTTCCCTATATAACTCTATGTAAATCAAGTGACCCCCAGGACGGGGCCATTTTCGATCCAGGAGCCATGATTTGAACAAACTTGGTAGAGGTCCACTGGACAATGTTGCACACCAAATATCTAAACTCTAGGCCTTGTGGTTTCAGACAAGAAGATTCTTAAAGTTTTCCTATATAAGCCTATGTAAAATCAATTGACCCCCAGGGTGGGGCCAAATTTGACCCCAGGGGCATAATTTGAACAAACTTGATAGAGGTCCACTAGACAATGCTACATACCAAATCTTAAGGCTCAGGGCCTTGTGGTTTCAGACAAGAAGTTTTTCCTTTAAGTTGCCATAGCAACCAGAGTTCTTCATGGAATTGAACTCTTTGAACAACTTTGGTAGAGCTTCATGCAAGGAATATCCCTGGCATGTTTCATCAATGTTGGCTCAGCGGTTTCGGAGGAGATGTTGTTTAAGTCAAATTGTTGATGATGCACGACGCACGCAGGACATTCAACGATCCCAAAAGCTCACCCTGAGCAGGCTCAAGTGAGCTAAAAAGTAGGTCAGTAGGTCAAAAATATAGGTCATGATATGACGTTTTTGAAATCGGAACAAAAAACTGTACACATGGTCCAAATTTCATTGCTGTAGTTCCAAAAACAAAAAGTAGGTCAGAAGGTAAAAAATATAGGTCATGCGATAACATTTTTGAAATAGAAACGCCAAACAGTGCACATGGTCCAAATTTCATTGCTGTAGCTAAAAAAAAAAAAAAAAAAAAAACAAATTGGTCAGTAGGTCAAAAATATAGGTCAAGCAATAATGTTTTTGAAACCATCTTGAAAAACTGTACAAATGGTCCAAATTTTATTGTTATAGTGAAAAAAAACAGATAAAACAAGAACTGTCACTGTAAGATGACAATGCCAACGAACGTGGTGCTTTGACCTTTGAACTGAGAACCAGTCATTCAGTGGTCAAGGTCAAATAAATATAGATCAGTGGGAAGGTCTTATCCAAAGGGGGTTGTGTCCAAGTATGAAGTAATTCCATTTACTTATAAGGAAGTTATGGGCAATGTTAAAGTTTTTGGACAATTGGATCTTCAAGGTGAAGGTCATTCAGGGGTCAAGGTCAAACAAATATAGGTCAGTAAGAAGGCCTTGTCCAAAGGGGTGTTGTGTTTAAGTATGAAGTGTATCCACTTACCAATTTGGAAGTTATGGCCAAATATTAGTTTTTAGACAATTGGATATTCAGGGGTCAAGGTCAAATAATTAAAGGTCAGTGGGAAGGTCTTGTCCAAAGGGGTGTTGTGTCCAAGTATGAAGTAAATCCACTTACTAATAAGGAAGTTATGGGCAATGTTGAAGTTTTTGGACAATTGGATATTCAAGGTAAAGGTCATTCAGGGGTAAAGGTCAAACAAATATAGGTCAGTGGGAAAGTCTTGTCCAAAGGGGTGTTGATTCCAAGTATGAAGTAAATCCATTTACTAATAAGAAAGTTATTGCCAATGTTAAAGTTTTCGGATGGACTGACAGACGGACTGACTGACTGACGGACGGACAGACAGTTAAAAAACTATATGCCTCCCTTCGTAGTTATGTATTTAAAAAAAAAAAAAATTTTGAGCCCTGATAGTGGTGTGTGTGTGTGTGGTTGATGGGAAGTACCTATGTATTAAAAAAAAAAAAAATTGGGGGGGGGGGGGGGGGGTTTGAGGGTGGATGGGGAGTCAAGTACCTATGTATTAAATTGAGTGGGGGGAGTACTTACCCATCTCATGTCAGTAAATATTTTATTTCTAGGCTTAAGAGGTTTTTTTCCTATATATAAGTACAAATGTATAAGCACAATCAAGTGACCCCTGGGGGTGGGGCTAACTGTGACCCCAGGGACATGGGTACCAACAATCTTTGCAGGGGTCTTGCTGGTGATCAAGTATTCCAAGTTTGAATGGAATATCCTTGACATTCTTTGAGACATGGACATAAAGAAAAAGGTTAACAAAGAAATTTTAACTTGAAAAATGGGCATAACATTGCAAAAATAAATTTGAGGGTTAGGGTTATCTGCCCTTGAGAAATGGTGTTGTCTTAAGTGATACAATTGTAAGCATTACAACTGGAAAGTTTGAAAATTAAGAAATGGCATAGTTATAGCCAATGTTAAGTTTTCATGACAAAATCCAAGTACAGAAAGGGGCATAACTCTGTCAATTGTGACCTTGACCTACACATTTTGGCATCATCATGACCCTGTTGTCGTAAGCAATATAATTTAAAAGTTTGATGTTGAAATGTTAAGAAATGGCAAAGTTATTCCCAACGTTAAGTTTTCATGACAAATCCATTTATAAAAAGGGGCATAACTCTGTCAAATGTGACCTTGACCTAGGAATTTTGGCATCAACCCAACCCTTTGTCATAAGCAATACAATTTGAAAGTTTGATAAGATAATGTTTAGAAATGGCAAAGTTATAGCCAACGTTAAGTTTTCGTGACGGACCGACGGACCGCCGAACCGACGGACAAAGCGATCCCAATGTATCGCCTTTTCTTCGAAAGGGCGACACAAAAATGACGGTTTTGTTGTTTTATCAAAGTATAAATCAAATCTATAAATAAACAACAGTTAGTACAATTTAAGCAAAATACAATAATGGGACCTTGACTGTCAAGGTCATTTTAGGGTAAAGGTCATACCTGAATTATTCAATATGTAAGTTTTGTCAAAAGTGTTGTTTTGTCCAAGTATGAATCAAGTCTAAACATAAACTACACACTTATGACCAATCTTAGCAAAATTCAATAGTTTGATCTTGCAAGTCAAGGTCATTTTTTAGGTCAAGGTTAAACTTGAATCAAAATGAAGGATTTGTCAAAAGTATTGTTTTGACCAAGTATAAATCAAACCATCCATAAATGACAAAGTTATGACAATTAAAGCAAACTTCAAACATCTGACCTTGAAGGTCAAGATCATGGTCACACTTGAGTTCTACAACATGTCTGTATGAATCAATTCCAACAATAAATGACAAAGTTATGGCAAATTGTAAAAAATTCAATAATTTCATCTTGACGGTCAAGGTCATTTTTAGGTTATGGTCATACCTTAGTTATTCAATATGTCGGTTTTGTAATAATTGTTGTTTTGTCCAAGTATGAATTAAAACCAACCATAGACAACAAGTTATGACAATTTAAGCAAAATTTAATTATTTGACCTTGATGGTCATGATAATTTTAAGGTTAAGGTCAAACTTGAATACTTTATCTAGTCAGCTTTGTCATAAGTGTTGTTTTGTCCAAGTCTAATTCAAATCCAACCATAAACTAGAAATGGGTTTTTGATTGAACAAAAACATATGTCTCCCCCCAGCCAGTTGCTGCAGGCAGTATTCAGTCAGACGATTGTAAAATTTGACATTTAACCTCCAAGTGTGACAAAATTTTGTGGCATTTGACATTTAACCTCCAAGTGTGACCTTGACCTTGAGACACCACACCCACAAAGTGGGTTCTGCACGTCGCCTTGATGAGGTGAACATCTGACCCAAGTTTCATAGAAATCCTTCAAGGGCTTTGGAAGATACAGAGCGGACATGATTTTGTGACGGACAGACGGTCGGGCGGACGGACAGACGGACGGACGGACAACCGGGGGAAAAACAATATGTCTCCCCCATTTTTGGGGGGAGACATAATAACAAAATTATGGCCAGTTTTAACAAAATTCAATGATTTGACCTACAGTCAAGGTCATTTAAATGTCAAGGTCAAACTTGAAATAATCATAATGTCGCATTTGTCATAAGTGTTGTTCAGTGCAGATATGAATCAAATCTATAAATAAATGAGAAATTATGACAATTTAAGCAAAATTCAATAATTTGACCTTGACTGTGTAGGTCATTTTAAGGTCATGGTCACATCTGAATTATTCAACATGTCGGTTTTGTCATAAGTGTTGTTTTGTCCAAGTATAAATCAAACCCAACCATAAAAACTAAAGTTATGGGCAATATTAGCAAAATTTAATAATTTGACCTTGAAGGTGAAGGTCATTTATGAGTCAAGGTCAAGTTTAGTCTGGTCTACTTGAAGGTCTTGTCCAAAGGGTTATTGTGTCCAAGCATGAAGAAAATCCACCTACTAATAAGAGGGCCATGATGGTCCTGGATCGCTCACCTGAGTACTTTGCCGGAGGGTCTACCGTTAAGCAAACATCAGATGCAACATAACATTTTCTAACTGAAGATATTCAAAGATCTCACATTTTACACACAAAAAAAAATCCATAAGGGCAGAGGCAATTTCGTGGTAACAGCTTATGAGATGATGTCATTTGAAGCAATATATTTAAGAAAACCTATTTTTAGCTGCGGTGACCATTTTGTTCAATGAAGCAGAACCGTTTTATAAATTTTAACCCAGGGGTATGTAAGGAACATTTTCGTGAAATTTGATTGTCTCCCCGAGAGGGGGCGAGACATAAATATCTAAGCTCTATGCCTTTTGGTTCTGATGTTTAGACTTCTTAAACTTTTCCTTTATAACTCTATGTAAAACATGTGACCCCTGGGGCTGTGCCTATTTAAACCCAGTGTCGATGATTTGAACAAACTTAGTAGAGGTCCACTAGACGATGCTTCATACTAAATATCTAAACTCTAGGCCTTGCGGTTTCTGACAAGAAGATTTTTTAAAGTTTTTCCTATATAACTCTATGTAAAACATGTGACCCTGGGGCGGGGCCATTTTTGACCCAGGAGCCATGATTTGAACAAACTTCGTAGAGGTCCACTGGACAATGGTGCTCACCAAATATCTAAACTCTAGGCCTTGCAGTTTCTGACAAGAAGATTTTTTAAAGTTTTTCCTATATAACTCTATGTAAAACATGTCACCCCTGATGCGGGGCCATTTTTGACCCAGGAGCCATGATTTGAACAACTAGGTAAAGGTGCACTGGACAATGCTGCACACAAAATATCTAAACTCTAGGCCTTGTGGTTTCAGACAAGAAGATTTTTAAAGTTTTCCTATATAAGTCTATGTTAAATCCAGAGACCCCTAGGGCAGGGCCAATTTTGAACCTAGGTGAATAATTTGAACAACATTTGTAGAGGCCTACTAGAGGATGCTTCATACTAAATATCTAAGCTCTAGGCCTTGTGGTTTCAGACAAGAAGATTTTCAAAGTTTTTCCTTTAAGTTGCCATAGAAACCAGAGTTCTTAATGGAATTGATTTCTTTGAAAACAACTTTGGAAGAGCTTCATGCAAGGAACATCCTAGGCAAGTTTCAGAAAATTTGGCCTAGCAGTTTCAGAGGAGATGTCATTAGAAGGAAATGTTGACGGACGCACACACTCACAGACGGAGGACTGACGACAAACATCACGGGACCAGAAAAGCTCACCATGTCACTATGTGACAGGTGAGCTAATAAAAGCAATCATCCTATGAAGTTTGAATGCTCTTGGTGAAATGGTACTCCTGTTATTGAGTGGAAATGGTTTTCACTCTAGAAGTCCCTCTGACCTTGACCTTTGACTCCCAACCCAAAAAACAAAAGAGTTTTTTCTACTCAATAAGGGCAATCACCCTGTGAAGTTTGAATGCTCGATTTCTTAAGTTTTCTCTAGAAACCTTTGTGTAAAATCAAATGGCCCCCGGGTGGGGCCAGTTTTGACCCCAGGGTCACGATCTGAACAAACTTGGTAGAGGTCCTCCAGACAATGCTACAGATAAAATATCTAAGCTGTACGCCTTTTGGTTTCTGACAAGGAGATTTTTAAAAACTTTTTCCTATATAACTCTGTTTAAAACAAGAGACTCTCGAGCAGGGCCATTTTTGATCCAGGGGTCATTATTTGAACAAACTTGGTAGAGGTCCACTAGTCAATGCTGCACACCAAATATCTAAACTCTAGGCCTTGTGGATTCTGACAAGAAGATTTTTAAACTTTTTCCTATATAACTCTATGTAAAACGTGACCACTGAGGTGGGGGCCTTTTTGACCCAAGGCTATGACTTGAACAAACTTGGTACAGGTCCTCTAGACAATGCTACATACAAAATATCTAAGCTCTATGCCTTTTGGTTTCTGATGTGAAGATTTTTTTATGTTTTTCCTAAATAACAATGTTAAACATGTGACCCCTGGGGCAGGACCTTTTTTGACCCAGGGACCATGATTTGAACAAACTTAGTAGAGGTCCACTGGACAATGCTGCACACCAAATATCTAAACTCTCGGCCTTGTGGTTTCTAAAAAGAAGATTTTTAAAGTAGGGATGTCAACGAATACCTAAATCAGTATCCGGATATCTGTATAGACTATTCGGATACTATCCGGATACTCGTATAAAATCGACGACTATACGATCTCCTGTTTTACATATTGTTCCGGTAATCCTATTACATGTGTTAAGACAGTTTTACAAAAATAATAACTGTCATTAAGTGTAAATAAAGTTAATAAAACAAAGATATGTTGTTTACTGTTTTTAATTTCCTCGTGTCTCTTGAAGTATATTTTCCCATCAATACGCATGTGCGTTAAGTCTAAGTGTCTAACGAAAACGATATGCATCCGTTCTTTGTTTTTTGGGGGATTTTTTTTGGCAAGGTCTTGTTTTTTTTTTTTTTTCAAAACTATGTAATTTAAAAATATCATTTAAAATCACCGTATATCAAAACGGTGTTGTTTTTTTATCCTCAAGTCTATGTCACATTATCTTTTTTGTATACCAGTACATGTATTCATGCAGCTTACGTGACTATGTGAGCGCCAACAAAATAAGACAAAACAATGATTTCAGATGTGTCAGCAGTTTTATATAGGTTTAATATTTTTGAAGGGTTCAAAGTTTTTAATGCGAATGCTCTAGCAAAGAATGAGTGTTTGACACATTAAAATCATAATGCTTGTTTTAGCAAATCGTTGTTTGGATACATCATTTGAGTAATCACATTTTGACAGGACATACTTTTATTAGTCTTGCAACCCTTAATTGGCATGTTTGACACTGCTAATTGATTAACAAAGGGGCAAGATACTCTAGTATAGGTTATATAAACACCATAGATAAAAGTAATTGCTACACAATGGGATGTCGCGTTAGGTCTCAGCAGTTTGCAAGACGAATAAACACATTTAAGGATGTGCGACAGATAGACGCTTTATCAATAAACCAATCAAGGGATATGCCGTGGGCGGTCAATAGTTGCAATTACGTTTAGCGTTACGAAATTGCCAAATTAATTTTGCCACAGTTTGAATTTTTTATCAAAGTTAATTTCATCGTTGTTTTTTATTTTGTATACGAATATTCGAATAGCAAATTTGTATCCGGATACCAACATAGTATCCAGATATCCGAGTACTCGGATACTTGTTGACATCCCTATTTTAAAGTCTTTCCTATATAACTCTATGTAAACAAGTGTCCCCCGGGGCAGGGCCCATTTTGACCCAGTGGCTATGATTTCAACAAACTAGTAGAGGTCCACTAGATTATGCTTCACACCAAATATCTAAACTTTAGACCTTGCAGTTTCTGACAAGAAGATTTTTTAAAGCTTTTCCTAATAACTCTATGTAAAACATAGAGATCCACTAGACAATGCTGCACATTAAATATCTAAACTCTAGGCCTTGTTGTTTCTGACAAGAAAATTTATAAGTTTTCCCTATATAAATCTATGTAAAATCAATTGACCCCTTGGGTTGGGTCAGTTTTGACCCCAGGTTCAGAATTTGAAGAAATCTGGTAGAGGTCCACTAGATGATTCTTCATACCAAATATCAAAGCTCCAGTCCTTGAGGTTTCGGAAAAGATGATTTTTAAAGATCCAACTTTTAAAATCTATTTTTAGCTCCAGTGAAACAGAAATGCAATGGACCAGAACCATTTGAACAATCTTGGTAGAGCTTCCATGGTTCATACAGAAAATTCAACTTAAAATTCAAGGACCTTTCAAGGACTTTTCAATGTAAAACATCATTTTTCAAGGACATGCTGGACATCAAATATAATGTTCGAATATAGTTTTCATGCTCAGGCACACTGATAAAATGCACATAATTATACATGTTAACTTAATAAAAACAAACCAAATTTTCAGATTCATTCATTGAGAACTCACAGTTTTAACAACAAACAATTTCAGTCAGAGAAAGTAATACTGCACGGTTATTGCAAGGTGAGATAATTGCAATGGTCTGATTCATCAAGACACTACATTACTATGTTGTCAGTACATGTACATGATTGACTAGGTAAGAAACTGATGACTAGACACTGATCATAAACATTTTTTATGAAGATCACTTCATTTCATCTTTTCTCTTTCTCCCATTTTAAAAGTCCACAAGCCCATTACATGGGCGCAACTATTATTGATGATGTCATACGATTGGTTAAAAGGCAGATACCAGTTCCCAATCAATACCCGTTATAAGGGTGTAAAGGGGTGCCGACTATCACGTTTTTTACCTAAGAATTATTTAATTATGTCAATTTCACTTTCAAATTGATATGTTTCGCACATTTATAGTAAATGTATGATTGTGTTTTCAAATAAACATTTTTAAGAATTCAAAGCAAAAAATTGAAATTCAAGTACTTTTTGGGAAACACTGAAACAAGGAAACACTGAATTCAAGTTCTTTTCCAGGGAGGAACTAAATTCAAGTACTTTTCAAGTCTGTGCGAACCCTGAGCTTCATGCAAGGAACATCCCAGGCAAATTCATTAAATTTAGCCCAGTGGTTTCAGAGCTGATGTTATTGGAATGAAAAGTTGAGGACTGACAGTCGGACGTACGACGGACAGACCGATCAAAAAAGCTCACCAGTGAGCTAAAAAGTACTGAAAAAAATATTAAATTTTCGTAATTTCCATCAGAAATATGATTTACATGTAATATGCAAGAAAAAGAATCAAACACTGGCTGTCATTACAGATGGGAATTATCTGCAACTGTCCAGTGGTAATTTGGCAAAGCCTTGTTTTCGCTGTAAATTTACCCTTGAGCCAGTTATTCCGGTCTGTACCAGTAGCCAGGGCAAGATTCTTCTAAACTGGAACTTTGTGAGCCTCATTAATGATTATGTACCTATGAAAAAATTTGCGTAACCATTTGGCAGCTGACAGCAAAGATATTTCGTGACATGGTCCATGGCAGGGACGTTCAATATACAGTATGAGCCAGGAGGAAGACCCATTTTCCTTGAGGTCGTCGCCGACTACCCATTCTGTAAAACGGGACCAAATCCACTGCATTTCGAGGATTCCCGCCGTGGACATGGTCACCAAATATCGTTGCAGATGTCCGCTAAATGGTTCCGCAAACTTTTTCACAGGTAATTATTGATATCGAGGCTTACTAAATTTCTGATTACATGCATTTCGGCGAATTTTACGCTTTAAAAATATCAAATAAATGTATAAAACTTTCATTCTGATGCATTTGTTTACAAATGCTCCGATTTGTTAACGCAAAGAATGACAATTCAAAGTGATCAGATTTTCAGAAAACAAGATATGTTTGTAAAACATGTATGCCCCCTATCGGCAGCCAATTAGTCATGTGACCAGATTATTGTGACTGACTTTTGACCTAGAGACCTAATATACATGTTATCTAAAATGTAAGTCTCACAGTCCACAAAACCCAATGCCATTTGGTAGCCAAGTTATTGGTCTGAATTGTTTTGACATACATGTGACCTTGACCTTTGACCCCAAAATCAATAGGGGTCATCTACTGGCCAAGACAAATGCAGATATGAAGTTTGAGGGTCAACGGCGCATGGGTTGTCAAGTTATTGATTGGAAACCGTTTTTTACCTACAAGGTCAATGTGTCCTTGACCTTTGACCCCTTGACCCAAAATCAATAGGGGTCATCTGCTGGTGATGGACAATCATCCTACCAAGTTTGAAGTTTCTAGGCCTAAGCGTTCTCTAGTTATTAATCGGAAACCGTTTTTAAGATGAAAGTCTCTGTGATCTTGACCTTTGACCTAATGACCTCAAAGTCAATAGGGGTCATCTACTGGTGATGACCAACCAGTATACCAAGTTTGGTGAACCTAGGTCAAAGTGTTCTCTAGTTATTGATCAGAAACCGTTTTTAGGATGGAAGTCCCTGTGAGCTTGACCTTTGACCTAATGACCTCAAAATCAATAGGGGTCATCTACTGGTGATGATCAACCAGCATACCCAGTTTGGTGAACCTAGGTCAAAGCGTTCTCTAGTTATTGATCAGAAACCGTTTTAAGGATGAAAGTCTCTGTGATCTTGACCTTTGACCTAATGACCTCAAAGTCAATAGGGATCATCTACTAGTGATGACCAACCAGCATACCAAGTTTGGTGAACCTAGGTTAAAGCGTTCTCTAGTTATTGATCTGACCGTTTTTAGGATGAAGGTCCCTGTGAGCTTGACCTTTGACCTAATGACCTCAAAATCAATAGGGGTCATCTACTGGTGATGACCAACCAGCATACCAAGTTTGGTGAACCTAGGTCAAAGCGTTCTCTAGTTATTGATCGGAAACCGTTTTTAGGATGAAGGTCCCTGAGAGCTTGACCTTTGACCTAATGACCTAAAAATCAATAGGGGTCATCTACTGGTGATGACCAACCAGCATACCAAGTTTGGTGAACCTAGGTCAAAGCGTTCTCTAGTTATTGATCAGAAACCGTTTTTAGGATGAAGGTCCCTGTGAGCTTGACCTTTGACCCCTAATGACCCCAAAATCAATAGGGTTCATCTACTAGTGATGGACAATCATCCTACCAAGTTTGAAGTTTCTAGGCCTAAGCGTTCTTTAGTTATTGGTCGGAAACGGTTTCTACCTACAAGGTCAATGTGACCTTGACCTTTGACCCCTTGACCCCAAAATCAATAGGGGTCATCTACTGGTGATGGACAATCATCCTACCAAGTTTGAAGTTCCTAGGCCTAAGCATTCTTTAGTTATTGGTCGGAAACCATTTGGTCTACGGACTGACCGACAGACAGACAATTGCAAAGCAATATACCCCCTCTTCTTTGAAGTGGGGGCATAATAACTTGACTGGTTTCCAATTAAGACGTGTTAAAACTGCTTTCCTATTTTAAAGAAAACATAAAACATGTAAACCCTGCTGCGACATCTGTATCGTCTAGGTGCTTGGCAAAAATTATTGATCGATTATGCTATATAATAACAAGCGTTTTCAAAATTTCAATGACGGAAGTACACAATAAACCTATACAGTATTGTATTTGAAATTTGGTTTTAATTTGACCAAATGTCACATAAATGGTAGACGTAAAATGCATAGTTTCATTACAGTTATTTGAATTAAATGTTCAGCTTATCCAGGTGAGTTATGACCCTAATTAATTTCACGCTGGTGGTCAAATATCAACAAGATATTTCAAGATGTCAACACATCGAGGACGTCCATCTTTTTCGTCGTCGTTGCGGCAGATATTTTCTTTTTCCTCTTTCTCACAAAAAAGTGGAAAATGTGAGTTGGTGGACTGAGGCGCATTTTACAGAATGGGTAGTCTGCAATGCCCTCGAAGAAAACAAGAGTTCCTCCTGGCATGTAATGTAGTCTGCCGCAACCCCGAGGAAAATGCGAGTTCCTCCTGGTGTACTGTACTTACCTATATAAAGTACAAAACAAACACGTACTTAACATACCTCTCTTGCAACTGTTTCCAAGCCAGTTGTTTTGTAAAATCTTACAACATCTTCCTTGAGCTCACTGCTCGCACCTTTTGTCTTTACAGGTGTGGTATGTATCACTTTTAATGGACTAGGCTGACCTTTAACAAAAAAGTCAATTTCATTTCATTTTATTCATTGAATTATAATTTTCAAGTACACAAAGCTACTAACATCTTGCCACAACAGTCCCCAGTTATTCTCGTCTTTGGAAATTCGACACGAGTCAACATATTGCCTTACACAAAATTCTCAGTAACAGCATATTACCAGTTGTAAGTTACAACTTTCAAACAACTTTAACTTTACACCAGACTGTCCAATGGACATCTGACAAGAGTAGAGATATTGCAAACAAGAGGGTCATGATGGCCCTAAATCGCTCACCTGAGTCTCAATGTTCATGTTACAAGTATCATTACTGGTTGTTATGGGGTGTTCGTTGTTTGCAAGTTTGAACAAGTTTACAATAAGTTTGAAGATTCTGGGTGTAATGGTACTCAAATATTTTAGCAGAAATAGTTTTATTCTACAGGTCCCTGTGAACTTGACCTTTGACCTACAGACCCCAAAAACAAATGGGTTCTTCAACTTCTTCTAATACAATAACCCTATGAAGTTTGAAGGCTCTGGGTGTAATGGTATAACAGTTACTCTGCAGAAAAACTTTTCACTCTACAGGTCCCTGGTCCCTAAAGGAGACATAACAAAGAACAATTGAAGGTCTAGCCCTTGGTGTTCAGAGCACAAGCTCTATGCCTTTTGGTTTCTGATGTGAAGATTTTTTTATGTTTTTCCTAAATAACAATGTAAAACATGTGACCCCTGGGACAGGACCTTTTTTGACCAAGGGACCATGATTTGAACAAACTTAGTAGAGGTCCACTAGACAATGTTGTACACCAAATATCTTAACTCTAGGCCTTGTGGTATCTGAAAAGAAGATTTTTAAAGTTTTTCCTATATAACTATATGTTAAACATGTGACCACTGGGGCGGGGCCATTTCTGACCAAGGGGCCATGATTTGAACAAACTTGTTAGAGGTCCTCTAGACAATGCTACATACAAAATATCTTAGCTCTATGCCTTTTGGTTTCTGTTGTGAAGATTTTTTAGTTTTCCCTGTATAACTCTATGTAAAACATGTGGCCCCTGGGGCAGGGTCAGTTTTGACCCCAGGTTCATAATTTGAACAAACTTGGTAGAGGTCCACTGGACAAGCTGCACACCAAATATCTAAACTCTAGGCCTTTAAGCTAAAGCCTCAATAGTATAATAAAAGAAGAATTTTTTGTTTTTACTACAGTACAGCTCGGGAGGATTGTCCAAACTAGAACTGCCACTGTCATGGCGTGAATACCCCCACATAGCGCTTTGTCAGAATCAACAGGGGTCATTTAGAGGTCACGGACAACCTCCCTGCCAAATCTGAGGGTAGTAAGCCAGTACATTGCTAAGTTATGTATTCTACATGTTTTTTAGTGTCAAAGATCAAAGTAACCATTACCTTTGACCTACTACATCAAAACTGAAACTGCCATTGCATGACTTGAACCCCCCTGTGGGCCAAATGATTGTTAAGTTATTGGGCGGACAAGGAAAATCTGATGGACGGACGGTTAAGTTGATTCAAGTATACCCCCCTTTGTACACAACTTTGTTGTGCTGGGGTATAACAAATTTTCTTTTTATAACGTTTTTTTATGGATTTAAGTCATTTTTACTCATTTATGCCGTGTACCTGGGAGGTCAAGTTTTTGAGTAAAAGCCACTGTAACCATGACCTTTGTCCTAGTGACCTAAAAATCAGTAGGGGTGATGTACTAGTCATGACCGACCTCCATACCAAATA
Organism: Cyclina sinensis; assembly: GCA_012932295.1. Classification (NCBI taxonomy): domain Eukaryota; kingdom Metazoa; phylum Mollusca; class Bivalvia; order Venerida; family Veneridae; genus Cyclina; species Cyclina sinensis. Next base: position 27,980,714 of record JAAONU010000007.1, on the reverse strand, counting down.
TAAAGACTGAGGATCAAAGGATTCTTCAATTATTGGGTGGACAAGCTTTTTATAGTCAAAGCTCCTGTGACCATGACCTTTGACCCAGTTATCTCAAAATAAATAGGGTCATCGTCTGGTCAAGACCAACCTCTGCACCAAATATGAAGACTGTGGGTCAGAGGAATCTAAATTTATTAGGCGGACAAGCTATTTTTAGACCCAGTGACCTCAAAATAAATAGGGGTCATCTACTGGTTATGGCCAACCTCCAGACCAAATATGAAGACTGTGGGTCAAAGGATTCTTAAGTTATTGGGCAGACAAGCTTTTGTAGTCAAGGCTCCTGTGACCTTGGCCTTTGACCCAGGGATCAAAATAAATAGGGGTCATCTACTGGTCATGACCAACCTCCACACTAAATATGAAGACTGTGGGTTAGAGGATTCTTAACTTATTGGGAGGACAAGTTTTTTGTAGTCAAGGCCCCCGTGACCTTGACCTTTGACCCAGTGACCTAAGACTAATGGTCAAAGGATTCTTTAGTTATTGGGCACACACACCTTTTTTTTTCAAGGCCCCTGTGACTTTGACCTTGGACCCAGTGACCTCAAAATCAACTAGAGCTATCACTAAATATGATTAATACCTTCAAAACACCACTACAGAACAGAGGAAGTAATCAGTTTAGTTACAGAATACTTCATAAAAAAATTGAAAAAGAGGTATGGTTGTGGGCAATTAAAGATAGTTGTGATTCTTGTACATTGCATTTCCTCTCATTGCGCTTGACCATTGTATGAAGATGCACTGAATTCCAAAAAAATTGTTTTCAAGTTATTCTTTCGACAAAGAAAACTAACAAAGGGCAATAACTGTGCAAACAGTGAAGACAGAGTTAAAGCTCTTGTAGATTGCACATCCACTCAATGTGCTTGACCATTGTATGAAGTTGCATTGAATTCCAACCACACGTTTCCAAATTATATTCTGGAAAAGGAAATCCAAGGAAGGGCATTAACTCTGCAAATAGTGAAGATGGAGTTATAGCTATTATATAATGCACTTTCTCTCATTGTGCTTGATCATTGCATGAAGTTGCATTGAATTCCAACCAGTAGTTTTCAAGCTATGCTCCAAATAAAGAAAACAAAGGGTAAAAACTCTGCAAATAGTGAACATGGAGTTATGATTCTTGGACACTGCACTTCCTCTCATTGTGCTTGACCATTGTATGAAGTTGCATTGAATTTAATCCAGTAGTTTTCAAGTTATCTTCCATACAAAGGAAAACAGCAAAGGGCAATAACTCTGCAAATAGTGAACATGGAGTTATGAATCTTGGACACTGCACTTTCCTCTCATTGTGCTTGACCATTGTATGTAGTTGCACTGAATTCCAACTAGTAGTTTTCAAGTTATGCTCCGGACAAGGAAAATTAATTAAGGGCAATAACTCTGAAAATAGAGAAGATGGAGTTATGATACTTGGACAATGCACTTCCTCTCATTGTGATTGACCACTGTGTGAAGTTGCAATGAATTCCAACTAGTAGTTTTCAAGTTTTGCTCCATACAAAGGAAAACCAACAAAGGGCAATAACTCTGCAAATACTGAAGACGGAGTTATGATTCTTAGACACTGCACTTCCTCCAATTGTGCTTGACCATCGTATGTTGTTACACTGAATTCCAACAAGCAGTTTCCAAGTTTTGCTCCGTACAAAAAAAAAACAATAAAGGGCAACAACTCTGAAAAAAGTGAAGATGGAGTTATGATTCTTGGACACTGCACTTCCTCTCATTGTGCTTGACCATTGTATGTAGTTGCATTGAATTCCAACCAGTAGTTTTTAAGTTATGCTCTGGACAAGGAAAACCAATAAAGGGCAATTACTCTGAAAATAGTGAAGATGGAGTTATGATTCTTGGACACTGCACTTCCTCTCATTGTGCTTGACCATTGTATGAAGTTGCATTGAATTCCAACCAGTAGTTTTGAAGTTATGCTCCGGACAAGGTAAACCCCGACCGACCGCCCGACTGACCGACCAACCGACCAACCACCGGGTGACTCCTATATACCCCCCAAACTTCGTTTTGGGTGTATAATAAGGGTCATCTACTGGCTATGACCAATCCCCAGACCAAATATGAAGACTGTGGGTCAAAGGATTCTTAAGTTATTGGGTGGACAAGGAAAAACCGATGGACGGCCGGATGGCCAGATGGACAAGCTGATTCCAGTATACCCCCAACAACTTCATTGTGCGGAGTTATAATTACGCGAAATTTGGAGGAATTCACTCCACACTTTAAGGGGGTAATTTGCATTTAAAAAAGAGTGAATTCAAGTGAAAAAGAGTGACTGAAGCCACTTCAACTAAAGAGTAAAAACGCGGCACTTTACGGGAGTAATATCACGGCACTCCGCAAATTCAACTGGTTAGAGAAATGAAACATTTTTTTTTTAAATATGCTGTCATTGCTATCGAAAATCGGACATTTCCCTATGAAAATTTAGAAAAGATGAAACCAATATTCACCATTGTCGAAATTAAAAATCATGATTTTTAAAGAATATATAATTTTTTTTACAGACAGATGAAGATTGATTAAAGAAAATCCAATCAAATCTTTAATATTAACTCTCATTTCCATCAAATCACTGTTTACGAAAGACACAATGACCCTGCATATTGTTCTAAGATTGTTTTTTTTTATGTGAACTCTTTCCCAAACAGATACGACATCTTAGATGATCTACGCTTGTTCCTTATCTAAATAAATACACATTTACACCTCTGCTTTTAATCAATGTAAGAGTCTAGGCATTGCTATTTTTACAAAAGGATGCAGCTTTAGGTGATGTGATGTGGGAAAGGCGGTAAAATAGTGGGGATATTTTATGGAAAATTACTCATGCTTACTGTCAAAGGTTATCTCTTAGAATAGCAACCAATAAAAAAGATGGTGTTGTATCACATGTAAAGATCATAGGTCACGGGAAGTGTGATTGACGGCGTTGTTTCTTTGTCTTTTTTCATCGAAAAAAGATCTGTAAATTTCACTTTCACACCTGAGCTCACATATTGGTATATAAACTAGTTTGAAAAAAGGTGTTTTAGTTTTTAATTAGGTATGTTATTCACACAGGTGTCAGCTTCTGTGTTTTTGAGTTTATCTGAAGACATGGCGCCCTTTGTAAAAAGTTGAAAGCCGCTGTTGAGTGACGTAATTTCTTTGACAGTTGAAGCAGTTCACTTAAAATAACCCTGATAATTACCATGTGCAACATGTAATTATTTTTAAGAATGTGCTAATTTGCAATAGTTTTGGATAATTCAAGGGAGCAAGGATGCTAACAAATGTACGTTTTTGAAATGTTTTCATAAAGAAGTGTAGTATGTAGCTACGTGTCCACACGAAGTCACTCCAAATTCTACTTGCAGTAACGCGGTCACTCGAAAGATATTTTACTCCACTACACCGCGAAGTAACTTCATTTCTACTGGAGAAAATCATCTTTTACTTGAAGTCACGCTTTTTGCAATTACTCCAACCTTCGCAAAATTTGAACAATCCTCCAGAGATGTACTGTGTATACATAGAGAAAAAATGAATGAACCCTGGAGCGGAGCCAATTTTGACCCAAGGGCTATAATTTGAACAATCTTGGTAGAGGTCCACTACACAATATTTCATGCCAAAAATCTAACCTCTAGCCTTTGTCAAAACAGAGATGATTTTGACCCCAGGGCTATAATTTTAACAATTTTTGTAGAGTTTCATTAGATGATGCTACACACAAAATATCTAAGCTCTAGGCCTTGCACTTTCAGAGAAGAAGATTTTTAAGATTTCATTTTAAAAATCTATTTTTAGCCTTTCTGACCCAGATGTTCAAAAGAGCAGAACCATTTGAACAATTTTAGCAGAGCTTTATGCTTGGAACATCCCAGGAAAATTTCATCAAATTTGGCCCAGTGGTTTCTGAGAAGAAGTCGTTTGTATAAAAAGTTGAAGACGGACGCACGGACAGAAAATGGAAGCCCGACAAATTGTGATCACAAAAGCTCACCTTGAGCACTTTGTGCTCAGGTGAGCTAAATATTACTTCCTGTGATTTACATGTACCTAATTAGAGCCTTAATGAGTTAGCATTCTAAATTAGAAATCACCAACACTATTAAAGATCACAATGCCAATCAAGCAGGGTTGTCAGTAAGTTTCAGTCCAGCTGGCCCAATAAATTATCTAGCAGGCCTGCTAGGGGGATCCTGGGGCATGTCCCCCCCCCCCCCCCTCTACCTTGATTGAAACTGAGTGCTTCATTTCCTGCATTTCGAGCTATATTTATACTATTCATAGGCACCATTTCAAGGCCCATTTTGTGGCATATTTTAATGCAAACATGTGTTTTAAGTATCTATATTGCATGGTAGTATGATACTACCATGCAATAAAGACACTTTAAATACATTTTTGCACTAAACATTTATAAAACCGATACTCATCAAAATGACTCAGCCTAGGTTTACAAAAGTTTATCAGATCAATAATTACAAAGAATGACTGTTATAGCATCTGACAAACAAGAGGGCCATGATGGCCCGAGATAGCTCACCTGAGTATTTTGGCTGTAGGTTTGCTGTTAAGCAGTATTTCATGTTTTAATTCAAAATATGTAAGTAATGTAAATATAAATATGTAAACATGTAAAATATCAGTCAATAAATACAGGTTCTATGACTAAAAGTAGAAATATCTATCATAAGCTATGGTGACCTTGACCTTAACCCAGTGACCTCAAACCCTATCCACAGAATATCGGATTCATACAGGAAAAATTTGCTGTAGCTTTAAAACAAAAAGGTCAAAAATATAGGTCATGCTATTATGTTTTTGAATCTGAACAAAAAACTGTACACATGGTCCAAATTTCATTGCCATAGCTCCAAAAACAAAAAAGGAGGTCAGTAGGACAAAAATATAGGTAATGCGATGACTTTTTTGAAATCGGAATAAAAAACTGTAAACATGGTCCAAATTTCATTGCCATAGCTCCAAAAACAAAAAGAAGGTCAGTAGGTCAAAAATGTAGGTCATGCGATAACATTTTTGAAATCAGAACAAAAAACTGTAAACATGTTCCAAATTTCATTGCTGTAGCTAAAAAAACAAAAAAGTAGGTCAGTAGGTCAAAAATATAGGTCATGCCATGACATTTTTGAAATCGGAACAAAACACTGTACACGTGGTCCAAATTTCATTGCTGTAGCTCCAAAAAAAAAAAGTAGGTCAGTAGGTCAAAAATATAGGTCATGCCATGACATTTTTGAAATCAGAACAAACTAGAACTATAGCTGAATGCGATTCATACCCCCACCAATGTGCTTGACAGATGACGACATGGAAAGGTGGTTAAGGGAATAACTTTAGTGGCACAAATACATATACATAAAAAGAAATTATCTCTGGTGAAAAAAACAAACAAATTGTACAGGTAATAGCATAAATCATGTTCGAAACAGTTACAAATAACCTTTCATTTTCGTGAATATCTGTTCTAGTTTCAGAAACATTTAAGTATTAATGGTTATATCAGAACATTTTCTAAGCCTAAAAGGGCCATAACTTGTGTCATTATTCAATGGAATTGTAGAATTTTCGTCATCTGTGCTTGCTTGTAACCATTCATATAAATTTTAAGTTTCAAGTAAATATCTGTTCTGGTTTAAGAAATATTATAGTACATAAATTTAAAGACATAAAAATGGACTTAACTTTGCCTAACTACAATACAAAGTTATCCCCCCCCCCACATTTTTTTAGTTATGAAACTTGACCTGCATATCTCACTTGCGACACTTCGTATATATTTGAAGTTTCAAATGATTATCTGTTCTAGTTTTAGAAATATTCAAGTACATGTTCAAATTTCAGAACATTTTCTAAGTCAATTTTTGACCTTCAAGTGTGGCCTTGACCTTAAGCTGGCACAAGGGTAAGATGGGTTCTGCACATTGCCCAGTTGGGGTGAACATTTGAGTCAAGTTTGAAGAAAATCCTTCCATTAGTATAGAATTTATAGAGCGGACACGACATATTGTCTAGTATTGATTGTAAGTAAATTAAAAGACTTAACAAGAGGGCCATGATGGCCCTGGATCGCTCACCTGAGTACTTTGGCTGTAGGTTTGCTGTTAAGCAGTATTTCATTTTTTAATTGAAAATATATAAGTGCCTACAAACCAAATATGTAAAATATCAGTCAATAAATAAAGGCTCTATGACAGAAAGTAGAAATATCTATTATAAGCTATGGTGACCTTGACCTTGACCTAGTGACCTCAAACCCTACCCATGGGTAGACATCCATGCAAGGAACCTATATACTGAATATCAAAGATATTGGTCAATAAATGAAGGCTCTATGAGGTACAGTAAATCTATTTTTAGCCTCCGTGACCTTTAACCTAATCTAATAATTTCAAAAAGCTTGATAAAGCTTGTTTCATGCCAAATTTTAAAATTCTAGGCCTTGTGGTTTCAGACAAGAAGATTTTTAAAGATTTTCTTCTATACTGCCATTAAAAACTTGTGACCCCTCGGGCGGGGCCAAAAGTGACCCAAGGGATATTTTTCAAACAAACTAGGTAGAGGTCCACTAGACAATGCTGCATACCAAATATCTAAGCTGTAGGCATTAAGGTTTCCAGTAAGAAGATTTTTAAAGATTGCCTTTTTTACATATTAAGGGCCCCAGGGGCGGGGCCAATTTTGACACAGGGGCCAACATATATATAAAATACTGGTAAAGGTTCTCTACACAATACTCCACACCAAAAATCTAAGGTCTAGTCCTATTAGCTTGGAAGAAAAATGATTTTTCATGTTTTTCCTATAAAACTATATGTACACCAAGATAACCCTGGGGCATGGCCGATTTTGACCCAAGGGACATAATTTGAACAAACTTGGTAGACATCCACTAGACAATGCTGCATACCAAATATCTAAGCTGTAGGCATTGAGGTTTCCAGTAAGAAGATTTTTAAAGATTGCCTTTTTTACATATTAAGGGCCCCTGGGGCGGGGCCAATTTTGACACAGGGGCCAACATATATACAATACTGGTAATGGTTCTCTACACAATACTCCATACCAAATATCTAAGGTCTAGTCCTATAAGTTTGGAAGAAAAATGATTTTTCATGTTTTTCCTATATAACTATATGTAAACCAAGAGAACCCTGGGGCGTGGCCAATTTTGACCCAGGGGATATAATTTGAACAAACTTGGTAGACATCCACTAGACAATGCTGCATACCAAATATCTAAGCTGTAGGCATTGAGGTTTCCAGTAAGAAGATTTTTAAAGATTGCCTTTTTAACATATTAAGGGCCCCTGGGGCGGGGCCAATTTTGACACAGGGGCCAACATATATACAATACTGGTAATGGTTCTCTACACAATACTCCACACCAAATATCTAAGGTCTAGTCCTATTAGTTTGGAAGAAAAATGATTTTTCATGTTTTTCCTATATAACTATATGTAAACCAAGAGAACCCTGGGGCGTGGCCAATTTTGACCCAGGGGATATAATTTGAACAAACTTGGTAGACATCCACTAGTACAATGCTGCATACCAAATATCTAAGCTGTAGGCATTGAGGTTTCCAGTAAGAAGATTTTTAAAGATTGCCTTTTTAACATATTAAGGGCCCCCGGGGCGGGGCCAATTTTGACACAGGGGCCAACATATAAACAATACTGGTTAAGGTTCTCAACACAATACTCCACACGAAATATCTAAGGTCTAGTCCTATTAGTTTGGAAGAAAAATGATTTTTCGTGTTTTTCCTATATAACCATACAGTACGTGCCAGATGGAACTCTCGTTTTCCTCGAGGTCGTCGCAGACTACCCATTCCTTAAAACGCGACCAAATCCCCCGCATTTCGAGGACGACTGCCGCGGACATGGTCACCAAATATCGCGGCGGACGTCCGCTAAATGGTTCCGCGAACTTTTTCACAGGTAAGAATTGACGTATCGAGGCTCACAAAGTTCCTGATTACACGCATTTCGGCAAATTTTACGCTTTAAAATATCATTTAAATGTATAAAACTCTCATTCTGATGCATTTGTTTACGAATGCTCGTATTTGCTAACGGAAGGAATGACAATTCAAAACCGAAAGTAATTGCTTCTCGGAACAGCTGACCCTATTTTCTATTTTCAGAAAATAAATTGACTGGTTTTCGATTTACACGTTTTAAAACTGCTTTCCTATATTTAAAGAAAACATACAACATGTAAACCCTTCTGCGACATCTGTATCGTCTATGCGCTTGACAAAATATTGATCGATTTTGCTATACAATAACAAGCGTTTTCAACGACGGAAGTACACATAAACCTACAAATGTATGAGAAATTTTGGTTTTAATTTTACCAAATGTCACATAATTGGCAGACGTAAAATGCACAGTTTCATAACGGTCATTTCATTAAATGTTCAGCTAATCCAGGTGAGTTATGACTCTAATTATTTTCGCGCTGGTCGTCAAATATCGCCTGAGATATTTCGCGATGTCGAGACATCGAGGAAATCCGTTTTTTTCCTCGATGTCGCGGCGGATATTTTTCTTTCCGCGTCCGCGAAATAAAGCGGAAAATGTGAGTTCCTCCTGGCGCGTACTGTATGTAAACCAAGAGAACCCTGGGGCGTGGCCAATTTTGACCAAGGGGATATAATTTGAACAAACTTGATAGAGGTCTACTAGACAATGCTACATACGAAATATCTAAGCTGTAGGCATTGTGGTTTCTGAGAAGAAGATTTTTAAAGATTTCCTATATAAGCCTATGTAAAATCAATTGACCCCCAGGGTGGGGCCAAATTTGACCCCAGGGGCATAATTTGAACAAAATTGATAGAGGTCCACTAGACAATGCTACATACCAAATCTTAAGGCTCAGGGCCTTGTGGTTTCAGACAAGAAGATTTTCAAAGTTTTTCGTTTAAGTTGCCATAGCAACCAGAGTTCTTGATGGAATTGAATTCTTTGAACAACTTTGGTAGAGCTTCATGCAAGGAACATTCCAGGCAAGTTTCATTAAATTTGGCCCATTGGTTTCAGAGGAGATGTTGTTTGAATGAAAAGTTGACGACGGACGGACGGACGGACGGACGACCGACGGACAAAGACCGATCAGAAAAGCTCACCCTGAGCACTTTGTGCTCAGGTGAGCTAAAAAGGAGCATAACTTTGTCAAAATGCAATACAGAGTTATGAAACTTGACCAGCATATCTAACTTGTGATACTTCATACATCTTTTAAGTTTCAAGCAAATACCTGTGCTAGTTTCAGAAATATTCAAGTACATGTTAATATTTAAGAACATTTTCTAAGTCAATTTTGACCTTCAAGTGTGACCTTGACCTTAAGCCGGCACAAAGTTAACATGGGTTCTGCACATAACCTTGTTGAGTTGAACATTTGAGTAAAGTTTGAAGAAAATTCTTCCATTAGTATAGGATTTATAGAGCGGACACGACATATTGTCTAATATTTGATTGTATGTAAATTTGAGGACTTAAAAAGGGGCATAACTTTGTCAAAATGCAATACAGAGTTATGAAACTTGACCTGCATATCCTAATTGTGACACTTCATATATATTTTAAGTTTCAAGCAAATACATTTTCTTGTTTCAGAAATATTCAAATACATGTTAAAATTTAAGAATATTTTCTAGGTCAATTTTGACCTTCAAGTGTGACCTTGACCTTAAGCCGGCAAAAGGGTAACATGGGTTCTGCACATCCCCTTGTTGAGGTGAACATTAGAGCCTAGATTAAAGAAAATATTTCAATTAGTGTAGGACTTACAGAGCGGACACGACATGATGTCTAATATTTGATTATTTGATAATTGACCTTCAATTGTGACCTTGACCTTGAGCTGACACATGGGCAACATGGGTTCTGCATATCCCCTTGTTGAGGTGAACATTTCAGCCAAGTTTGAAAAAAATCCTTCAGTTGGTATAGGATTTATAGAGCGGACACGATAATGGAGACGGACGGACGCGACAAAGCGAATCCATTATAGCCCCCCCCCCCATTTTGTGGTGGGGGTATAAAAACTGTGCACATGGTCCTAATTTCATTGCCATAGATCCAAAAACAAAAAGGTCAGTAGGTCAAAAATATAGGTCATGCAATTACATTTCTGAAATGGAAACGAAAAACTGTGCACATGGTCCAAATTTCATTGCTGTAGCTAACAAGAAGATTTCTAAAGTTTTCCCTACATGTATATAACTCTATGTAAATCAAATAAGCCCTGGGCAGGGTCAGTTCTGACCCCAGGGTCACCATTTGAACAATCTTTGTAGACGTCCACTAGATGATGCCTCATACCAAATATCTAAGCTCCAGGCCTTGCAGTTTCTGACAAGAAGATTTTTTTAAGAATTTACTATATAACTCTATGTAAAACATGTGACCCCTTGGGCGGAGCCAATTTTTATCCAGGGGCCATGATTTGAACAATCTTGGTAGAGGTCTACTAGACAATGCTACACACCAAATATCTAAGCTTCATGCCTTGCGGTTTCTGACAAGAAGATTTTTAAAGTTTTACCTATAAAACTCTATGTAAATCATGTGACCACCAGGGTGGGGCCAGTTCTGACCCCAGGGTCATAATTTGAAAAATCTTTGTAGAGTTCCACTAGATGATGCCTCATACCACATATCTAAGCTCCAGGCCTTGTGGTTTCAGACAAGAAGATTTTTAAAGTTTTCCCTATATAACTCTATGTACATCAAGTGACCCCCAGGGCGGGGCCATTTTAGAAGATTTTCAAAGTTTTTCCTATATATGCCAATGTAAAATCAATTGACCCCCGGGGCGGGGCTAAATTTGTCCCTAGGGGTATAATTTGAACAAACTTGGTTGAGGTCCACAGGACAATGCTACATACCAAATCTTAAGGCTCAGGGCCTTGTGGTTTCTGACAAGAAGATTTTCAAAGTTTTTCCCTATATAAACGTTTGATAGCAATGACCCTGGAGGGGGTCCAAATTTGACCCCAGGGGCATTATTTGAACAAACTTGGTATAGGTTGACTAGACAATGCTACATACCAAATCTTAAGGCTCAGGACCTTGTGGTTTCAGACAAGAAGATTTTTAATGTTTCACTATATAAGCCTATGTAAAATCAGTTGACCCCTGAGGCGGGACCAAATTTTACCTGAGGGGTACAATTTGACCAAGCCTGATAGAGGTCCACTAGACAATGCTACACACCAAATCTTTAGGCTCAGGGCCTTGTGGTTTCAGACAAGACGATTTTTAAAGTTTCACTGTATAAGCCTATGTAAAATCAACTGACCCTCAAGGCGGGGCCAAATTTGATCCCAGGGTTATAATTTGTATAAACTTGCTAGAAGTCCACTAGACAAAATTACATACCAAATCTTAAGGCTCAGGGCCTTGTGGTTTCAGACAAGAATATTTTCAAAGTTTTTCCTTTCAGTTGCCATAGCAACCAGAGTTCTTGATGGAATTGAATTCTTTGAACAACTTTGGAAGAGCTTCAAGCAAGGACTATCTTAGGTATGTTTTCTCAATGTTGGCTTAGCGGTTTAGGAGGAGAAGTCATTCAAGTCAAATTGTTGATGACGCACTGACGCAAGATGCACGTCGGACAATCAACGATCCCAATAGCTCACCCTGAGCAGTGCTCAGGTGAGCTAAAAACTCACGATACTTTGAATGAACTTCTAGAGTAGAACCAAAGAAAATTCAAACCAGTCAATCCTAAAGACCGTCGGACCCGTCTGCTAAAATTTAGGCAGGTCCAACATATTTTCCTTTATAGTTGGACCGCCTGTCCGGTAAAAATGCTGGAGTTATCGAGCTTAAAGTCTTTACCCACCAAAAATAAAAATAAAATTACGACTTACTAAAATAATGCACCGTTTGTGTTTTGGCATGTGCTTCGAAGGAATTATATAAATCGAGAACCAGCGAGCATTTTTTTCATTTATTAGTCACCAATTTTCGCAAGACTTGGGGGCTGGGAATTTTTTTAATTTTCAGGAAAATCTGGCTCTTTTAAACAGGTGATTTCGTTCTCATTTCATCAATTTATATTAGTTTAGCTGAATACTGACAACTAAAATATGATTAAAGGTCTTGCGTATTACAAAGGGGCCACTCCATGTGCAAAGAGCACGGCCTCTCAGCTGTCAAATGCACAGGCTATTGAAAATTAAAGAGAAAAATACAAAAAAAATACAAGGAATCTCGTCCAGACAGAAAATACCCAAAATACACCTAAATATACCCAAATACACCTGAATTGTATCACTTATCAACTTTTTGTTTTTACAAATTAAGGGACAATGGAGTTTATTTGATGAAAAAAGGTAAGTTTTAATGGTAATTTTACAGTTGATACTCGTTTGTTTGTATTCAGGATTCTTTTCATGCACAGTGCTGTGAAAACAAGTTTTTGATAATTACTAATTAGGTATCATTAAATATTATATTTCCTTGTATATAAAAAATATGCAAATATAAAAGGAAATCTCTGGAAATTAGAATTTAAAAGTTATGGAGCGGACACGAAAGTGTTACGGTTGGACAGACGGAGGCCATTCCTATAATCCCCTCCCCGCTTTGCTGAAGGGGATTAAAAATAACTTTTAAAGTGCTGAAAAGTTTTTGAAATAACTTGGCACAGGTGATCACCATTATGAGACGATGTGCACAGCACAATTATTGGGTTGCTACCCCCTAGGTCAAGGTCACACTTAAAGGTCAAGTGTTAAAAAGTCTACATTTCGTGTCCACTCCATACCTTTTAAAGCGCTGAAAATTTTTTGAAATAACTTGGCACAAGTGATCACCGTTATGAGACGTTGTGCAGAGCACAATAATTGGGTTGCTACCCCCAAGGTCAAGGTCACACTTAAAGGTCAAGTGTTGACAGTCTACATTTCGTGTCCACTCTATAACTTAAACCGCTGAAATTTTTTTGAAATAACTTGGCACAAGTGATCACCATTATGAGACAATATGCAGAGCGCAATAATTGGGTTGCTACCCACAAGGTCAAGGTCACTTGTGCCAGTGCGCCCTCTGTGGTTGTACAGCCCATCATAGCAAAATCTTGTTATGATAACTATGTTACTCGGATTCTAACACTTGATCAGGGTTCTCAATAAGAGCCAGCCGCCGGCAAAAATGACAGATTAAAATCACGTTTCGGCCGGTTGAAATTCCCAAAGTTAAATAATTGTTTGTTGTACAGTGTGTAATTTCGCAAATTTTGATGCTTTTCAGCATTTTGTCCTCTTTGTCCTATTTAATTCGACCTTGTTTCGGAATGCTTTGGATATCAGCGTTATCATGCAATGTAGACTAGTTAAATTTTACCAATAATTTGATTGCTCTGCGTAGCGAAAAAGCGAAACGCACTCCAGTATTTTGGGAAAACGTGACCTGTGAAAAAGAGAAAACTGGATGGCCAGTTGAATTGGTTTAAATATTTATATAGCCAGTAGTGAGATTCAGCGTTGATGCGTTTTGATTTCGGTCCCCATGTTGCATGTTCTTGCATGCAAATAGTTTTGAGGCTAAACATATTCCAATAAAATTCGGTTGCTGTGCAATTCTTAAATTTTGAACAAACTGCCAAGCTACACTTTACACCATTTGTTCTTGGCTTGGCCTTTTGTAAGCCTTATTGAAATTCATTGTTTTGTATTGAATAATTTGATGTAAAAAATGGAAAAATGAAAGACTATTTTCTTATGGTTTCAGTCTGTGCGAAAGACATGAGAAATTTACCAGACAGTGGGTCTGGTAAACTTAGAAAAGTTACCAGACCAAATTGAATTTTACCAGACCAAAAGAAATTGGAGCAGTTCTGCGCGTTTTTTCCCCAGCAACACGAAATACCCAAATATACCAAAATACACTTGAAATATACTTCAGTACTGATGAAAGACGGCTTTAAACAAATACTAATTGTCAAGTTGTTTCTACAGTACACGCAGCACGGACTTTGACAACGAACACCCGTCCCCGCGATTTTACTGTCCGCGTTGAGGACTAAAATGACCACCGCGTCGAGTGTTTATTCGTATAAAACGCGGTGGTCAGCGCGGCCATTCGCGGTGTTCAGTACCGCGGTGTCGGATCGCGAGGTTTGCAGTGTCCGAAAAAATGAAGCCACAACTTAATTTTACTTTCCAAAAATTTGTTTTTTTTTTTCAAAGTACACGTAATTATTACCAGTTAAAGTTGTTTTTCTTTTTTTTTAATACCCCATCCGGTTTAATTTTTGTTTGTTGACGATCGATGTTTGGTTGTTTAATTGAGGGTATTTGTAGAAAAGTAACAGCCGATAATGAATAGATTTACACACCTACATGACATCTTATTAATTAACTTTAATTGCTGCAATTAATATATTTCAAGTCTTTAATCGGTGCCGTGTTTGCGTTAATCCACTCGCAATTAAATTACAAATGATAACCAAACTGCAAAAAGTTAATAGATCTAATTTAAACAGTCAAAATTCGAACAAATCCTCTCTAATTCTGATGCATTTGTGTACAAACACTCCTTATCTGTTACAAAAAAAAGACAATTCAAAGCAGTTTTTTCCGGAAAAAGTTGATCGTATTTTCAGAAAATGAATCAACACGTGTTTAACTGCTTTCAACTTCTGTATCGTCTAGGCGCTTGGCAAAATTATTGGTCGAATTGGCTATATAATAACAAGCGTTTTTCAATTCCAAAAACGAAAGTACTCAATAAACATACACCATAAATGTATTTGAAATTTGGTTTTAATTTGACCAACTGAAGTTGGCCACAAAATAGATGTAAGTAAAATAATAATGAGTAAAATGAAAACCACTTACAAATACTGTACGCACAGTATGTTTAAATGCAGTAATCTCCAAGTCAAAACATCGCGGGGACGCGCGGCGTTCCATCACCCCGACACGTGGTGTTCATACCCCTCGGCGGTTGTCGAGGTGGTCATTTTAGCGGACACCCGAAATTCCGGGTGTTCAGTCCACCGCGACTGGCCACCCGGAGACGATACCGGCCCCCGCGACAATGTTAACAACGTCAAAGTCTGCGCTGCTCGTACTGTACAAGGCACAGATAAACTAGAAAATGAAAAATCAACAGCCAAAATAATAGATATTCAGTCATACATATTAGTCACATTTGGGACATAAATGGCTACCGTAAGATTTACACTCTGTGAAAAACAAATATTAATGCAGGTTGCTTCTATTTGTTAATATCTAGAATTGTTTGCAGCTTAAACTTTTAACTCTTAACTCATTTTCCATTAGGACTTTGATTCTAATTTCCAGAGATTTCCTTTTATATTTGCATATTTTTTATATACAAGGAAATATAATATTTAATGATACCTAATTAGTAATTATCAAAAACTTGTTTTCACAGCACTGTGCATGAAAAGAATCCTGAATACAAACAAACGAGTATCAACTGTAAAATTACCATTAAAACTTACCTTTTCTCATCAAATAAACTCCATTGTCCCTTAATTTGTAAAAACAAAAAGTTGATAAGTGATACAATTCAAGTGTATTTGGGTATATTGAGGTGTATTTTGAACTACGGTTACTCTGAACTAAAAATCCTTTTTAAGAGCTTTCTGCTTCGCCATTTTATGTCGTTTAAGTGACGAAGAATAGATCTAGATCATGGAGATGTTTGCCGCAGTTCAAAAGCAAGCGTTTCCCACGCTTAAGGTTACCGACCACCAATTTTTGCGCCGATTTCGTTTATTCGTCGGCCGAGAAAAATGTGCATACCTGCACACACGGACATTGAAAAATTTGCGCGCATCTTATTTTCTGCGTGAAAAACGCAGGATTCTGCATGACTGGGCATGCTGCTTAGAGAAAAGGAAACTTTTTCAATAATAAACTGGTACCCTAGCAAGAGCCCTGGAGGAATGTATGTGCCGTTGTTCTAAGGTTTGCCAATGAAAAGGTGTACCTGATTAATCCACCATTTTATTCAAAATTTGGCAATCAGAATACTCAGTGTTCTAGGTTAATAGATAACCAGGACAGGGTAAAAACCGTGCCGAACGATATCCGCTCTGTTATATGCAGTTTAAAATTAGGCTTAAAGGTTGAACAACTAAAAAATATCAGATCAATATATGGGTTCAACACTTTAAGCCTAATAAATTAGGCTACATGGAAACAAGACAGGATTTATTTCTTCAAGAGATTGAGAGTAAACTGATACTGGCCTTAAATTATATGGCATCAACAGTTTGAAAGAAGTCAAATAATCTTGACTGAAACAGGAATTGATAACCATTTCAACTGAATAAACAGTACAAAGTACTTTAACACTAGACCCAGTTAGCTTTCCAAATCTGTAATATTCTCTTCAATTTTGTAGCAAACCTAGACGATTTAACTCAGAATGTTTAAAAATATAACCAGTCCTTCAAAAAAAATAAGTTCTTCACTGCTGGGGAAATGTTTGCCCCTTGAAAACATCAGGAGCTCCTAACAGGATTTCAGGACTTTTCACCTCCTGGACGTTTCGGCCTCAAAACCCTGGTCTTTTCGGCATCTTTTTTAAATTTGATGAAGATATAAAATAAGTACAATAATGAGTTATAATATTATATATAATATAACTCATACTTGCAAACACATAACATTTATGATATAAAGAAGATTTTTTTGTCATAAATATATTGAAATTTCCCTGGGAAAATATTTATTTATAGGATAGTTTATATGAATTGTGATAGAATTATCAGCTATAAATCTACACATATATTTATAAATATATTTTTTTGTTATAAAAATTATATTATTAAAATTATAAATAGCTTAAAAGGACATTGATTATGACATGTTGTTATATAACATTATATTTGTTAATTAGCACCTTTATAAACGTGTTACTTATACTTCACAAAGTAGTGAAAATTTGATTGATTTCTCAGATCAAAGTACCTTTTTATATTAAATAGATTAAAGAAAATCAAAGGCCAAATCCAGACAGTATATACCATACTATAACAAAAAAAAATTAGCCGAAAAGACCAGAGCTGAAACATCTAGGAGGTGAAAAGACCAAGGCCGAAACATCCATGAGGTGAAACGTCCAGACACCCCTAACAGGAGGGGAATTTGTCAAGGATTCCTAGCTTTCCAGAGAAGGGAATGCTAGTCTCCTCTGCAAAAACTAGAGGTGACACTACGTCTAAAATACATGACATGTGTGCTTAGATTTTCTTCTTAACATTAGTTTCTTGTTCTTATTTAGCATGTGCAACTGACTGTTAATTCAGGCATTACATTTGTTCAAACAGATAGAATGAAATGCCATGACAAGCAGGTATGAAATGAAGACCATGTTTTCACTAAGATTATCACTTACCATCGTCCCAAAGACTAGCAAGAGTAGTGCTCGAGTCAGCCATTAATATGCAGTTATGCGATTTAACGTTTTAACTAAAAGTTGACGCTAAAATGTCCATTAATTTGTTATGAATTTTTAGAACTTAGAAAGCAAGATGGCGACCAAACATTCCGCTGGTCCGGATGAACAAAGACAAAGTTTTTATTTCCGGTATATATTCAGTTTCCAAAACAAACATCAAGTATATGTGATTGTGTTTTTTTTTTAAAGTTTAGAAAGTTCAATATTGCATAATTTTTGGTGCCATTTGACTGGCTTTGATAAAGATTTTCGGTTTCGTTTGCAACCAATCTTGGCGGCGTCAGTCATTACTTGCATCTGATTGGCTCTTATGTACGGTTAATGTCTTAATGCGCGTGCGTGATGAAAACATCTTGGTCAAAGAGCGCTCAATCAAAATGCGATTACAATCAAAGGACTGAAAGTTCTAAATACTACTCAGTGCATCTCGATTCTAAACCCGATCTATTTGCAGTTTAACTACCAATAATTGTTTTATCAATGAAAAACAAAGAACCATAAGTTTATATGATTATATTTGAATGATTTAAATCAAGTCCTATCATTTATGCAGAATACTACTTTCGGTGCCGGTAGTCCAACTACTACGCGAGTCGAGAGATATTGTGTAATTTCCAATCTGACTGAAGTTCACGATCTCCCTACTGTTAGATCTGAAGCCGACGCATTCATTTCTATCTTCTCGATAACCTGCAATTTCCACTATTGTTATTTATATCAGAGCCAATGACACTGTAGCTTATGACACGTCTCGATAGCTTACATGTACACACGGCGTGTTCAGACAGCGTGTAAACTTATCTAGCATAACAATGTTTGTTATCGGAAACGGAAAATGCTTAGATATTTTGAAAAAAATAATATTCTGCGCAAACATTAATTTCATTATTTTGGAAGATCTTGACAAATAAATTTACCTGAGTTCAGTGACAGTTTATACATGACAGATAATTGTTTGGGACCGCAGCTATATAAATAGATTTTCACAAGTTGAACATTTTCTTCCATGAGGGTGGAAGCGTTGCTCTGATTGGCTGATGGATAGGTCACGAGAAGGTGACCTTCTATTCAGCAAGAAACTTTATTCTCATTACTTAGTACTAGTTGGTTCCAGGGACGGATTTGAGAATGATTCTATAAGCTAAAAGCTTTCGTCACAATCGAAATAAAATTGATTTGTATAAACTAACTTGAAAATAGAAATTGTACAAAATCTGTCGTTTTAATGCAGTAATAAAGATATGAGTCTGTCTTTGTGAATACAGACACAAGGATGAATTTGAAGAACATTCTTACTTTGCTGGAGTCAATTCAGTCGTTATAGTTACAAAAAACATATCTGTTCACTACGCCACTAAACCGTTAAACCATGAATATGATAGAGTACCAGTTGTACTTCGGGTGTTATCTATTGCAGACAAATTACAAAATATTTGAAATGATGTAATACCATACTGTGAAATGTGGAATTCGAACAATTTCAAAATCGAGGACACACCTTCAGAGACAAGTATCTTGTATATTTTTCACCAAATCTGGGAATATTATGCATACAAGAAAATATTTAGTAGTAAAGCCCTTCATCTATTATAGGAGAATGTGTACTCCAAAGTTGATTACCTATCGGAAGCACTGTCAGGTCGGCAGCTCTCTTTGTTCCAATTTCAGAAATACACTCACACTGTATTACTGCTACTGCTACACAAAAATTCGTTTCCCGTTTCCTACTAGAGACGGTAATTCCTTAGATATAATTTTTTCTTAAACACAGACCGGGGTAAAAAGCAAGATTACGAGGTGATTTTAAATAATTTATAATGACCATTCTCTTCTACAGTTCTCTTCTACAGAAATAACCGTCCTATGTATCTCAAATTCTCATTCTCTGTGGGAAGAAAAACATATTCTTGGAATTGTCATTCAAGGTTTAAATTTGAAGTTTTGACATGTCTTGGGCTGCCTACAAACTTTGGAAAGTAAACTTAGCAACCCCTTTCAAACTTTCCGATTACTGAAGTCATCCTTGTTTCAATTTACTTAATTTGCTATTGATGGTTCCAAAATGTTCCTTGGTCAATCGCAGCAAATCTATATAAAGTATAGTATTTATTGTACGTTGAAGGCTTATGACCACTGCCTGTGCATGTGTGATGGTATTTTCTTCATGCATACAATATAAACAATGAAAACATAACATTTCTTCAAGAAATAGATTGAAACTCTGAGTTTGTAAAAATTGGGTTATATCTTGTTTATCATGGTTGCGCAACCAGGATAGAATAGAAAAAGACTCAAAACAGTAGGATTTAAACAGACTAAAATCATTAAAAAGGTATAGATTGTTGAAATAAAGCAAAAGTAGACATTTGGAATATTCAAGTGCTGAATTGTGTCGCAGACGAAGAACACTTGATTATTATCCCAATTTTTAATTTTAAAGGGAGACAATATGCAATTTTCATAAAAAGTGAAAGGTCAAATGATTTTTTATGGGAATATAGTCATTCATATCTGGTCGTTTTGTTGAAGAAAAGTGAATTCACATGATTTCACAACTTCAATAAAAGTGATTAAAATATGGATATAATTCAAATGTCCCCCTTTAAAATCTTTTTACATCCCATCTGTAAATAACTTGATTATATCATCAAAATGTACAACATGTACTACACACGTGTACAATTGTTTAGGTTCATTTATACACTTATAATTTCTCTTATTTCAAAACCATGTGCGCCGCCTTTGATGCTTTGCATCAAAAATTAATCTTGTAATCAGATTGTGTAATTTCTATAAATGGGTCAACGGCTTAAAGTCAAAACGGCCTCAGGTTAAAAAGGCATCAGGTAAAAACGGCCTCATTTTGGTCAAAACGGCCTCGCTTTCAGAAAATGTATTGGTCAAAACGGCCTCATTATTTATTTTCAGTAGATGGACCATGATTGAATTAGAATTTTTAAATTATGATATATCATAATTATTTCTTGTTTTCTTATGTTGAGGATAAAATTTAAATTACATATTTTGAGATCAATTGTAAAGATATGAATAAGATGATATTAAGGGTTTTACGAGAAAAAAGTTAATAAGGTGAGAATGTCATAAGTTGTATTTATTAATTTTATTTTATATAAAAATACATAAACATGAAACGTAACAGATATATAAAACATGCTGATTCAAAGAAATCAATAATGTATCAATTTAATTCCTATTTAAAAATAAGATAGATTTTAGGCTGCCTTTGTAACTCGAGCAATTTCTTCCTTAGTCGTCAACTGTCAAATTCACCCGCCATTTTTCCCACACTTCCGGTCAATTTGTTTACATATGCAATGAATCTAGTAATAACTAGTTTCGTCCTTTTTCTGCTAATAAATGCATATAAGTTTACAAGTTCTGGTCAACCCTCACCATCTTCCCAACTAGGCTCTATATTAAGGTAGAGCGACTGTAAAAAACTCCCGCCATTTCTTCGAAGATCGGTAAAGATCGATAAATATCGGCTGTGTTCGGAAGAATGCTTTAGATAATTTTCTTTTTTTAACTCTGAAAATATTTTTTATATATTTTACCAAATTCCTTCATATCATAACATTTCCACGGTAAATTCTTAGTTTTATCATGAAATATCAATAAATATGAAAAGAAATGCAACCGCATGTAAAGATGTCCTTGCCTTCAAATGAAAGTAGGCACGAATTACGTTTTCGCGATTAAACAGAGGATGTAAATTTCGGCTAACAATACTGTCTGCAAGGAGTATACTTAATAATGAGACAACAATTTCTGCACGTCATCTTGATGTGGTAAACATTTGTCTGAAGTTTCATCAAAATTCTTCAAAGGGTTGAAGAGTTACAGAGCGGACAGGATTTTCAATGTTAATGTCACTGTGACCTTGACCTTGGAGCCAGCCATGCGGAACATGCGTTCTGCACGTCATCTTGATGTAGTATAGTATGAATTTTGGAATGAAGATTGCTATGAATATTCAAAAGATTATAACATGACATGAAGGAAAAGATAATATTCATGAGAATACATGATAATGAGTAGGATGTAAATTTCGGCTAACAATACTGTCTGCAAGGAGTATACTTAATAATGAGACAACAATTTCTGCACGTCATCTTGATGTGGTAAACATTTGTCTGAAGTTTCATCAAAATTCTTCAAAGGGTTGAAGAGTTACAGAGCGGACAGGATTTTCAATGTTAATGTCACTGTGACCTTGACCTTGGAGCCAGCCATGCGGAACATGCGTTCTGCACGTCATCTTGATGTGGTAAACATTTGTCTGAAGTTTCATCAAAATTCTTCAAAGGGTTGAAGAGTTACAGAGCGGACAGGATTTTCAATGTTAATGTCACTGTGACCTTGACCTTGGAGCCAGCCATGCGGAACATGCGTTCTGCACGTCATCTTGATGTGGTAAACATTTGTCTGAAGTTTCATCAAAATTCTTCAAAGGGTTGAAGAGTTACAGAGCGGACAGGATTTTCAATGTTAATGTCACTGTGACCTTGACCTTGGAGCCAGCCATGCGGAACATGCGTTCTGCACGTCATCTTGATGTGGTAAACATTTGTCTGAAGTTTCATCAAAATTCTTCAAAGGGTTGAAGAGTTACAGAGCGGACAGGATTTTCAATGTTAATGTCACTGTGACCTTGACCTTGGAGCCAGCCATGCGGAACATGCGTTCTGCACGTCATCTTGATGTGGTAAACATTTGTCTGAAGTTTCATCAAAATTCTTCAAAGGGTTGAAGAGTTACAGAGCGGACACAATTTCGTTTGACGCCCGCCCATCCGCCCATCCGCCCATCCGCCCGCCATACCCCAATCTAATAACCAGGATTTTCAAAATTGAAAACCTGGTTAATAAATGCAACCGGATGTAAAGATGTCTTGCCTTCAAAATCGAAAGTAGGCACGAATTACCGGTTTTCGCGAGTAAACAGGAAAATGAATCGCGACAAAAAAGGTCGTTTTTCCAGACGGATACGGAATGACTATAAGAGGAAACACATTTCTCATGATCATAATTATACTGAGAATGCTGGAAGTGACAAGGAACATAAAAAATGAAAGACAGTTATTGATTCTTTAGATACTTGATTAACCTTGATATTTATAAGTACGTGTACTTTACCCATTTACAAATTTACAGAAAGAAAGTTATCGATATTAAATAGTATTATTTTACATCTTATAAAATGTAACAAATGGTCTTCCAGCTTGTACCATGTGATCATCTAGTGTAATCATTATTGGATCTAATCTTATCAGTTAGTCTCGTTTTCATTTTCCGAGTTCAAAAAATCCATATCAATCTGTATTGTACTCATTCAAGCCTCGTTTTCATTTTCCGAATCCAAAATATCCATATCAAATCCATATTGGTCTCAAAGAAACTCTGCCTGTTGCTCTTGTATCAGTTACCTCTCTAGCAAATTCGAGATGCTTTTTTAAGTTCTGTATCCCCAAGTGCCTTATTACCTTGACTGTAAGAGTGTTTTCTTTAATGTGTTTTCTGCTTGAAAAATAGTGGTGTGAAAGAGTTCATTTTACATTGTTGAGCATAATACTGATTCACTTGGACTCAAATATGGCTACAAAACCTATATTGAACTCGGCTAGCGTCTCGTCCAATATAGGTCTCTCGTCCAATAGAATTCTGTATTGTACTCAACAATGTATAGTAACCCCATAATATTGTATCTTTATTATGTAAGGAGACCTCTCAATACTGTCTGTAACCTATTGCAATGTTTATCATAGATTTTTCTTTGACTTGGAACTTTGAAAATGAAAGTGTGCACTAAATTTCAACACGACATCTGTCAATTTTAGCCTCTAGTTGCATTCAGTAATATTAGTAGTTTCAAACTGTATTACTCTTTGTAGCTAAATAATACTTCTTATATTCATACCAGTCATTTAAACATAAAATGTTTTAAAATTGGCAAGTTAATCCTTCAGTTTTAAAACTTGTAACAATACAATGGCTTAAATAAGGAGAAAAAAACTGTTGAAAATATGAGTCATACATGTTACAGTTTTGTAAATTTTCCAAAAACTACATGGTAAAATTTGTTTATCTTCTGTATTTAAGCTGGATATAGTTTATCTGTTAATAATATGTCCTAAATAATAAACTAACAATCATATTTTTAATTTTCTGACTCTTTGTTTTCTCTCAAACCAATTTTTACACTGCTCAGACCATTTGGATTTTTTGCACTCTTCCACAGATTAACAGGTTATGGAATGTTGTCGTCTACAAAGAAAGATTTATTTTCTCTGTTTTCAAGTTTTGACGCCTTTACTGCATCTGTAGACACCAGTATTGTATTGGTATTAGGAAATTTGGGTGAAATATGGGACTTTTTTATACCCAAGGGTGTCAAATAAACTGAACAGAAGACGAGCTGTGGGGTTGTTTCGAAAAAAGTCGTTTATTTCTCTAAAAAGTATGGAAAGCCAACCTAAAAATTTGCAGGTAGATCAGTGAAATGATGCAGATTATGAAAATAAAATGTTAGATAACATCTGGAAAGGTGCTCATTATTAATCTCGGTTAAACGGTCTTGTAGGCTTATTTCTTACAATCAAGCAGAGGTCCCAAGCAAGTGCTCGCTGATATTTATTCACATGTTATTAAACATCAGATATTGAGGCCAATCCAGGACCAAATACAAAATATCCCTGTGGAACATGTCTTAAAGAGGTTACCTGGAACGATAAAGGCATCCTGTGTGACTCTTGCAGTACCTGGTATCACTGTGATTGTCAAGGGCTAGGAGACAAAACTTACGACTTCCTGTCCAACTCAAGCTTTTCTTGGTTTTGTATCACATGTGGAAGTCACAACCATTCAACATCACTAGCAGTCTCACAGGACAGTCTAGGCTCCCAATCAAGTTTCACCCCCCTGGAACATGCCCCTGATGATCTTCCTCACCAAAGCAGCCCAGTGAGAAAATATAGTCACCATGGTTATCCAAAAGCGAGCTCTACCCACAAACAATGTAAAAATAGAGGAAAGAAAAAGGTCAAACTACAATCTGAAGAAAGACTCACTATTCTCAATATTAACTGTCGTTCTGTCAATAACAAAATTCCTGAACTACATCAAGTTATTGATCAAGTCAAACCTGATATAATCTGCTGCACTGAAACTTGGTTAAAACCCAGCACCCACACTGCAGAAATTTTCCCCAGCCACCTTGGCTACCAGGTCTATAGAGATTTCAGAACAACTGGCAAGGGTGGAGGTGTCCTCCTTGCAGTCACAAATAACCTACTTAGTGAAGAACAGCCAGACTTAAAAACAGATTGCAACATCATATGGTCAAAAATTTCAATAACTGGTATCAAAGACATATATGTCTCTGCATACTACAAGCCCCATGAAAATGATGAACACTCATTAAATGAACTTTGGTCATCTATAGTAAAACTTCCTCAAAACAACAACATCTGGGTATTGGGTGACTTCAATCTCCCAGACATGAACTGGTCAAATGAAACACCAACAGATACATGCAAATTCAAAGACATGTATGATAATTTTTCAGAGAACATGATTAATCATAATCTTGAACAAATGGTCAAAGTTCCCAAACGGGATAAAAATATCCTAGATCTCTTTCTCACTAACACTCCAGGTCACGTCCATGACACAAAAGTTTTACCAAGCTTAGGTCACAGAATTGTCAGAACATAAAGAAATTCAAACATCTTAAGGCATCAGTGCAAAAACAAATAAGAAATGCTTATTGGTCATATCTAGAGTCAATCATCTTCTCAGATAATACAGATCCAGGTCATAAGAAAAGGTTCTACAACTTTATTAAACATAAATAACTGAAAACACAGGAATTGTACCACTCAGCACTGATGGGTATACTTACAGTGACCCAGTGTCAAAGGCGAACATACTAAACAAACAGTTTGAATCAGTTTTCTCAAAGCCTTCACCACTCAGTCTCAAACAACTAGCTAAAAGCTCAATGTCATCACTTGGTCACCCGCCCATGGCTCCCATATCCATCTCAGTTCAAGGAGTTGATAAGTTATTGACAGGACTAAACCCCCACAAAGCCCAAGGTCCAGATGAGATTTCACCTAAGTTACTCAAAGAGCTACACACAGAAATAGCACCAATCCTTAAAATCATATTCCAAAGATCACTAGACACAGATATTGTTCCTAAGGATTGGAAACATGCCATCATCACACCAGCATACAAAAAAGGGTCAAAATCAAAACCTAGCAATTATAGACCAATATCACTCACATGTATAGCATCAAAACTAATGGAACACGTCATTGTTTCAAACATTATGGATTACTTTGACAAACACAACATACTTTGCCCCCAGCAACATGGATTCAGGTCAAAACATAGCTGTGAGACACAGCTCATTGGCTTCACACAAGAAATAGCTGACAACCTTGATCAAGGTCAACAAACTGATGTCATAGTCATGGACTTCAGTAAAGCTTTTGACAAAGTAGACCACCACAAACTCATACACAAACTGAAACACATGGGAGTTCATCCACACATCAGTTCATGGATACAAAACTTTCTCAAAAACAGATCACAACAAGTATTAGTGGAAGACATGTGCTTTCTGGTGTCCCGCAGGGATTGGTCTTAGGTCCTTGTCTCTTTCTCGCATACATCAATGACCTACCAGGAAGTGTCAGGAGCCGGGTGCGTCTATTTGCTGTTTAGTTTATTTAACAATTAAGTCTCAAGCATCTGCGCAAACCTTACAAAATGATTTGCACAACCTTGAAATATGGGAAAAAGAATGGTCAATGGAATTCAACCCTGACAAGTGTGAAGTACTCAGAATACACAGGAAAAAGAAACCGGTCATCTTTCCCTACACCCTACATAACACTAAATTGAAAACCACAGAAAATGCAAAATACTTAGGAGTTACAATAAGTAGCAACCTAAACTGGTCATCCCACATAAACAATATCACAAACAAAGCAAAAAACAGCTTAAGGTTCATCAGACGAAATGTCAAAACACAAAACAAACAACTCAAAGAAGCAGCATACAAAACTTATGTAAGACCACAGGTTGAATACTGCTCAACCATATGGCATTCATGGCAAAAATATCTTACACACAGAATAGAAATGGTCCAGAGGTCAGCTGCAAGTACGTTCATAATGACTACCACTACACAAGCAGTGTAACAAACATGATCAAAGAACTAAAATGGTCAACTTTAGAACAAAGGCGAAACCATGCCAGCCTGGTCATGCTACACAAAATAAAAAACAATCAGGTCAATGTTGATCACAATCACCTTACAAACACAAGAAACAGCAAATTCCTCATCCCACAATCAAAAACACAACATCACATGAACTCATTCTTCCTAAGGACTATACGACTCTGGAACGAATTACCGACCGAGATTAAGGCTACCCCAACTGTACCAGCTTTTATCAGTGGACTAAACAAGTTTTATACATTTTTAGTACTTAAAATAAATGCTTAAGTAAGATCTTCAGTTAAATCTTGTTTTCTTTGTTATTATCTTTTATAATTTTAATGTTCCTGACACGCGCCTGCCTAGTATAGTCAGTATTGACTTTTGGCAGTAACAAGTTGAAGTTGAATTAAAATAGCATAGACTAGCAGGTGCTATTCTAAATTTTGATTCTGGAATACTGTCTAGGTATGCTTCAAAATTGAACGAATTTTGTTTGTTTTGGTGTTTAACGCCGATTTCAACATCTAGGTTATATCTCGGCGGTCAGTCAACCTAACCTGGTTTTCCTGGATAACTAACCAGTAATTACCAATTTCTCCGGAAGTGACTGACTACTGTTCCCACATGATCTACTCTGAATCAGCAGTGAGAGACAAATGAACATTAGACTCAATGTCTGAGATAAATTGTCACGGAGAAATTTTGCCCTGCCCAGGGGTCGAACCAATGTATATATCTACACATAACTCCACGGAGCAAAGTGGACAAATACTTTTAACATGTAATTAAATTTCAGTTGCCAGTTCCATTAGTAGTATTTTTTTAAATGTTTTGTTGTTGTTGTAGTGTTTTTTTTTTCAAATTAATTTTAAAATCACTCTTAACTTAGTCAGCTACGATCTATTTAAATTTAGGAAGGGTTTTTCTCTCTTTGTTTCTAAATGTTTTATATTAACATATATTTTCCTTTATTAAAAGGACCAATAATAATTTATAATACATCAATTATTTTACTATCAGATGAAAGCAGAGGATTTCCATTTACGTACTTTTTCTGTGTTGTTAGCGTTTTCTGAATTTGATCTTTATCTACTAGTATATCACGAGCGACCTGAAATCTTTTAAGAACGTATCATTGCAATAATAATCTGTCTTACTGGTATTACATGTTCTGTGTTGCCATCTGTCACAGGAGTCACCGGAAACGGTCGGTCCCTAACATTAACACCACACTCAATATAAATGTCCATTGTTAAAAAAAAAGAAACACAAAATAATCAAAAGTCCAAAAAAACAAGAAAGTAGTCCATACATATCAAAACAAACGCTATAAAATTAATCCATTTTTTTTTCACAAATACACAAATCACAAAATTCCCCTGTAAACAATATGCATCTACATCAATTTGATACATAAATTACGGAATTGTACGTAAAGATAAAACAAAAGATATGAAAACATATGATAATTCACGTCTAAATATACCTACGATTTTTACTCACTTTTGTTTCATCTTATTCTCTAACAAATCTTTTTATCTAGTTCAGACACAGACCGCTTTTCTGTACGGAAAATTGCCAGTATTATATTCCTATATGTACAATTGGAGCGGGGTTAGTGTTATCCAATATTATGTAATTCTATGTTTTGATTGGCTGTTAGAAGATCCGATTATTGCCGAAGCATTACGTATTTTTACGATGTGCTACCTGTTGAATCAATTTGTGAAGTTGTGTTATTCCGGAAATCCTCGGAAAATATCACGTGACTGTCTGGTAATATTGTGTAGGAACATTGGATCTCATTGTTTTGAAATTTATTAATAGTAACAAGTAACTGATAAGAGATAAGGTAACTTTTTGCAGGTTGGCAAAACTATGGCGGTTGATAACAATACAAAACATAGTAATTTTGTAATTATCGTTTGAAAGTCATTTTTCATTAAACAGTTCAGTATTTTATATCATATGAAACGTCTGTAATCTCATATTTTAGGGCTACATATTTAAAAAATAATTGTCAAAACTTTCTTTCTTTTTTGTTTGTAAATGGTTAAACTTAGTGCATCTTAGCTGCTGGAGAAATGCTAAAACGACATGTATAAATTAATTTAGTTTTCTTTTTTAAAAGCAAAAATTCCAAATCTGCTTATATTTTCAAAATATGAATTTAAAGAGCCTTCAAATGATGTAAAATGATAAATGTTTATGTTTACTGTTTTCAAATAATAGCATTCGGCTCACGAAGAAGTTATCTAAAATTAAAAATTCTGTCTGGTTCCCGGTCGTACTTTGCTACGACAGTGACTGTGTCTCAACTGGTCTTTATGTTGAATTATATCAAAGTAATCAAAGCATGGTCATAGTTTATTATCATCATTGATATTACAAGTATATTTGTTATTCTATTCAAGCATGTTTGTTATTCTGTTCAAGCATGTTATTCCATGAAATTCATGTTATTTTGTTACTTAACAAAACAAACTAAGTTTCAGTATCATAATTATCACCATTAATATCAAGAGATATATGGAAATAAAAGGTTGAACAAATATGTTGTTGTTGTTCTTCAAAAAATGTGCATTACCTTAGTTATAATATGCTTGAACAGACAGGACTTCATTTTAAAGATACACGTTAAATTTCATTATTTGGCATCTGCAAACAAAATAGAGTGCTGTAGATTTAGGTTCCTTAAAAATACAGTAAAAACCGTACACTCAAATGGACTCAAGTCCATTTTAATTTTTCTTGTTTATCTTTTGTTTGATCATTCCGACGTATCAATTAAAGACATACTTCTATTACCACTTTAAGTTATTTTGATCCCATTAATCAAATAGTAATTATCACTCTCAATTGTTTTTCACCTAATCCCGCTAATATCTAGTAATCATTAAATTACCAATATTAATCCAAATAAACAACATTATATTATTTATAAGCAATTTAATTGTGTGTGTTTTCCAAAAGCTAAGTCCTTTCATAATTTACTCAAATATAAAATCAAGATTATTTAGGACGTTTCAATTAAAAGTGAGGCCGTTTTGACCAAACTTAAGGCCGTTTTAACCAGCAAATAAAAAGTGAGGCCGTTTTGACCAAAAAGTGAGATTTAACCAAAAAGAGGCCGTTTTAACCTGAAACCGTTTTTACCTGAGGCCGTTTTGACAAGCATCCGGGTCAATATCTTCTCCAGCGAGATTGTGACCTATTCCAGAGACACCCCTGGTTCTTTTGTATGCTCAGTGTATAGCACTGATACATGGGACCTCGGTTTAACGTCTCATCCGAAAGACTATTAAATTGTTAGTGGAGGAACGGGGGATCGAACTCGGGATCCCTGGTTTACCACTGGACCACATCCGCTCCTATAATTTGCCGTTAGCGAGTGAGCATCCTGTTATTTGAAGTAGACATACCACGTGGTTTGTGACGTTATTTTAAGCTGTTTCAAGCATCATCTTTTGCCTCCATTCGGAGAAAAAAATGCTATAAGTATGTTATTTCTTCCTCAGTTTTAATTGGATATAGCGTATGCGAGGCAGAACATGTTGCCGTACACTTAGACCCTAATGATTATTTTGTCGGATGTATAGTATTTCCTTACATTCAGAAAAAAATGTCAGAAATCGCAATCTTTTGTTTGTTATCGCAAGAAGATCATCACTAATAAAGTAGAAAACCTCTGTTTTAAAGCTCCAAACTTTACATACAAGTGGAACAGAAGCTAAGTCATAATTGTACTAGCCGTACGTTTAATGCACTGTCAAAAACTAGGTTGTTTTCTTTTAGAAATCAGTTATTTATTGTTAGATCACGCTTACACGAAAAGCTAAAACAAGAAAAGTATAACACTGACGTGTTATACGTGGACAACATTTAAGTGATGTGGAATATTTGGTGAATAGGTGGCCAGCAAGCTATGATAAACTGTAAATAAACAAATATTGGAGTGGAAGATTTTTTGTTCTTTATTGACTATTAAGGTATTTTCAAGGCCTTGTGTTGATGTTAAAATTTATATACAGGACATTTATTGAACCTTGAGATTGAACTGGCCGAGGTTAGAACACGGGGTCTGCATTTCATCTTGATTAGCCGAACATTTGATCAGTTTCATGGAATTCATTCCAGGAGTGAAAAAGATATGAAGCGGACATGAAACACATGGCTCATATCTTTACACACCACTGGTGACCTTGACCTGGCCAGGTTGGAACATGACATCGGACACAGGGTGATCACAATAGCTCACCCTGAGCTAAAAACACCCTTCGGGCATATAATGCTCCGCCTAGCGGTGCTCTTGTTGACTTATGTTCTACTAAAATGAAATTTCTGTTCATTTCAAGAAAAAAGCTTAGATTTTTTTCATATTTTGCATGTGTATGTATCTTATGAAAATATAGGTTACTTGCAAAATTGGGCAGTACATCTCCAAATTCGTCAGAGTTTTGACCTTTATAGACTGTAATAATTATACTGCTTTTGACACTCCACCTGCCTCTTTAATTTTTATCATCTGCTTATGATACATGGCTGGGGCAAATGTGTCCCATGGACACATTTCTAGTGAATTGTTGTTTTTGATAGTTTTATTTTTTTAAATAAAGATAATGTTAACAAGTATTGCTTTCTTGTGGTTGTGGTAAACTTATTGTCAGCTAAAGCTTTACCCCCTCTTTACAGTTGTATTCATATAAGAGTCAGTTTACCTTCCTAAAATTACTGGAAAGAACATGTACTAGACTGCAAATGTTACCAGTAAACTACCAACAGAACTTACAATATTGGTCAGTATGCATAAATCATGGTTGGTATTATAGTACTCTTGTACCTTTCTAGAACATTATAGTTGGAGTACCACATGGTTTCAGAAAAATAAGTGGAATTGTCCATACTAAATTTGATAAATAAGTGTTGAAAATGATCAAGATCAGTGATGGTCAGTATTGATTAGAGTGTTCAGTAATTATGTACAAAAAAAAATTTCCAGTGAAGTTGGACTATAATTTATGGGAAGGCAGGTAAATTTTTTTTATCATATTCAGCTTAATGAGACTAGCTCCAGTGGAGATAAATTCTCTCGGATAAAGGTATTGCATTGCATGCATGTATCCATTACTTGAAAACATAAACCCAGCACTACGCGACAGTTTTGCAGTACTTTCAGTGCTCTGATTTAATGTACATGTGTCAATCAGTTTAACGCCATCTTGGAAATACAGCGGGGTCAGTTCAACATTATCACAAGAAATCAACAAGATTAATTTTGATGCAAAGCATCAAAGGCGGCGCACATGGTTTTGAAATAAGATAAATAATAAGTGTATAAATTAACCTAAACAATTGTACACGTGTGTAGTACATGTTGTACATTTTGATGATATAATCAAGTTATTTACAGGTGGGATGTAAACAGATTTTAAAGGGGGACATTTGAATTATATCCATGTTTTAATCACTTTTATTGAAGATGTGAGATCATGTGAATTCACTTTTCTTCAACATAATGACCAGATATGAATGACTATATTCTCATAAAAAATCATTTGATCTTTCACTTTTTATGAAAATTGCATTATTGTCTCCCTTTAAAATTAAAAATTGGGATAATAATCAAGTGTTCTTCGTCTGCGACACAATTCAGCACTTGAATATTCCAAATGTCTACTTTTTCTTTATTTCAACAATCTATACCCTTTTAATGATTTTAGTCTGTTTAAATCCTACTGTTTTGTGTCTTTTTCTGTTCTATCCTGGTTGCGCAACCATGATAGACAGGATATAATCCAATTTTTACAAACTCAGATTTTCAATCTATTTCTTGAAGAAATGTTATGTTTTCATTGTTTATATTGTATGCATGAAGAAAATACCATCACACATGCACATGCAGTGGTCATAAGCCTTCAACGTACATTAAATACTATACTTTGTATAGATTTGCTGCGATTGACCAAGGAACATTTTGGAACCATCGATAGCACATTAAGTAAATTGAAACAAGGATGACTTCAGTGATCGGAAAGTTTCAAAAGGGTTGCTAAGTTTACTGTCCAAAGTTTCTAGGCAGCCCAAGACATGTCAAAATTTCAAATTTAAACCTTGAATGACAATTCCAAGAATATGTTTTTCTTCCCACAGAGAATGAGAATTTGAGATCCATGGACGGTTATTTCTGTAGAAGAGAACTGTAGAAGAGAATGGTCATTATGAATTATTTAAAATTACCTCGTAATCTTGCTTTTTCCCCGGTCTGTGTTTAAGAGAAAATTATATCTAAGGAATTACCGTCTCTGGTAGGAAATGGGAAACGAATTTTTGTGTAGCAGTAGCAGTGTGAGTGTATTTCTGAAATTGGAACAAAGAGAGCTGCCGACCTGACAGTGCTTCCGATAGGTAATCAACTATGGAGTACACATTCTCCTATAATAGATGAAGGGCTTTACTACTAAATATTTTCTTGTACGCATAATATTCCCAGATTTGGTGAAAAATATACCAAGATACTTGTCCCTGAAGGTGTGTCCTCGATTTTGAAATAACAATTCCTATGTTATCGATATCCAAAAAATACCTTACATGTAACATCTTTGTTCGAATTCCACATTTCACAGTATGGTATTACATCATTTCAAATATTTTGTAATTTGTCTGCACTAGATAACACCCGAAGAACAACTGGTACTCTATCATATTCACGGTTTAACGGTTTAGTGGCGTAGTGAATAGATATGTTTTTTTGTAACTACATTGTATAAGGACTGAATTGACTCCAGCAAAGTAAGAGTGTTCTTCAAATTCATCCTTGTGTCTGTATTCACAAAGACAGACTCATTCTTTATTATTGCATTAAAACGACAGATTTTGTACAATTTCTATTTTCAAGTTAGTTTATACAAATCAATTTTATTTCGATTGTGACGAAAGCTTTTAGCTAATAGAATCATTCTCAAATCCGTCCCTGGAACCAACCAGTACTAAATAATGAGAATAAAGTTTCTTGCTGAAGGAAATAACCGATGCCGACACGGCCGCTGACGGGTTTCGAACTCGTGTCTTGACTAGCTATCCTTAGAGTACAAGTCCGACCTTTTAACCACTCGGCTTCACCTTTCTTTATATAGCTATAGTTGAAAGAATTAACAAAGATTTGCATTTCAGATTATGTAGCAACACACGGCTAGATAAATGCAGTGAATACACAAGTACTTGCAGCGCTTTGATTTGTTTTGGGAAAAGTAATTAAATCTGTAATTTTTGCATCAAACACTTTTGATTAAAAATACAAACTTATCTGATTTGGATCAATTTATTTTTAGAATTAATAAATACGATTTATGAAGTGACATATTTTAAGTGATGTACAGAATAATTGGAATTTTTTACATTGATAATGATCCAAGATTCTCCCAAATTGATTACGTCAGCGCATGGTACAAAATGTAACACTATTCCAATATAGGCGTCGCCGTTCTCGGCGCCGCCAATTAATACGCCGAATTATCACTACACATACGGTTTCGAGGGTACATTGATTCGCATCTAAATAATATTTTCTACATACTTACACAAAAAAATTATATCAAAGAAGACCCATAGATCTAACGTAATCTAACAATAAAACTCCACATAATCAACCAAATATAAGAAATTACGTTGAAATCTTCCCTTATTTTGATAATAATTGGTACCCACATTCAACAACGCCAGACAATCGCTGGTACTTCACTATCGCTGTAAATGTATATCTAAAGTGGATACATTATTGGAAGAGATGTCAAAAAGTTTATCTGTCCTCTCACGTTAACCCGGACATTTTCCCATTATAAACTAATGTTTCTTTTTACGTAAATTTCCAAACTTAATAGATTTCATTAATAAAATTAACATTCTCTTGGAAACTACAGGATTTTCAACATCTTTTTATGACACAAACGCAAGAAACATATTTTCCTAAAAAAAACCCACATACACGGTACTTTTTTAGTAACCCAGAAAAAAGGAAAAAAATCACTCAAATGTTTCAATTTTGTTTAAATGTACAATTAGTGGGGAAAAGTGTAGAAAGAATTTATAACGAAAAACCACAGTTAAAAAAGAAAAGAAAAAAATAGTACATCTTATCAATATTATTATGCATTGTCATATCTACCACGTCTCTGGTCGCTGACTCTCTTCACTGACTCACTGCTACATGCTTGACTATGTATTATCTTTTTACAAAATCCGTTACTCTTGACTTCATCAGAAATTGAACGTCTTGAAGTACAGGCGGTAATTAATTTACCAAAAGATGTTGACATACCAATACAAACATGTGAAAAGATTAGAAAGACGAATTGAGAAGGTTACTCGTTTAAGCGCTTCAGTGAGGGAGAGGATAGCACTGACGACAAGGAAAAGACTGGCAGATCAAATGAAATTTCGTCGACGTTTTTGACGTCCGTCAATCAGACACTTAACAAGACGGCAAACAGTAAGAGCACTGGCGGAGATGTTTCATATCAGCATAGGAACCATGCTCTACATACTTACGAAGGAACATGAGAAAAGTGCAAACTTTAATACTATATAATATATACTATTAAATTCTATATAAAATGTTATCCCAATTTCACCGTCATTTTGTTCTATTTTAAAGCATAGGTCTAATGTAACGACAATTTATGAAACATTCTGATCATATTTTTCAAAGTAAATGAGGCATTGTATAATTACATGTACCGTATATTCCGTGTTCATATTTACCGTATTTGAAACTATTGTGTATAATGATTACATTGGTTAAATTAAAATATTCAGGTGTGAAAACTACGGCACTTTTCTTTTTCAGGTTCATGCACGATGGGTTCCTCGACTGCTTTAGGGGGATGGGAAGACGAGACGGGTGGCCGTCTCACATGTATCTCTAAAGCGAGTAAATCGAGAGGACGACGAGTTTATTTCCCGAATAATTACCACAGATGAGACCTTACTTTTGTTGCATAACCCTGCAACAAAATTACAGTACGTCGTCTGGAAACGTTGTGCCTGTCTCTGTATTTACTTGACAAGCGCTCAGGAAGAAACGCCCGGTGTCCTCCTGGAAAATTACATATTGAACATGGATAAGGTATCATCGCATACGGCACCTTCAACAGAATTAGAGCTGGCGGTACTTGGCTCTGGTGAGGTATCTCATCCACTGTACTCACCCGATTTGGCCCCTCTTTGACCTAGCCATTTTTTCAAACATCAAACCTGAGCTGAAAGGCCGTCGATTTGATTCATTACATGGGGTATGGACTGCTACCAACAACATAACGCAGCAGTATGATCGTGACTGGTATCGGGATGTGTTCAGGCTGCAGTGGGTGCATAGACTTAAGCGATGGGGAGTCTTTTGAGCGCGATGTCAGGAACGTCGTTATTAAGTGGATCGCATGACATTGTGTAATATTTTTGTTATTTGTTAACATATTTTGTTCATTTTTTGATATGATGTAGAGGGAATATTCCAGTGTATGTCAAATGTAAATGTTTGTGTGCGTAATCAATCTTCTAAATGTTATCAGCCTACTTCTAGGGTAGTTTCAAATACGGCAAATATGAACACGGATATACTGTACATGTAATTATACAATGCCTCTTTTACTTTGAATGCAAATTTCTCAAGCAATCTTCTGATCTTAATCAGAATTGAAAGACATTAAAAATCTCATTCATCAGATACTTGGTACCTGAGTCATGTGCCCTAAAAAATTACAAAGATGCTAGCTAGAATGTATTTGCTTTTCATGTCAGCATGATCTAAAAATAACCGATTTCTACACGAAAACAGCCTTTTTATGACAGTCGCATTTAACCTACGAATATTTCACCAATGACTGATCTTCCGTTCCATATGTATGCAAAGTTCTGAGATTTAACAAGTAGGTTTTCTGCTTTATTAGTGATGGGCTTTTTACGATAACATACAAAATTTCACGTACTCTGACAGGGATACACTTTATCATTTCTAGTTTGTTTAGTAAGGTATTGTTTTGTAGAAAAATAGATGCTATATTACATTATGCATTTGATCATAATTAAGTAATTAAATAGTTTTTGAGATATAAAACAAACGAGATTTTGCGATATCTTATCCAGCTGCCACGAGATTTTGTGAGATTTACACAAGTAGTCAATCTGTCAATCAGAACACCTCGGAAATAATGTGGTAGGCGCCATATTGGACAATTTTATAATCTAGGTGGGGTCTGCTAAATTGAAAAAAAAATCTTAAAGCCTCTACCTGTTTATACCTTAAATTAACATCTATTTTCATTTTTTTCTAATGCTTAAGACAAACACTGCTTGAGTTATGCCATGTTTGTTTATATTTTTATTAAAGCCGGGGTGAATTACCATTTGGTGTATGCATACACTTACATACGAGGTCTTTATACGAAGTTGTCGGAAAAGACCGAGTTGTTACGATTGGCTAATCTGTATTTTAGGTATTTGCTTCTGACGACAAATTATATTTGACAATTATGTTCCATATACAAATCAGTTCTACGCCATTTTAGATCTTTGATAACACTGACAATTTTTATGTCTTTGGAGATTGAAATTTAGCCTAGTAATGTAAATTTTTTGGATAGTATTTTATTTTTTGGAAGCTTTAACAGTCGAACTTCTGAATTTTCTTAAATAAATCAAAGACCTATTCCATTGGTATGATATCTTACCATCGCAAGGCGTTTCATCCCTAGTTATTTCAGTATATACTAAGTCTAAATGACTTGGTTTTCTTCTTTACATTTAATTGTTTTGTTGTTCATATTTAGCATGTGCAATTTATTGTTAATTCTTGCATGTTTATTGTTCAGACAGAATAGTAGCCAACGATTGAATGAAATGTAATAATGACAAGTAGATGTGAAATCAAAATCATGTTTTTACTGAAATTATCACTAACCGTTGCGCAAGTAAAACACAGCTAAATCTATGCTTTCGACAATCAATCTATTTTGTTTAGGTTTTGCGAAGCTACAGCTTGACAAAGTGTTGTCTATATTTAGAATGTTTGAATAAACTTTACAGTCATGAATAATATACTCCTCAAATTAATTAAAGGACCGCCCAAATAATCTATAAAATACCATACGCGTTGAGTAGATTTATGAATATCTTTAACAGAAATAACAAAATCGTTCTTTTTACAACAACAAATCGGTATTTTCATCGCCAACAGGCACATTACTGAACAGAGACAGTGTCCAGGATATGAACACTGTCAAATTAACTTTGAAATGGTGGTCTTACAGGAGAACAACCAATGTCTGTAAAAGCAGATTCTGACCATGGAAACGATTCATAGTCAGCGTCAGTAATGAGTGTATCCCCCTCGGGCGTTTAGGTACTCTTGGTCATGCTCCTGATGACACGTCTGATCATATCCTGTGGTATGGCATCCCATTCTGCTACAAGAGAATGTGAAAGCTCACGCACGTTCTGCACAGGGTTCGGACGCGAAGAAAGTCTACGAGAAAGCATGTCACAGACATGCTTTATAGGGTTAAGATCGGGAGACCGCGCTGGCCAGTCTATGACCTCAATACCTTCATCATCAAAGAAGTTCCGGACGATTCATGCAGTGTGTGCTGGAGCATTATCTTGCACTAAACGAAAAGTTTCACCTATTGCACCAGCATATGGCCTAACAATTGGTTCTAGGATCTCGTCCCGATATCTCAGACTACCTCCTGGAATCACATAAAGGTCTGTGCGCCCGTCAATGGGTATCCCTGGCCACACCATAACTGACCCACCGCCGAACTTGTCATATGGAATAATGTTACATTCCGCATACCTCTCTCCTTGGCGACGCCACACACTCACACGCCTGTCACAGGTCGAAACATGGAAGCGGCTCTTGTCTGTGAAGAACATAGATCGCCAGTGGCGCAGCTGCCAAGTGACCTGTTCCTGGGCAAACTCTAAGCGAGCTCTCCGGTGAGCTACGGTCAGAATTGATCTGGCAGGTTTTCATGAAGACGATTTCGGACAGTTTGAGTGGACACACGAACCCCTGTAGCTTGCCGGGTCAATTTCAATGCCAGTAGCAGTACACTGACGATTTCTGAGGGCCAAAGTTCTCAGATATCGGTCCTGACGAGTTGTTGTAATGCTGTGACGACCTTGCCCAGGTCCTCTTGTGAATTCTCCAGTCTACTGATAACGACTCCACAACCTGGCAACAACGCTACGAGAAACGTCTAAAACGGTGGCCACCTCACGTTGCATTAATCCATTTTCGATCATCTGCACCGCCCGAGCAACATCAGTAGTTGCTAAATGACGTCGCACTTCCTGGCCCGTTGTCAAAGGAGCAGATACAGTAAAAATTGCACTAAAACATTTATTTTGTTAAATGTGCTATCGTGAACGAACTGTACACATGCAAAAGTCTAAATCTTATTCGGGGGTTACACAACAAAAAGAAAAACAAAATACCCACGCTTTGTAAATTTATTGTTAAGTGCACGGGTTTCACGAGGATATTGACCGTCGATACCAACAAACGAAATTTGAAGAGAATATCTAGTATGGTGGGCAATTTACGCCATAACGTATATGCGCTCCTTTAATTAATTTGAGCAGTGTAGTTATTAATGTGACTATATAACATTGGCGACGAGGATAAAAGACTGTAGAAAGCATTGTGATGCTTTATTGATTTATTAATTGACTGGAATCATACCTGAAGGAGGTAGAAAACTGAGAATTTCTCTGTTTACTGTGGCAGAAAACCACATAGCAACAGGAGAAAAATGGGACGATTGGTTAGATGAACTTGAGCGTGAAATGAGATTCTTCCGCATTAAAGAGCCAGAAGACAAGAAGTATGCGATGCCGATATTTGGAGGATGCAGAAATTAGAAGATTTGGCAAGAGCCTCGAAGACCATAGAGAGAGTGATGTTTTTATTAAGCTCATAGATAAACTTACAGAATATTTTGCACCTAAGAAAAATGTACACTATTCGACATATCTATTCTTAAAAATGAGGCCCATAGTGGGAGAAAGTACAATATCATATGCAGCGAGACTACGAGAAAAGGCTATGAACTGCGACTTCCGCGACATGGATGGACGAATATTAGAACAAATTATACAAGCGACAGATAATGCAGACCTTGTTCGTAAAGTATTACAGAAGAAGTGGACGCTTCAAGAAACAATGACAGAAATGCAGGTCCAAGAAGATACATTGATCAATGCAAGTCAGAGCAATGGGTCAACGGAATACTTATGATGTAGCCAGGATAAGCAGAAAAAAGACATACGAGAGCAAGCGAACAGATAGATCAACAGAGGAAAATAGAATATGCAAATACTGCAATAGAACACACCCAAATCAAAAGGAATTGTGTTCTGCATATGGAAAAGTATGCGGGAAATGTGGTAAAAGAAACCATTTTGCAGCAGTCTGTTTTTTCGAACAAGCAGCAAAGCCATAAATCTTTTGCCAGACAAACCAGAGGAACAGATAGGACCGATAGCAGAGATGTTCGACGTGCCATAGGTGATTCTGACACAGATGATTCGGAGAATCAAGATCTTGATTTTATTAACGATTCTGTGGGACATCTTAGGATTGGGAAAATAGGAGTACACAAAGTAAGTGATTTTATAAAAAAAACGGTTCTAGTTGTAATTAATGATGTCATAGTTCACATGGAACCTGACAGCGGAGCAGATGTCAATGTGATGGACGAACATCAGTTTCATAGGTTACAGTGTGATTCTTCAGAGAACATTTTTATCAAAAAGACCAAGCTGAAATTAAATACACTCCAAAACAAATTGAAAGTCTCTCAAAACTCTTTTGTATCATAGGTCTTTGGACAAATAGGGTGATTAGAAGCAGGTGTCTATATAAAGTAATATCCCTTTCTTTGGTACTAGGCCTATGCATAGGTTACTGTTTCAGTTCTAACTTGTGATTTGAAGACTAGCTGCTTTCTTTGAACTGATACACAACATAAACCTTATCCTAAAATAGCGTTCTCAGATTGAAAATAGTACATGGATACTAAATTTCGAAAACATAAGGTTTTTGAATATAAAAAATAATAAAGATGACAAATCTTCTTGTACATGTTGTTTGGAGGAGGAAGGGCAATGAACTAAATGTAGATCTACTGAAACAGTCCTTCAATGAAAAAAAAATAGACAATCATGCAATAAGTGTATCAAATGTTCGGTGGATATTTTTGTCGGTTTGGAATAAATAGGAAAATTTGACAGATTGTTATCGCCGTCCCTGGACGGCGATATATACAATTAACAAGATTTGAACAGTTTTGCCTGCCTTTAGCCAATCAAAGCAAAGCATTTCATATCACATGATAACAAAATGGACGTCAAAATTCTTCTGCAAGGGATGCGTAAATGGACTCGCCCAACCGCCATGTTTTTCGGGTTACTTATTCTTACAACTGAAAAATACTATCATGAATGTACGATCTCAGGACCAGTCTTCAGACTGGTGTAGGATAAACACAGGATAATCGCAATATTTTTTGCTACATGTCATTTTTAACTAGAGAATATAGTCTAAAAAAGAGTATGGTCTGTTTGTTTTTTTCCAAAACTTGCACTTAAAGAAAAAAATAAATGCTTGCTTCCGGGCGGTTCTAATCAGGATACAAACTCCCCGCAGGGGTTACTTCCCCTGATTAGTACAGTAAAAGTAGCAAAGCGTGACTTAACCGGTGCGAGGAGTTTGATCAGGATTTTTCCGTGTTTTATATATGCTTCATTAGGGTTAGGGCGATATGTTTTTCATTAAGAAGCCAAATCGTCTGCTTTCAAAAATAGTCCAGCAACAATAAAAATTACAATGTATATTTAATCAACTTTATAATTTCTGTGTGAAAATTATCAAATATAACTTCGCTTTTCAGTGCAAAGCATGTTGTATGATTATCAAATTAATGAATGAAGAACATGAAATACATTCATCTATGGATAAGACGAAGTGCATGGCTGAACGGCGATTTCAAGCATTTTTGGAAATGCTAATACTTGTAAAACAAAAAGTATCAGAGAGCAGTCCAATATATAACCCGTCAACGGAGTACCTACAGTACGTAAAGTATACTTTTTGGCGTAAAGAGGCGTAAAGTATTACAAGGGCGGCGTAAAGTATTATGAACTCGGCGTAAAGTATTAAATAGAATGAAGAAATACAGATTAAAGTTTCATTTCATTACTTATATGCATTTTTACTAAAAAAAATATAATTACAAGCGACTTTTAAAATATAAACAAGGTCCAGATTTTCAAATATTTTTCATAAATAAGTCTTAAAAACGCGGCGTAAAGTAATCATGAACCCGGCGTAAAGTATTATATAGACGGGCGAAATACAGATTAAAGTTTCATTTCATTAGTTACATGCATTTTTACTTAAAAATATAATTACAAGTGAATATTGAAATGTATGAATCATGAAAAAATAAGATAAACTGTTGCACAATTACTCATGAATTGGTTTTGTAGATTATTTTAAATTAATTAAATAGACTTTATTATTACTGACCAGCAAAAGTAACATTCATTTTATGTAATTTTCTTTTTATGCTTCTAAGAATTGTGATTTCCTTTTCTACAATAATTAAGAAATATTATTAGATTAATTAGTAATTATTCTGAAAACGAGGCTCGAGAAATGGCGGTGTTTCTTTTTTGAAAATCAAGTAGAATATTTTAAAACATGGATTATAGTGGTTTTTGATTACCAAACTGGATAATTCTTTCACAATATAATTGAAGTAACATCGCTGGATATATTTATTTGTTTCTGGTGTGAACAGAATTGGATAAAACTCAAATAGATACTCTATACAACTATGCCCGACGAAAAAAACAAAGCAAAGAAAAATGGCGGAACAAAAGTAACAGTGAAAAATGTAAAAAGCGGTGAATCACAATCACAATCACAATCAGTGGATACAGATCAAATGCAAGCAATTCCTCCTTACAGTGGGCCACAAAATGCTTTCTATCCATTTGGTTTTGGACTACCTCCGCACGGACACCCGATGTTTCGTCCTGGATTTCCCAGTTTTCCGAATCAAACACAGGACAATAGTATGTATGACAAAGGTATTTTGCATGAGATAAACTCAAGATTAAAATCGATAGAATTGAATGTTGCAAAAATTGCACCTATGGAGAAAGATTTATCTCATCTGAAATCTCAAATATTTGACATCCCTGAGTCGAACTCAGCACTGTCAAGAAAAATGAACGAATTTGAAGAATCATGTAAATTCACAAGTCACAAGTGCGATGAGCTCCTACATTTGCGACATAAAACCGACCAGGAAGTCTCACAACTGAAAATAAAAAATTCCGACCTTGAAACACAAATAGAAACTCTCCTAACACAAAACTCTGAATTGCATACACGTTGTCTCGATATACAATCAAAGCAGATGGAAAATGACCTAATAATATTTGGCTGTAGATGAGGTCCGGCATAGTGATAACCAAAATAAGAACGATAATGTTGATCAGAACGAGAAAACTGATGTTGAACAGAGTGCAAGATCAAACACGGACCAAAACAAAGGTGACCTCAATGGTAGAGAGAATGTAGAGCAAACATTGATAAATGAACTGACCGAAAAACTGATAGAAAATGATACAATAAATAGAGCTGTACCTGTGACCATTGAGAATCTCAAGTTTGAGCGTGTATACAGAGTTGGTAACCCAGTTAAAGCAGCTATTAACAAGCGACCACGCCCGATAATAGCTAAATTTGAAAAACTAAGTGATAGAAACACTGTTCGCAGAGCTGGCATAATTCTGAATAACATGAAACAACGTGTCAAAATATATGAACATTTTCCCCGTGAAATCGAAGAGCGTCGCAAGAAGCTGTATCCTGTGGCACGTCACCTGTCTGAGCAAGGCGAGAAAGTGTCGCTGGTTAAAGATCGGCTTTTTGTCAACAATAAGTTATACAACATTAATAACGGAGTTCATTTTGACAATAGAGGGCGTACTTGTTACGTAACTCCACTCAACGCTCCTGGCTATGGTACAAATGCAGACCAAAATGAAATATTTGACCAGCGTCAAAGCCAGCGTCCTCTGCAACATGGCGCACGAAAAGCAGGACAGCAGGTTACTATAAATCGACCACTAACATTTGAAACTCCAAACAGATTTGACCAACTAGCAATGGTTATAGAGCGTGTACCTCAAAAACGCAAGGAGCGCTCTCCACTAGAAGATATGACATATCAAAAACGACAAAATATAGAGGAAACTCAGTTTGACCCATCTTATTTAGTGGTTAATGACCCTACGCATGTGAATGAAGACGGTTCGTGGACAGGTGCTGATGATTTTCTTCAAAGTGTAGGGGGTGCGGCATATAAAGAAACTCAAGTTAGTAAACAAGTCAGTAACCCCCAGCGGGCACCTCAAACAGTGACCAGTGCAGACAATATTTTCACCTAAATATGGACAATTTCGTGCACGTAATACTGACCCATATAGTGACATTAACAATGTTTACTCAAGTGGAAACCAATCGTCTGCTAGTTATGAAATTGACTGGTATGTAAATGAATACTTAGACGCTTGTAGTTACTTGGTTTTGAATTATTACTATGTATTAAGCCACACTATCAATTTTGTGTTAAATCAATATATGCATAACGGTTTATATTTTTGTAGCTGGAACGATACA
This sequence comes from Cyclina sinensis, assembly GCA_012932295.1. Taxonomy (NCBI): domain Eukaryota; kingdom Metazoa; phylum Mollusca; class Bivalvia; order Venerida; family Veneridae; genus Cyclina; species Cyclina sinensis. Next base: position 27,936,167 of record JAAONU010000007.1, on the reverse strand, counting down.
GTAAATTTTGTTCAATATGTTAAAAGTTATATAAATGATTGTCTCTACAGGGTAAATGATTATATTTCAAGATTAGTTTCTTTTGTAAAAGATCATTACAGTCTTGACTACATGTATTATAAATATATCTGTAATACGTTATACATATACGAGAACACAATTGTGTGTAATTTTTTAGATCTTGGAAATTCCTTTCTCTATTTTTTGGACTGTTGTATAACGGTGTACGATATAAGACCGAATCATAGTACCTATTGTCGCAATTTTAAAGTTAATCCGCTCTCGTTTGAAAAGGGAGATAACCAAAACAAACAAGCTGCTCCGTCATCAAGTTATTCGCAGAAAAGTAACGAAAATTTTTCAGAAATTTTGAGAATTCTCTCCTTGAATGTATGTGGCTTGAAGTCAAAATAAATTGCTCCAGAGTTTATTGACTTATTAAAACAATACTGTATAATCGGATTACAGGAAACCAAATGTGATGACATGGATTTTATTGATGTGCCTGGTTATAATATTTTTATGAAAAATAGAAAAATAAGAACACGCCGTAATTCAGGCGGACTAGCTTTGTTAGTTAAACAGAATATTGCTAAATTTATCACTGTAAAAGAAACAAAAAGTGATCTTGTTTTATGGTTTACAATATCAAATTCCTTGTTTTCTTCGAAAAAAGATATACTTTTTGGTGTGGTATACGTCCCTCCGGAATTTTCGGAATTTTCTACAGAAGATCCTTTTTAGAAATTCAAGCAGATCTTAACCAATTTACCAGAAAATATGATACTGTTTGTCTTTTAGGTGATTTTAATTGTAGAACCAAAAATTTGCAAGATTACATTACCGTAGATACTGAATTTTTTGAATTCCAAAATCTTGAAGACATATTTTCTGAATTTGATAATGAGATGCGAATGTTCGATACAGCTAATTATGTTTTTAGAAATAGGCAGAACACTGATAGAGTTGTTAATAATTATGGCCGCCAATTTATTGATTTTTTAAAGTTTAATGATTCTTATATATTGAATGGACGAACAAAAGGAGATATTCCAGGTAAAACCACGTGTAAAGGGACAAGTGTAGTTGATTACTTTGTTTGTACTCAAGTTTATTTAAAAACATTGTTTCGTTACAACATTGTTTTGTTCTTTACTTTCTGATGTACATAATCCACTGGAACTAACCTTGAACGTTAAATCAAGAAATATCAGTCATCTACATGATCAAGAAAAATCGCATGTAAAACTATGGGATAGTTCGAAAACAAATGACTTTTTACACTATTTAGATTTAATACAATTTATTGTAAAAAGATAAAGTGTTTCATCTTTTGTTTTGTATTTCTCACCTCTTTTTATTTTTTTTTGTACGTTTATTACGGCGCTCAGTTGCTAATCTTGTTATTATCAATATCTAGTTAATTGGCGCTGATGGTTTGCCGATATATTGCTCAAGGACAAATGGATAATCAAATCACATTTGTGAGACTGTTAATTCTGATGAAAGGCGAGTCTTGCATGGCTACCATTTATAAATTCTTGCTCGATAAGCTTCACCTGGATCGCAGACCCTGTATTTCTAGAGCACATAGGCTTGGACAATTCAAGCGGGACTCAACCAGACCTATTATTGTGAATTTTATTGATACCAAGGATACTGAATTTGTTATCGCAAATGCCAAATTGTTGAAAGGGACTGAATTTCATATAAACCGTGATTTTCCTGTTGAAATTGAAATGGCAAGACGCAAGTTATGACCTAAATTCAAAGAGCTTAGAAAGGATTTTCCGGAAAGTAGGGTGGCTATCGTGTACCCTGCTAAGCTAATAATGGATGGCAGGCTAATAGCGGACATGTTTCCCGATTGGAATACAGTCTTACAGCGCAATCGTGTGTGTATTGGAAAACCTGTGTATAGTACCTTTGACCCATATACAAATCATGAATACCGTGATACTCGTGCGCGCAAGGATACAAATCTTCAGCACAGCCAACTTGCTGATAAATCAAGCGAATCCTCGCAGGGGCGGATCAGTACGAATGTACCCAGGTCACCAAAGGGACGTACTAAACCCAGGAGACGTGAATCTCGATCACCGCAGCAACGCCCTACGAGAGGTCGCGCACCTGAACGGACTACACAAAACGTTAATAATACACAACCGGCGTTTAATCGTCCATGGGATAATTCTGATGAGCGAACTCAAAAAACTTTACATTAGGAATGTTGATTTATTAAAATATATATTCGAACATTTAGTGACTTTCTTGCACTGGATTATATTATATTGTTTTGCTATGTCCCCATGCTGTATCATTATACCTGGGAGAAATAAAGTACTGTTCTGTTCTGTTCTGTTCTGTTATTGTCACACTTTTAATTTTTATTTGATGTTTTATGATTGAATTAGGCGTTGTTTGTCCTTGTCAACTAAGGAATCAATCAACAGCAAACATTGTATTCTCTTAATAATAGTTAATCAGGACTTACTTATCAGGTTGTTACTGATGGTTTGAAACCGACAATATCATTGGTAACAGTTGCAATTTATGAATGAGCAATCAGTGTTAATTCATGTTCAACCCTCTTCTTTAAATTTTTTATATTTTAAAATCGATTTGTAGTTACCTTTCATTGCAGTAAAAATACATATTACTAATGAAATGAAACTTAAATCTGTATTTCTTCATTCTATTCAATACTTTACGCCGCGTTCAATATACTTTACGCCGAGTTCATAATACTTTACGCCGCGTTAATAATACTTATTTACGAAAAATATTTGAAAATCTGGACTTTTATTTTTTAAGTGAAAATGCAAATAACTAATGAAATGAAACTTTAATCGGTATTTCGTCATTCTATTTAATACTTTACGCCGAGTTCATAATACTTTACGCCGAGTTCATAATACTTTACGCCACGAAAAATATTTGCAATTCTGGACCTTGTTTATTATATTTTAAAATCCATTTGTAGTTACCTTTTATTGCAGTAAAAATGCATATTACTAATGAAATGAAACTTTAATCTGTATTTCGTCATTCTATTTAATACTTTACGCCATGTTCTTGATACTTTACTCCGCGTTTATAATACTTATTTACGAAAAATATTTGAAATTCTGGACCTTGTTTACATTTTAAAATCCATTTGTAATTATTTTTTAAGTAAAAATGCATATAAGTAATGAAATGAAACTTTAATCTGTATTTCTTCATCCTATTTAATACTTTACGCCGAGTTCATAATACTTTACGCCGCCTTTATAATACTTTACGCCTCTTTACGCCTCTTTACGCCAAAAAGTATACTTTACGTACTTTAGGCACACCCACCAGTCAACAATTGACTTTTTTCAAAATGGCCGCCGAAAGTCTCCCATGTTCTGTTTTAGAAAATTTATTTTCATATTTGGATATAAATGACCTTCGGAATTGTTCCTTAGTCTGTAAATCATGGTACAAATTCCTCAATGACGAAAACAACGATGTATGGAGACTTCATTGTGTACGGAAATTGGCGGAAGAAGCTCTGAAATCTGATATTTTAGCAAATTGTCCTACGTACAAAGCGAAACTGCGTGCGTTTTATCATGCATGGAATCCAAACGACTGCTCCAGAAACATTTATATAAAGCCTAATGGATTTACCCTTCATCGTAACCCTGTAGCTCAAAGTACTGATGGTTGCAGAGGGAAGCTTGGATTTAAACAAGGACGACATTGCTGGGAAGTGGTGTGGGAGGGGCCTCTTGGAACTATTGCTGTCATTGGACTGGCAACTAAGACTGCAAACATGCAAGTTCATGGATATTCAGCATTGCTTGGAACTGATGATCAGTCATGGGGATGGAACTTAGTTGATAATCATTTGTTACACAATGGAGATTCTCAGGGCAGTTTTCCATTGTTAAACAATGCACCAAAATACCAGGTAATGGTCAATGGAAACCGGTAAACTTGTTCCACAGTGAGCTCACACTGTACAGTACGCGCCAGGAGGAACTCATGTTTTCCGCTCTATTTCGCAGACGTGGGAAAAAAATATCCACTGCGACATCGAGGAAAAACGGATTTCCTCGATGTTTCGACATCGCGAAATATCTCGGCGATATTTGACGACCAGCGCAAAATAATTAGGGTCATAACTCACCTGGATAAGCTGAACATTTAATGAAACGACCGTAATGAAACTGTGCATTTTACGTCAGCCAATTATGTGACATTTGGTAAAATTAAAACCAAATTTCTAATACATTTGCTGTGTAGGTTTATATGTGTACTTCCGTTGCTGAAAACGCTCGTTATTGTATAGCAAAATGGATCAATAATTTTGTTAAGCGCATAGACGATACAGATGTTGCAGTAGGGTTTACATGTTGTATGTTTTCTTTAAATATAGGAAAGCAGTTTTAGCACGTGTAAATCGGAAACCAGTCAATTTATTTTCTGAAATTAGGGTCAGCTGTTCCGAGAAGCAATTACTTTCGGCTTTGAATTGTCATTCCTTCTGTTAACAAATACGAGCATTCATAAACAAATGCATCAGAATGAGGGTTTTATACAGTACACGCAGCGCGGACTTTGACATTGTTAACATTGTCGCGGGGGCCGGTATCGTCTTCGGGTGGCCAGTCGCGGTGGACTGAACACCCGAAATTTCGGGTGTCCGCTAAAATGACCACCGCGACAACCGCCGAGGGGTATGACCACCGCGTGTCGCGGTGACCGAACGCCGCGCGTCCCCGCGATGTTCTGACTTGGAGATTACTGCATTTAAACATACTCAGCGTACAGTACACGTACGTGGTTTTCTTTTTACTCAATCTTATTTTACTTACATGTATTTTGTAGCTAACTTCAGTTGGTCAAATTAAAACCAAATTTCAAGTACATATGCGGTGTAGGTTTATTGTGTACTTTCGTTTTTGGAATTTTTGAAAAACGCTTGTTACTATATAGCAAAATCGATCAATAATTTTTGCCAAGCGCCTAGACGATACAGATGTCGAAAGAAGTTAAACACGTGTTGACCTAAAAACACAGACAATTCATTTTCTGAAAATATGATCAGCTGTTTCCAGAAGCAACTGCTTTGAATGGCCATTCTTTGCGTAAATAAAAGGAGCGTACATAAATGCATCATAATTAGAGTGGATTTGTTCGAATTTTGACAGTTTCAATTAGATCTATTAACTTTTCGCAGTTTGATGATCGTTAGTAATTTATTTACGTGTAATTCATTTGCGAGTGGATTAACGCAAGCGCAGCACCGATTGAAGACTTGAAAATATATTAATTGCAGCAATTAAAGTTAACAAGATGGCATGTAGGTGTGTAAATCTATTCATAATCGGCTGTGTTACCCTCAATCATACAACCAAACATCGAACGTCAACAAATAAAAGTTTAACCGGATGGGGTATTAAAAAGAAAAAGAAACAACTTCAACTGGTAATAATTACGTGTTTTTGTAACTGGTCTGAAAAAAAAATAGGGGAAAGTAAAGTTGTGTTGCGACTTCGTTTTTTCGGACACCGCAAACCCCCGCGACCCGACGCCGCGACATGGCGCGGTACTGAACACCGCGGACGGCCGCGCTGACCCCCGCGTTTTATACGAATGAACACTGGACGCGGTGGTAATTTTGGTCTTCAACGCGGACAGTAAAATCGCGGGGACGGGTGTTCGTTGTCAAAGTCCGCGCTGCGTGTACTGTACATTTAAATGATATTTTAAAGCGTAAAGTTAACTGAAATGCGTGTAATCAGGAACTTTGTGAGCCTCAATACGTCAAGTTCTTACCTGTGAAAAAGTTCGCGGAACCATTTAGCAGATGTCCGCCGCGATATTTGGTGACCATGTCCGCGGCGGTGATCCTCGAAATGCGACAGTTTTGGTCGCGTTTTAAGGAATGGGTAGTCCGCGACGACCTCGAGGAAAATGAGAGTTCCTCCTGGCACGTACTAAACTCAGTTTTAAACCGTTCCTGCAGAGATTCTCTGTGAATATTCTAATGCTTCATCACTGGAGTTTTGACAAACTATTTCCCATTTAAAGGTGTGAAAAAAATAAATATAAAATTTATACACTTGAATTGCTTTATCAAAAACATACAGTATCATATTATGTAATGTGTAATGAAATGACCATAATTAAACTATACATTTTACGTCTGCCAATTACAGTACACGCAGCGCGAACTTTGACGTTGTTAACATTGTTGCTGGGGGTGGTATCGTTTCCTGGTGGCCAGTCGCTGTGGACTGAACACCCCAAATTTCGGGTGTCCGCTAAAATGACCACTGTGACTACCGCCGAGGAGTATGATCACCGCTTGTCTCGATGATAGAACGCCGCGCATCCCCGCGGTGTTTTGACTTGGAGATTACTGCATTTAAACATACTGTGCATACAGTACATGTACGTGGTTTTCTTTTTACTCATACTTATTTCACTTACATGATTTTTGTGGCCAACTTCAGTTGGTCAAATTAAAACCAAATTTCAAATACATTTACTGTGTAGGTTTATTGTGTACTTTCGTTTTTGGAATTTTTGAAAAACACTTGTTTTTATATAGAACATCAATAATTTTTGCCAAGTGCCTAGACAATTCAGATGTAGCAACAGGGTTTATGTTTTCTTTAAATAGGAAAGCAGTTTTAACATGTCTCAATCGGAAACCAGTCAATTTATTTTCTGAAGATATGGTCAGCTGTTTCCAAAAGTCACATAATTGGTAGACTTCAAATGCACAGTTTCATTAAGGTCGATTCATTAAATGTTCAGCTAATCTAGATGAGTTATGACCCTAATTAATTTCACGCTGGTCGTCAAATACCGGCGAGATATTTCGCAATCTTGAGACATCGAGGACGTCCATCTTTTTCCTCGTTGTCGCAGCGAATATTTTTTGTCCTCGTCCGTGCAAAAAGCGAAAATGTGAGTTCCTCCTGGCACGTCCTGTATGTCCGCAGACTTAAAAAGAAAAATTTACATATCGAGGGAGCTGTACTGTAAATATTCAGCGTTTTTTTTTCCTTCTTTAGACGGGTCCGGTAAACGGACCAGTTCCCAATCACCACCGGACCCATCCCAATTCTAAAACGGACCTGTACCAGTCTGATCAGAATTGCCTTTTTCCCAATTTACTTTTAAAATATAAAGCACTTTAGTCCGAAACATTAAGATATAGAGCACTTTAGTCCAAAACAGCCTAACAGTCACAATCTCTAACACAAATTTTACTCCCGATAACGGCATTCTTCATGTGCGACGCAATTGAATTATTCTGAGTACGAATAAGTTGACTGGTTTGCCTAATAAATACTATAAACACGTGGCGGTGTAACAGAAAATGAAACCATTCAATTAACCGGAAATCACTCAAACTGAAACTAAGAGTCATAGATAACAGCAAATACTATCGGGAAAAATTATAAAAACAGAAAGTAGGTCTTCAACTTCAAGACGTCTTACCGATTTCAGATTCTCGCCGATACCGAACCATAATCCTTTTAAAGTAGATAAAGTAATCCGACTTTCGGTCGGTAAGTTAACGAGCAGTTAACTGCCGAACTGGTAATTTTTGAGCCAGAGAACACGAAGTCTACATGTATAACATGTTATACATGTAGACTTCGTGTTCTCTGTCTCAAAAATGTTATAACATCACTGCTATTTTCTCTTGTTGTAATAATCATTTTAGCTTGAAGAACTACTTGTACTAACAAGTACTGTAATTTCATGTGAACATTCTGAATAGAAGCAACATTCCAGTTAAAATATTGATCTCTTATTGTATCATATGTGATTTAAGTTTATTTTCACATTCTTGTGTGCATGCATAAACATATGTAAAAAAATCACAAAGTTAACATAGGTTATAAAAGAAAGCAGAATGATTCACAAGATTAGCAAATAATGTAATTTTTTAACCTTATATATAATTCCCAGTTTGCCTTATTTTACGACACGAAAATTCCCAATTTGGCACTTTTCACGACTCGAAAATTCCAAATATGACCGGTACAGGACCCGTTCCCAATTAGGTGAAAAAAAACGCTGATATATTTGTTCTGAATGATTGATAACAAATTATAAGAAATGCCTTGTTCTGTCTGCAGATCTAAGATGTTAACACTCTAGTGGTCACATTTTTGCCTCAGTTGTCATGAAACTTAGTCAGGATGTTTGTCCCAGTAATTACTCGGGCTGTTTTGAACACGGGTTATCTGGGATGAAAAACTAGGTCACATGGCCCAAAAATAGTTAACCTTTTTAACACTCTAGAGGCTACTTTTTCAGTCCAAATATCCTGGAAGTTTGTCAGAAGGTTGTTTTGATGATTTCTAGCTCAAGTTCGAAAACTAGGTCACAGAGCCCAAATATGGAAAAACTTTGTAAACACGTTAGGGGCTACATTTACAGACTAAATATATCGGAAATTTGTCAGTAAGCTTGTACCGATAATTTCTAGCTCACTTTTGGATATGGGTCATCTACATGTAGGTTCAAAAACTAGGTCACAGAGCCCAAATATGGAATAATCATTTTCAGTCCAAATAACCCTGAAATTTGTCAGAAAGATTGTTTTGATAATTTCTACAGTCTGCTCAGTGCGGATTCTGCCTTTTCCGCGATACCACCGCGGACAATTTTTTCTGGAAATTCCTGGACAAACGCGACGGACATCCGCGATGAGAGGGCTAATTTCCGCTGCGATCCACGGTGTCCAGTTGTTTCCACCACGGACAAAATACCGAAGATTATATCTAAATTATCGATAAAATCAGTTACCTGTTTCTCGCGGCGGAACGCGGCGGTCATTATAACTATACCTCAAAAATAAATGTTTATTTTATAAAAATTTTCACCGTGTTCTTATTTTACAAGATGGCTTTAAATCAACCAAAATACTTAAATGGTAATAACATTAGTTAAAATTTTAGATGTAAAGTATTGAAACGGCATTTAAAATGAAAAACGTTGCCTTTGTTTTGATTGTAAAATTTGGAGTGACCGCGTTGATAGACACAAACTACATACTACAGAGTATACATGTACTACAGCATCCTTGTTCCCTTGAACTATCCAAAACCGTCGCAAATTAGACATTCCTAACAACAAATACATCTTACACATGCTAATTATCGGGGTTATTTTAAGTGAACTGCTTTAACTGTCAAAGAAATTACGTCACTCAATAGCGACTTTCAACTTTTTACAAGGGCGCCATGTCTTCAGATTAACTCAAAATCACAGCTGACACCTGTGTGAATAACATACCTAAATACAAACTAAATCACCTTTTTTCAAACTACTGTAATTTATAAACCAACATGAGCTCTGGTTTGAAAGTGAAATCTACAGATCTTGTATAAATATATTTTTTCGATGCATAACAAACACTCGTAAATTTCAGTGGCTCAACACTTCCCTTTTATATTTCTATCATTTAGGGATGAATTTCACAATCTTTGATATTGTAATATTGTTGTGAAACCTATATGTAGCCTCAAAGGAACAACCTATCAATCACAATTCCCGTGACCTATGATCTTTACACGTGATACAACACCGTATTTTTAGCTCACCTGAGCCGTAGGCTCATGGTGAGCTACATGTATTAGGATCGCTCAATGTCCGTCGTACGTCCACACTTAGTTCGTTAACGCTCTAGTGGTCACATTTTTGCCTCAATTGTCTTGAAACTTTGTCAGGATGTTTGCCCCAATGATTTCTTGGACGAGTTCGAACATGGGTTATCTGGGTTGAAAAACTAGGTCACAGAGCCCAAATATTGAAAAACCTTGTTAACACTCTAGAGGCTACAATTTCAGTCCAAATATCCTGGAAATTTGTCAGAAAGGTTGCTTCAATGATTTCTAGCTCAAGTTCGAATATGGGTCATCTAGGGTCAAAAACTAGGTCACAGAGCCCAAATATTGAAAAACATTGTTAACACTCTAGAGGTAACATTTTCAATTGTCTGGCAATTTGTCAGGAAGTTTGTTTTGATGATTTCTAGCTCAAGTTCGAATATGGGTCATCTGGGTTCAAAAACTAGGTCACAGAGTCCAAAAATAGAAAAATCTTATTAACACTCCAGAGGATACATTTTTAGTCCAGTGATCTTGGAAATTTGTCAGAAAGGTTGCTTTGATGATTTTTAAATCAAGTTCGAATATGTGTCATCTGGGTTAAAAAAACAAGGTCACAGAGCCCAAATATGGAAAAGTCTTGTTAACACTCTAGAGGTAACATTTTCAGTCCAAATAACCTGGAAATTTGTCAGAAAGATTGTTTCAATGATTTCTAGCTCAATTTTGAATATAGGTTATCTGGGGTCAAAAACTAGGTCACAGAGCCCAGATATGGAAGAACCTTGTTAACACTCTAGAGGTAACATTTTCAGTCCAAATAACCTGGAAATTTGTCAGAAAAGTTGTTTTGATGATTTCCAGCTCAGTTTTGAAAATGGGTTATCTGGTGTCAAAAATAGATATTGACAAGGATTAAGTTTTCATGGTGTAAGAAACAAAAGTTGACGTTTTCATTGTTGTCTCTTGTTACTTTTTCGTAAATGCCGTACACCGAGGTTATTCAGTATTTGACTTAAAAGTGGTTTTCACAACCATTAACTTGCATATCTACTCTATTTTTCAAATTGAATACAACAATGATTTGCCACGATTTAGAGTATTTTTGTTCACGGTAATTCAATAACGAGAGAACAACAAGATGTACAAACAACAAATACATTGTATCTACATAATTTTTTTTATTACAAAATCAAATTTTACATATTTTAAGTAGTAAAGTTTTAATAATTAATCGTAAAAATTGAATACAACAATGATTTGCCACGATTTAGAGTATTTTTGTTCACGGTAATTCAATAACGAGAGAACAACAAGATGTACAAACAACAAATACATTGTATCTACATAATTTTTTTATTACAAAATCAAATTTTACATATTTTAAGTAGTGAAGTTTTAATAATTAATCGTAAAAAGCAACTATTTTCACCGTGATCCGCGGTGATTGACCACCGCGATTTACCAAGGCGTTCTGCAGGGTAAAGGCTTACGGCCACAGATTCATGTCCGCGGTAGTGAACATTTTCAGTGCGCGGGGTCACGCGGACAAATTTTGTGCAAAATTTCGTCTGCGATGAGTTTCATCCATGGGGTCTCGCGGGTTGTCAGATTGTTTGGTTGATTTCTAGCCCAAGTTTGAATATGGGTCATCTGGGGTCAAAAACTAGGTCACAGAGCCCAAATATGGAAAAACCTTGTTAACACTCTAGAGGTAACATTTTCAGCCCAAATTTCCTGAAAAACTGTCAGAAAGCTGGTTAAGATGATTTCTAGCTCAAGTTGGAATATGGGTCATGTGGGGTCAAAAACTAGGTCACACAGCCTGTATATGGAAAAACCTGTTAACACTCTAGAGGTAACATTTTTAGCCCAAATTTCCTGAAAAACTGTCAGAAAGCTTGTTAAGATGATTTCTAGCTCAAGTTGGAATATTGGTCATGTGGGGTCAAAAACTAGATCACACCGCCTGTATATGGAAAAACCTCCAGAGGTAACATTTTCAGTCCAAATATCCTGGAAATTTGTCAGACAGGTTTTTTTTTTAGCTCACCTGAGCTGGCTCAGGGTGAGCTATAAGGATCGATGAATGTCCGTCGTCTGTCGTCCGTCGTCCGTTCACATTAAGTTCGTTAACACTCTACTGGTCACATTTTTGCTCCAATTGTCAGGAAACTTGGTCAGGATGTTTGTCCCAGTAATTACTCGAACTAGTTCGAATATGGGTCATGTGGGGTCAAAAACTAGGTCACACAGCCTGTATATGGAAAAACCTTGTTAACGCCCTGGAGGTAAGATTTTCAGCCCGAATATCCTGGAAATTTGTCAGAAAACTTGTTTCCATGATTTCTAGCTCAAGTTCGAATATGGGTCATCTGGGGTGAAAAACTAGGTCACAGAGCCCAAATATGGAAAAACCTTGTTAACACTTTAGAGGTAACGTTTTCAGCCCAAATATCCTTGTAATATATCAGAAAGGTAATTTGGATGATTTCTAGCCCAGGTTCGAATATGGGTCATCTGGGGTCAAAAACTAGGTCACTGAGATCAAATATGGAAAAACCTTTTTATCACTCTAGAGATAACATTTTCAGCCTTAATATCCTGAAAGTATGTCAGGAAATTTGTTTTGACGATTTCTAGCTCAAGTTGGAATATGGGTCATGAGGGGTCGAAAACAAGGTCACACAGCCTGTATATGAAAAAAACCTTGTTAACACTCTAGAGGTAACATTTTCAGCCCAAATATCCTGGAAATATGTCAGATAGGTTGTTTCAATGATTTCTAGGTCAAGTTCGAATATGGGTCATCTGGAATCAAAAACTAGGTCACACAGCCTGAATATGGAAAAACCTTGTTAACACTTTAATTTTCAGCCCAAATATCCTGGAAGTATGTCAGAAAGGTTGTATCGATGATTTCTAGCCTAAGTTCGAATATGGGTCATCTGGGGTCAGAAACTAGGTCACAGAGCTTAAATTTGGAAAAAATCTTGTTTACACTCTTCAGGTAACATTTTCAGCCTAAATATTCTGGAAATATGTCAGAAAGGTTATTTTGATGGTTTCTAGGTCAGGTTCGAATATGGGTCACTAAACTAGGTCACAGAGCCCAAAAAATAGAAATATCTTGTTAAGGCTCTAGAGGCTACTGTTTCAGTCCAAATACAATGTATCTAGGCAGTTTGTCAGAAAGGTTGTTTGGTTGTTCATATTATTATATTAGGTTAAAGGTCACGGAGGCTAAAAATGGATTTATCTACTGTACCTCATAAAGCCTTCATTTATAGACCAATATCTTTGATATTCAGTATATAGGTTCCTTGCATGGACCTCTACCCATGGGTAGGGTTTGATTTCACTGGGTCAAGGTCACCATAGCTTATAATAGGTATTTCTACTTTCTGTCATAGAGCCTTTATTTATTGACTGATATTTTACATATTTGGTTTGTAGGCACTTATATATTTTCAATAAAAAAATGAAATACTGCTTAACAGCAAACCTACAGCCAAAGTACTCAGGTGAGCGATCCAGGGCCATCATGGCCCTCTTTTTTTTACTTTCCATGTTGAAAGTTCTGGTTGATATGGCAACAAATAGACTTGAAATATGGCAAATATAGCAATATTTGTGATAACTCAAAAAGTACTTCAAATATTTTTATGAAACTTGAAATATGGATAAATGGCAGTATGGAGAATGTCGATCTCATTTTTTTATAAACCTAAAGGAGGAACTGTCCATCCGTTTATGAGTTATTTCCTCTGAAAACTTTACTATTGGCCATATTTTCCTTATTACGGAATGGAATTACTTCAAATTTGGTCACAATGATACCTTGGACAAGACCATTCCAATGAAGTACATTTCTGTGACCTTGACCTCTGAATGACCTTGACCTTTAAAGTTTTCTTGTCCAAAAACTATAAGTTTGGCCATAATTTCCTTATTTCTGAACAGAATTACTTCAAACTTGGTCACAACAACCTCTTCATTAAGACCTTTTCAACAACATATATTTCTGTGACCTTAACCTCTAAATGACCTTGACCTACGACTGTTGCTTTGTCTCTGACAAGCTCTTGTTTATAAAGTTTGTCCGGACTACTACTCTTATAATACTAAAGCAATTTAAATGAAATGTTACAGGATTGTTCTGTACTTGCAGTACTTGCGCATGTCTTTCAGGTTTTTTTGGTTGAATGATTTTTGCTGAGTTATGGCCCTTGAATAAAAAAATGCGTTTTAGCCTACAAACTCTCCAATCACCTCTTAATACTACCGCTTAATTGGCTATCATCAGGCGACACGTGATCACTGATCGCCCTTGTTAATTTTTCATACTTGATTTTAGTTACATGTTCAAATGTGTGAATACCCTATTGAAAAAGCGGCTTGTGGGGGTATTGGCTCCAGTACAGTGGCAGTTCTAGTTTACACAGGCTGCAATTTTTTTTGCACAAATGATCAAGGTAGCATCAAGTTATAAGGTACCAAGACTGTGACCATTGCTTTGTTTAAGGGGCATTCCTGTCTGTGACACTTTTCTTGTTGGGTTATTAGGTCAAAGGCCAATGTCACAGTGACCCTGAAGAGTGAAACCTTTTCCAAGAATTATCTAGAGAGTCCTTGGGCCGAAGTTCCTCAAACCTGGTTTGTAGGCTGGTTCATGACCAGTCGATGACCCTGAAAGTTTTTCGAGTCATTAGGTCAAAGACCAAGGTGGCAGTGACCTTGAAAAGCAAAACCTTTTTCAACAGGTATCTAAAAATCTCTAGACCCACCTTCATCAAACTTGGTTGTTAGGTTTATCAGTAGATGACTGCTATTAGTTTAGTTGGTGTTTAGGTCAAGGTCATAGTGCCTTTGAAAATCAAATGGTTTCAGATCAATAACTATAAAATGCTTGGACCCACTCTCCCTAAAACTTCATAGGCAGGTTGGTCATGGCCAGTGGAACACACCTACTGCTTTTAGCTCGACTTTTTGTGGAAAAAATTGGGTTATTGTCATAGTCATGGTGTCGTTGCCGTTGCCATTCCCGTTCCCGTCCGAAAACTTTAACATTAATCATAACTTTTTTATTTCTTGATGGATTATCTTCATACTTGGACACAACAACCCTTTGGACAAGACCTTCAAGATGACCAGACTAAACTTGACCTTGACTCTTAAATAACCTTCAAATTCAAGATCAAAATATTGAATTTTGCTAAAATTGGCCATAACTTTATTATACCCCCACCACAAAATGTTGGGGGGGTGCGGGACTATAATGGATACGCTTTGTCGCGTCGGTCGGTAAGTCCTACACTAATTGAAAGATTTTCTTTAATCTTGGCTCAACAAGGGGATGTGCAGAACCCATGTTACCCTTTTGCCGGCTTAAGGTCAAGGTCACACTTGAAGGTCAAAAATTTACTTAGAAAATATTCTTAAATTTTAACATGTATTTGAATATTTCTGAAACTAGAAAATGTATTTGCTTGAAACTTAAAATATATATGAAGTGTCACAATAAGGATATGCAGGTCAAGTTTCATAACTCTGTATTGCATTTTGACAAAGTTATGCCCCTTTTAAGTCTTCAAATTTACATACAATCAAATATTAGACAATATGTCGTGTCCGCTCTATAAATCCTATACTAATGGAAGAATTTTCTTCAAACTTTACTCAAATGCTCAACTCAACAAGGTTATGTGCAGAACCCATGTTACCTTTGTGCCGGCTTAAGGTCAAGGTCACACTTGAAGGTTGAAATTGACTTAGAAAATGTTCTTAAATTTTAACATGTACTTGAATATTTCTGAAACTAGCACAGGTATTCGCTTGAAACTTAAAAGATATATGACGTATCACAAGTAAGATATGCAGGTCAAGTTTCATAACTCTATATTGCATTTTGACAAAGTTATGCCCCTTTTTAAGTCTTTTAATTTACTTACTATCAATACTAGACAATATGTCGTGTCCGCTCTATAAATTCTATACTAATGGAAGGATTTTCTTTAAACTTGACTCAAATGTTCACCCCAACTGGGCAATGTGCAGAACCCATCTTATCCTTGTGCCAGCTTAAGGTCAAGGCCACACTTGAAGGTCAAAAATTGACTTAGAAAATGTTCTGAAATTTTAACATGTACTTGAATATTTCTAAAACTAGAACAGATAATCATTTGAAACTTCAAATATATAAGAAGTGTCACAAGTAAGATATGCAGGTCAAGTTTCATTACTAAAAAAGTGGGGGGGGGGGGATAACTTTGTATTGTATTTTGACAAAGTTAAGTCCATTTTTATGTCTTTAAATTTATTTACTATATTTCTTAAACCAGAACAGATATTTACTTGAAACTTAAAATTTATATGAATGGTTACAAGCAAGCTCAGATGACGAAAATTCTACAATTCCATTGAATTATGACACAATTTATGCCCCTTTAAGGCTTAGAAAATGTTCTGATATAACCATTAATACTTAAATGTTTCTGAAACTAGAACAGATATTCACGAAAATGAAAGGTTATTTGTAACTGTTTCGAACATGATTTGACAATATATATTTATACTATTACCTGTACAATTTGTTTGTTTTTTTCACCAGAGATAATTTCTTTTTATGTACTATATGTATTTGTGCCACTAAAGTTATTCCCTTAACCACCTTTCCATGTCGTCTTCTGTCAAGGACATTGGTGGGGGTATGAATCACATTCAGCGATAGTTCTAGTTACTAATAGGTGGATTCTCTTCATGCTTGGACACAACAACCCTTTGGACAAGATCTTCAAGTGAACTAGACTCAACTTGACCTTGAATCATAAATGACCTTCACCTTCAAGGTTAAATTATTAAAGTTTGCTAAAGTTGTCCATAACTTTAGTATTTATGGTTGGATTTGATTCATACTTGGACAAAACAACACTTATGACCAAACTGACATGTTGAATAACTCAGATGTGACCATGACCTTAAAATGACCTTGACTGTTAAGGTCAGATGATTGAATTTTGCTTAAATTGTCATAACTTTCTCATTTATTTATAGATTTGATACCTATTTGGACTAAACAACACTTATGACAGATCCAACATTATGATTATTTCAAGTTTGACCTTGACCTTTGAATGACCTTGACAGTCAAGGTCAAATCATTGAATTTTGTTAAAACTGGCCATAATTTTGTTATTTATGGTTGGATTTGAATCAGACTTGGACAAAACAACACTTATGACAATGCGGACATGATAAATTATTCAAGTTTGACCTTAACCTTAAAATTACCATGACCGTCGAGGTCAAATAATGAAATTTTGCTTAAATTGTCATAACTTTGTTGTTTATGGTTGGTTTTGATTCATACTTGGACAAAACAACAATTATGACAAAACCGACATATTGAAAAACTCAGGTATGACAATAACCTTAAAGTGACCTTGACTGTCAAGGTCAGATGATTGAATTTTGCTTAAATTGTCATACCTTTCTCATTTATCTATGGATTTGATTCATACTTGGACAAAACAACACTTATGACAAATCCAACATTTTGATTCTTTCAGATATGACTTTGACTCATAAATAACCTTCACCTTGAAGGTCAAATTATTAAATTTTGCTAAAATTGTCCATAACTTTAGTATTTATGGTTGGATTTGATTTATACTTGGACAAAACAACATTTATGACAAAACTGACATGTTGAATAACTCAGATGTGACCATGACCTTAAAATGACCTTGACTGTCAAGGTCAAATTATTGAATTTTGCTTAAATTGTCATTTCTTTTGTATTTACAGTACACGCAGCGCGGACTTTGACGTAAGCATTGTCGCGGGGGCCGGTATCGTCTCCGGGTGGCCAGTCGCGGTGGACTGAACACCCGAAATTTCGGGTGTCCGCTAAAATGATCACCACGACTACCGCCGAGGGGTATGAACACCCCGTGTTGCAGTGATGGAACGCCGCACGTCCCCGTGATGTTTTGACTTGGAGATTACTGCATTTAAACATACTGTGCGTACAGTATTTGTACGTGGTTTTCATTTTACTCATAATTATTTTACTTACATCTATTTTGTGGCCAACTTCAGTTAGTCAAATTAAAACCAAATTTCAAATACATTTCCGGTGTATGTTTATTGAGTACTTTCGTTTTTGGAATTGAAAAAACGCTAGTTATTATATAGCCAAATCGATCAATAATTTTGCCAAGCGCCTAGACGATACAGAAGTTGAAAGCAGTTAAACACGTGTTGATTCATTTTCTGAAAATACGATCAACTTTTTCCAGAAAAAACTGCTTTGAATTGTCTTTTTAGCTCACCTGAGCACAAAGTGCTCAGGGTGAGCTTTTCTGATCGGTCTTTGTCCGTCGTCCGTCAGTCCGTCCGTCCGTCCGTCCGTCGTCAACTTTTCATTCAAACGACATCTCCTCTGAAACCAATGGGGCAAATTTAATGAAACTTGCCTGGGATGTTCCTTGCAAGAAGCTCTACCAAGATTGTTCAAATGGTTCTGGTCCATTGCATTTCTGGTTCACTGGAGCTAAAAATAGATTTTATAAGTTGGATCTTTAAAAATCTTCTTCTCCGAAACCACAACGCCTGGAGCTTTGATATTTGGTATGAAGCATCATCTAGTGGACCTCTACCAAGTTTGTTCAAATTATGTCCCTGGGGACAAAACTGACCCCACCCCAGGGGTCAGTTGATTTTACATAGAGTTATATAGGGAAAACTTGAAAATCTTCTTGTCAGAAACCACAAGGCCTAGAGTTAGGATATTTGGTATGTAGCATTGTCTAGTGGACCTCTACCAAGTTTGTTCAAATCATGGCCTCTGGGTGAAAAATGGCCCCGCCCCAGGGGTCACTTGTTTTACATAGAGTTATATAGGAAACTCTTAAAAAAATCTTCTTGTCAGAAACCGTAAGTTATAGAGCTTAGATATTTGGTGTGTAGCATTGTCTAGTGGACCTCTACGAAGTTTGTTCAAATCCTGGCCTCTGGGTCAAAAGTGACCCCGCCCCAGGGGCCACTAGTTTTACATAGAGTTATATAGGAAAATCTTAAAAAATCTTCTTGTCAGAAACCGTAAGTTATAGAGCTTAGATATTTGGTGTGTAGCATTGTCTAGTGGACCTCTACCAAGTTTTTTAGAAAAATGTCCCTGGGGTCACTATTGGCCCCGCCCGAGGGGTCACAAGTTTTAAATAACAATATAGAAGAAAATCTTTAAAAATCTTCTTGTCTGAAACCACAAGACCTAGAATTTTAAAATTTGGCATGAAGCAAGCTTTATCAAGCTTTTTCAAATTATTGGATTAGGTTAAAGGTCACGGAGGCTAAAAGAAGATTTATCTACTGTACCTCATAGAGCCTTCATTTATAGACCAATATCTTTGATATTCAGTATAGAGGTTCCTTGCATGGACCTCTACCCATGGGTAGGGTTTGAGGTCACTGGGTCAAGGTCAAGGTCACCATAGCTTACAATAGATATTTCTACTTTCTGTCATAGAGCCTTTATTTATTTACTGATATTTTACATATTTGGTTTGTAGGCACTTACATATATTCAATTAAAAAATGAAATACTGCTTAACAGCAAACCTACAGCCAAAGTACTCAGGTGAGCGATCCAGGGCCATCATGGCCCTCTTGTTTGTGTAACAGATAGGAGCGTTTGTACACAAATGCATCGGAATTAGAGAGGATTTGTTCGAATTTTGACTGTTTAAATTAGATCTATTAACTTTTCGCAGTTTGGTTATCATTTGTAATTTAATTGTGAGTGGATTAATGCAAACACGGCACCGATTAAAGACTTGAAATATATTAATTGTAGCAATTAAAGTTTATTAACAAGATGTCATGTAGATGTATAAATCTATTCATTATCGGCCTTACTTTTCTACAAAAACCCTCAATTATACAACCAAACATCGATCGTCAACAAACAAAAATTAAACCGGATGGGGTATTAAAAAAAAGGAACAACTTCAACTGGTAATAATTACGTGTACTTTGTAACTATTTTGATAAAAAAAACAAATTTTGGGAAAGTAAAATTAAGTTGTGGCTTCATTTTTTTTCGGACACTGCAAACCCCACGATCCGAAGCCGCGACACCCCACGGTACTGAACACCGCGAATGGCCGCGCTGACCACTGCGTTTTATACGAATGAACACTCGACGCGGTGGTCATTTTAGTCCTCAACACTGACAGTAAAATCACGGGGATAGGTGTTCGTTGTCAAAGTCCGCGCTGCGTGTACTGTATTTATGGATTTGCTCATACTTGGACAAAACAACATTTACGACAAATCCGACATTATGATTCTTTCATGTATCAACTTTACATTAAAATGATCTTGACCTTCAAGCTCAAATTTTTGAATTTTGCTACAATTTGCCATAACTTTGTCATTTATTGTTGGAATTGATTCATACTTGGGCAAAACAACACTTGAGACAAAACTGACATGTTCAATGACTCAGGTGTGACCATGACCTGTAAATGACCTTGACCGTCAAGGTCAGATGTTTGAATTTTGCTTAAATTGTCATAACCTTTGTCATTTATTGATGGATTTGATTTAAACTTGGAAAAAACAATATTTTGAAATATCCGACATTTAGATTCAAGTTTGACCTTGACCTAAAAAATGACCTTGACTAGCAAGATCAAATTATTGAAATTTGCTAAGATTGGTCATAACTGTGTAATTTATGGTTAAACTTAATTCATACTTGGACAAAACAACACTTTTGACAAAACTTACATTTTGAATAATTCAGGTATGACCTTTACCCTTTATACTTTGATAAAACAACAAAACTGACATTTTAATTTATTATAGGTATGACCTTGATGTTTAGATGACCTTGACATTTAAGGTCAAGTTATTGAATTTTGCTTAAAATAGCCAAATTTTTGTTATTTATGGTTTGATATGATTTATACTGGGACAAAACAACACTTATGACAAAACTGACACATTGAATCATTCAACTGTGACCTTGACCTTCAATGTCAAATTATTGAATTTTGCTAATATTGGCCATAACGGCATTTATAGTTGTTTTTAGCTCACCTGAGCATAACGTGCTCATGGTGAGCTATTGTGATCATCCTGTGTCCAGCGTCTGTCGTCGTGCATCATCCGTCGTCAACAATTACATAAAAAAACAACATCACCTCTGAAACTACTGTACATTAACCAAACTACACAGGAATGATCCTTGGGTGGTCCCCTTTCAAAGTTGTTCAAATGGTTCCGGTCTGTTGCATAAGTAGGTCACAGGGCCAAAAAAGAAGTTTCAAAAATGCAAATTAAAAAAATCTTCTTGTCAGAAAGTACAAGGCCCAGAGCTTTGATATATGGTATATGACATCATCTATAGGTCCTCTACCAAAGTTGTTCAAATTACGCCCCTAGTGCCAAAATTGGCCCGGCCCCAGGGGGTCATAGGTTTTCCTTATATGTGTATAGTAAAATCTGAAAAATCTTCTTCTCTGAAATGACAAAGGCTAGAGCATTGATATTTGGTATATGATATCATCTACGGGTCCTCTATTAAAGTTGTTCAAATTATGCCCCTAGCCTTAAAATTGACCCCGCCCCAGTTGGTCATAGGTTTTCCTTATATGTATATAATAAAACTTAAAAAATCTTCTCCTCTGAGATGACAAAGGCTAGAGCATTGATATTTGGTATATGATATAATCTACGGGTTCTCTACCAAAGTTGTTCAAATTATGCCCCTAGTGCCAAAATTGGCCCCGCCCCAAGGGGTCATAAGTTTTTCTTATTTGTATATAGTAAAAACTTCAAAAATCTTCTCATCTGAAATGACAAAGGCTAGAGATTTGATATTTGGTATATGGTATCATCTACAGGTCCTTTACCAAAGTTGTTCAAATTATGCCCCTAGTGCCAAAATTGGCACCACCCTTATATGTATATAGTAAAAACATAAAAAATCATCTCCTCAGAAATGACAAAGGCTAGAGATTTGATTTTTGGTATATGATTTCATCTATAGGTCCTCTACCTAAGCTGTTCAATTTATCCCCCTAGCCTCAATATTGACCTTGTATGTGTATATAGTAAAAACTTAAAAAATCTTCTACTTTGAAATGACAAAGCCTAAAGCTAAGATATTTGGCATGAAATATTGTCTGGTGAACCTGTTCCAAGTTTTTTTCAAATTATATCCCTGGGGTAAAAATTGGGCTGGCCCGGGGGTCATAGATATTCTTTATGTGCATAAAGTAAAAACATAAGAAAATTATCCTCTGAAGGTTCAAAGGCTAGAACTTAGATATTTGGCATGAAACATTTTGGACCTCTACAAACATTGTTCAAATTATTGCCGTAGGGTCAAAATTGGCCCTGCCCTTGGGGTCATGGGTTTTTAGCTCACCTGAGCCTGCTCAGGGTGAGTTTTTGGGATCGTTGAATGTCCGGCGTCCTTCGGCGTGCGTCGTCAACAATTTGACTTAAACAACATCTCCCCCTAAACCGCTGAGCCAACATTGATGAAACATGCCTGGGGTATTCCTTGCATGAAGCTCTACCAAAGTTGTTCAAAGAATTCAATTCCATCAAGAACTCTGGTTGCTTTGGCAACTTAAAGGAAAAACTTTGAAAATCTTCTTGTCTAAAACCACAAGGCCCAGAACCTTAAGATTTGGTATGTAGCATTGTCTAGTGGACCTCTATCAAGTTTATTCAAATTATGCCCCTGGGGTCATATTTGGCCCCGCCGGGGGGGGGGGGAGGGGTCAATTGATTTTTCATAGGGTTATAATGGAAAACTTTAAAAATCTTCTTGTCTGAAACCTCAAGGCCTAGAGTTTAGATATTTGGTGTGCAGCATTGTCCAGTGGACCTCTACCAAGTTTGTTCATATCATGGCTCCTGGGTCAAAAATGGCCCCACCCTGGGGGTCACTTGATTTACATAGAGTTATATAAGGAAAACTTTAAAAATCTTCTTGTCAGAAACTGCAAGAGCTGGAGCTTAGATATTTGGTATGAGGCATCATCTAGTGGACCTCTACAAAGATTGTTCAAATTATGACCTTGGGGTGAGAACTGACCCCGCCCAGGGCTTACTTGTTATATAGGAAAAACTTTAAAATCTTCTTGTCACAAACTGCAAGGCCTGGAGCTTAGATATTTGGTAGTACAGTAAAGTCTCGCTGTTAGACCACTTTGGGGACCTGGGAGAAGTGGTCTTTTTATCGAGTCGGTCTAACTCCAAGACCCGTGCTAGCCTTCAATCAATTTCTCATCTGTTGTAAAGGGTTATCATTAGCTATAATAACCTTGTTGAAAAGGTAAATTATGGAAAAATACTAACTAATGGCATCAATTTTATTCTACAATAACATGATATTTTTTCACATAATTTTCATGTTAGTGCGACATAAAAAGAATTAAAACTCGAAAGTATACAGTGCAATTTTTCTTTCAAGCTGTTTTCATAATTAGCAACACTGAAATCCTACTGTACACGATTTATTTTTGACAATTTTTCACTCGTAGCCGTGAGAACGTACCTATCCGAAATTGGGCATAATTTTTAACACCTATTTCGTCTTTCATAACGTATTTCTTTGTTCTGCATTAATCAGTACAATTTTTATGATACAAACATTGAAGTATATAATAATTTTCCTTTCAATTACTAATAGCCTAAAGTTTATTAATATTAATTTTTATAAATTTTACCGCAAATCGTTCACACCTTGATGCCGATTGTTGAATTATGTTGTTTATTGGTGATAATTGGTGACACTTGTTATTTTAGTAAACAATTAATGGTCAGTCTTATGGGGTCCCACTTCCATTGTTAAATGGGAATTCGGACCTGAAAAAGTGGTCGTAATATGTAGTAGCGGGTTGGTCGTAATATCGAACCTTACGACCATTGAATTATATAGCAAAAAAGTCGGGACCGGAAAAAAGTGGTCGTAATATCGATTTGCCCGCAAAAAAGGGTCGGTCGCAAAGTGAGACTTTACTGTATGCACTGTGACGACAGTGGGGTCAAAAATGGCCCCGCCCCGTGGGTCACTTGTTTTACATAGAGTTATATAGGAAAATCTTAAAAAATCTTCTTGTCAGAAACCATAAGTTATAGAGCTTAGATGTTTGGTGTGTAGCATTGTCTAGTAGACTTCTACCAAGTTTGTTTAAATCATGGCCTCTGGGTCAAAAATGGCTCCGCCCCAGGGGTCACTTGTTTTACATAGAGTTATAAAGGAAAAACTTGAAAAATCTTCTTGTCAGAAACCGTAAGACATAGAGCTTAGATATTTGGTGTGTAGCATTGTCTAGTGGACCTCTACCAAGTTTGTTCAAATCATGGCCTCTGAGTAAAAAATGGCCCCACCCGAGGGGTCGCTAGTTTTACATAGAGTTATATAGGAAAATCTTTAAAAAATCTTCTTGTCAGAAACCGCAAGTTATAGAGCTTAGATATTTAGTGTGTAGTATTGTCTAGTGGACCTCTACCAAGTTTGTTCAAATCATGGCCTTTGGGTGAAAAATGGCCCCGCCCCTGGGGTCACTTGTTTTACATAGAGTTATATAGGAAAAACTTTAAAAATCTTCTTGTCAGAAACTGTAATGCATAGAGCTTAGATATTTGGTGTGTAGTATTGTCTGGTGGACCTCTACTAAGTTTGTTCAAATCATAGCCACTGGGTCAAATTAGGCCCAGCCCCAGGGGTCATTTGTTTACATAGAGTTATATAGGAAAAGGTTTCAAAAAATCTTCACAGAAGAAACCATAAGGCTTAGAGTTAAGATATTTTGTATGAAGCATTGTCTAGAGGACCTCGACCAAGTTTGTTCAAGTCATGGACCCTAGGTCAAAAATGGCCCCGCACCAGGGGTCATATGTTTTACAGAGTTATATAGGAAAAACTTTAAAAATCTTCTTGTCATAAACAACAAGGCCTAGAGTTAAGATATTTGGTGTGCAGCATTATCTAATGGACCTCTATCAAGTTTGTTCAAATCATGGCCCCTTGGTCAAAATAGGCCCCGCCCTAGGGGTCACATGTTTTACATAGAAAATATAGGAAAAACTTGAAAACTCTTCTTTTCAGAAACCACAAGGCCTAAAGTTTAGATATTTTGTATGCAGCATTGTCTAGTGGACCTCTACCAAGTTTGTTAGAAAAATGTCCTTTGGGTCAGTATTGGCCCCACCCGAGGGGTCACATATTTAAATACGATATATAGATGAAAATCTTTAAAAATCTTTTTGTCTGAAACCACAAGGCCTGGAATTTTAAAATTTTGCACGAAGCAAGCTTTATCAAGCTTTTTCAAATTATTAGATTAGGTTAAAGGTCACAGAGGCTAAAAATAGATTTATCTACTGTACCTCATAGAGCCTTCATTTATAGACCAATATCTATGATATTCAGTGTAGAGGTTCCTTGCATGGACCTCTACCCATGGGTAGGGTTTGAGGTCACTGGGTCAAGGTCAAGGTCACCATAGCTTATAATAGATATTTCTACTTTCTGTCATAGAGCCTTTATTTATTGACTGATATTTTACATATTTGGTTTGTAGGCACTTACATATTTTCAGTTAAAAAATGAAATACTGCTTAACAGCAAACCTACAGCCAAAGTACTCAGGTGAGCGATCCAGGGCCATCATGGCCCTCTTGTTTGATGATTTCTAGCTCAGGTTCGAATATGGGTCATCTAGGTTCAAAAACTAGGTCACAGAGCCCAAATATGGAAAAACCTTCTTAACACTCTTGAAGTAACAATTTCAGTCCAAATATCCTGGGCATTTGTCAGAAAAGTTGTTTCCATAATTTTTAGCTCAAGTTCGAATATTGGTCATCTGGGTTCAAAAACTAGGTCACAGAGCCCAAAAACTTGTTAACACTCTAGCGGTAACATTTGCAGTCCAGATAACCTGTAAGTTTGTCAGAAAGGTTGTTTCTATAATTTCTAGGTCAAGTTTGAATTTGGGTCATCTGGGGTCAATTAACCAGGTCCATAACAACTTTGTTAAAAGCAGTCATACTCAGGTGATCGATAAAGGGCCATCATGGCCCTCTTGTTATTGGTTGTAATTTAAGAGCTAACCTTTGACAGCAACCCTGAGTAATTTTCCATAAAAAAATCCCAGTATTTTACTCTTCCACATCACATGATCTAATGCTGCATGCTTTTGGATGCTTGCTCTCTACTTTCAATTCTCATTTTCGGAAAATCTTTAAATAGTAACACCTAGTTTTGTAAGGAGATATTGACAAGGATTAAGTTTTCATGGTGTAAGAAACAAAAGTTGACGTTTTCATTGTTGTCTCTTGTTACTTTTTCGTAAATGCCGTACACCGAGGTTATTCAGTATTTGACTTAAAAGTGGTTTTCACAACCATTAACTTGCATATCTACTCTATTTTTCGAATTTAATACGACAATGATTTGCCGCGATTTAGAGTATTTTTGTTCACGGTAATTCAATAACGAGAGCACAACAAGATGTACAAACAACAAATACATTGTATCTACATAATTTTTTTTATTACAAAATCAAATTTTACATATTTTAAGTAGTAAAGTTTTAATAATTAATCGTAAAAAGCAACAATTTTCACCGCGATCCGCGGTGATTGACCACCACGTTTCCACGCGATTTACCCCGGCGTTCTGCGGGGGGAAAGGCTTACGGCCACAGATTCATTTCCGAGGTGGTGAACATTTTCAGTGCGCGGGGTCTCGCGGACAAATTTTGTGCAAAATTTCGTCTGCGATGAGTTACATCCGCGGGGTCTCGCGGGTTTTGCAAAATCCGCGCTGAGTACTGTAGGTCAAGTTCAAATATGGGTCATCTGGGGTCAATTAACCAGGTCCAAATAACAACTTTGTTAAAAGCAGTCATACTCAGGTGAGCTACAAAAATGTATATAGGGCCATCATGGCCCTCTTGTTTTATAAAACAAATAGTAACATAGAAAGTATGTTGTAACCAAATTTGAATTAAATTTACAGTAGTTCTTTTTTATGAATGATTGATAATGAATAAAAAGAAATACCTTTTTCTGTCTGCAGATCTAAGATTTTTGTACTGACGGAACTTTGAATGAATAGATAAATACAATTACCAATACAAATGTATGTTTTGTATAATATGAAGACTTACATAGCAGTGTTTTGGGGTTTTTTGGTAAAAATATTCATTGAAATTTGGCGGCATTCTCCTTTGCCTGAAGTATATTATATACATGTACATGTATTTTTCCCCGCATTTTAATCATTTTTTCCCCTCCATGATTACGAAAACTTTTTACTTATTATACCCCAGAAACGAAGTTTGGCGGGTATATAGGGGTCACCTGGTGGTTGGTCGGGTGGTCGGTCGGGCCGTTCCCTGTCCGGAGCATGACTTGAAAACTAATGGATGAAATTCAATGCAATGGTCATGCACAATGAAAGGAAGTGCATTGTCCAAGAATCATAACTCCATCTTCACTATTTGCAGAGTTATTGCCCTTTATTGGTTTTCCTTGTCCGGAGCGCGGACTTTGACTTTGTTAACATTGTCGCGGGGGTCGGTATTGAAATTTCGGGTGTCCGCTAAAATGACCACTGCGACAACCGCCGAGGGGTATGAACACCGCGTGTCGTGGTGATAGAACACCGCGCGTCCCCGCGATGTTTTGACTTGGAGATTACTGCATTTAAACATACTGTGCTGAAGTATTTGTACATGGTTTTCATTTTACTCATAATTATTTTACTTACATCTATTTTGTGGCCAACTTCAGTTGGTCAAATTAAAACCAAATTTGAAATACATTTGCGGTGAATGTTTATTGAGTACTTTCGTTTTTGGAATTTTTGAAAAACGCTTCTTATTATATAGCCAAATCGATCAATAATTTTGCCAAGCTCCTAGACGATACAGATGTTGAAAGCAGTTAAACACGTGTTGATTCATTTTCTGAAAATATGATCAACTGTTTCCGGAAATAACTGCTTTGAATTGTCTTTTTTAGCTCACCTGAGCTGGCTCAGGGTGAGCTATTAGGATTGATGAATGTCCGTCGTCTGTCGTCCGTCATCCCTTCACATTTAAAGTTCTTTAACACTCTACTGGTCACATTTTTGCTCCAATTGTCACGAAACTTGGTCAGGATGTTTGTCCCAGTAATTTCTCAGATGAGTTCGAATATAGGTCATCTGGGGTCAAAAACTAGGTCACATGACCTAAAAATACAAAAATCTTGTTAAGGCTCTAGAGGGTACTGTTTCAGTCCAAATGTCCTGGCAATTTGTCAGAAAGGTTGTTTGGTTGATTTCTAGCCCAAGTTTGAATATGGGTCATCTGGGGTCAAAAACTAGGTCACAGAGCCCAAATATAGGAAAAAACCTTGTTAACACTTTAGAGGTAACATTTTCAGACCAAATATCGTTGTAATATTTCAGAAAGGTTCTTTGGATGATTTCTAGCCCAGGTTCGAATATGGGTCATCTGGGGTCAAAAACTAGGTCACTGAGACCAAATATGGAAAAACCTTTTTATCACTCTAGAGGTAACATTTTCAGCCCAAATATCCTGGAAATATGTCAAAAAGGTTGTATTGATGATTTCTAGCTCAAGTTGGAATATGGGTCATGTGGGGTCAAAAACTAGGTCACACAGCCCAAATATGGTAAAACCTTGTTAACACTCTAGAGGTTACAGTTTAAGCTCAAATTTCCTGAAAAACTGTCAGAAAGCTTGTTAAGATGATTTCTAGCTCAAGGTTGGAATACGGGTCATGTGGGGTCAAAAACTAAGTCACGCAGCCTGTATATGGAAAAACCTGTTAACACTCTAGAGGTAACATTTTTAGCCCAAATTTCCTGAAAAACTGTCAGAAAGCTTGTTAAGATGATTTCTAGCTCAAGTTGGAATATGGGTCATGTGGGGTCAAAAACTAGGTCACACAGCCCAAATATGGTAAAACCTTGTTAACACTCTAGAGGTTACAGTTTAAGCTCAAATTTCCTGAAAAACTGTCAGAAAGCTTGTTAAGATGATTTCTAGCTCAAGTTGGAATACGGGTCATGTGGGGTCAAAAACTAAGTCACGCAGCCTGTATATGGAAAAACCTTGTTAACACTCTAGAGGTAACATTTTCAGCCCAAATATCCTGGAAATTTGTCAGATAGGTTGTTTCGATGATTTCTAGGTCATGTTTGAATATGGGTCATCTTGGATCAAAAACTAGGTCACACAGCCTGAATATGGAAAAACCTTGTTAACACTCTAGAGGTAACATTTTCAGCCCAAATATCCTGGAAATTTGTCAGATAGGTTGTTTCGATGATTTCTAGGTCATGTTTGAATATGGGTCATCTTGGATCAAAAACTAGGTCACACAGCCTGAATATGGAAAAACCTTGTAAACACTCTAGAGGTAACATTTTCAGCCCAAATATCCTCGAAATATGTCAGAAAGGTTGTATAGATGATTTCTAGCCCAAGTTCAAATATGGGTCATCTGGGGTCAAAAACTAGGTCACAGAGCTTAAATTTGGAAAAACCTTGTTTACACTCTACAGGTAACATTTTCAGCCCAAATATTCTGGAAATATGTCAGAAAGGTTATTTTGATGGTTTCTAGGTCAAGTTCGAATATGGGTCATCTGGGGTCAAAAACTAAGTCACAGAGCCCAAAAATAGAAATACCTTGTTAAGGCTCTAGAGGCTACTGTTTCAGTCCAAATATCCTGGCAATTTGTCAAAAAGGTTGTTTGGTTGTTCAAATTATTAGATTAGGTTAAAGGTCACGGAGGCTAAAAATAGATTTATCTACTGTACCTCATAAAGCCTTCATTTATAGACCAATATCTTTGATATTCAATATATAGGTTCCTTGCATGGACCTCTAGCCATGGGTACCGTTTGAGGTCACTGGGTCAAGGTCAAGGTCACCATAGCTTATAATAGATATTTCTACTTTCTGTCATAGAGCCTTTATTTATTTACTGATATTTTACATATTTGGTATGTAAGCACTTATATATTTTCAATTAAAAAATGAAATACTGCTTAACAGCAAACCTACAGCCAAAGTACTCAGGTGAGCGATCCAGGGCCATCATGGCTCTCTTGTTGTATTAACAGATAGGAGCGTTTGTACACAAATGCATTGGAATTAGAGCGGATTTGTTCGAATTTTGACTGTCTAAATTAGGTCTGTAAACTTTTCGCATTTTGGTTATCATAAATTTATTTGCGAGTGGATTTACACAAACACGGCACTGACTGAAGACTTGAAAATATATTAATTGCAGCAATTAAAGTTTATTAACAAGATGTCATGTAGGTGTGTAAATCTATTCATTATCGGCTGTTACTTTTCTACAAATACTCTCAATTATACAACCAAACATCGATCGTCAACAAACAAAAATTAAACCGGATGCGGTATTAAAAAGAAAAAGAAACAACTTCAACTGGTAATAAATACATGCGTTTTCATCCAAACTTTACAGATATGATAAGTACCAAGTGTAGTTGTGGATATCATCGGCATTTTCCAGTCCAATGATTTTTGTGAGAGTTATGGCCCTTTTATGATTTTTAGCTCACCTGAGCCTGCTCAGGGTGAGCTTTTGGGATCGTTGAATGTCCGGCGTCCGTTGTCATGCATCGTCAACAATTTGACTTAAACAGTATCTCTTCCTAAACCGCTGAGCATGGAGCTTAGATATTTGGTGTTAAGCATCATCTAGTGAACCTCTACCAAGATTGTTCAAATAATGACCCTGGGGTCAGAACTGGCCCCGCCCTGGGGGTCACTTGATTTACATCGAGTAATATAGGGAAAACTTTGAAAATCTTCTTGTCTGAAACCACAAGGACTGGAGCTTAAATATTTGGTATGAGGCATCATCTAGTGGACCTCTACAAAGATTGTTCAAATTATGACCCAGGGGTCAGAAGTAGCCCCGCCCTTGGGGTCACTTGATTTACATAGAGTTATATAGGGAAAACTTTAAAAATCTTCTTGTCAGAAACCGCAAGGCCTGGAGCTTAGATATTTGGTGTGTAGCATTGTCTAGTAGACCTCTACCAAGATTGTTCAAATCATGGCCCCTGGGTCAAAATTTGCTCCGCCCAAGAGGTCACATGTTTTACATAGTGTTATATAGTAAATTCTTTAAAAATCTCCTTGGCCTGGAGCTTAGATATTTGGTATGAGGCATCATCTAGTGGACCTCTACAAAGATTGTTCAAATTGTGACCCTGGGGTCAGAACTGACCCCGCCAAGGGCTTATGTGATTTACATAGAGTTATATACATGTAGGGAAAACTTTAAAAATCTAGTCTAGTACACCTCTACCAAGATTGTTCAAATCATGGCCCCTGGGTCAAAACTGGCCCCGCCCAAAAGGTCACATGTTTAACATAGAGTTATATAGCAAAAAACTTTTAAGATCTTCTTGTCACAAACTGCAAGGCCTTGAGCTTAGATATTTGGTAGTATGCACCGTGACCACAGTGGGTCATCCCCCTCCCGTTGTGGTCACTCCCCCATCCCGACCCAAAAATTTTTATCTCATTTTTTAAGTTTTTTGCTTTGGCAATAAAATTTGGATCATTTGTACTTTTTTTCAAGATGATTTCAAAAACATTATTCCTTGACCTATATTTTTGACCTATTGACCTACTTTTTTGTTTTTTAGCTACAGCAATGAAATTTGGACAATGTGCACAGTTTTTAGTTTCGATTTCAGAAACGTGATATCATGGCCTATATTTTTGACCTACTGACCTACTTTTGTGTTTTTTAGCTACAGCAATGAAATTTGGACTGTGTGCACAGTTTTTTGTTCCGATTTCAAAAATGTCATTGCATGACCTATATTTTTGACCTACTTACCTACTTTTTGTTTTTGTAGCTGTGACAATGAAATTTGGACCATGTGTACAGTTTTTTTGTTACGATTTCAAAGATGTCATTGCATGACCTGTATTTTTGACCTACTGACCTACTTTTTTGTTTTTTAGCTACAGCAATGAAATTTGGACTGTGTGCACAGTTTTTCGTTTCAATTTCAAAAATGAAATCACATGACCTATATTTTTGTCATACTGACCTACTTTTTGTTTTTGGAGCTATGGCAATGAAATTTGGACCATGGGTATAGTTTTTTGTTCCGATTTAAAAAATGTCATCGCATGACCTTTATTTTTGACCTACTGACCTACTTTTTGTTTTTGGAGCTATGGCAATGAAATTTGGACCATGTGTACAGTTTTTTGTTCTGATTTCAAAAATGTCATCACATGACCTATATTTTTGACCTACTGACCTACTTTTTTGTTTTTGGAGCTATGGCAATGAAATTTGGACCATATGCACAGTTTTTTGTTAGGATTTCAAAAACATCATCTAATGACCTATATTTTTGACCTACTGACCTACTTTCTTGTATTTGGAGCTATGGCAATGAAATTTGGACCATGTGTACAGGTTTTCGTTCCAATTTCAAAAACATCATAGCATGACCTATAGTTTTGACCTACTTTTTGTTTTAAAGCTACAGAAAATTTTCCCTGCATGGATCCTATATTCTGTAGGTAGGGTTTGAGGTCACTGGGTAAGGTCAAGGTCACCATAGCTTATGATAGATATTTCTACTTTTTGTCATAGAGCCTGTATTGATTGACTGATATTTTACATGTTTACATATTTACATTACAGTAGATAACCACCTTACGACCACGCTGAAATTAAGACCACGCCGCTATTACGGGCACTTTTGAAAAGAACCAAACATTTTTATTCTTGTCCTATTACTGATATTAACCAGAATTAAGACCACGTTGCTAATCCAGTAATACGACCACCTCGTCTGGATCATATTGTATATTTTCAGTTTATTGTAATGCCTCGATTGTGACCACTCAAAACTAGTGCCCTCCGGGCATGTCATCAATATCAGTCGAATACACCGCCATGATTACGACGCTGCTTTACGACAGCTGCATGTGTAAACAAAAGAAAGTCTGTTCTGTGAAAAACAAATTTTCTTCACGTGATTACTGAAAGTAAGGATACAAAAGGATTATATAAATGTTATTTAAAATTGATTCAATTACAACTTGATTGCGTCACGAGTAAGTAATTGGGAAGGGAACTGTATCCTTGGAGGTATAATAAGTTTCCAGGGGTTCAAAGCAAAATACAATTTTAGATCGATGCTTACCTATGTTGATTGAGTAAAAAACATTTTTAGATGGTTGACTAAAATATTGTGTTAATGTAATTAAGGGCTAATTCTGTTAGAAAACATAACATCTTATTTTAAAATTCATTCTAACTGCAACACTCAGAATAATTGCAGTTAAATTTTAATTGTGTCAGACAAAATTCTCAGCATGGAGAAACGAAAATGAAATCACTGAAATGTTTATTCATTATTAAAATAAAATAACATCATTTGGATTAACTCTTTCCCACATATAAAAATCCTGTATATTGTCTTTGTACTGCATAGGCTTATCAGTAAACTGATAACAGCAGGCACATAGATAAGAGATCAATACCACTACACTGTACACATACAGGTTTTTGATAAATTTTGATAATTTTACACCTACTTACTTCAAACCAAATTTTCAGTATGAATTCCTGTTTTAAGCTTTTAGTGATACATACATAATTTTCTCAGGAATGAATTCTCTCTATGATGGTATAATTTTTATTACTGGGAGAGAAATATTTCAATCAAAAAAGAGTTGATAAAAATGACGATCACCAAATTTATGAGAGAAAATTTTTATTTTGATGGAAATATAATTCTTATTACTTATAAAACCAAGGAAAAATTGAAAACATTACTAAAGGTATGTACAGTAATGTATTATTTAATGAAAAAGTATCAAAATTATTACGTAAAAGCAAATGTTCATGGTCTGACATCAAGTTATTTATTCGGATGGAAAATATAAGAAAAATAAATGTCCACTAAAACTTTCACTTTCTTTTGTTTCTTTATTGTATTTATATGTGTCTATTGTCAGAGCAAAAAGAAAAACAATATATTTGGGATCTGTTTGCAAGTATAAATTTTGAGTAATAAAGTTAATTATAAATTAAAATATATACAAATCTTATATAGATACATATTGTTTTTTTATGCAATGCAAAGTGGGTCAGTACCTTGTAAATTGCAAATTTAGGGCTTCAACTTTTTCATGTTGTTGACTTTTATGGGGTGAATTACATAATCATTTCCGTTAACTTACTTTGATCACATGCCGATGGATCCATACTTTATGGTGCCTTATCTTTTGTAATTATAAAGTTGTTTTGACAGCTGGTTCGAATAAACACAGCAGTCATTCATCCTTCTCGTGACCTATGATCTTCACACGTGATATATCTGATCTTGTTTTTTATTGGTTGTTAATTTTACAAGCTGACCTTTTACATCCAGCTTAAATAATTTTCAATAAAAATCCAAACTATCTATCCGCCATTTTCTACACAAAATGACCTGATATTAACATGTTTTTCTAAAAATAGCGATACTGACACTCACTACTTTCAGTTCTCATTTTCGGAAAATCTTTAAATAGTAACACCCAATTTACTTAGGTTAACATGAAAAAGAATTATTGTTGTTAATATTTATCACGGATTTATAAAGTTTTACGAAAGATTTTGACTTATGCATGACCTAATATTACATGATTTTCTGAAAATAGCGATACTGACACTCACTACTTTCAATTCCAATTTTCGGAAAATCTTTAAATAGTAACACCAATCTTTTTTTAGGTTAACATGAAAAAGAATGATTGTTGTTTGCATTTATCGAGGATTTTTAAAGATTTACCAATATTTTGAGTTATAAATCTTAGATTAAAAGTAGAGGCGTAGAAAAGCGTATCTATGTGGATAAGGAACAAGCGTAGAAAGGCGTATCTATGCGGGAATCGATATCGGCGTATATTGGCGTATCTATGCGGTAATAGGTAAAGGCGTAGAAAGTCGTATCTATGTGGGAAAGAGTTAATAATGTGTTTTGTTCTGTCTAAACAATGTTCTATTTTCCCTTTATGAACTTGCATATGTAAAACAAAAATATTGCCGAGGACTCAACCCAATGGTGGTCTTAATAGAGGAATTTTACTGTACTTGCATATTTTCAATTAAAACATGAAATACTGCTTAACAGCAAACCTTCAGCCAAAATACTCAGGTGAGCGATCTAGGGCCATCATGGCCATCTTGTTATTTTTAAAGTTTGTCCGGACTACTTCTCTTATAGTACTAATGCAATTTGAATGAAATTTTACAGGATTGTTCTGTACCTCAAGTACTTGGGCATGTCTTACAGGTTTTTCGGTTGACTGATTTTTGGCTGAGTTATTGCCCTTGAATAAAAAATGCGTTTTAGCCTACAAACTGTCCAATCACCTCTCAATACTACTGTTAATTGGCTATCATCGGGCGACACATGTGATCACTGATTGCCCTTGTTTGTTTTCCTTGTCCAGAGCATAACATAAATAAAACATGATTCAGTTAAGGTAAAATACAGTCAAGACTGCCTTAACGACTCCCTGATTTTAGAGACTCTCTGTCATATGCGGCGGTATTTTTCGCCCCCAAATGTTTTACTTTATAAAAAGACTGAATTAAATACTGCGTTATGTGACAAGCGACCTTAAAATTTGTCACCCGAATCGGTAATTAGTCTGTTTTTAGCAACTTTGAGACGCCCCCACTGTTAAAGTCAGCTACAGTTACCGTTCGTAGTACGAATGAATGCACGAGACCAGCTGATTTCCTTGTTTGTTTACAAAAAATGGCGACCGATAAATGCAAGAAAAGAACAGTTCTCACATTGGAACAGAAAATGCACTTGAGCTGCTGGATCGGGGCAAACCAGCTTACAAAATTGCGGAGGAGTTTGGTGTCGGCAAGACTCAGATTCAGAATATACGTAAAAGAAAGGCAGAATTACTTATGGACTATGAAAATAATGTGCCTAGCGATTCAAAACGGCGATGTTACGTAACTGGTAATGAAGAAATAAATATTCTGACATACGAGTGGTTCAAAGACGCGATTCATAGGCGTATTGTGATTTCTGGCCCATTGTTACAGGAACAAGCACTGCACTTCGCATCAAGATTGGGCAAAACAGGCTTCAAAGCTTCAAAAGGTTGGCTTGAAAGTTTCATAAAAAGGCACAATATCAAATTTGGATGCATGAGTGGAGAAAGGGGAGATGTAAAACTACAAACTGTGAATGAATGGACAGAAAAATTGTCTTCATTATGTGCTGATTATGAACCCAAAAACATTTTTAACATGGATGAAACTGGCTTATTTTTAGCTCACCTGTCACATAGTGACAGGGTGAGCTTTTGTTATCGCTTTTCGTTCGTTGTCTGTCCGTCCGTTCGTCATCTGTTCACAATTGTTGTCCGCGCTCTAGCGGTCTTAATTTTGGTTCGATCTTTTTTAAACTTGGTCAGAATGTTTATCTCAATGATATCTAGGTCAAGTTCATAACTGGGTCATCTCACCCTTAAAACTCAGGCACTAGGTCAAATTATAGAAAAAGCTTGTCCGCACTCTAGCGGTCTTAATTTTGGTCTGATCTTCTTCAAACTTGGTCAAAATGTTAATCTCAATGATATCTAGATCAAGTTTGAAACTGGGTCATTTGACCTTCAAAACTAGGTCACAAGGTCAAATTATAGAAAAAGCTTGTCCGCACTCTAGCGGTCTTAATTTTGGTCCGATCTTCTTCAAACTTGGTCAGAATGTTATCTCAATGATATCTAGGTCAAGTTTGTAACTGGGTCATGTGACCTTGAAAACAAGGTAACTAGTTCGAATTTTAGAAAAAGCTTGACCGCACTCTAGCGGTCTTAATTTTGGTCTCATCTTCTTCAAGCTTGGTCAAAATGTGTATCTCAATAATATCTAGGTCAGGTTCGAAACTGGGTTATGTGACCTTGAAAACTAGGTCAGTAGGTCAAATTATAGAAAAAGCTTGTCCGCACTGTAGTAGTCTTAATTTTGCTCCGATCTTCTTCCAGCTTTGTCAGAATGTTTATCTCAATGATATCTAGGTCTAATTTGAAACTGGGTCATGTGACTTTGAAATTTAGGTCTCTAGGTCAAGTTATGATAAAAGCTTTTCTGCACTGTAGTGGTCTTAACTTTGGTCTGATCTTCACTTTCATTACCATAAGATCTTGGTTCCTTTCTTCAAATTGCCATATTGCATTATTGGTTCCAGAGTTATGGCCCCTGAAAGTGCCAAAATTAACTATTTAGACCTTGTCTGCACAATAGCAGCTTCATTTTTGATTTGAATTTAATCAGACTTGTACAATACTTGAGTTTATATAAGATCTTAATAATTGCCTGCACCCTTTGAGTCAATTGGCAATTGTATTTGCATCCACTGACTCTTGCAAACATTGAGCAGTTGTTGGCAGGTGAGCAACCCAGGGTCCCATGGACCCTCTTGTTAGCTCATCTGAGCACAAAGTGCTCAGGGTGAGCTTTTCTGATCAGTCTTTGTCCGTCCGTCAGTCAGTCCGTCCGTCGTCAACTTTTCATTCAAATGACATCTCCTCTGAAACCAAAGGGCCAAAGTAAATGAAATTTGCCTTGGATGTTCCTTGCATGAAGCTCTACCAAGATAGTTCAAAAAGCTAAAATTAGATTTTAAAAGTTAGATCTTTAAAAATCTTCCTCTCTGAAACCTCAAGGCCTGGAGCTTAGATATTTGGTATGATGCATCATCTAGTGGACTTTTACCAAGTTTGTTCAAATTATGACCCTGGGGTCAGAACTGACCCCACCCCAGGGATCAGTTGATTTTACATAGAGTTATAAAGGGAAAACTTGAAAATCTTCTTGTCAGAAACCACAAGGCCTAGAGTTTAGATATTTGGTGTGCAGCATTGTTCAGTGGACCTTTATCAAGTTTGTTCAAATCATGGCCCCTTGGTCAAAAATGGCCCCGCCCCAGGGGTCACATGTTTTACATAGAGTTATATAGGAAAAACTTTAAAAAATCTTCTTGTCAGAAACCAAAAGGCCTAGAGTTTAGATATTTGGTGTGCAGCATTGTCCAGTAGACCTTTACCAAGTTTTTTCAAATCATGGCTCCTGGGTCAAAAATGGACCGCCCAAGGGTGTCACTTGTTTACATAGAGTTATATAGGAAAAAGTTTTTAAAAGTCTTCACATCAGAAACCAAAAGGCCTAGAGTTTAGATATTTTGAATGTAGCATTGTCAAGAGGACCTCTTCCAAGTTTGTTCAAATCATGGCCCCTGGGTCAAAAATGACCCCACCCAAGTGGTCACATATTTTACATAGAGTTATATAGGAAAAACTTTAAAAATCTTCTTTTCAGATACCACAAGGCCTAGAGTTAAGATATTTGGTGTACAGCATTGTCTATTAGACCTCTTCCAAGTTTGTTCAAATCATAGCCCCTGGGTCAAAAAAGGCTCCGCCCCAGGGGTCACTTTTTTTACATAGAGTTATATAGGAAAAGTTTTAAAAATCTTCTTGTCAGAAACCACAAGGCCTAGAGTTTAGATATTTGGTTTGCAGCATTGTCTAGAGGATCTCTACCAAGTTTGTTCAAATCATGACCCTGGGGTCAAAACTGGCTTCCCCTGGGGGTTCATTTGATTTTACACAAGGATTTATATAGGGAAAACTTTAAAAATCTGCTGCTCTGAAACACCAAGGGCTATACCTTCAATTGTTCGTTGTTATGTCTCACCCAACCCCATCGTTCTGATGGAGACATATTGTTTTTGCCTTGTTAATGGGTGTCTGTTTGTCTGTCTGTCTTTCACACTTCATTTCCTTTCAATAACTTGAGTACCAAAGCCTTCAAACTTCACAGGGTTATTGCCCTTATTGAGTACAAGAGATCCCTTTTGTGTTTTGGATCAGTAGATCAAAGGTCAAGGTCAGAGGGACCTGTAGAGTGAAAACCGTTTCCACTCAATAACAGGATTACCATTTCACCCAGAGCTTCGAAACTTCATAGGATGATTGCTTTTACTAAATAGAAGAACCATATTACATGTATTTTTGGGGCTAGTATGTCAAAGGTCAACCTGACGGTCACAGGGACCTGTAGAGTGAAAACTGTTTCTGCAGAGTAACTGTAGTACCATTACACCCAGAGCCTTCAAACTTTATAGGATAATTGTATCTGAAGAACCCTATTGATTTTAGGGTCCATACATGTCCATACAAAAGTTAAGTTCACAGGGACCTGTAGAGTGAAAACTGTTTCTGCTCAGTAACTGGAGTACCATTTTACACAGAGCCTTCAAACTTCATAGAATGATTTTCTTTACTCAGTAAAAGAACCCAATCATTTTTGGGGTCAGTAGGTCAAAAGTCAAGGTCACAGGGACCTGTCGAGTGAAAATATTTCTTCTCAGTAACTGGAGTATCATTATACCCAGAACCTTCAAACTTTATAGGGTAATTATATTAGAAGAACCCTATTGTTTTTGGGGTATGTAAGTCAAAGGTCAAAGTCACTGGGACCTGTAGAGTACAACTATTTCTGCTAAAAAATTTGAGTACCAGTTACACCCAGAGTCTTCAAACTTATTGCAAACTTATTCAAACTTGCACCCATAAAAACCAATAACGATATGAGCAATGAGACTCAGGTGAGCGATTTAGGGCCATCATGGCCCTCTTGTTTCGTGATACAACAAGAAAAAACATATTATTTTAAAGGTGATGATTGTGCCGGTGGCAAAAGGTCAAAGGAAAGGATAACGATTTCATTTTGTGCCAGTATGACTGGTGAAAAGATATGCCCCGTTGTTATTGGCAAATCTCTAAATCCACGTTGTTTTGGTAGATTGGACATACAGTACACGCAGGGCGGACTTTGACATTGTTAACATTGTCGCAGGGGGCGGTATCGTATCTGGGTGGCCAGTCGCGGTGGACTGAACACCCGAAATTTCAGGTGTCCGCTAAAATGAACACCAAGACTACCGCTGAGGAGTATGATCACCGCGTGTTGGGGTGACAGTAAGCCGTGCCCCCGCGATGTTTTGACTTAGAGATTACTGCATTTAAACATACTCAGCGTACAGTACATGTATGTCGTTTTCTTTTTACTCATTCTTATTTTACTTACATGTATTTTGTGGCTAACTTCAGTTGGTCAAATTAAAACCAAATTTCAAATACATTTGCGGTGTAGGTTTATTGTGTACTTTTGTTTTTGGAATATTTGAAAAACGCTTGTTATTATATAGCAAAATCGATCAATGATTTTTGCCAAGCGCCTAGACGATACAGATGTCGGAAGCAGTTAAACACCTGTTGATCTAAAAACCCAGACAATTCATTCTCTGAAAATATGATCAGCTGTTTCCAGAAGCAACTGATTGAATGGTCATTCTTTGCGTAAACAAAAAGGAGTGTTCGTACACAAATGCATCATAATTAGAGTGAATTTGTTCGAATTTTGACTGTTTAAATAAGATCTATTAACTTTTTGCGGTTTGATTATCATTTGTAATTTATTTGCTTGTAATTTATTTGCAAGTGGATT
Source organism: Cyclina sinensis (assembly GCA_012932295.1). Classification (NCBI taxonomy): domain Eukaryota; kingdom Metazoa; phylum Mollusca; class Bivalvia; order Venerida; family Veneridae; genus Cyclina; species Cyclina sinensis. The sequence continues at coordinate 27,895,907 of JAAONU010000007.1, read as the reverse complement.
AAAGCAAGTGCGGCACCGATTGAAGACTTGAAAATACATTAATTGCAGCAATTAAAGTTAATTAACAAGATGGCATGTAGGTGTGTGAATCTATTCATAATCGGCTGTGTTTCTTTTCTACAAATACCCTCAATCATACAACCAAACATCTAACGTCAACAAATAAAATTTAAACCGGATGGGGTATTAAAAAGAATAAGAAAGAACTTCAACTGGTAATAATTACGTGTTTTTTGTAACTCATCTGAAAAAAAAATTGGGGGAAAGTAAAATTGTGTTGCCACTTGGTTTTTTCGGACACCGCAAACCC